>OX371224.1:206745526-207478104 GCA_947310385.1 Nephrotoma appendiculata
TTCTAAAGCTTTTTTCGTGCTTAATAAAAAAGGAAAACAAGAAAAAAGATTATATGTAAATTTAATGAAAAAAATTAAAAAGAAAAGTCAAGAAAATTGAAATACATTCCAATACAACAACATGAAGTACAATGGAGGAGTCGATAAGAAAAGTACTTTCGGGCTCATATTTCATTTTGCTTTCTTTTCCGATCTTTTTTTTTATGAAAAGTTTTCCATTTTTTCTTGTGTTATAGAAGAATTTTTATTAAAAAATATTGGGAGAAAATGAAATTTGAATTATTTGGTCGAACAAAAAAAGGAAATAAAACAAAAATCTATTCAATTATTAATACGTATAAAGGAGGGAGAACAGTACTTAAGTAGGAATCACTTGAAGTCGTTTCGTTATTTTGTCTATGTTTTACCTCAAGTGATATCGTAGTATTGTAGAGCGAAAATATTTCAGTAGGATTGGTTCACAACGAAGAAGTTTCACCAGAAAGATGTATAGGTTTAAACTAGGCCATTGCTAGACTTGCTACTGTAATAAATATCCCTTATATATAAAAATTCGATTTTCAAAGTATATTAAAATTCAACTTCATTACCTTCTCAAATAAAAGTTTTGGAAAAACACAAAATAAAAAGCTCCCATAACAACAAAAATAACAAAATAAGGAAAGTTTAAAAGTTTTAAAATAGTTTTTATGTCCGTCGGTCGTTTATTTGTTTCCCTTTCTATATATTCCTATAAAACTTGCATAAAGTTTTCTTCTAGAAAGTACACTAAAAAATGGGCTTTATAATGGTTTTATGATATCAATGGATTAAGAAAGACATAATTAAGACATCTTTAATGTTTCTAAATAGAAATTAAACTAGAAATATTGGAGAAGTAAAAATAGGGAAGCGATATGGGAATTATTTTCCAGTTTCATGACGGAAATCAAGGAAATTAATAATTAATTGGTGTACGGGATATGCAGGTACGTTTATTTATGGACGACAGATTGAACTTTTACCGTACTATTCCGTATAATGGAGCATGGTATACTATTCGAGTTTGAGGCATTTAACACATGGTACAGATCGAGAAAAATTAATGTACCAGATACATTATTCGAACAACAAATATAACAAAATAGAGTTTTTTTTTGTTCAAATATACTGTACCATGGTACACTATTCGGGTAGGTAATTTCAAATAGTGTACCAATGGTATACTAAATATTATGACGGGTACATTATTCGGAATAGTACGGTAATTGATTGATTGATTGATTGATTCTGAATGCACGACCAAGTTCTTACACAGGAGCTCCCGGGTGACGCCGGGCCCACCGTACACTCTTTTTTACATATAACAAAACCGAAGGATTGGATAGGTTAGTTAAGTGGGACAGAATCGGCCCGGTTACAGACACCTAGGTATAGCCGATAGTTAGTAACACAAAGACAGCACAATACTAATCTACTTGGGGAAGGATAAAGGTTTAATAGGTTAAATGGACATTGATGGTATTGGTCATCAATAATTGCTTCTTTAAATCAGCAACCTAGGAAAAATGTTATTATTTCACGTGGATCTGGAAATTTCTTAAAATGTAATTGTAAATTAATGCAAAATTTAATTGATTAAATCAGCCCAGTTGCAGACCCCTAAATAAAGTCGATAGTTATTAATGCAATGACAACACCATTCTAATCTACACAATTAACAATTAATATTTCAAAGAAATATTATTTCACGTCTGTAAATTTCCTGAAATTTAATTCTAAATTAATATTTTCCGGCTTCCTAAATAATATAAACATTTATTAATTTAATCCTCCTGCAATTCCACGAGTTACAATAGGATTTCCTGAAACCATAATTATTTAAATTATATCAAACTTAGTCTAAAATTCATTAGTATTTAACCCTTAAATCGAAAAAAAAAAAAAAAAAATATAAAAAAACAAAAAACAAAAAATTTCATATGTAAGGCATCCCAAAGGCAATGGTTCCCGGAAAAATATCAATGTTATTCAATGCCAGATTAATTACCGGATAGGATATTTCAAATAAATTTAATTTAATTCGCAAAAATTTCAAATATTTTATTAATTTGTTCACCAAAGAAGAAAATATTCGAATAATTACCAGTATAATTATAGTGCATTATTCGGAATAGTACGGTAATGAACATTTTTATATTTCGATGTTTTATCTGGAATTCAAGCCTACAGTAAAATCTACTATTACAGTGCAAACGTTTCAATTGCTTATTCACAATTATCTTCAGGGCAAACATAACTATGAATATTATATAACTTTACTATAAAAATCATAATGTGTACAAAAATATGAAAAATTGATATAACATTAAAAACTTAATAGTGTAAATTTAAATATTTTGTATAACGTATTGTAAACACAGAAAACACGAATTGTCAATAAATTGAAGTATTGTTTTGAATTTAGAAAAAGCATGCTGATACATTAAAACTAAAGTAAGTAGAGACATGTTAAAAAAATTAAAAAACGCTAAATATTAAATGTAATAAAATGATAACAAAAATAAAATTTAGATAAAATTAAGCAAGATAGTTTTAACTACAAAAAGGAATTAATTAAAACTGTTTGATCAAAATTAACATATGAATCTAGAATGAATCCATAAAAAGCATAAACATTAAAAAGCCTAATAACCATAATTATAGCAATTCTATCCATACTGGTGAAAAAATGGGTAAAGTAGAACGAAAATTTTCGAAAAGTCAAGAAGATTTTTTTTTTGAATCCATGCGTATTAAATACGGCCAAATATTAGTAACAACTATGAAATATTTATTCAAAATTAAACTAAAATTGGCAAAAGCTGAAAATCGGAAAATTTTTCTATTAAGGTGCCGTAAAGAACGAGTTTTTCCAAATAGCCGGAAACTAAATAACATAAGCAATATAAATCCAGTTGTTTAACGCAAATTAGAAATCCGGTTCACCTCTAGTATATTTAATCAGGACATTGCTGAAAATTTTTCAAAAATAAACGTTCTTAACAAATTAATTGTGTCCAAAATTCAAGAAATAAAGGATGTCATCTCACTATAGTATTTTAGAAACTTCATAACTAAATTAAATAATAGTATATAAATCAAGTATGAATACATTAAGGCTCTAAATATTAGAAAATTCATTACCATGTTGAATGTTGATGTAGTTGTTGATAATAATATTTTAAAAACAAATGAATATGTACATTTACCTAACAATTTCCCCGACATCCAAATATAGTTAAAGAAATTACAAATCCGTCGAATAGAAATATTGATGACAAATGGTTGATAAATTTGTCTAACATTGAAATTCCGCGAAAAATAAATGATGTTCTAAAATTAGGTGAACAATTTACGCGATTGAACTTTTTTACTAAATCTTACTAAATATTTCTTGATATCCATTTGCATATATTCAGGGGCAAATATTTTAATTCTTTTGAAATATAAAATATACATTATTTTGAAAATATGATTTAAAAATTCGCCGCTCCGGAGGCAAAGTGGTCAGCATTCTTGCTTCAGCGACCGGAGGTCCCAGGTTCGATTCCCGGTGATGACAAGGAAAAAATTTCACGGCTGGTTTAGTATCAATGAATTAATTACTCATTATCCGAAATGAAAATATAATTATGAAACCTCATTTGAGGCGGCAAATCCCTTGATGGAATATAATGCCAGAGAGAGAGAGAGAGAGAGAGAGAGAAAGAGAGAGAGAGAGATTTAAAAATTTAATAAATATTTAAGTATTTTAAAGAATTTAATTAACCAAAATAAATTATTTAAGTTAATTCAATTAGAATTTTAAGATTCAATTTAATTAGAAGTTGACCTTAATACTTATGAATAAAAACTAGTTTTATTTTTTGAACTTTTAACAATATTTATTAAGAATTCCTTATAGTGATAATAATATTTTAGTATTTAATTTTAAAGATCGATTTCGCAAATACGCTCCTCAGTTTTTATTATATTTTTATTATAACAAGTTTTTATGTATAATTAATTTAAGTGATAAAAGTACACAAAATGTGAAAAACATGAGTAATCGTGAAACAAATGTTAATTTATTTATTAACAAATCTAGTTGTGTCAAAAGAAAAGACAATTCCGCAAAACTACTATATGTCTCAAAGTATTTTTATATTAGCTAATTATTAATACTGAAACTGCAAAAAATTTCAAGACAATTCCTTAGCCTTAACTACACCTACGACCAAAATTCCTGAAAATAGCGCTTATTTATTAAATTTCATCGTCGCAATGAAGAATACTAAAGGCAGTTCCGCCAAAATACCATTGGTCTCAAGCTATTTTTATGTTAGCCGAGGAACCCAAGCATAAGCAAATAACCTCAACCAAGTTAAAATATCAGTGACGAAGTTGACAATTCAAAACCAAAACAGGGAAACAAAGAAATACCTGCATAAAATATTCCCGTAACTTGATTTAACATTTGTGCCGATTTATTACGAGAAATGTACACTAAAATCAAGAAGTAACTAAAAGTTTAAGCTCTACGAAAAATTTAAAAAGATTTTGCCAATCATTTTTTGATCGCATACGGGAATCATTTTTTGATCGCATACGTGAACCAAGCATTAATTTTATATCCATTTTACATATTACAGTATACATTATGATTTTATAATTATTGTACGTTAAGTTCACCAGCTATTCTTATTTTGCTAGTTGTTACCGGCCTTCCTGGCGCACTTCTTTCTTTGAAGGAATCTGTTTGCTACCTGTTCCCTAAGTCTCTGACCGATAATCATAAAGGTTCAAATATTGGGTACTCCGCGATTGGTGTACCTCTCGCTATAAATGTACCTTATTGTACAGCATTTTCAACAGAAGACTTGTGTAATTGAACATTATTAAAAATAATTAAACAGTACGATACCGAGTTGTTGTTAAATTATGTATTACGTTAACTTTAAAACGAAATGTTCAACACAACAAGGCTCACTTTAACACAGATGATTTCATTGTTGGTCTAATTCGAAATGATTAATTTTACTGTAGAACCTCTATAATGGTTACATCTAATACTAGTGTCCTCCATCACCTCCCAAATATATTGTACTAACTTATGAGTCACCCTGTATAATACGATCGAAACTAGATGATGAATATTTGCACGCTTATTCAAATCCTCTCTTACCCAGACACAAACGCGGTGTGTTTTGTTCGCTATCCGGGGCGGGCTATTAAGCGCTGAATGCAAAATTATCTAATTAAAAATAAATTTATCCATAAAACAAACTTTTAACGACCTGACATATACCAATTGACATTTCTTTTGACATGATGTTATAAACAATAATTCATCTCTCTGCGTTTTCAATTTTTATTGTAAGATGATATTTATTATGGTTTAAGGGTTGTACAAAATAAAGGCCTTTTCGAATTTCCCATTGAAATGGATAGCGGCTCCCGATAGCGACACCCGATAAATATATATTTTGGCATAGAAAATTTGGTGCTCTGTAACAATCTATCGGAAGCTAATTAAAAATCACGACAAATATCTCCTTTAGTTCAAAATAAAACTGTTTTTTTTTTGTCTTTTGGATTAGTGTACATTTTTTAATTATGTATTTCCACGCATACTTTCCTCTTTTTAGTAAATAAACCTAGTATATTTCACTTCCAATTTATTGAGTAATAAACTTTAAAAATCTTATATCGGAAATTGCCAGAAACATTACATGACATTATATACTAAGCTCTATTATCCCAGCCCAAATTTAACAACTTTTAATCAAAATATTTTCCTCCTATTTGTAAAAATCGGTAAGTGTATAAGAAAATCTACGTTCCTAATACACTTTGAAATGAATTAAGTTAAATTTGTCAACCGGAATCTATATACTAGAACAGAAAGTAAACTATGTACAAATATTGTATACTTTAAATTTATACATATATCTTTTCTATATAAACCAGGCAATAGACATATTAGATACACACAGAGGGAAAAACAAAATTATTTTCATCTCGATTGATTTTATGGCTTACCAATTACCGAAATGACAAAAAATTTCCAACCCACTGAACTATTCAACAAACTTATAAAAAAAAATTTACTAGGAACGAAATAAAAAATGTAATTTATCTTTCGGAAGATACAAAATATGCTCACATTAGTCTGACACATGAACACAGTATGCCGCTATATGTAAAATAAGAGCATGTAGGAAGTATACTCAGGAAAAATAAAAATAAACTCGAGTAAATCTCTTGATTTTATTTTGAACCCATATCTTAATCGAGGGGTAAATTATAAGGTATCATTTAAAAAATCTCATTTATTTTATGAAACTTAATTAAATTCTTTACCAGCATGTGATGTGGGAAAACCACCTCCATACACCGGTACTACAAAGACACAGCATATACATATTGTCGTACAATTACGTATGTATATACAGATGTAGCACCACCATTCCTTGTGCAATTTTAAATTAATATTATATTGTCTTTCCTTATTAATAAAAATGTTCGTTGTTTTTTGTTAAACATAAATTTTTGGAACAAACATAAAATTTTATCAAATCATCATCTAATTAAGCAACATAATGATTTTTATTACAATTTGTGCCATTTCTCATATCTAGTTTTTACTTTCAAGTGTTTTCCCCCATTTTATTTATTTTATTTAAAAAAAAATTTAAGTTCACTTTTAATTTTGTGTGAGTATTTACCGTGTTGATGTCTTCTCTCCGCTATACGAAGGTGTACTGTACGTAAAATTTATTGAAAGGTTGTGGCTTTTTTTAATTTTATATTTGCCTCTAATTTTTAAAAGTTTTTAAAATTTATTTTATTGGTCCTTGCTACTCGAAGCTTTTCTATTAATTAATATTATAATTGTTCGTTTAGTTTCCTTTTGAGTTGAGTGGTTGTTGGAGTGGTTATGTTGATTAATATTAAAGATGCTAAATTGTGAGGGTAGCAATTATTTTAAAGGAATTGAAGGTATGTAGAGAAAACCGTGTAAATGAGAAAAAATAAATATATTTTGGGTATAATTAGACAATTTTTTTGTGAAGAATAAAAGTTTGAAAATTATAATCAAAACGTTCAAAGGCATTTTGAAATTAAGTAGCATAAATGTTCCATAAATAAAAAAGTAATTATTTGGCATATAATAATATAGAAATGTAGGATCAAGCAGGAATAAAGCGAAGGTCATTTCCAATCATAATAGCCTAACAAAGTGTTATCGAATCGTTGATGGCTCAAAAGTTATTCCACTTTTAGTATTTTATGGTGAAACACACGTTAAAAATATACATATGTCGTCCTTTATTGAAATTTAGTGTAGCCATTACATGACCATTTATGGATGAAAAACAATATCTGGCAAATGTTCTCCGCGATCACGTTGGCAGAAGTTGATCTTTTAGTTGAAATTTTCGATCACATTTCTAAATAATTGGGGTCTATCTCAAGAATGGTGCGTTCGATATTGATATTGAGACTCTCGATTGATCGTCTATTATTCTCTTTCTTCTCATTCTTCTTTAAAAAATAATCTATTGGTGTTAGATCGTACGTTCTTTCTGGCCAACTAACCTCCCATTTCGCGAAATTAATCGTTCATAAAAAATGTTTATGTATGCTGTATGTGTAGGCTGTGGGTTATCGTTGATTGATAGATACATACAAACCTCTTTTATCCGGAAATTATCCGGTATAACATCTAATACCCGGAAAACGTTTTTTTTCGTATTCTATCATTTTCTCTTTTATTTACATTATTTTCCAAAAATGAAGTGTTTTTTACTATCTAATTAACTAAAATAAATTTAAAATCTTAATAAATGACACTGAAGTTTAAAAAATATTAAAATATGCTGTTGTACTATGAAATTATTACAAAAAATCTTTATCCGGAAAAATCTTTAATCCGCAATTATTTGCCCCAGTCGTTCCGGATAAAAGAGGGTGCACTGACTACTCGGATTTCTGCCGCTACGTTTGGTTAATGTTTCAAATAGTCACATAGATAGAGAGGCATAGTTGTGCGAGAGTGGTTTTTTCTTTTCAGCAACATAAAACCGCAACAATTTTATTGTTGTGGTTTTTCCTTTATAAAAATTGCATTTGTATTGTATTTTGTATATCAACTTTTATTACATAAAAAAATATTATTTTGTAATGTCGAATGTTTCAAAAAATTGTTTGAATGAATGAATGAACGAACGAACGTAACATTGAATCCGCCTTACTGTATGTTATATGATCACATGATTTTGGAAATCATATTTTTAAAATTAAAAATAATTTTTAGGTCACCCTTATAAATTAATAAGAGTGAATAATAAAAATCATTTTATTTTATTTTGTTTTCATTTTTTTTTTTTAATATATTTTATATTTTACTTGTTTTAAATTTGAAATCATAATGGAAATGTACTAAATCGATGTTCTTTAGTAATCAAATAAATAAATAGTGGCAAATGCATGATTTTTTTGTAAACTTTTTGTTAAATAAATGAAATTGTTTGAAATTTTAATAAAAAAATGCAATGTTCGATGACAATTAAGTAAATCACAATTTGTTTTAATTTCGCGTACTAATTTCATCAAAATTTTGTAGGTATATAGGTTTTGCACTTCAAATTCACGATTTTGTAAAAAACATTCAATTTTTTTTTTGTTCATTCACAACTTTTTACAAGCCAACACCATTTTTTCTAAATCAACCTCAATTTTTTGCAAAGCAAATTCGTGAACTTCAATTAAATGTAGGATTTCAAATATTTTTAAGACAAATTCAAGTATTAATATTACCGACCAAACGGTACAGTAGTTAAAGCTTTGGCGTTTGGATCGGGAGGTACCGGGTTCGAAGCCCGATAGGGGCAGGATGCAGAAGGGATTCTTCATCATTTGATTACGATCGATGATGGAAATGAACACAACTATGACCCCCTGTTGGAGTACACAACTCATGGGCCGACCCCTGGCATGGAGCAATGCAATGTGCAGATGGTTCTACGTAAATATGAAAAAAAAAATATTAATATTTCAAGTTCGTAAATTTTTTGCCACTATTTGCAAAACAAATTTAGTGCTCCCAATTCTTAACCGATTATAATAGGATTGGACATGCTGGATGGAAATGGGATTCTTAAATGATTTTTGGAAGAAGTTTTGGAATTTGACCACCTGGGACGGAACTCGGTCATTTCTTAACCGTTTATGACGGAGTATGTTGGATGGAAATGGGATTCTTAATTGAGTTTTGGAAGAAGTTGTAGAATTGGGCCACTTGGGGTGGAACTCGATCAATTAATAACCAATTATGATGGGATTTAGTATGTTGAATTGAAATGGGATTCTTTTCTAAATGATTTTTTTTCATAGTAAGCAATGGTTTGAATATTCGACACATATTTTCCGCTTTCCTTATAAATAAAAGAAGTAAAATATACCTATTTAGGATAGTGTTCTAAATAAAACCTCAATGTTAATTTTTTGAAAATAACCATTCTTTCAACAATTTTATAAAAAGGCTAGGAGTGCCCGCGGTTACAATATGGCTGGCTATAAAACTTAGGTGCGAAAATAAATTCTTGAAATGCTCTTTAAAAGGTTACGGAATACTAATTCTATTTCTATTTCGAAACAAATATGGCTCGGTATTTACATATATTCATTAAACGATTCCCGCTTTTTAAATAAAACATTTTTAAAACATTAAATACGTATAGATACCGCGGTGGTAATATTTTATAATTTAAAAACAATTGGAAAGATGATGTAGTTCTTGGTAAATGATTCAAAATTTGAATCACACTTTTTGGATCGTCAATAATGGTTTGATGTTTCACAAATAAATTCCACCCCAACATGTCAACTCGTACTGTAGATGAGAATCAATCAATTAATCAGTGTAATAGAGACATTTCAAAAATTCGGAGTTGCAAATATTACGCAAATGGAAAAATGATCTTATGCACGTCGGAGTTTTTGTTTTAGACTAATCAGGTAATTTTTAAAGTTAAGCTGTGAATCAAGATATAAACCTAAATATTTGAACGAACTAACTGTTTCAATGGGAACGCAGAGAGTACTGCAATTAGAGTCATTACACGCCAATGAGTGATAGGTCACTGATTCATAATTAATGATAGGACTATACTCAGATTGAAGTACATAATTTTAGACTTGCAACTTAGAACCATGAAATGAACGTTGAACCATCTTTTTAGTAATTTTAGGTCACACTTAATGTCATATTTCAACGAATCCATATTCAAATTTGAATACTGCAGCGCAACATCATCGGCAAAGGCGATAATATTACCACGTAAAGCCAGATCAAAAATAGAATTATAATAAATCAAAAAAAGAAGAGGTCCCAACACAGATCCTTGAGGAACTCCAACATTAACCATTTTTTCATTGCTTCGGACATGATTAATACATACACTCTGAACTCGATTGCATAAATAGGATTTAAATAAAGAAAGCGCCACATCCCTAATACCAATATGCGATGCGATAACTTTTCCAGTAACACTTGATGATTAACGGTATCGAATGCTTTAGTAACGTCTATAAAAAGAGCGGATACCTTAACCATAGAGAAAAGTAATATAAACAGAGGTAAAGCTGCACACAAAATTTTGAAACATCTTTTTTAGATTGAAACCCCAAAATACAAACTCGTTTTACGCCTTAAATAATAAACTTATAATGTCCAACTCTTCGAATATACATTAAGTGTTTCTTGGACTTTCAAATTGTTTTTGTTTCATTTTTTTTTTCGTTTAGATTATAACGGTAATTTTAAATTTGGTCAACATAAAACCGGATCGTGACCCCATATTTTACTATGAAAATATGCGTAAAAATTTTGTATGCAGCTTTTCTTCTGTTTATATTTATTTTTTTCTGTGCCTTAAGGTTATTATTCAAATTGTTATGAACAAGCATTAAAAATGAAAGAAGAGCCAGTTCGGTTGATGAATTTTAAATAAAACCGAATTGACATTTATCGAGATAAAATTGGTTTTATATAGAAAACACAATAATCTGGATTTAATAATTTTTTCAAAAATCTTAGAGAAAGTCTTCAGTAAGGTGATTGGACGATAATTGTTTAGGTCAGCCCGTGAACCACTTTTAAAAAGAGGTGTCACGATACCTACCTTTAACTTATCAGGAAACACCCCTTTAACAAGGCATAAATTAAAAACAAACGCTAAGACAGGTGCAATATTAAAGACCACATTTTTAACTATTACATTAGAAATACCATCAATACCACACGATTTAGTATTTTTGATAGATTCGAGCTATTGAACCGAGCCAAATCCATATTATTTCGGACAGTATTTTCAACAGTCGTATTTTCTTATTTCGGTATATTAATAAAATGATTACTTAACACATTAGCAATTTCACTAGGGTCCGAAATGAAATTGTTTTCACCAATTTCTAAAGAAGTAATAGTATCTGAAGCAGGAACGTTGTTCAAATGTTTCTTTAGTTTTCGGTATCAAGGTTTTAATTCTGGAGTTTAGCGCATCCACTTTTTTCTTTAAAGAACTGCTGTTACGGTCATTGATTAGCTTCTTAGATAACCTGTTCCGAAGATTAACCAAATTTAATAAGGCGTCAGATATCCAAGGCTTAAGTTTCCAGTTTCTACGTTTAATTTTAGGCACCGATTTGTGTTTATTTAGATTAGAAATGAATATTTCGACAAAATTTGAATATGCTTTATTAGGATCATTCGAATTCCAAACTGTGCACCAATCATATGTACTTAAGGATATTGCTAACTCTGTAAAATTTATTATCGTTTGACATAATTGTTTATATTTACGATTATTCTTCAGTTGGTTGGTATTTTTCAAATTGAAGATAATTGTATTATGATCAGAAATCAATAGTTGTCAATTGCTAAGCTCAATAGTAAACCGTTGGTGATCGGTTTCTAAAAAAATATGAACAATACAAGTATTAGAACATGGCCGTGTTACATTATTGACAAGAGCTTCCATACCAAATGAGGCACATAATAATAAGTAATTATCTATTAACTAAGAATCTTTCATTAGATCAAAATTTATATCACCAAGCAATATTTTATGTTTTGAAGTGTCAGAGTTTAAGAAATCGTTCAATTCTCTCAAAAATTCTTCAAATCCATAGAAATGCAACCTATAAATCAACACGAAGCAATAAAATATCGGCGGATGAAAACGTTAGCGAAAATACCTGACAATCTAACGAGGACCTAACAAATGCCGCCACACCACTAGATCTATATTGATCATTTCAATTTGCATAGAGCATAAAGCCATCCAAATTATAATCTGAAATTTCTGAACTAGAAATGCATATTCCAGTCAAAATAAATATGACATCAAAATCCAAATTAAGAGCACCAATATTACTCAAGAATATGTTGAAATTTTTCCGTAAGCTTCGAATATTCTGTAAGATAAAATTAAATTTTAGATCTTTGGAAGAAGTTCTGCAATTAGGCCACCTGGGACGGAACTCGGCCATTTCTTAACCGACATTGATGGGATTTGGTACGTTGGATAGAAATGGGATTCATGATATGAAATGATATATGCAAATTAAATTATTAATAACTAGCTTTAGAAACTTAATTGCTAAATTATATAATTATATTATGAAATTACACAATAAAAAAAATAAATATTAATTTTAACTTAAATTAAAAACAAAAAATAATAAAAATATTTAATTAAACAGTTTCAGTTATTCATTTATTAAGAGTTAGTCATTTTCTATTTTGTTTATTTCTTACTATAGATGATGTGAGAGCGTGAATTGCACTATTCTTACTTTTATTGTAATTATTTAATAAAATATTGCACCAAATGACCACGAATTTCTCGGCAAGAAGTAAGTCATCGTTAGAATAAGAACATTTTTCATTGTTCATGTTATCTATTTTCTCACAAAGAAAAATCGAGAAGACATCGATAATTTGCCTGCTCTAAATTAAAAATAGGCTCCGCCGCGAATTGATTTAATTTTCGAAACACTTTAGTATAATTTTTAAAATAAACGACGCTCCACCATTTCACAAATAGTTGTTATAAAATTCGCGGTACCCGGATTTAAATTTAAAGTTTGACTGAAAATATTTTAATGCCGATATATTTTTTTCGTCGAATGGTTTAACTGCTAAATGTACGTTTTGCTTTTCAAATGAATTTAGAAATAAAACTTTATGATAAAGCTGGAGCTTGCTTTACAGAAAATGTTTCCCCATGTTCATAAATGGAATTAAGGTCCTTAACATCAGCTGAAATTTCGGTATTATCTAAATCAAAACTAGGAAATTTAAAAGTTTTAGCCTTAATCCAATTATTTCGTACGCATTTTATTAAATCCACAGAATCAAACAAGAGATTTTTTTTAAAACTATATTTTCTGGCTATTTTCCATTATACTCGATACAACCTCGTAGCCCGATTCACGAAGTAATTTTAAAACGTTATTTGTACAATTAAAAAGAAACGCGGTATCCTGTGCTGTTACTGGAAATAAACCAACAACATCTTTGTTCTGAGATTTTAACGAAGTTATCATAAAAGTTTGAACGAAATTTGCAGCTATAATATTGGGATTGTCCGGATGTATATTTTGGAATATTCCCTCAATTCTACTTGCTTTGTATGTAATGGCTTGTTTAACATATTTCGTCTAATAAAAGATTTACGTATTTGTTACACTCGCCAGACTGTGATAATTTTGTCTACCAAACCCGTTTTTGCATTTCCGATATTAACAGATTTAAGATAACCCGGATATGTTAACATTAATGTGTTGGAATCCCGGACATAACTATACGCTGCATAAAATGTGTATAAAAAAGCGCCGAAAAAACTAAGTTTCTGAAGAGTATTTACGTCTGTTCGACATAATTAAATTTATTTGTTCTAGAAAAATAGTTAAACTCTTGCTCTTATCTAAATGTTCTTCACTTTTAATAAATTCATTCAAGTTTACATTAATATTGTGAAGAAAATGATGAGAATCTGCTAAATTGTTAATTTTATCGTCTAAATGTGCCAGAAAAGCCATTAAGCCTCAACTAGTCAGGAATAAGAAAATAAAAAATACGAATTTTAACAAACTTTAACCAATTGTTTTTCTTTTTTTGACATTCAAATCAGCCAAAAATAATAATTTTAAGTAACAGCTGTTCGTTTACAAACAGCTGTTTTTTATTGTGAAATGTCTTTTTCATATTTGTTCATGGTGTTATATATTTTTATATATAAATTTCGTATTTGAAAATGTACAAATACACGAGATGCTCTTACATCACAATGAATAAAGGAAATAAACTAAACAAAATTAAAATATTATAGTAGTAATATAGCGTTTACACTACGACTATAATATCATACCATTAACAAATTAATTTTTAACAAAATTCACTAAAACACCATTTTTACTTTATCACACATTATTAAAATTAATCACATAATATGAAAAAATATTAAAATAATTTTATTTAATAAATAAAATACAAAACAAAAAATGTACACAAAATAAATATGGCTTCCACCCCCCGCATCACAAATTTATCTTCTTTTGCTGTGTATAAAACACAACAACAAATTGTATTTTTAATTTCTCTTATTCTCGAGCGAGAAATAGCACGCACTATTTTCTTATTAAGTGACAGCTAAAATTGAACGAAGGGGAAATTCGGTTTCTTACATGAACATTAAGTTTGACTGGGTAATAACATTGAAATGCTATTTATCGTATTGTTGTTATTCTATTATTTTTTTTATTCCTGACTGGTTCCAGTTTTAGTTTTGAAAATGTATCAATTTTCGATTTACATGTCTTCTCCACCTGCTATCTGTATGCGATTGCAATCTATTTTCTCTTTCTATCAAAATTTGCCAAGATGGAGTCTGGTGTGGTAAACTTGCTATAATTTGACGTTTAGAAATCATTCTTTTGTCGATAGTCTAGACTACTAGACATTTGAATAAATACTTGAAATGTCAGTAGACTCCATATTGAAATAGAATAAACGCCAAAATATGCATGCTATAAACATGCTATCTAGTTCTGCCGACATAGCATGTATTAATAGCATACAGATAGCATATAAATATTATTGCGAGTCTCCACTTGCTATTTGATCGAAATTTTCTGGCATAACTAGATAGCAATAGCAGGTGGAGAGTCCATGTTATGTCCTATGATAGAAACAAATTTTGTAGTTTTAATTTCGCAATTGTTCTCGTAAAACTTAGAAACAATTAGGTCGGGATCAATCCAAAATGAGAAACATATAGTTGGAACTCCATTATTTTTCTTAAGTTTATAAAACAGCAAACTGGAATCCAATAATTTAATGTTCCAATCATTAAAATTATACGTATATTTATTATTGAGAATATCCTTAAGGTTGCAGATCTTTCATTACTAATTCAAAAGCAGCTAATTCGTTTTGTTCCTCCACCTCAGGCTTGCAATTCTCAACCTTTCTTCGGCGTTTCGTCATAGTTGCTGTAAGTGGCCAGTAGTTTAAAAGGCATTGTCGCAAAACAGCATTTTCATTCTATTCAGTAGAGATAGAATAATAAATTATGAGGAGCGAGTTTTTGAACCCTGCTTATAACATTATGCACTAACAAAAATTAAATTCGTTTCATTTTTTTATTAACCAGCTAAAGTATTCACTTGTCAGCCATTAAAAATATGAAATTTTGTGTCTTCTTTTTCAAGTGTCACAAATTCGGAGGGTAAAAGAGAAAGCATCTAAATCAACGGGGTTACAAAAACAAACACAATATAAGAACCCCATTCCAACAACCAAAATTATTTTCTTAATTTTCTCTGATTTATAACTTAAATTAAGGATAAATTTACCACAAATCACTATAGCTTGGTAAACACTTGGTAAACTTACTGAAGGTAAGATACTCCTTTCTGTATTTTCTTAGGCGTATTTTGTAATTTTTTCACAATACACTTCATTTTACATAAAAGTTTGTAATTTTTATTATTAAATACTGCACCACTACATAAACCACTAACTATTTGATAATGTTTTTATTATTTTAATGTATTTTAATTAATAATTTTAAAAATTTAAAATTTTTAGCGCAAAATTAAGTCGTCACATCATACAAAAACAACAACTGGTTTGGCGGGTTCTCATTTTGAGATATGAGTAAACCATATGCATTTTTTATATAACCATCCTGCTCTGATTTGTGACAGATGAAATAGCAAATTTTATATGGGAAAAATTTTAACACCCGTTTTACAGGTTATAATCCTATGGTTTTACTTTTCTCTTATTCGCTCACTATTCATTGAATGGAATACAAAAGCAGAACTTTTATTTTGTTACTCAAGGTTGACGAATATCAAATAATACCATAAAAATGATTATCACAAAGAAAAGTGATGAATAATTGTAAATCGAAGAGTTTTTCGATCCCCTTTTTTCACTTTTGTTAAAATTTCTAGTGGTGTAGAGTAGGTTAATAATACAAAAAAAATATGTTTTACTCCTTTCTAGCTGCTTTAAATTAAAGCTGTATGATATTGAGAAAACAAAATTTCTTTTTTAGTACCGATATTTAAAGGCCCTGCCATTTATGTAAACTTATTTGTTTCTTTAATAAAGATGAGTACCAAAATGATATGATTCTGTTCTAAACACTGCCAAAAACTGATTTTTACTAAACATCGTTTTTGACAAGTTGAGTATCATACGGCCTTAATTGGGTCTATCTTTATTCTTCTTAAAACGTACTTGAAGTGAGTTGAGATCTTCTTTTGCAATGTGTAAGAAGAAACAAAAAATAAAAAAGGAGAGAAGCTGCGATGGATGATTCCATCCTGTAGCATTTTGTCTATTTGCTTCTTTACATACTCTTTATGGGCGAACCGGTACCGATAACACTTGGTGATATTTTTATCATCTTTCCAATTTCTTTCATGTTTGACGTCATTGGTAAATAACAATCGGTGTTCTGTTTTGAGAAATAGATCCTGGTATTGATAACAAAGTTTAATGATGGCTACTTTTTCTTCAGGATTGAGATGTTGGACTCAACTTTGAGATATCTTCATTTTGTGTTTCACCCAATTCTTGTATACAGCAATAAACTTGAAGATAGTTCTGCATGATATTTGATAAGAACCTCGCTAAATTAATTTATTTTTAATTCCGTTATAAATCGCTAATACACACATATACGCCTTTTACAAGTACGCACAAACTTTGATAAATGTTTCGATGTAGATCCAGTTAGACAACATTGTATTTCTCGAAATCTTTAATTCATAACATTTCAAGAATAATTCAACCAATCAGTTTCCCTAGGAAAGGATTCAGGAAACAATTATTTTTTTAAATTAAATATACTTTTAATGTTCTATTTTCCTCGTCAGGGTTTTATGTAGTTTTCTCTGCTGAAATATTGAGAAACTGAGCTTGTTATTTTAAAATTGTTTAATGAGCTTGTTAGGATAAAAGTTAAAATAACGGTTATTTAGCTTGATTGTTATATTTTTATTATTATACCAAAGATAAACATGTAAAGATGAGTATTTATCATGGCACGCCGATGCGCACTAAATAAAATCGATACATTTGTAGGGGAAAATGTGTTTATCCAAAATGAAAAGTGCAGCTATCATTTTACGTTGCTCTCTTTCTGCCGTCCAGTATTTTCATATGATCGAGTAAAATTTCGTAACAAAAAATATTTTATTTGTTTGTACAGTATAAAACACAAATTATTCTTCAAAATTTGCTTTTCATTATGCTATGAAACTAGTGTATTGTGTTTAAACTGTAAGCGAAACAAAACAAACAAAAACAAACGAAAACAATAAACAAATCTAATCCATTTATTATTTTCGTTTGAAAATATCTCCCTCTACGCATCATTTATATTTAATAAAACAGAATGAAACGAAAACTCAAAATGCACATAATATATTATTATGTATATAGATATCCTCGTATATGCATACTATTTAAAATATGTTATGTGTGTACACGATCGAGAATTCCTTCTCCTTTTAGATGTATCAAAATTAAACACGTGGCATGAAAAGAAAGATGATTGTATACGTGTATGTTAGCTACATTGAATATTTTTATTTTGGTTTGGTAAATGAAATGTAAACCAAAAAATGGAAAAAAAAATATTCGGAGGAGTTTGATACGGAAAAAATCAAAAACTGCAATGAAAATGAAAAAATGTATGTTAAGTACACATTATACATACATATCATATTTGTGTTTTGTATTATTATGTATATTTCTATATACTGATTCGTCCAAATTAAATACATTAAAGAGTTTTTCTATGTGTATACTATACGGATGATAATGACGAATTCATTAATATTAAAATATCTAGCAATTTTAGAAATTACTATTTTTTGGAGAAAATGAATGAAATCAGCTTACAAGGGAAAAATAGCATTTGGGAAATATATGTACTATTCTTGCATGTTACCATGTACCGGTAACACCAAAAACAATTTCGACAGGCAATTCGATCTTGTGTTTAAACCATTTTGATTTGAAATCTAGTAAGAGACTTGGCGTTGTTTCATAAAATTTAAACTGAACTGGATCAGGTCAAAAAATACGATTGTTGTTTTGAATATATTTCATAGAAAGTTTTGACTAGAAACAGACAGAATTTCGGAAAAATTCTATCTGGAATTATCTAGATATAGTCGTTTGAATATCGCCTTAGAGACGATTCACAACCACTTCACTTATACAATATCACTCGTTAAAATCTTGGCTACAAAACTAAAATATTTCCTTAAAAATCCTTACGGGATACAGGTGATTAAATCTTGTCTCACAGGCGATTCACGAGCACGAATTCGGCGATATATGCCAAGTGCTCAAAATTTCGGGCTGAAAGTTTCAAGTTAGGTTTGGGGTGTCTAGATTTCCAAACAATTGAAGGGATAATTTATAATTTCCTAAAAGTTATATTTTCGCACGAAACTTATCACCAAAACAAAATGCGTTTCAAGGGTTGACTCGCGAGGCTGAACACTCGTGCCTGCGAAAACATTAAAACATTAAGCTTTTTACGAATACTAACAACAAAATGTACGGATACCGCCTAAATATAACAGAACTCTCGCTTAAAAATCCGGACAAGAACGATCGGCACGTAGTATGTATCACTCGTATCTAGGAGCATCGGTTGGAACTTGTTCGTGGTCTAATAAATGTGAGTAAAGTGTCTTTTGCACTTACGTTGCCTTCTTAGTCTTGTGATTTATTTATTAAGTGGAGTAAAGCACCATTTTGGATTTTCAAGCGATGTTAATAAACGCGCAGAACTCACTGCCGAGCTTGCAACGATTAGTATACTGAATTTATGAGAATGTGTGATGCAAGAGTAAATACGAAAGGGAGTACATAATAACTCATTTTCCTTAAAAGCACATCAAATCGATTGGTTATTAAAAAAGATCTTTTTTAAAGCCATTGTGTTTATAGTTTCATTACTTCTACAAATAGGATTGTAAATTTGTGTTATTATTCATTCGGTACAATTTTTTTAATCAATCATTACTACTATACTAGTCGAATTACTGGTCGAGTTACTGATCGAATCATTATTGATCATTATTCAATATATTAAATAGATATTTGTTATCCACTCCTCAACCCACATTATTCCCGCAAATACTCTTATTTGAAAAAATAATTAAACAACTGAATAAATCGATCATTTTTGTATTTTATTCCAATAACACTATGCGAGTTGAAAAATGTGATAAGCTGGGCACCCGTGGGGTAAACTTAATTCGAGGAGTACGCTGAGTTCAATGGTGCTAGTCCCATTTTAAAGTTAGTCCCCATTTTTGAGATATCGCATTCGACATGTTTTGGCCCTGAGTTAAAATATACCATCATTTTCACGTTCATAGCTCTTGAACCATTAAGATTTTTGTTATACTTTCTTCAGCAAAGTTGTTGCGCAGGTCAAGACCAACAACTTTGCCGAACATATCAAGAACGAAAAACCACATCTATTTTTTTTTGCTTTTCATTTCGACGAAAACACTGTTTTTATCATTTTTAATAATTTTGTTGAATTTAAATCGATTAAAGATCGCATCGACAAATATAGATACAATAGATACTATTTAAAAAAAAAGTTAAATCGATTCAAATGATTTTATGGTGATTTTTCCTAAAAAAAAATTCTTAAAAAATTAACATTTTTCTTCTCTTTGACAAAACAATGGGGTGCCGTTGCGATAGTGGATAAAAGTCCTGGATTTTTCCATCCCATCGTTTTAACCAATTACATCACGTAAATTATCACTTTGGACGGCAGTCCAAACGAGTGACGAAAGCACCTACTGTGCTGGAAGTGTAACTCGTATATATACAGCTAATTTCGAACTTTTTCCCTTTGAGGCTGCCAGGATCATGTTATATACCATTGGACAAGACGTTCCAATGGTATATAGAAAGGGGTCTCATACGAAACGACACATTTCACAACAGGATGTGCTAAAACAGGATGTCACAAAACAGGATATCACAAAACAGTACATGGTACGCTACAGTACATGGTACGGAACAGGACCGATTACATCCGTACATCACAAAACAGTACATGGTACACTAAAGTATATGGTACGGAAGAGTACATCGCAAAACAGTACATATTAAACGAGAACACTACAACATAGTTAATAGTCAATTTTACGGTTTTAATAACTAGTTGTGTGGGTACGGAAAAGTACCATGTCAAAAATTTATTTTTATATGTTGTTTGAACCAACATACACATTTGTGCATTCCTTTCAAACTTATTTTCGCCCGAAAAAACACTATAACTATACACACAATTGTGTTGGTTGTAATTCAAATCAAGCGAAATTTTTTATCAAAAACGCCATTACATACTATGGTTTTTTACTCACACATTTGTGTGGTTTGGACTTAAATTGAGCCATTTTTTTGGGTTAAAAAGGGATATATTTATTTATATATTTATTTAAATTTTTGATCTATTTTGCAACGATCCAGTATTAGCGATTTAAATAAAAATAATGTTATATATTGTTAGGTGAAGGGATATTTTATTATAACTTAAAGCAATTATAATTCTATATAGTATACTGTCTAATTACTCTAGGTGAAGGTAAATATCCACTTGATAATATCCTAATTACTAAACGTATTCAATAAAAAATGTTTAACAAATCAAGCTGAAAAAATCCTCCAGCTTAACGTTCGTCAAAAACAACAATTTGTCAACGATTTTTCGGAATGTTCAACAACAATGCGCTGAATGCACTAACATTCCGAAAAATCGTTGATAAATCGAATGCAATTGTTTTTTGCGGCACAAATTTGATATCAGAAATTTTGTGAATTGAATTCGGCTTTCATCACTCCAACATTTACCTCGTACAACAGACACGCCACTTTGCATACAAAAAAGTTGAAAAAAATTGAAAAATAATCTGGGATAGAAAAATCCGAGATTTTTATCCGTCGTCGTATGTTTCTGTGATTGACATTTGATGGTTGATATATTGATGCAGATGTTTCTTAATTGACGTGTATAATTTATGTGATGTTATTGATTAAAACGATGGGATGGAAAAATCCAGGACTTTTATCCACTATCGCAACGGCACCCCATTGTTTTGTCAAAGAGAAGCAAAATGTTAATTTTTTAGGATTTTTTTTTTTTAGGAAAAATCACCATAAAATCATTTGAATCGATTTAACTTTCTTTTAAATAATTTCTGTTGTATCTATATTTGTCGATGCGATCTTTATTCGATCGATTCTACTCGATTTAAATTCAACAAAATTATTAAAAATGATAAAAACAGTGTTTTCGTCGAAATGAAAAGCAAAAAAAAATAGATGTGGTTTTTCGTTCTTGATATGTTCGGCAAAGTTGTTGGTCTTGACCTGCGCAACAACTTTGCTGAAGAAAGTATAACAAAAATCTTAATGGTTCAAGAGCTATGAACGTGAAAATGATGGTATATTTTAACTCAGGGCCAAAACATGTCGAATGCGATATCTCAAAAATGGGGACTAACTTTAAAATGGGACTAGCACCATTGAACTCAGCGTACTCCTCGAATTAAGTTTACCCCACGGGTGCCCAGCTTATCACATTTTTCAACTCGCATAGTGTTATTGGAATAAAATACAAAAATGATCGATTTATTCAGTTGTTTAATTATTTTTTCAAATAAGAGTATTTGCGGGAATAATGTGGGTTGAGGAGTGGATAACAAATATCTATTTAATATATTGAATAATGATCAATAATGATTCGATCAGTAACTCGACCAGTAATTCGACTAGTATAGTAGTAATGATTGATTAAAAAAATTGTACCGAATGAATAATAACACAAATTTACAATCCTATTTGTAGAAGTAATGAAACTATAAACACAATGGCTTTAAAAAAGATCTTTTTTAATAACCAATCGATTTGATGTGCTTTTAAGGAAAATGAGTTATTATGTACTCCCTTTCGTATTTACTCTTGCATCACACATTCTCATAAATTCAGTATACTAATCGTTGCAAGCTCGGCAGTGAGTTCTGCGCGTTTATTAACATCGCTTGAAAATCCAAAATGGTGCTTTACTCCACTTAATAAATAAATCACAAGACTAAGAAGGCAACGTAAGTGCAAAAGACACTTTACTCACATTTATTAGACCACGAACAAGTTCCAACCGATGCTCCTAGATACGAGTGATACATACTACGTGCCGATCGTTCTTGTCCGGATTTTTAAGCGAGAGTTCTGTTATATTTAGGCGGTATCCGTACATTTTGTTGTTAGTATTCGTAAAAAGCTTAATGTTTTAATGTTTTCGCAGGCACGAGTGTTCAGCCTCGCGAGTCAACCCTTGAAACGCATTTTGTTTTGGTGATAAGTTTCGTGCGAAGTTTTAATTTTAAATATAACTTTTAGGAAATTATAAATTATCCCTTCAATTGTTTGGAAATCTAGACACCCCAAACCTAACTTGAAACTTTCAGCCCGAAATTTTGAGCACTTGGCATATATCGCCGAATTCGTGCTCGTGAATCGCCTGTGAGACAAGATTTAATCACCTGTATCCCGTAAGGATTTTTAAGGAAATATTTTAGTTTTGTAGCCAAGATTTTAACGAGTGATATTGTATAAGTGAAGTGGTTGTGAATCGTCTCTAAGGCGATATTCAAACGACTATATCTAGATAATTCCAGATAGAATTTTTCCGAAATTCTGTCTGTTTCTAGTCAAAACTTTCTATGAAATATATTCAAAACAACAATCGTATTTTTTGACCTGATCCAGTTCAGTTTAAATTTTATGAAACAACGCCAAGTCTCTTACTAGATTTCAAATCAAAATGGTTTAAACACAAGATCGAATTGCCTGTCGAAATTGTTTTTGGTGTTACCGGTACATGGTAACATGCAAGAATAGTACATATATTTCCCAAATGCTATTTTTCCCTTGTAAGCTGATTTCATTCATTTTCTCCAAAAAATAGTAATTTCTAAAATTGCTAGATATTTTAATATTAATGAATTCGTCATTATCATCCGTATAGTATACACATAGAAAAACTCTTTAATGTATTTAATTTGGACGAATCAGTATATAGAAATATACATAATAATACAAAACACAAATATGATATGTATGTATAATGTGTACTTAACATACATTTTTTCATTTTCATTGCAGTTTTTGATTTTTTCCGTATCAAACTCCTCCGAATATTTTTTTTTCCATTTTTTGGTTTACATTTCATTTACCAAACCAAAATAAAAATATTCAATGTAGCTAACATACACGTATACAATCATCTTTCTTTTCATGCCACGTGTTTAATTTTGATACATCTAAAAGGAGAAGGAATTCTCGATCGTGTACACACATAACATATTTTAAATAGTATGCATATACGAGGATATCTATATACATAATAATATATTATGTGCATTTTGAGTTTTCGTTTCATTCTGTTTTATTAAATATAAATGATGCGTAGAGGGAGATATTTTCAAACGAAAATAATAAATGGATTAGATTTGTTTATTGTTTTCGTTTGTTTTTGTTTGTTTTGTTTCGCTTACAGTTTAAACACAATACACTAGTTTCATAGCATAATGAAAAGCAAATTTTGAAGAATAATTTGTGTTTTATACTGTACAAACAAATAAAATATTTTTTGTTACGAAATTTTACTCGATCATATGAAAATACTGGACGGCAGAAAGAGAGCAACGTAAAATGATAGCTGCACTTTTCATTTTGGATAAACACATTTTCCCCTACAAATGTATCGATTTTATTTAGTGCGCATCGGCGTGCCATGATAAATACTCATCTTTACATGTTTATCTTTGATTATACCTTAAGCTATGGGAACCTTTTCGGTTCCATTCTCAAAAGTAGATAAATCAATTTAACAAAAAAAAAATATTTTTTATACAAAATAAAATAAAATCGAAATCAAGGCTAACTAAAATGTAGCTATTTTTCTGTAGATATCGCTAGCTACTAGAAAAAATATATTTTTTTATTTTAGCTAGGCAACAAAAATTGATATCTACGGAAAAAACACAACTAAAAAAGCTAGAAAGCTTAAGCTATAATAATAAAAATATAAAAATTGAGCTTTATTTTAACTTTTATACTAACAAGCTCATTAAACAATTTTATTAAATTATTTTATCTCCAGGAAATATGGAGACATTACAATCAAACAACGAAACATATTTTCAAATAATAATTTCGCAACATGGCTATAATGGCCTAAGACGAATGATTTTTTCATTTACCATTTTAATGAAATCGAGGTATGGTAAAAAACAATTCATAAAACTTTATCAGATAGTTTAAATAAATTGTCTGGAAATTTAATGAACACTGCTGATAAATGGTTAGTGAACATCTCCAATATAAATCTTCCTATTCATGTCAAAATTATTTGAGGTTTGGGAAACAAATTTTGTCCTCCTTCAATTGGTCATTCATTTCCCTATTTCAAAATTATTTCTGATGTCGAAAGTGCAATTTTTCATTTGAACGATAATGATCGTTATACTATTCGTAACCGTTTTGTAAATATTTTGACAAATTTTAAATATAAATCAAATTCATATATATTAATACCTTTTGAAAATCGTATTTTAAGTTATGCCAAACAATCTTAATCATTTTTGAAAGATTATCCAAATATTGTGGTAACTCGTGCGGACAAAGATAACGTAACTGTTATACCATCGCGAATTGAATATGTTACAAAAATGGAAGTGTACTTAACGATAAAACAACATATGTAGAATAGCCAAAAGATAATACAGTTCCGATACAGAAATCAATAAACACAATGGTTAAAGATTGGAAAAGTTCCGATAATGTGCATGAAAAAACTAGGAAAATGTTAACCAAATATAATTCGGTGATTCCAAAATTATATGGATTACCAAAAATCTACAAACCTGGTTTTCCATATAGACCAATTATTAGTTCAATTAATGGTCCAACACATAGTTTATCGTCTTTTTTGGGTAATATTTTAAAATTTAGTGTTGGTAATACTAGTTCAAATATTCTAAATTCGGAAGATTTTAAACAAAAAATTCAGAAGATTCAGTTATCAGTTTAAATGATATTTTGTTTTCAAAATTAAAAGATCCGATACCATTAAAGAAAGAATCCAATCTTGTCTATCAAATTAAATGGTGCCATGGGAAATTAAAATCAAATAAGTGCACTTTCGGAACATATTAGAGATGCCAACTATAATATTATTTTGGAAGATGTAGACATTTGGAAAAAACAACCTAATTACAGAAAAAGATCTATTTTGGGAATGTTACATATAAAATCCAGTTAAAATTCTATTAAAAATATTAACGATTTCGCTTACATTGGCAATTCATATGATCTATTTTAATAAGTTGATTTATTGCTTTTACCCATTTCAAATATTATTTAAGATGGATACAATATTATTTTCAATTTACGTTTTTAAAGAATAATTTTATTTTGTAAAGTGTTTTTTCTGTAGATAGTACGTTTGAAATTCAAATTATCTAAAATAGTAAATTATTAAAAATAATTTAAAAAATTTGTTTACGAATAGATTTATTATTTACAAATTTAGTAAATAATACTCGTACATAATAATTTTTAAATACGCTATAAATTTTTATTCATTTGTGATTATGAATACTAATTGTAGCACGATGCTTTATTTTTATCCCTACTACAATGTTCTTATACACATCAGTGCTAAATAATAAAAATGCAACTTTTCTTTCGACTTTTTCGTCATAATTCGAACGATATCTCAATTTTGAGTTTCGTCTTGTTACACTTGGGGAGAATGGAACCGAAAAGTTTCCGAAAGCTTAAGCTATATAATAATAAAAATATAAAAATTGAGTTAAATAACCGTTATTTTAAGTTTTGAATTTGTTATAATTAACTATTTAGGTACCCTAGATGTAAAAGAAATTCCACGCAGAATTATCCCAAAATTGACATATTATGCAACAAACAGCAGTAGTAAAATGGAAAGTAATGATGTTCAATACATGCGCTTGAATCAACAGCTAATTGGTTATTTTAGGCAGTTTTATGCCGACAAGTTACTAATCGCAGGCCCATGCAATGGTACTATTTTGAAACAAGTTTACTTGTTAGTTTTATTAATTTATTAATGAATTTAAATTTTTACATCGATAACTGAATGACTAACACAAACATATATAATGCTTCAGCCATCAAAACTACAAAATATCCTCTACATATGTCGGTTCTCTAAAGACATAACTAAAATGTTCAACCACTTTAGCATGACCTAGTGACATGCTCACACCAAATTAATTTTACACTTGTTGCATTACCTTTCCCTCTACTTTTTAATATAACAAAATTTCATCAACGTGCTATAAATATGGGTCTATAATAAAATGTTAGAAGTTACCTAAAACCTTTGTATCAACGGCAAGTATATAGATGATAATGACACAGCCCAAAAAATGACCTTTATTCCATCCGAGTAAAAATAAGATTAACATTTTGTTTCCTTGTCATGAAATTAGAACCACCCCATTTCTTTGACAATTGTTTATATCTGTGTTTACTGCTTACATGACAAGGGATATTCTCTACAAAAAACTTTGTATACGATGTAACGAGGAACACAAGAAAAGTATTATCACACCAACATTCAAAAAGGAAAAGTTTTTAAGAGACCAAAAAATTAATATTTAAAGTAATAATAATTTTCTTTCTGCCGGGAAGACTACATACTACTAATAAACTTGTATCAGATGACCCCTGCCACAATGAAACTTTAATCTTTTTGTTTAAATCATACATATATAATAAATAAGGATATAATTTGTTAATAAAAAAAACACACAAAATGTCTTGCCTTTTACAAAATAAATTTTTGTTGTTTTCGTATACATATTCCTTTAATGTTTTCTTAAGGATATTTTCCATCTTCTTCTTGATATGCTTTTTATGTCGCTTTCGGATAAATTATATAGAAGTAATTTTTTATATATCCTTCCTTAATAGAAGGAAAGGATCAATAAGCAAACAAAACCAAAATTCTAAAACTATTCAGCTATAGTACGGAAAACGCAAACCAAAAGGAATGTTTCCTTAATAATTTAATAGCAAAAGAAAATATAAAAATCTTCCAAAAAATAAAACCTTTCGTTTACCTTGAAAACTCTTTATATTAGAGTAACAACAGCAAGTTGGACTTCACTGCTAATGAGCGTTATTCGAGATTTCTACTTTGTCCGAGTAATTGTATTGATATTCGAAAAAGGGACTAAGTATTTTTAAATTTATTTCCCCTTGACCTCGAAATAATGTGATCTTATTGAAATATTAAGAATGTTTATAAACAGGCTCCGTGGGTAAAAAGTTATAATCGTTGGTTCGTGAATTGAAATAAGGGGTTTTAAAAGGATTCGTAACATTTTTAGGATTTTAACTTTTTCTTATTTTTACTTTAAATAAAACATTTTATTTTCGGTTGAGAGGCAAAAAATCATAGGTGGTACATCCAACATAAAGATTTGTTAAACATAGAAATTCTAGACGTTTTTTTGCATCTTTTTAGAAGATGTATGTCCTTCCAGCAGAATAGCAAACGAAAAGTTACAAAAAAATAAAGAAAGGAGGGTTGAAGGATATAACATAAATAAAGTTTTGTTGTTACGAGTTAAACTAAGGAATTTTAGGTATGCCATCTTATGTAATTAGAGTTCTAAAAAATACCGTTTGAATGTTAAATATTCAGTCGTATTCATCAAGTTAAAAATATTTAAGTCAAGACATAAATACGGTTACCTACTCGATACCATAGGCTAAACTGCAAATTTATTCGCTGTAAATATATTCGCTTTGTGAAATAGATAACAATTTGTTTGTCAGTATTCGCTAGACATATCCAAAAAAACATGTAAAATCAAATGGAAAATTAAAGAGTAGTTCAAGTCTAACTAAATGTCCCATTGTTGCTTCACTCCTTTTAGCAAATCATTTGACTTTGCCATTTAGCAGAATCCAAATTAAAATATATTTATGAAGCCAGCGGGTATAAGATTAGCACGTCATATGTGATATGGCAACACTCTTGGTTTGAATATTTTAGTACAGGATAGCACAAAAATGTGTATATATTAAATTCATGTCAACTTGGGAGGGGCCAGTTCTTATCATTATTATTCCCGCCCAACGCTTACTCGTATACAAAGGTTTTGAAGATTGTCTAAGAAGTTTGTTAAGGATTCTGCTAGAATACAAAATTAAATTCATGTCAGACAAATATTTGAAAGAAGCCAGCTCGAACCATGATTATTCCCGTCAGATTCATACGATCGCTTTTAGATTATGTTTAGATGTTGGTAACGGAATCGAATGCGATAAATTTCTTAATTACCTATATAGCTGATCCGAGTCATTTTTATATTTTTAGTACTTTTCTTAAGAATTTGTTCCAATTATAGGTACGTTTTTCATATACGTATGTGTTATTTTCTGATATCGTAAATTTTATTAATAATTTAATTCAATTAAGATTATTTCCAATATTTGTATTAGTTATATTTTTTGTCATATTCATTTTTTTGAATATTTAACATTTCGTGCTAGTTCTATCTAATACTTAATACACTTCTGCTTGTGCAAACTTCATATTTCGAAGCATTCCTATATCTTAGAATTTTTAGTTCCAGGTGTTCATACGGAACTTTTTCACATACTTTTATCCATTTTTATACATTTTGAACATCCACTTAATTCTTGGGTTGAAAGGTCGATTGAGGGCAAATTAATTTCTAAATCTAGAAAATTACTTCCTTTTAAATATTTTGCCTATTATTGTACGTAAAATCAATTCATCTAATTATATAAAAGAAGTTTTTGTAAAAACCTAAACTTATTACCTTTTGTTCAAAAATTATATTTTGCTATGAATATAATGGAATGAATAATTTTCAATTTTCGTTTCACTGTAATACAGTTATCGTCATTCGTTATCGTACACATATAACATATACCGCATATACCCACTAATAATAACATTTTTGTACAATAAAGCGATCATAATGATGACGAAAAAGAATGGAAACAAGAATTTTTGGAACAATGATATTATTCCACTCGTGTATTACTAAAAGTAAACCAGACGAATCGAATATGAATAACTGATAGAATGGCAGTCACACAAAAATACTTAAATAATTTATGGAATTTTGAAAAGAATATTTTGGCAATTTAAAGTTAAAAGAACTAAATAGTTTTGTATTGTTAAATTAATTAAACTCTGGAGACATGCAATCTATTGTTGAGATCTAGCAACAAATTAGTTGCCTTTATTTATACAAAATAGCTATACCTGTGGAAACCAGTGATTCTTATCTTTGCATTACCCAAGTTTTACAAAAAACTATAAATAATACCTAGGCTTCCCACAATGGGCATTTATTTTGACAGGAAATTGTCAAACAAAAATATACTCATAGAAAGAATGATCACGTTTAAACGAGGTTCCTTTCAACACTTTTCTTTGATTGATTGTTTTTTTCTACTACGTGTAGATACGCAAAGGATCAATAAGCCATGAGAAATATGTTGAAAGAAAATTCGTTTAAATAAATCCAATAAAACATTACTGGGTTTTAGACATTAAAGTCAATTTTTAACTATTTGTTCAAAATTTATTTTTACACCAAAATTAGATTTTATAAACCAATAGAAGTAAACGGCTCAAATTAAAATTCTTTGAATAAATAAAATCCGGACCGAATACCCTGTTAGTACATCGTTACAGTTCACGTTTTATAAATTATTATTAATACGATGACGTAGTAAAATAAAGTATCGCAATCATGAAAAAATTTGACCTTGAGAATTTTGCAGATTTTCATGCGATATAGCGCCGAAGTGCGTGTCTGTTGAGATTCCGTATATAGTGGCGTGCAAACTAAATGTTGGTTATCTATACAGTCCGGACACTTTGACAAATCAGAGTGAAACTTTATACTTAAGCTTTGTCCATAAATTTGGAGACCCCAGATGATTTTTAAAAAAAATTTAAGAGAAAATGACGAATTGCGACAAAAAACTGTTTTTCACCGAAAATTCTGCCCCTCTACAACTGCCCATCTACTTGGTTGATCGGGATGAAATTTTATTCTTAATAAATTACGTTTTTTGTAAGTATTTTGAAAAGTATATCATTTACAAGAAAAACTATTATGAACTAAAAGATTCCAAATTAATTTTGCAAAAATATCGGTCCAGATCAGTTTTCTAAAATTGAAATGGCGATTATTGACAAAAAACTGCTTTTTCAGTAAAAAAAAAAATCGATCCAGTACAGTCAGTCATAAGCTTGTTTTATGAATTGTGAGTGTGATATTTGGCCAACATTGTTCCTCCGGAATTGGCAGCTTCCACAGGAGCTTTTCGTTCGTTGTAAATATTTTGAAATGTACTTAGCATTTACGAAAAAAACGATTAAAAACAGAAAGATTGTAAATTAAATAAAACTTTATTTTACCAAAACTAGGGAAAACTAGGAGGATTAACTATTCGGAATAAAACGTCATACTTAAACTTTCTCCATTAATTAGTAGATCCTTGCGGAATTTGGTGGAAATATGTCTATATGATGTTCAAAAGTTTAACATTTACAAAAATGATATAGAATTGCAAAAATTATATAAATTTAAAGATTAAATTCTCAATCAAACATGTATATACAGATAATTTTATGTGATTACTAAAATAACAAAATTTATTTTAGAAAAACCATATCAAAATAAAATCGCCTCATACGATATTCGCTTAAAAGAACGAATCATCATTTAACACGTAATTAATACAATGGTGCGGCGGCGCACGTATACGGTTAAAATAAGTTGGTAACCAGTTAAAACTAGATTTTGTTCAAGTAAAATAAAGTTTTTAAAATATACATGACACAATTTTATGAAATAGTCACCCTAGCACCCGGGGGAGCGCGTAATTTTCACTAATCGTCAAAATTCTCAGGTCGTTTCGGTACGTTACGTGTCTATTCCCACAACATTTCTCAAAATTCGTGAGTAATTTTTCTCTGGTCGAAAACTGCGTGTCAAAACAGTATTTTTTTGCACGTGCGATTAAAATTTTATTTTTTTTTTATTTTTTAATTTTAACAAAGGTGTTTGTCAGGTAATTGTCTAGTGGATTTAATGTTCTTTGAAGGTCAATTAATACTCTCCGTTTTTATTCACGCATACACCACCCATTCACACAATAACACTATATAACACAATTACACTATTCAGAGACGCTGAATTCTGCACTTCAACAGCGAGTCTTATAATTGAGTTTATTAACATCACCGATTGTAATCGATGACAAAAAATCGTTTTTGAATCGAGCGATGGGATTCGAACCGAGTACCTCCTAATCAAAATGCCGAAGCTTTAACCACTGCACCACTTGTCCGGTTATTAACACGGTTTCTCGACCTGCTATCTGAATGCTATTGCAATCTACTTTCTCTTTCTATCAAAATTTGCCAAGATGGAGTCTGGTGTGGTAAATTTGCTATAATTTGACGTTTAGAAATCATTCTTTTGTCGATAGTCGAGACTACTAGTCATTTGAATAAATACTTGACATGTCAGTAGACACCATATTGAAATAGAATAAATGCCAAAATATGGATGCTATAAACATGCTATCAAGTTATGCCGACATAGCATGTATTCATAGCATACTGATAGCATATAAATATTATTGCGAGTCTCCACTTGCTATTTGATCAAAATTTTCTGGCATAACTAGATAGCAATAACAGGTGGAGAGTCCATGTAAGTGTGAGAAACAAAATAACGTAAACCAAAATAATTTAATTTTTGCTCTAAACAAACATAGCAAAGAAAGGTGAAAACTAAAACATGCTCCATACCACGTTAAAACAATTGACGTGGTTAACAAGTGTCCTAGGAGACCAATCCTAAAACTTGATTTTTAATAGCCAAGATAACGTTCGACGCGAACAAGATCACCAGCGACAACCAGAAGCTTGCGCACACCACGCTATCTCTCTCGGCAACACAGGCGGACGAGGTCAATTATATTTTACAAGAGCCCTTGATAAATCTTAATCGAGTACTAATTGATCGCTACTCCATTTATCTACTATGGATCAGGCAGCTCTTTGATTACATACAAATAACGTTGATCCCTCAATAGAAAACCGGAAGAGGATTTCGCAGAAAATCTTCGACAAACTATATGACAAGATTATTGGCGAGCGGACTCAGAGCTTGGGTTAAATTAATCGACTCCGTGCACACTAAGCTGAAAATACACTGCACCATCCCCGATTAGGGATTCCATAATTAAAACTAAGACAATCTGCTGTACAGCCGCGTATTTATAGGAGATTCGAACGCATTTCCCGATTTAGTTCTGGCAGCAGCGTACGGCACCGTAAAAAACACAGACGTTGACATTGGATTAAGGCGTTCATTCAAACTCGCTTCCGCAAGGGCCAATGTCAAACGCCTCATCATCGACGCAGACGCGGTAAGGCATAATGTCATGACCCCATCATGAATACAGGCCATTTACCATTTGCGAGACCACGTAGACTTGATCTAATCCGCCATAAAGCAGCTTTTCCAGAATTCTAACACATGGTCAAACTAGAACTCTGCCGCCCTTCTTCATCAGCAATATAATATCCTGTGCACATCGTGAAGAAGAAGGATAACTATTGAATACCATATAGGCACAAACGTAATATATACAGACGAATTATTGCGAAAGAAAGTTTGGTCGAATACTGTGGCTCCACTTTTCATATTACATTATTTTTTGTAATCTAATCGAGGAACCCCATAACCCTGCCATCTATATATACATAGCAGAAACAGCCTAAAAAAAACGTTCGTATTTTTTTCGCACCTAAACTACATACACATCACATAGTAATAAAACTTTATGAATGAAGGAAACAATAACAATACAACACGATGATCATAGTGTCGGCTTATTAAAAACGAGCTCTCTTATTCACGGTTTAGTTGTTTTGTGTGTATGTAGTATGGATAATGAATATTTATAAAAAATAAAATATGCATGTATAACACAACACATGGGTAGTGAAGCACGTGGAGCTTGGCCATGTGCGCTATACATGTACACAGAAAAATAGATTTTAAATAAATTTCGTAAAATACATACATAATTCTTTTTTCTATAATGTTGCTGCATGTAGTTTTTTGTTTCTTGTGTTGTATGGGGATATGTAGTTTAAATTTTTTATGAATTACTCAGACATATTTTATGGCTTCCTGAATTGAAAAAGGCCGAAATTAAAAAGGTAGACTTAAAAAATATGTTTTTATATGAAAAAATGAGACCTTTTTTAAGTCATATTTATAACAAATTTTCTGACTTAACAAAGGTGTTTTACAAAAACAAACTTAATTTAAAAATGACACAGGGAAGGCATATTCATTTTAAAAATACATTTTATAATTCATTTTCAAAATGACTTAAAATAGCCATATTTTATTTTACATTATCAACATAAAATTTACATTTGTTTTTGATAGACATAGAAATGCATGCGTTATAAGTAGACTTTTATGCCATTTATAAATACACATTTTATGCTTTTTATAAATACACTTCTTAAATCATTTTCAAAATGGCTTATGATATGCATTTACGGTTTTTTTTATTTCATTTTCATTACAGATTTTAAGTCAATTTTAAAATGAAATAAAAACGCTGGTTTTAAGTCCGGAAAAATACAATTTTTAAGTCAGCCTTTTTTAATTCGGGGAGCCATATTTTATATAGTTTTCACTTTTCGTGCTTCGTTTCCCATTTGATATTTTTGCGAACCATAATTTACAGGAATATAATGTATTAAAATGTTAACTCGCACAATAACGATTATAAAGTATACGTTATATTATTTATCATAGATCATCGTTTTTTATTTTTAATACAATTTTCATTGGGAATTCTACTTTTTCCATATAGGTACCTATATTTATTGATTGTTGATAATCAATAGAGTTAAATATGTGTGAAGACAAATGCGCTTCTATTATGTTTGTAAAAACGTGTAAAAATGAGCAATACATCATAATGCCGAGATGCTTTAATCGGTCTCGGTAATTATATTAATATTTACATATAAATGATAATCAAAAAATGTGTGTCAAACACATAGCGATCCTACGGCACGACACGATTCAATTCTAATCTACTGCAAGGAAGGTTAAAGGTTTAGTATAGGTTTAATCGAGATTAATGATGATATTGGTCTTCAATAATTGCTTCATTAAATCAGTACCTAAGAAAAAAAAATATATAAATTTTGGATGTATCTAGAGATTTCCTGAAATTGAATACTAAAATTAATACTTTTCTTATTAATCATAAAGAGCAACAACATATTCATATTTGAGGCTTGTAATTGACTCCAGCTTTAAATGGAATTTACATATAGATAAATTAAAGAAATGCATTATACTATATATATTTGCGATAAAAATAACGCGAAACAATTTACCCAAACCAATCCTCAGTATGATCTACATATCATCCATATATTCACATATAGTGTATTTAAACCCAATATGGAGTGGGGCACCAGAATATTTGCTAAACTGCATCTTTAACCACTTGAGTGGTTTACCCGAGCGTGACTCGGACGCGTAGTTCGATTGTGTTTTGATTTGCCCGAGTCTTGCTCGCGCAAAGCTTGTATTGAAACAATAATTGAAAAATAAAAATTTTGCATTATTTTCTAAAGAAATGTAAAAAAAAAAACCTAACAATTTATGGACACACTTTCTCACAAAAAGCCGTCACTTAAGTGGTTAAGTTCTCATGATTTGTTTATAATAATTAAATAAAAAAGTATTTCTGTAAAATATTAAATATCTGCGTATTGTTCGATGAACTCTGCAGTGAAACAATAAAAAAACTGTTAGCCTATTTTGAAATAAAACAAAATTATGGCCTATTCATCGAAGAATATAATTAAAAATTAGTAACATATACTAATTTTTAGTTATACCAGTTCTCCTATACTTAAGTTTTTATCTAAAATAATTGGTGGAATTCGTTCAAAACAAAACAATCAGTTACTTTTCATCATAGAAAAATACGTATGGATAATATTTGTTTCTTGTTTTAAACTGGTTTTCGGCTAATTGTTTGATTGGCATTTGCCTTTTTATGCGAAGCTGTTTGCAAAACTGCCAAAAGTTATTTGCAAATGGTAGTAAGCAAAAGTTATTTGAAAACATAGTAGGGATTTAGCCGCTTTATTTCTAAGGTACACAATCAATTAAATTTCGGATTAATGACCAAATGATTAGTTCATTGAAACCAAGCCAGATCCCAGGGCAGCTGAAAGAGGCATATTGCTACTGGATGAGGAATACTAGCATGCCCGGAGGATGAATTTATTTCCTTCCATTTACTGACCAAAACAACAATAGTTTGACTTTGTTGGGATACATTGTTAAATTGTTTCTCTCTGCCATGCCAAACAAACATTGAAGTTATTCTAAGTCCGAAGGATTTTACACATTCACTTGAAAGCTAAATTTTTGGTTTATATTAATGCTGTGTGCAATCAACTACATTGACTAAACTAAATTCAAACTAGAAGTCCCTGAAATTTAAAGACAGATATCACTAAAATAAAATATTTATTCTGTGTAGTTTATTTGTTAATGTACATGTACAGAAATTTTAAAATCATCCGGAGTACACCATAATAAAATTATGACAATTCTAATCTAATAAAATGTAATAAAAAGTAACCACCTAAATTTAATTGCATCAGTCGCGTCCTGAACAATAGCAGAAGCTTCAATATTTGTTTAGTCAAGGCAAATGGCATAAGTTGTTCATTCTAACAACTTTTGAATTCATTAACCACCAACCAAGAATTTTTTCCATATATTAATGTAGTTTCAATTTTCTGAATAATAAATCTTTTTTTGCAGTATTCTACAACCAATGAAAAGATATACACCTAAATTAACGCCTACTTTCGCAATTTATTATATCGCAGATGAGGAGTAATTAGAATAGAAACGCCAGCTAAGGGGCCAATGTTCCAGATTTTCTAATGCCATTCTTGTGTTATTCACTTTCACTTGGCAACAAACGAAAAAAGTTTTTGTCCGGGTTGAATTAGTTAATACCAATCTTTACGATCATTGAGTTATATAGATTTTAATTTAGTTATTATTTAATAAAATATTAATCATTCGATTATGTTGTCATTCGAAATAGTAGATAAATAGCTGAGGATGATGATTTATTAATTTATATAGTTATAATAAATGTTGAAAACAATTATGTCGCTAGCAAAAGCTTGCTGTTTCACATTCTATTTCATTGTCCTAACAACTCAGTTACTATTGACTATTTAGAAGTCTGAAACTGGGTCCATTTCAGAATAATTAACTTATATATAAAAGGGTGGGTGAATGGCCCGCCGTCCACTTGTTTTTGGTTTGGTCGCATACTCTAAAGCATTTCTGCATCATGAGCAACAAATGTTTTTACACACAAACATAATAGAAGCGCATTTGAGCGCTTCACACGTACCTACGTGGAAAAGGAAAAATTCTTAATGAAAATTGTATTAAAAATAAAAAACGATGATCTATGGATAAATAATATAAAGAAAACTTTAAATTCGTTTTAAGGAAAATTGTGCGAGTTAACATTTTAATACATTTATATTGGTGTAGGAGAAAAATTTCGTGGTCTTTTTCGAGGTAGATCGCTTTACATTCATATGTCCCAGTAAACATTGAACGTATCAGGCAACCTTGTATGCGTTTGAAAGGTGACATTTTAACTTGCACTTTGACATACAAAACATTAAAATCGGTGAAATGAATAAAAAGTTACATTTTAAACATATAGATAAATAATGAAAAAATTCGTTTACTTTTACAATTTTATTACGACAAAATTAAAAACGCGGCTCAGGCTTGCGAACAAATTGTGCATGGAGAAGGTGCTTTATCAAAATGAGCAGCAAAGAAATTTCGCTTTCAACCTGGAAATATGGATGTGAAAGATGCTCCTCGCTCTAGTCGACCAACCAGTGGAAAATTCGATGAAATCATGCAGAAAATTGAAGAAGACCAGCATATAAGCAGCCATGCCATTGGTAAAGAACTCAATATTGATCACAAAACAGGTTTAAACCATTTGAAAATGGCTGGATACAAAAAAAGCTTGACGTTTGGGTACCTCATGAATTAACAGTTAAAAATTTAATGAACCGGATTTCTATCTGCGAAACGCGAAAAAAATCGTGCATTATGAGGTGCTACCACCTGCTGATGACATATCAGATATATCTGAATTTTTTTTTAATTTGGATGTACCTTTGCAAGAAGCTTCAATGCGGTATATTGTGGGCTACGTAGCGTTCAAAATTTTGAGTAAAATTAAATGTTCCCGTTGCGAAAACATGTTTATCAAAACTGATGAAATTTTAGAGGCTCCGACAGAATATTTGATTAGCAATAAAAATTATGACGATGAAAAAAAGAAGAATCTTAAAGCTCCAACTGATTATTATTTCAAAATTTGCAAAGAACAAATTTATTTATTTTCCCGGATGTTTTCAGAACGTGCAAATATGAAAGATTTGAAGAGGAATATTGTCCAACTTTGTATTGTTAACACCAGCAGGTGTTACAAAGATTTGTATGTCGAACAAAATCCATGCCATGAGCATAACAAGGCAGCCTTAAACTTCATGATTTTAGTTTTAATCAGAAAACACTGTACCTGGTTAGCGGAAAAACACATACAAAAAAATTAAAAACCGTACGAAATCCTAATTGGCAAATACTATTGCAAAACAAATAATTATACCATATAATGAAATGTACCGCACATGGGTTGTTATTTTATTTTTAAATTTTATTAAAATTTATTTTAATTTTAAAAAAACTTTATTATTGAAATTTTTATTTTATTTGTTTTATTGTTATTGAATTTGATTAAATAAATTAATTATAATTTAACTAGTAAAATTGCTGGTTTCTTCCTTTTTATCTAGTGGTATACCAAGTGAAATTTATTGTATATGGACGATTTATTGTATACGGAAACGTCCCCATACATATGTTTGATGACGATGTACATTTTCTTCTAGGGATTAAAAATTCAAATTTAATGTCAAATAACCTCACTCTCTTGAATAACCTCATCGCAATTATTTTTCAATACCCTACCTGTTTAACCCTTTGCCTGACCACCATTAATATTAAAACTTACTAGTCGGACGTTCTGTGCATATCGTTCATAATTTTTCTCGTTATCAATTAGCATCAAATCAAAATATGTAGTTGAAATGTACGAGTATGTATTAAGACTAAATACAAAATATACCAAAGCATATGTTGTTATTATTTCTGTACAAAATTTATAACTGTTTTTACAGTTAGTAAATATAGGTACATTAATTATTTTTATCAGTTAGTAATGTTCTCAGTCTCAAACAAAATTTTGTAATAAAAAATAAGGCAAAATGTATGATCATTACATATGATGCGCAGGACAGTCAAAGGGTTAACTCATCGTATAGTTACTTGATTATAATAATGGTTGCACGACAAATTCGATATTAAACAAAAAATTATTTAACATAACAATTAAAACTAATTTCAAGTAAAACAACGTGCATTCCATGTGTCATTTTTTGTGTGTATGTGTGTCGAACTAACTGCCGATATTATTTTGTGCGATTCATGGTTTTTATTTTTCGTATACATATAGCTAAAGTGGGAACTATAGATAGAATAAAAAAAATAAAAAAAATAACGTAAGAGAGCGAGAGATATGATTCATATGTATTCGACCATACTCAGAATAAGAAAAATGAAAACTATAAGAAAAATTGCGTTTTATTTTGCTGTCATTTAAAAAAAATAGCCGAGCGAAAATTTTCGTCCAAGAATAAAAAACTTAACAAATACAACAACAAATACAAACAAATTTTAGTGCGTTGAATGTAATATGTATGTTTATTATTTTATATATGGAAATTTGGAATTGTTCGTGTATATTATCTTTTATATTTATAAAATATTCATGTACACATATACAAATATGAATATAAAATCACAAATAATTTTCACTACACTGTAGAATTGTATTTTTCTAAACCTAACCTAAAAAAATAATTTATCGAATTGCGGTAATTTAAACCGCATATAAATATTTTTTATAATTTTAAACACATATATTTGTTGATATGTAATACGTTTATACTCAAAACTATTGTAGTTTAATTCAGGATTTTAGGAAACACATCAAAAAATATTACATGAAATATATGAATGAACTTAATATTTTAAGTAATCTATAGCCGAAAAGTCAAATTGGAGTAATAATTTTTTGTCTTCGTTTCTTACGTTATTTCTGTTATTTTTTTTATTCTACCTATAGTTGGCCCATAATACTAATAGTAATTTTTTTATCAATAAATTTTCTTATTGATCCATGGTAGGTATGAAAATAAACAATATGAATATAATTTAAAACAACCATAATGAATGGAATAACGAAAATAAAAACAAATAAAAAATATAATTTACAGTTTTCACTTATAAAATTGTTTTTCAGTTTTTTGTGTATCTGCATACGTAAAAATTGTGATGTTTTCGACTATGTTGATGGTAGTGCCATCTACTAGTAAGTAGATGTCAAATGAATATCAAAATAGCTAATGGGGTTCCTCGATGTAGTTTAAATTTTTCTCACCACACAATTGGCGCAATTATCAGTCAATTTGATAAAACCATGTCTTCATTCGCCAATAATTCGTCTGGATATATTAAGTTTGTGATATAGGGCTATAGAAGACTTAACGCAGTAACAATTCTGATCGTTACCCAATCCCACATAAACAATATTTTTCCAAGCAATTGCAAAGATGCTCGATTTGATGCAAGAGTAGTGCCTACGAGCTTAATCAATTCTGCGAGGATTCCATCGAGACTGGGAGCTTTTCCGTTTCTCAAATTTTCGAGGTAACTTTCTCCACTGTGGTATATTTGACAAAGACACTTGGGGTGTCACTTCGACAATCCACTTTAGCAGATTTGGGAAGAAGGTTTGACGGCAGTACTTCTTGGGTTGAACTCTTTAGTGAGATTCCTGTCGTTAGCAAAACATTCCCTTTACACACCTTGATTCCTGGAGCCTATCGAACCGTAGAACCAGATAAAACAATTAAAACGTGATTAGAACAAATTGTAAAGTTCGTCTTGTCCTTTAGTTAAAACGAATTTCTATTGTATTGTATTTTTTAATGAATCTTATTCTAGAAAATCTGTACCATTTCGGCAAGCAAAAATTATTTCTACTTTCACAACATCCCTATTAACACAGACATAATTATACTGAATGTTTCATATAGGTATAGAAGAATGTATCCCAGGTATTTGTTTTGTTATTTTTCATTTAATTTTTTCTAATATTTATTTTTCATTTATCTCGAGCACACAACAGAAAAAATAATAATAATAATAATGGAAAATTAAAAATAAATGCCCAGAAGGAATATGGAATAAAATAAATACCGACAAACAAATAACAACAACCGTCACACAATCCTATATACTCATAATAAAATGCGTGAATGCGCTCTGGTTTTTATGAATATCTCGGAACATAAATTCTAAGTGAATATTAGATTATCTTTTTCCAATTCAATAGATCATGATTCCATTAATCTAATTATCGCATCCCTTATAAATGTATCTAATTAAAACTGTGTATTAAACTTTTTTGTTGTGACAAATGAATTTTCCATTTTGCCGCAAACATTTTCCTTCTCAAATCTCCATCCCTCACATGATATACGAGTACACTAACATCGTTAAAATTTTTTGTGTAAAATTAGTTCTCATGATAGCTCGTGATATTTGTCTGCAAATAAAATTAGGTAAATAACGGTAACACATTATGTGAACAATGATGATGATGGTAATTGAGAGAGCAGCACTACACGAATATGTAATAGAGCTCCTAGTGAAATATACCGCGTGCATATACCCTCACCAAAGGCATACGAAAGGGAAATAACTTTTCACCTTTTTCTAAATGGGTAAAATTTTGAATATGTACATACAAAAAAATACAGGAAGAAGAAAACCGATATAAGAAGACGATGGAAATTCCTTTTTCCTTTTATATGTATACCTCCTACATAACACTTTCCTTGTATACCTACTACTCATTTCTTAGATATGGAAATATTTTTTTAATGAAAACTTTATTATTTTCATTATTTTTATTACAAAAGAAAAACATTTTCTTCTTAATGAAAATTAAAAGAAATTCATGGAAAATGTTTATTTTTTTTTATTTTATGTTTTTTTGTGTGCTTGTTGTATGTATAAATGTATGTACATAATATGTATATACTTGTGTACATATAATGAAAAATATGAAAAATTATTATTCCTGATTATATTATTGAAAAGAGGAAGGGGTACGAAAGCATTCCACCCACTGCGCCGCTTCTATCCGGTTAAGGAGTTCTTGTTATTAGAATATTGCTATGAACGTCGCTTGGGGTTTCTCAATGAATTTATTCGATTTTTATTTTATTATTGTAGTTTAATTAAATTTAGCATTAATGTTTGACTAGTACTTGACTCATAAGAGAATCTAGTTTTTTCGTGAGGCAACAGATTAATCATTCGTACGAATCAGATTAACGTGAAAATTTGTACCTGCTGTATATTTTATTTCCTAAAGTTGGAACTCAGGCCATAAAATATTGAACTTATTTTGATTGCTAGTAAACCCCTTTTCAAATTTTTGACCGACAACTATAGTTCGATTTCCAATCAATTTAATATTAATTATTATAAATAATTATTATTAAATAATTATTAATAGCATAAAGCCTACAGCTATTGATAGTCTTAAGGAAAATTTGACTTTAGATGAAGTTTTTTGGGAAACTACAACGTTAATCGTGAAGAAGCCCTTATTTTCTAATAAAATGATCGTCTAACTTTAACAGGTTTTTAACATAAGATTTGTTTTAAATTATTATTTAATAGTTAAAAATTAGGTTTCTTGAAAAGTTTACGATTGTACACAACTATTGACACTTTGTTGTAATTATTGACATATTGATTTTGCTACAGCTATTAACATGGATTAAAATTCATTTTATTAAACAGATTATTACATCAATTGAAATATAATTAATTTGTAATTAAAAGTAAAAAAAACTAAATTAAATTTATTTCATTAAAATAAAAAAATAATAGTAGTTTGTCATAAATTGAATATTGGTTATCACAATAGATCTTATCACAAAGATATTTGATTAAGGACAATATTAAGGACAAAGCCGTAACTACTATGACTGTAAATCTGAAAATCTGAAAATGGACGAACATATATAAATAACATATGACACGTTAAAAACACCCAGTCGCAACTTTTTTACTGGTTACCACCAGGAATCGAACCCGGGACCCCCGAGTCACAGAGCAAGCACACTACTTACTAAGCTAACGAGGGCGACGAAGGCCAAAATGTGGCTAAAATGTCATTAGCTATTACATTATTAGGTTTTGCTTTACGAATTGCAATTTGCATATAAAAATCCGGGTAACAGTGGCAATTTTAGCGAATTGATGCATTTCATGTGGTACTCCCAAACGCATGATGAACATTTAATTCTCACATTGTCTGGGATTTGTGTTTTTTCAACGGTTTGCATCTTCGAAAACGAATATGTGCATTAATAGCAAATTGAGCATTTGGCAAGTTTATTGCTTCCGATGTGAACAAGAATGAGTTTCTCTCAGCTTCATAATTGTCCTCTCCATTTTGAGAGTTAGTTTCATTGGGAACTTGATTTGGAGCTTCTTCTGTTGACAAAGATAAATCTGAAATTTATCCATGAATGAAAAGTTATATATTATTCATAAACTATACTATAAATATAATTAGAAATACGACCACTATTACTGTTAATTTTGCTAATGTTATGATCTTTCGAACGCCCGTGGCATTTTGATTTAGGTTTCATCATCTTGGGATTATTTTTTGAACAAATTCTGTTGTTTGGTTAAGGCTTTTAATTCTAATTGCTCTTTCTTAATTTTCATTTTTTCGATTTGTATAGCTTTACAACATTCCTTTTCAAATAACTGTTTTTGTTTTCCCATTTTCTTTCCTTCTATTATTTTTGAAAGGAGTAGGTCTCTTATCGGCCTCAACAAATTTACAACCTTTACAACATCCAAAATGTCTTCCTTATGCTTAGGGAATCTTTTTTTGGCATATGACAAGCCATTCTGCGATAACGGTTTCCTCGCTTGTTGTTAAAAAAGTTGGGGGGGGGGGGGGGGGGGGGCAGGTTCACCTTTTTTAATACTCTCCCAAACGGAAAATTAACGTTATTTTTTAGAAGCAAGGCTTTTAGATATTTGTTTATTTTTAATTTTTGTAAGTGCTTTTTGAAGTGTTCTCTCACTATTACATGTTCCCCGCTTTTTCGGCATTGTAGCAACCTGAATTACAAAATTTAGCTAACCTAGAGCCTACACAATGCAAATTCACTAATATTTTCTATCAGAGTATCTAATGTATGTGTGAGTATTTTATATAAATTTTGACACTATCAGCAAATTGTCAGGAGGTTATTTCATGATATTTCAGAGAATTATCATGAAATTATTACGAAATGTCATCCTTTTGAGGTTATGTTTCATCATTTTAAATTTAATTTAAAGGGTGAAGATATCAGTCCGTGTTAAATTCGTGTGTTCACAGACTTACACAACTATTGAATATATTAAATATACTAGAGAAAATTAACACGAATTACGCGAATAATGAATTTCGATATTGTATTAATACAAAATACAGAGTTAAATAAATATACTATAACAAAAATGTATGTCTTTACTCTGAAAATTAAATTTATAATGATGAAACATAACCTCAAAAGGATGACATTTCATAATAATATCATGATGATTTGTCGTGAAATAGCCTCCTGATAATTTGCTAATAGTGTCAAAATTTATATAAAATACTCACGCATACATTGATACCCTGATAGAAAATACTAGTGAATTTGCAGAGTGTAGACTCTAGGTAAATAAGATTTTAAAACCAATAAATAAATAAAAACCAATAAAAATGTAACCACCGACCGACAATAACTGTTCCAATAGTGGTGTAGTTATTGACACTTCTGTGTCAATAATTATAACATGGAAGTTACAATTATTGACAGCCCATAGTCAATAATTGAGACTACATTAAATTCAGTTACTTACAGCTATTGACACTAATAATAAAAACTTATTTATTATATTTTATTAGTTTTTTAAAGAAATAATCTTACGTACTATAGTGAATAAAATATAAAAATAATACGTAATTTATTTAATTAAATAATATATTAAAGGTACATACCTTTACAGCATTCCTTGTTAAAATATCTAGAGCCAATCAATTATAGTTATTTAATTCACCTTGTTAAAGTTAGCCGTAAGTTGCCAGCCAAAAGATAATGCAGATAGTGTCTTGACTATTTCAGCTGAAAGTTAAACTCTCTTTATACTCTCGCTCCTATCGATTTTTAGATTCCTATAAACTGAAATAATTTCCCCTTCACCCGAATGATATGACCCTATCCTTAATTCGAGTTCATGACTGATTTTTGCTGTATTCAAGTAACTATCTGCATTATCTTTCGGCTGAAATTTAACAGTATATTTAATTCACGTAAAAGAGATAAATACTAAAAATCGTGATGGTGTCTGTCAATAACTGAATCAAAAATCGAGGATGTCAATAGCTTTTAATTAATTATTATATTAACCATCTTGGTTCGATTGATTAGTGTTTCGATTCGAAGATTGTTTGGTTTGGTATGATTTGACTGATCATGTTCGATGAGCATCCGAAAATGTTTGCTTATGAACTAGATTTATAGATTGAACGTCTTCGTTCGCTTGACTTTGGGGAGATAATTGAATGATTTGATTTGATTCGGTTGATTGATGGATTCATTGGCTTCTAGTTAAGATTTGATCTTTGGATTCTTAACTAGAATTGCATATGATTTGGTGTGTACTTGTCGGTAGCTGGCTTGTTGGTATACCTATTATCGAGAAGAACGTTTCCTCAGTTGCTTCTGTTTCGTTTATAATTTCGTTTAGAATTTGCTTGACGATGATGTATATATTTGAGCTGTTGCTTTGATTGTTTAACGTAGTTGTCATACTTCTTCTACGTTGAATCTTGTTCTTCTTGTATTTTACATTCGAGGCGTCGTATTGGTAGTACGTCTTTCTTTTCGTCTATTATTGTGTCGTGTTTCGTTTTTAAAGGTTCTCGTTTGTTGATATTAGAATACTTTGGATGATTGTTAGTTTTTGGGTGATTGTCGTGGCCCCGCCCATCGGACGCTGATTGAAAAGTTTTAGATTTAATTAGCTAATCTTAATAAAATGACGGGGATCCAAAAATTTTAAATATTTAATATCAAAAAAACGGGACAAAATAAACAAAAACGCAGTTCCAATCTGGGAGTCAATTCGCGTTCCATGAAATAATGAAAATGAAAAGTTTTTTTTCATTTTTCAATCGAGTAGGTTGCAGTTTAGTTGCAGTTAGCTTGCAGTTTTAGTCAATTAGATACTTTTCTATTTTTTCAAACATTTTGTATAGAATAGAATTTTCGATTAAGTCTAAAAAAAATTCTAGAGTAGATTTGTAACAAAATTGGCCCATGCCATTTCTGTTAAAATTTCCGCTTAAATGGCGATTTTTGTAATAAACTGGGTTTTCACCAAAATTTGGGTAAGTTTTCTTTCTAATTTCTGTTGTGAGGTGCCGTGCATATTAAATGTATGTGTCCACTCAAGAAGCGGCATCTTTCATAGGAACTTTTTCGTTTTCTGCAATAAATTTTAAAACTACAGTAAAAGCTCAATTAGTGCACAACAATAAAAACTGTGTATAAAAATGTGTATTCAAAAATATATGTGTATATGATCGGCTAATTCTGCGTAGCCCCTATAGTTACGTCAGTCTAATCTAAAATTATTTAAGACGGAAAAATATATGAAAACATTTGACATGGTTTAATAGAAAAGAAAGTCACTAATGTCCGGTTGCACGGAAAAATGACTAATGGCCGGCCGGTTAGTTGTGCGCCAGTTAAATGTTTTATATGAAATCTATTTTCACAATCAGAAAAAATCGCAAATTTAATTAAACATATACAGTTTATAATGACTTAACGGTAACAAATTTCGTAAATCCGTAGTAATGTTTTTTGCAGATCCTTGTGTCATTTCACCCCCTTGAATATAATAGCGTTAATCGCAGCCACACTGTATAGACGACTTAAACAAATTCAATTTAATGCTAACAAATAATATTAACAGAATATCATCTGCACATTGAAATTTGTACGATTCCTATATCGTACTCGTGTAACGAAAAACTAATTTATATACATGGTACAAATTTCAAAGCAATCAAGTACCACAATGTGTAATTTACAGACATCCACCACGCGCGAACGGTTTTAGTTTAAATGTTGAAATATTGTTATCGTAAGAAATAAATAGAAATATGTTATGTTTTCGTTATCTCTATACATCCATAAACATATTCGAGTCGGTTGGTCGACAGGATGGACGATGAAGAGATTTTTTAACGAATTAATGTTTAAACAAACTTTAATCAAACCTTATCAAAAGGCAATAAGTTTTAAAGGTTAGTAGATTTCTTCATTTTCGATCGTCGATTTTCACGCATACCCTATACGAAAACATTAAATGAGACGGGCGCTCTGTTTATGATTATAATTGCTTCACCTTTCTCATCCCGTTTTGATATATCCTTTTTATTTTTGAAAGGAAAATACTAACACTTTTTCTGTTTTCTTAAAAGAAATTTTTTGTTCCTCAATTTTCTCAAGTATTCTTCATAGAAAGTACATATAGCCTTTACAAACGATTATGAGCTTTTTATTGTGTTTTCTTTGGCTGCAAGGCAATAAAATTAAAAAACAATAAAAACCAAATAATCTTCTTGCAATAAATCTCTGAACACACATCTCGTACACCACTCAGGCAAACTAAAAAAGGAAATGCGAAAAGATTTGTAATTAAAAAGATTGTTAATTCTGGATGCGATTAAGGCTGCTAAAATTGTTTTTTTTTTTTTTTTTTGTGTAGATAAACATAAAGCATATAAATGAAAATAGGAAAGTTAAATTATATTAAAGAAGCAACTTGATCTTGTTCTTAAATTATTTTATGTTTAGATCCCAACGTAATTTTTTATGGAACGATGGAGGTTTTGGTGGTTTTATTTGTACAGATTAAAGTTTAGCATTGCGTAACACCATTTAATGTCTATTTGTGAGATAACAATAACAATTTGATGTCGTCTTGTAATCTCTTTTATTTTAGTATTGGTTCAACAACGTTCAAGTTTTAAAACCTCGTCTTTGTAATGACCTCTGGTAAGTTTTGCAAAATAGCGGTTTACATCTGCTATCGTCTCTTCGTTTGATGAAAAATGTTTTCCACCCAAACAGGCTTTCCGAACCCCAAAAGTCAAATAGAAATAGGGTGAATATTTCAATAATTTGTACTTTAAATCTCACGTGATGTGGGTGCCTTGATGAAAAATTATTTTATTCTTTTTTAATCTGAGGCTTTCCCCATGAATTCTCTAATTTGGTTGCTCCAAAAGTTTTTATAACAATCATATTCAGTTGTTTTATCTCTTTCAAGATGATCAATAAAATAAAATTCCTTTTCCGCATTGAAGAAAACTGAGGGCATATCCTTTTTTGCTGAATGAACTCTTATTGTACCTTTTTTGGCGCAATTGCACCAAAGAGTTCTGTCCAGTGTTTTGACTACTCCTTAATTCATAGGGGTATAGAGTGTTCAGTCCAAGCAATCCCGTTTATTAATAACAGGTGATCCAATTAAATCTTCCGGAACTTTTTTTTAAATAAAACGCATTAAAATCAATTTAATAATCAAAAATTGTATTTGTGACGTAGGTTAGGTTTATGACTAGATGATCCATTCTATGGGTCCAATTACGGGTCAGTTTCAGTGTTGTGCCTGTTTTTTACGTTACGTAATATACTCGGTTTTTTACATGTAAAATAAGTATTTTACACATAACAATTTTTCACAAAATGTAAAATACAAAAACTATTCGTATCTAATTCAAAATTACTTATAGTTCATAATCTCAATTCTTACATATGTATCTATATAAAGAAAATTGGATATACATAGTTATGATGTAAAATGAGAATTGAACTTTAAATAATTGAATTGAATTGAATTTATTTATAATTTTTCTAATTTATTAATTATAAATAAAAGTAAAATATTTGTAGAAAAATATAAATAAAATTATTTTTTTTCCAAAGAAAGTATAGTTTGTTTCTCAGCTAATAACTTATTTTTTAGAATAGAAAAACAAAATCCACAACACTATGGGATTGAAGTGTAAAACGATTAATCATCGAACTCATTCAATATTAAAGCTATAACATTTTAATGTTATCTATTACAAAAATTGTTTAGATGATTACGAGAAATCATTACCATCTTTCGACAAGATTATTTAACTTGACACAGACAGAGACATATGTAGTGCAATTTGTTCTCTATCGATTATTGCTTAAAATAAACAACTTCATACTGCTCTAATATTGTAGCAAAACGTGAGGAGAAAAAATCAAAAAATTTAGGTGTCATTTGTTGTTTGTCAATAATGTCAACACAAAAAACAAAAATAGAAATCGAAAAATAAAATCAGGTATATAAAAATTTAAATATTATATTACATCAAAATAATATAATTATATCCACCAGCTCCAAATACACCAGCTCCAAAACTATAGGATTTTATTACGGCCAAGGAATCAAGGATAGTGCAAATTTGCTTGAAAACGATATTTCGTATGAATGAGTTGGAGTTCAAAACTATGCTTGTTCGATGTATCGCTCATCTTAGCCTTAGCTATAAGAATACGGCAAATCAAAATTTGGCCCGAGATATTAAAATTTTACTAACCGTTTTCGAGTGAATTTTCTATTATTTTTTTTTTACTTTGGTTTTTATCAATTGTAATGGTGTATTGTGATTGTTCCGTATATTGGTCTATTTCAGCACTCTCGAATTAATTACACAACCGTAGGAAATTCTTCCATTTGCGTCAATCTGTATGACAACGACCATGATAATCGACACCTACTTATACACAATCAACTTCCCAACCACCCCATACATATTTGTTGTGTAATTAATTCGAGAGTGCTGAAATAGACCAATATACGGAACAATCACAATACACCATTACAATTGATAAAAACCAAAGTAAAATATAAAAAAAATTCGTGAATTCGAAAAGTTAATTGTTAAAATAGAATATAGATGGAAATGTGAAAGAATCAAAATTTCGTACGCTACGCAGTAATTCGCTAGTAGTACAACTACATGGTATTGCTCTATATATATAGAAAATATTTCAATGTAATAAACAACATCAGTCGTCGCGATCTGATGAGAAGACTGATTTTTTCAAATCATTAATCTCGTCTGTTCGAAACTGATTGTTGTGATTCTTACACATTAGCCATCTATAAGTCAAAAAAAAAATTCAAATTTCTATTATTTATTAAATTACAAGTCAAATGAAACTATACCAATTGGCTCGAATATTTTAATTTTCTTAACTAAGTAGAATTTTGACTGAAAAATAAATATTTTGTTTACTTATGCTTATAATAATTATTAATAAAAAACAAACATGTTGTATTTCAAAAAAATTGTTTATTTATTTATTATAAATTCAGTTTTACTTTTAAAAGTAACATTAATGAAATTTTGTTTATAGCAAACCTTCATTATCATCACTATCAACAAATCGAATTAGAATTTCTTTATTATTTAAAAAATAATATTAATAAACATGAATTAATTTTTTAGACCTATTAAATGTCAGGCTATTTCGAATTAGGCAAGGAATTTGACCTCGATTTGAAAATATCCGTTCAATCTGCGCTGTCGATGCTGGAAGATTTAATAATTTCAATGCTAAGTTGGTTACGTTTGGGTCGCTTCGCTGCAGTGCTCCAAAAAATGTCTGGAATCGTTTGAGTATAAAGTTTGGAAAATTCCACTTTGTTTTTGTAAATCTGCCAATCCTCAATCCTTAAATTTCCGTGGCCAATTAAATTTGACAGACACCAAAATAGTTATGGCAAATATATCAAAATTTATTTTTGATAAAGATTTTATCGAAAGCGTACAAAACTCAAAAGAATTGTTTGATCCCATAGGTAATCTTATAAACACTTTCTAACGTGGAAAAACTACTTTAGCGAATGCTGGTTTTATGTGGCTATCATTTAACGTGCAGGTAAGATTTAGAGATAAACTACAAATATTTTTCGAAAAACGCCAGCTTATTATGTGCATCCTTATTACGATAACGACCTTTTAATTGATAGTCAAATGGATAAAATCAATCAGTTTTAACAAATTTAAATGGCCAAGGAAATGAGGATTGGCTCATTTACAAAAACGAAAGTGGAATATCCCATACTTTATACTCAAAAGAAATAAGAAATCCACAAGATTTTTGGAGCCCTGCAGCAATAAGCCACCCAAACTTATCCAACTTTGCACTGAAATTATTAAATCTTCGATCACATTCGAAACTTGTCCCTCCCTAGTCGAAAATTTTTATCAAACAGACTCTTAGGGATTAACTACGATAGCTGTCTTAAAGTAATTCGTGCAAACCTATCTGAAAACTCCGTAATATTAATCGATATTACTATTTCGATTTTTATTTTTATTTTTTTGTGTTGACATATGACAATAACAAATGACACCTAAATTTTTGGATTTTTTCTCCTCACGTCACATAGCGCAACAATTTTTTTATTTCGTTTTGCTACAATATTAGAGCAGTATGAAGTTGTTTATTTTAAGCAATGTAATTCTTATTTTAAGCAATAATCGATAGAGAACAAATTGCACTACAGATGTCTCTGTCTGTGTCAAGTTAAATAATCTTGTCGAAAGATGGTAATGATTTCTCGTAATCATCTAAACAATTTTTGTAACAGATAACATTAAAATGTTATAGCATTAATATTGAATGAGTTCGATGATTAATCGTTTTACACTTCAATCCCATAGTGTTGTGGATTTTGTTTTTCTATTCTAAAAAATAAGTTAGTAGCTGAGAAACAAACCATACTTTCTTTGAAAAAAAATAATTTTATTTATATTTTTCTATAAATATTTTACTTTTAATTATAATTAATAAATTAGAAGTAATATAAATAAATTCAAAAATTTCAAATCCATTTCTCATTTTACATCTTATATCCAAATTTTTTTTCATATACGTAAGAATTGATGTTTTTGAATTAGTTACGAATATTTTACGCAGTAATTGCATTTGCGAAGTATATATTTGGATAACGACTTCTGTAGTTATGCTTATGTCGTATTTTATATTAATTTAACTTAGCATCTTTTATTAATATAGTTTTTATAAAATAAAATTAAATGTATTAATATGATACAAATTTACGTTTCGTATATTAAGGTTTGCGGCTTTACTAAGGTTTTTAAATACGCGTTTGATTTTATTCAATATTATACGTTTTATACAGTAATTTAAGTATATTGCCATTTTTTACGTAAAAAATGTATAAAACAGTTTTTACATACAATTGCACAACACTGGTCAGTTTCTTGATATGATGTTCTCATTAAAATTTTCTTTCAATAAATCGATGGTGTGGCCTGCACGTTGCACCATCGTTTTGAAACCGCAAGTCGGCTACACCAATATCTTGAATTTTTGGCAATAAAAATTTATTGATCATTACTCTGTTTGCGCCATTAACGTATACACGCTGTCGTTCCGCATTTTTTCTAGAAATATGGACCGACGATTCCACCTGCCGCGCATAAACCGCACCAAACAGTGCATTTTTCAGAATGCATTGGCAGCTCCTGAATCTCGTATGGCTGTTCAGTCCATTTCACACTTTCAGCTACAGCAGCAATATTCACATTAGATCGACTTGTACGCACTCTAGTCGGTTGATTAATATCCTATAATTTAAAGTGGTTCGAAATTTATTGATTGGTTCGCAAATAGTGCGTTCAGTTGGACGATTATGAACACCATAAAATGGTCGAAGAGCACGAAAACAACTTTTCATTGAGCACTGATTTTTGAAATAAATTTCCACAATTTGTAAACGTTGTTCTCGCGTAAGTCTATTCATGGTGAAATGTCAATGAATACTGAACACAAATGTGATATGAACATGAAAGTTGTCACGCATGAATACCAATTGGTAAAAGTACCTCCTATTGGATCACTCTTTATTTACAAAAAAAAAAATATGTAATTCGGTAATACTTCCACTCCCATTCATAAACATTATACACTAACTAGAAAAAGTCTCCGTACGTACACTAATCAGTTCGCTTTTCTCATTAAACAAAAACTTACAAATACCGTTTTTTTCCAAAAAAAAATTGTTTATTTATTATTCATTAGATCAGTTGAACAATTTTATGTACATTACCAAAATTCCAGAACAAAACCAAAAATTAAAACAAAACAACATGAACGATCAAAATTTCGTCAGAAAAACTTTCCGTACATCAATTAAAAAATTAGAAAAATTAAGAAAAAAAAACTGTATCAGTAATAGGTTGGATATTCTTTGGGATGAGTATCCTTGCAAGCACTTCTCCCAATCTATTTTTCATTGAACCCACTAATTTCGTCGTGTATGCAATTGCTTAAGTACATTATAAAGTAACCATAATTTAACAATGTGTGCAGCATGCTTCGGGTCCTGGTCTTGTTGAAAATAAAATGAATCATTAAAACCTAATTTCTGAGCACTGTCTTTTAAATTATCTTTTAAAATATTGAGATATTGAAATTTGTCTTTTGTAGAATCAATAAAGACGAGATTTCCTACTTCACTGCTTGCCATACACCCCAAACCATAACACCACCACCACCATGCTTAACGGTAGGAATTAAATTTTCTTTATTGACAGCTATATGCGGTTTTCTCCAAACAAGCTTACGACCTTTAACCTAAAAATACAGAATTTGTATAGAATTTGAATCTGGAAAAAGTACGTTCTGCCAAAACGATTCTGGTTCATTTACATGTTCGTTAGTAAAATTAATGCGTTTCATTCTATTGGCCTTTGAAATCCACGGTTTTTTGCGGGCAACACGGCTATGATATCCAAGTTTCTTAAGAATTTTTCCTTTAGTACTGGCACGAATATCTTTATTAAATTGTTCTTTTCTATTTTGTGTAATTTTTAAAGTTAAAATATGAGACAACTAACACAACTCCTTACAAAGCATTTTTCTCTAACTGTTAATTTAGATGGGCGGCCAGAACGAAGTTTACACGTTTCAACCTCACTTGTTTTAAAATTCCGCGCCAGATACTGGATTATCAATCCAGGTCATCATGACCGTTGCCTTCTGCAATTTCCCCGTACTTTTTTCCTTCCTTTCTTATTTTAATTATAATTTTTCTTTTGTGAATATCAATCTCTTTACCACGAGATGACATTGATACAAAATAATTGAACCAACTCTAACCCAGTAATGTAGTAATAATGAAAATTTACCACAATTAAGTGTCCTTGACTCGTATTAAATAATATCTGATACAAAACCGAAAATTGTGAAAATAAATCTTCGAGAATCATCTTTATACTAAATTTCGTACTAAGTATGGAAACTTTCTGATGAAACCTTGAATGTGTTTGTTGTTTTCTTTTGTTTTTATTTTTACTTTTGTTCTGGAATTTTGTTAATCCATTGCCGCACACTTTTTAATTGACGACCGTGCTCAGAAACACACTTTTTGTTTTTCAATTGTTTATGACTGCCATATGAAATTGAGCGTCATTTATATGTTTGGAAGTGAAAATTATCACATTTTCTCACAGTTTTCCCAAGAAAACTCTCGACGTCTATGGCCGTCATTTGCTCATCACATCATTTTTAAGCATTTTTGTTAAAAAAAATGCTATATGGTTTCGGTTTGCCGTCTGTCCGTCTGTGTCTACGATAACTTGAGAACGGATAGAGATATCAACTTAATTTTTTCACTAAAAGTCCAAGCAATTCATGGAAAGTGCCCTATTGATTTGGTTATTTCTGTGTTCAAGGTACTCGGAGATACGTATGGTTTTGTTGACCCCCCTCCATAAAATTGATAGAATTTTTTTTTATTTTTTATTCTATTTTGGTTTCATAGAACATGTGAATGTGGAATAAAAATATATCTCGTGTAGATGTAGGTTTGTGTGGGTGGCGTGGTTATGGGGGTGGTAGGAGTGGTGGTATGGGAGGTAGGGGATGAGGTATTTTGGGTTTGGGGGCGGGTGGGATGAGGTATTTTGTGTTTGGTATGGGAATTGGGATTTGATGGATGAGGGTTTGTGTGTGTGGGAGTGGGTATGGAGGTGTGAAAGGATGATGATATGGGTGGTGCGGTATAGGGTGGTGCGACTGAGATGGGTTTAGGAGTTTGAATTTGATAATGGGCGGTAATAATGTTTAGGTGTGGTGGTTTGCGGTTGATTGGGGCCGGTTGAGTTATGGTATGTAGATTGGGGTTGGTTGCGCTGGCTGTGGATGGGGTTAGGTTGATGTGAAATACGCAAATCACACATCACATCTTTATAGGCAACAAAAATGCTTATAGAGTTTGTAACAGAATTCTATCTAATTCTGTTATCAACCTATCCCAATTCTTTTATTTCCAATTAACATGACCTCGAAGATAACGTCTTTAACCATCTCTAATGTAATAAGCCCGTCATGTTTAATTTGCTTTACATTTTCGTTTAGAGTCTATTTAATTCAAGGTAACATAATTTATTCACATTAGAATATTGTATGTGCCTCGGTTAAATGAACCCAAATATGTTCATGAACGTAATTTGATTACGTCTTTATGCACATATTGGAAATGTAAGTTTTTATACTATACTTACCAATAGGTTAGTAACAATGACACCGATGCAAATATTGAAAAGCATTGTGGTGGTTGTTGTTCGAACTTCCTCAACGGATGGGTTAAAGAAAAAAAATATTTTCGCGTGGCTCGATTCAGCAAAATCGATGTCACGTTGGTGTACAATTTTCGTAGGAACTTTTGTGATGAGATCGCAAAAATTACCTTCGAAACTCGAAAGAGGTACGTTTTCGTTTCCTGGTTAGGCAGTCAATGAAGAGATAGACTCACTGGTGGTCAGTTGGTTTTTTTTTAATTTTACAAGTTTTTGGTGAAGTAACTTGCTCGACAGTTTTGTTAATATTTACTTTTTTTAGTGTTTGTAAATTGTCTGGAAATTTTATGGAAAAATAAGTTCGTTTTAATTCAATTGTTTATTTTTTATGTGTACGTTTTTTTTGTGTGTTCTCAGTGGATTCAAAACAGAATTGTTATTGATTAAATTAAATTAAAGTACAAAACACAAAAAATAGTATCACACAATTAGGTCATTATGATAAAGAAAAACTTAACGTGTGTCGAGATAAATTAAAAGTTTGAAATAGACAATAATATAAAAAAATATATAAAAACTAAGGTGTAAGAACTTCATATCTAAGAAATTTTCTTTAAAAGTGAAATTTTTGTCTAATAAATGAATTAAATCTAAATAGAAAGTGCAATAAATGAGTTTAGAATTCTGACTATAGTACGGTGTAAACTTTTGAAAAGCGTTTAACTAGGACCATTGGTGAGTATGGTGCAGTGTGACTATTTTTTTTTGTTATTGTGGCGAGGTCCCTTAGTTGCTTCTAGCAAAGCAGAGTCTTGCAAGAAGCGAGATCATCGAAAGTAACCCTGCCCATAGGCAGGAAACTCTCTCTATCTGCTAAGGACCTCCTCCACTTATTTCTCCTACTAAAAGAATTTTTTTGTGTTTTATTGTAATTTTTGCGTGTTCTTGCTTCTTAAGGTAACTATGTTGCCCTAAGAAGCAGGAAATAACAACCATGGTTGAAAACCCATTCCCGTGAAATGTGTAGGAACCGCCAGTTTTGGGTCCGATGACCCCCCCTTTTTTCATTTTGAATTAAATTTTAGGTGGTAAATTGTAGGTTATCTTCTCTGTCTTTAAATTATCGTGCGGTAATCTAGGTCCCTTATTTCATCTAACCCCAAAAACCCACGACCACATCCCCTACAAGAATGAGCTGTGGGAAACCAAGCCGCACATGGGGCTAGGGCATGAAATGGGGACAATTTCTTTAACGATAGGGTATACTGTCGGAAGACAGTAAACTTTTATTGTTACAAGTTCGGTTCCGAACCTTTCCCGTCTTTTTTTTCTATATATTTCCGCCTACAGAAACAAATGACCGCTATAGCCGTCCGATTTTTTGGCGATATATTGACAAATGATGGCTATAGCCGTCATTTAAGCGAACATAATAGGACGGCTATAGCCGTCATTTGTTTCTATAGGCGGAAATATATCGAATTGCTAATCATGAAAAATCGCACAAAAAAACAATTGATATGTTATCTGGAATGTTAAATCTTTTTTTCTTTGATGTATTACGGAATAATTAACAAAACAATACATTAGTCCACTTCGTAAGAATGATGTTCCTTTTTTTATTAATTAAAATATGCAGGACGGCTATAGCCGTCATTTGCCTATATCTCTTTTGTGATTTACTAAAACAATTGTGCGGGTAGGGCAAAAGTACCATGTCAAAAATTTAGTTTTGTATGTTTTTTTAACCAACTTACACATTTGTGAATTCCTTTTTATCTTATTTTCGTCCTTTTTATCTTATTTTCTAGTAAGTGTATTAAGTAAGTGTATATGTATGTATTAAGTAAGTGTATACATTTCAATAGAGGAAACATAATGTAATAACTAATGGATAACCACCATGCCTACACTTTGGACTCTAACAAAGGATTATAATTCTACAGATGAAAAATTTGTGAAATAGTGTTTTCTTTTAATATGTTAGACCAACAATAAGTGGGCCACAAACCGTCATGATCTAAAACGGTCAATATATTAAACTATTATATGATCGTGGTTGGTTGACTTGGAAAATTTTCTTTGAAACAGGCAGAATAGGATTTTTGTATTTTTTTTTTTTGTATTTGAAAGAAAATTATCCAATGAATTTAATGCTCTGTTAAGATCATTTAATACCTCCTTTTCAATAGAAAGAACACCAAGAATTGTTAGGACATACAGTTTTGGCGAAAGAGATAACTAAAGAACCTAATATATTTTTCAATTTAGAAGTAATGGATGTCAACTGGGTTAGTCTATTCATTTATTTTAATTTAGCCCGCAATGTTTTGGCCAAATAAGTATTTTTTTAAAAACTTATCTTCGGTAAAATCCTCGGCAAAGAGGGTATAAATCTGAGTCTAAAATCTCCAAATATACGCTGGATGTATTAAAAGAAATTTTGTAGCGGATAGTTTCTTTAACTATTAGAAACTTCGCGCAATTATTCTCAACGGACAATCCTCCATTCACAATATACAACAATCTTGTATATACAAATAATGTACATAGCAACTTGTACATAGATAATCGTACAACAACACTTGTACATACGAAATTTGTATAAGCAAAATATAATTGAAAACTTGTATTTTGGTTACACAACAATTTCACATTGCAATTACCTCTACAACCAAATCATTAAGAGATGCCTAAAAATCGTATTGATTTTGCAAAACCAAAGTCATGTAAAACGCACTTATACACCACCATGCCATCGCACAAGAGATGGCATGGCAAACATTTATGTTTATTAAAACATAATTTGTATAGGGTGCATCTAAATAATTTGGTGCAGGTAAATGAAAAACAAAACCAGTTTTGGATTGTTTTGTTTTTCGATTTAGGCAAGAAGACAAAAAAATTAAAATTCTTCTGTATGTTCAATTTGGACTTTTTCCGGAGCAACACGGAGCAGCTCATCACCCACCAGCAACATAAACTAATAAATTATTTTCGTAATAAAATTGTATTATTAATTTCTAAAATTATATTAAAATTTTGTTTTTATTTACTATTTTTATATATATTTATTAAAGTGCTCCACATCATACCTCCATAGTTTCCTATTGTTTAAAATATCTATAGAATGCGATCAGTTTCGTAGAGTCATTGTAGAGTGGATTCTTTATGGAAGTTTTTTCTCTCCCAACTTTTTAGTTTCCATGTTTGTTTATCACAAGGTTAATATTTTTTCTAGATGTTTCATAAATATTTCGGTCACTAATTTATATTTTACTTTTTTTTATTTTACAGAATTCAGTGAAAAGCGGAAACTATTGTGATTTCAATCTGAGATTCAGGTGAGTTCAAATTTCTACGATTTGCTTTATTATCGCAATTACCTATAACAGTTTGCTCATATATACACTAAATAATAGAATTCAAATTCACCTCTGAAATTCTTGACCATTCGGATCAATGAAATGTTTTCTCAATTATTCAATATTGTTGTTTTGAACATATTATAGATTAAGTTTTCAAACGGTTTGCGTTTATTTTACCATCCTCTTTTCGGCATTCGGTAGTCACATCATTATAACTATCGAAAAAATTAAATTGTTTTAAGTGTGAAAGTTTGATGTCATTCAATGTCAAAGTCTAAACCCCTTTTTGTTTACATAATATTATTACACGTAAAAGTTTGTTAATTACTGTTGGTACTAAAGTTGATGGAAAGTTCTATAGAAAGTTAATTTCCCCTAAGATTATGTTTATATTTGTTGGAATATCTTTAGAAAGCAAATTAAAAAAAACGCTTCTATGGGTTATACGGTTCTATACTCATACTGGCACAAGATCATTTGCATGATACAATACTGTACCATCCTTAAAGTTTTATCGGGCATCCTCAAGCCAAATAAAAAATAAAAAAGAGCAAGATTTTCGTATCTATGCACAAATTTTTCACTTTATTATTTTCCAATTCAAACTTTTCTTGTACTCGTGTATTATTTATTGTGAAACTTCAAGATATTTCACGTCTCTTATTTGTTTGTCATATTCTTACTATTAACTTTGTGAATTGTATACAAAAATAAAAAAAATACTTGTGAATTGAATACAAACCAAACTTTAGTCTCAAGCAAATATAAATAGATCTGAACAAGAATCGATTTTGGTCGAGAGGTATGAGAAAACGTGTACATGAGTGGCAGACGGCTAAAGAGAAACATAAGACGAAATAAATATAACACAAAATTGGTAATTGATTGTCCAACTTTTGTAATTAATTTAATTAATTTGAATTCTTATTGTTTTCGCATTACATTTTACGTCTTCTTTCGAGATTCTCCATTTCTTTTCAAAACACACAACCGACCCAAAATAATAATAAGTTTAATCGAGTTCGATGTAATTTAATTTATGTCGAGAAACTCGAAACTAAACGAATTTTTCAAGTTGTATGTAACATTTTTGGTGTTCTTGTACTTTATCTTGATTATACCATCAAATACATTTTTTCTAATTTTGTACTGTATATAATCGTAACTTCTTATAGGGTATTTCGATTATCCTTAAAACACACAAAAATGTACACAACACCGAGATATAATCAAATTATCGCAAAATTCAAATAACCACAAAAAATATACAAAAGGGTCTATTCTGACCACCAAAAGCACTTCTATTTTCTCAACAATCATCAACATCGGAAATGATGTTTATTACTGTTGTTGATGATGACAAACAATTTAACCAAAAGATGGTGAATTTTTCCAATCCACAAAAACCACCATCGACGAACTTTTCAGATATCAATAATAAAATATTGTTATGTTTCTAGTCTTGATTGAGAGGAAATATTCAATATTTAGATACACAAAATAGACACAACTAATTAATTTATAACTAACATAAATTCCATTTATTCTCGAGCACCTACATCGAATCAGCATTTTAATTTCTGCCCGTTTTTTCGTATTAGGAATAAGACCTGTTTTGCGAAAGACGTGGTTGAATATCAGGACATGGGTAAAAATATGCTATATCCATTTTTGTTAACCATATTTTAGAACTTTATTCAAAAGTAATATTATTAGAACACCATAATTGGTTGAGAAACTCTGCTCGAGTTAGCTATATTACAGAACGTTGCTCTAACATCATTTCAAAATCCCATTTTCATTCAACATGTGTAATACCTTAAATCGAACCTCTTCCAAACTCTTAAGCCGCAGCCACACGAATGCAAATACATACCAACATTGGCGTATTTGTCCAAATAACAAATCGTATAGCTACAAAACAAGTGGCAGATTCAAATCAAGGATACATTATTTTGTCCAACATTGGCGCAAATTCGCTCAATAGGTGGTTTTTCAAAAAAAAACACAAAGGAAAAAACAAATACTGCAAATCGTGTAGACAGTAGAGTTTGTCAATTGCCATATTTTACCAATATTTGCAAAACATATAAAATACACCAACTTTGGTCGATATTTGAATTCATGTGGCTGCGGCTTTACTGTTGTACGTCAATATTGTTTTCAAATATCCTCTTCCATAACTTATCCTTTATTGTATTATGTATGGTTTTGTGATGTCCTGTTATGATCGGTCCTGTTCCTCTCTTTTTGTTTAAAAAATTAATGTTTATTTTCCAGTTTATAAGTTACAATTATTGTAATACTTATGGCCGGTTGCACAGACAAATGACTAACGGCCGGTTAGTTGTGCACCAGTTAAATGTTTTATGTGACATATGCTTTCGCAATCAGAAAAAACTCAATGCAAACTTGATTAAATATATTTTATGCCGTGGAAAAATTTACCTTGCGTATAAATATTTAAATAGCTGATTGAATAATTTTTTAACTAATCGTTAAATATTTCCACGGAATAAAATATAATTAAATTATAATTAAATCAAGTTTGCATTGAGTTTTTTCTGATTGCGAAAACAAATTTAATAATAAATATTTAACTAGCGCACAACTAACCGGCCATTAGTTATTTTTATGTGCAACCGGCCATTTCTAGGTTCAATTTTTTTTTTTTTTTACTTTGTTTTTTATTATAATGATTTTATTGTGATTGTTCTGTACATTGGTCTATTTCCAGTACTCTCGAATTACGAGAACAATAAAACCATTACAATAGAAAAACAAAGTAAAAAAATATAAAAATTCATAAGCACGAAAAGTTAGTTGCGACAATGAAATATAGATGATAAATAAGAAAGAATCGAATTTCGTAGGCTAAGCAGTAATTCGCTAATACTACAACTACATGGTATTGTTCTGAGAGAAGACTGATTTCTCAAACCTATAATCTCATCCATTCGAAACTAATTGTTGTGATTCTTTGTTGTGAAATTTTTGATCTAAGAAAATGTAAAAATTGTATAGCTGTAAAACTTTACAGAAATGACTTACAGAGAAAAGATACAAAACTCTAAAAAATTACATTCACAAACCGTAGACTTTTCGCCGCTTTAAATCAATATAGATAATGAATTTGCCGCTGTAACCAAAATGACTATTATTTTAAAATTTCACCAAATTCGATGGCAGCAGTCAAACATTGACATAAACTCGCTTTATAAATAAAATTTGCTATGTTTGAATATCATAAAAATATTGAATTTTATGAAAATTAATTAAAAATTAAATACAATTAAGAGTGTGTTTGTGTAAACGATCAACAAATGGCATTAGCTTTAACTTTTTGATGTGTAAACATCTTTACTTGCGCCTACCAAAAATTTTTGTTTTAGAGTAAACTTGTAATTGAAACGAAGGGAACCCTCTAAGTAAAGCGTAACTTAAGCGAAACAAAAAATGAGTCAACTTCATATATAAGACTTCGCAAACGTAACGTTTTGGCGTTAAGAAAGCGAACAGTTTCCGTAAATTTTGAACTATGAATTTTAAAATAAAAACCGTACCACTTTCGAAAAAACGAAATGATTTTATATCGAAAAAATGAAGGTTTTTTATAACGCCAAGGCGATATGTTTGCGTTGTGGAAGGAATGTCTTTGTATCGCAAAACAGAACTTTTTTTATAACACCAAAACGTATTATTTTCGATTCCATTTGGGTAAATTTAGAATAAAATAAAATTAATTTTATGTGTAAAATATAACAAATTTATTATTTAAATAATAAAAAATTAAATATTTCAAAAATTAAATTATGTACTGTACTTATTTACTAATTAGAAAATTCAAAAATTCATTAATTTACTTATTTACTAAATTCATAATTCAATAATGCTTATTTACTAAATATAAAACTCGAAACTTAATTATTGCACTTATTTACTAAACTAAATCGATTATTCCATAATTAATATGTAATATGTAATATGTAATATTTTTTAATTTTTTTAATTTTTAATTTTTCGTTGCCGTTCCTTTGAATATTGAAACCATTTTTTAATTATGGTGATAATATCGCCAACCCTTGCCGATGGGTATTTCTTCATTGCGGTTTCTGAAAGGCCATGTAATAACGAATTAGAAGTTGAAATTAGATTATTTAATTGTTAGTTCTTACCTTTAATAATATTCAATCAGCAATATGATTTAACGGCAAAAATTGATGATTTAAAAGCAAAAATACGATTGAAAAGAATGACAAAAACAAAAGGTATAATTACAAATGGCGGACTACTATATAATCTTTATGTATGCATACGATGACGTTTTACCAAATTGTCAGTAAAAACCGCGTCACGTAAACGTTCAGTTTTCATGCCGTTTTAAGCGGCTCGCTCTTTTCTTTAGAGGGAAATGACGTACCTACTTCGTTTGAAACAAAGCAACAAACTCAATAAAAACAATTTTGTACTATACATGGCCCACTTGTTTGTATGTATATGTATAATAGTAGGGAAAACAAAAACACTAATTTAACAAGTGAAATAGAGACTATCGACATTTCCATCGATCTGGGAAATCAAAAAAAAAAATCACGATACGAAATACGAATTACGTTTATGAAATTACATAATCTTACGATTAAAAACACAGTCCACAACTTGTGTATGTTGCTTTATCACGAGTAACGAGTCTCTAGTAGCTGTTCATCACGTCGGCTATCAATGATCATGTTTTCTACTAAATGGGGTTATAATGGCGTCTCGTTTTTAACATTAAACTGCCAGAGTCTCAAGTCACAGTCACGCAGGGGTGTTCAATTCATTTGCTTTCCAAGACCTGACTGCGCAATGACGAGCATGTTAATATTCCTACGTTTGAATGGTGCGTTCAGTTCAAGAGGGATGGTCAGTGGGCTGTCGGAGTAGCAATTCCGTCAAAAGATCCATAAAATGAGCATAGTGGATACAAATAATTTGCCGTGTGAATGGCGAATGAAACTATGCGCTGTCTGAGGTATATCGAATGCAGCCATCCTAACCTGGACAACGAGAACGATGAAAACGTCAACAGTAAAAAGTAAAAAATGTTTACCGTCTATGGATGTATTTCGGTACAAATTCGCAAGTTGGCAAAAACGTCAGGCAGCTTAGTGCCCATTTCTAGAAAAAGCTCAACTGTTAATCTAAACAACAATCGGACAATTAATGTTAAGCGTAATCATTTTTCAGTCGTACCTGCATGTGCCACCACAATTCATGCATCACAGGGTGGTACCTATAACGAGATATTCAGTATATACTCTTACGATAAAAGACACAGTAAACAATTTGTGTATATTGCTTTTCACGAGTAACGAGTCTCGAAGGACTGTTCATCACGTCGGGTATCGATGACCATGTATGTAAAAGTGAGACCTCAATGTGTCTTCTTTAAAATGAGCTATCGCGCCTCACTACAAATCTGCTTTCGCCTCACTACAAATCCGCTAAGTATACTTTATTTTATATATATATATAGCTCTGGTTGTAATAGCGAAATTTGTACGAGATAATAATGACGTCTGGTTTTTAATATTGAACTACTAAAATCTCAGGTCACATCACCTCGACCTAACTGATACAGTCACGCAGGGATGCTCCATGTTTTTCTTTCTTTCCGAGATCTGGTTACGCAATGACAAGCATGTTAATATTACTAATTTTGAATGCTGCATTCAGTTCAAGAGAGATGGTCAATGGGCTATACCGGAGTAGCAATATATAAAAATACAAGTAAAACTTATAGTCACCTCGCATAAGGAAATCATCGTTGGACAAACAACTGGTATGAGCGTAACAGCACAACCCATTGATGATAATCACACGGCTGAACTTCAACTTGTCAATGGGAATAAGATGCTTTCTGTAGTTGTATTCACCTCGCCGAATAAATCTGTCGAAGACATAATGAAGTTCATACATTTCGTCCTTGCTCCATATTCTAAAAGAATTTCAAAAATTCTCCAAGGAGACTATCATCTTTTGCCGATGATTATGAGCGGGGATTTCAATATTAATTTTGCTGCTCCTCAAGCGATATAAACTTCCGGCGAGACGAATTCCATTTGCACATGAACTCAGATCGAAATATACGATATCTACTATGAGAGGTATGGGACGACCATTGTGCAGTTTTTCAATGAAAATTAGAAAAGTTAGAGTCAACAGTATATTTATCTTATTTTAGCTACCATAATCCAATTGCGTTAATTATACCGAAAGAGTAATAGACCAATTTAACGATAATAAACAAATGAAAAACTCTGGTTAGTAAAATTGCACTCCTTCTTCCTTCAAAGTAAACTGTACACACGCACTACACACGCCATGATTACACATCTCCTTGACAGTACTAATGGACTCACTCTTTTTTTGCTATGGAGATACTATTAATAACATCATATATATGTGGAAACCGTTTCAGAAAATGACAATTTTCTCGGGTTATTTGCTATCGAAAACTTGATTTGTAACTTACGTCATCAAATTTAGTGCTGTAGAGTTATAGAACAAAACTTCCGTTATAGAGACAAATTACATTTTGTGAATATCATTTTAGTACATATCGGAAATTTAACAGCTACAAAGCATACATACAGTTGGTGAATTAGGCCAATCTAATAAAAAATTACATCATTTATCTTTATTAATTACATTCGACAGCATGTATATACTACATATGCAATTTCTTAATCTATCGTAAAATATTAAATTTTAATATTTTAATCTAGTACTGAATATTAAGGTACCTTACTAATTACCAATCGTTAAAACAAACACTTAGATTTATAATACAACATTCACGTCTTCTTAATAACAGAAATAAACACAATTGAATTTAATTTTATAGTATCGAATACAACTTTCGATTGCACAAGGCCGTTGAAATGAATTCATTTAATTGATAAAATTTCAAATAAAGAGACCTCTTTAAAACGTTGCAACTACGATCTTCTTTAAAATTCTGATGTATTAATCTAATCATAAATAATAAAAACAATTAATAAATATAAATTTAATTTTTAATCCTTTTTTTATTTACGTTAAAGCGATTTTAGTAAGTTATTAAATTAAATTCTAAGATACTATCATAAATATAATCAATATCCGATATTGTATTCTCTGTAAATACAATAAGGGTATATGGAACAAAGTCTCGCTTCACCACCCACTATATATTCAAATGATCAATTGTATTTCGAGGAATAAAACACAATACAATTTCTAAACACTCAATGTACCAGAGTAAGGACAAAAGATAAATCAACAAAATGAAGCAATACATCAATAATATTCATAAAGTGTTAATTTCTCTCGATGAAACATACATACGCATTTACATTACGTAAAATAAAAATAAATAAATCAGGTCCATTTACTGTAATTCTGGGCCATATTTATGGGTGGCCTACCCTTCATAAAGTAGATAAACTATAAACCTGTTTTTATGGTGCACCAAAACCAACTACAACACAAAGCCATGACGAAGCAAGAAATACAAAAGAAACTAGCCCTCTAAACAACTTACTTGGCATATGAAAATTAAAATGATCGCGAAGTTTTGCGTGTTGTATCGCTTAATCTTCGAATATTGTGTATGTGGACTTGAAGCAAACAAAATTTGTTTCTGGCCGGAAAAGGGTTAAAGTAGAGCATATGAATACCATCCTCTAGTTCTTACTCGTGAAACAGTAACAGCTGTAAGTAAAAATTGTTCGTGCAGAGTTAGGGTTACCAGACGTCCTATTTTTGGTGTACAAGTCCTCTTTTTCGTTTTCCGATCTTTTGTTCTCTCTTTTTTAAATAATTTGGACAACATCCACTTTATTTTTTGTTTCAATATTTACAATTGTATCTGAAATTTTTGAGAAAACCGCGTTTCAATGACATTAGTGATGAATATTACAAAACAGCCACAACTAAACCTAAAAACAAGTCTTTTGAAGAATAATTGTTTATTGGGTTTGGTTGATGTTATAATTGATATATTTTATGGAAAAGGTTTATTGGTTTGACCTGAGTGGTATTTTTCCGATGAGTGGCTTATTGGCTTACATGTTGACGGTTGAAATCAGACCACATGAAATAGTTAAGCGGCACAATCATACCGAGTATTCGAGATTGGATGAATTTCGCTCTGTGTTATTCTTGAATGTCATTACTCGCAATGGCCATTTTTTGGATCTGGTAAACGTCCTATAATATTGGACTAGTGTCTTCCTTTTGAAACGCGATATTTTAAAAAGCGAATTATCAAAACGCGATATTTCAAAACGCGATACAGTACAAAACGCGATATGGTACAAAACGCGATATTTCAAAACGTGATATTTCAAAATGCGATACGGTACAAACGCGATATTTTAAAAATTTAAAATTTAAAAATTGATAGGAGCGGGAGTTTAGGATTGGGTTATATCAGGCGGGTGAAGGGAAAATTTAATTTAAGTTTATAGGAATTTCAAAATCGATAGGAACTTGAGTATATACTAAATATCATTTTGTACCATATCGCATTTTGTACCATATCGCGTTTTGAAATATCGCGTTTTGAGCGGATCCCTAGATTAATTGATCTAAAAACCTAAATCCTCCCATACCGCTTTTATATAAATTTATAATTTCCGGTTGTGAAACGTCAACATATCGCTTTAGGGATGCGCTCCATCTTTCTATTTTGTTTATATCACCCTGTCCCATACAATTGGGGGCTAGATAAACAGGTTTGTTTCCAAGCCATTTGACCTCAATTATTTTGTCATCGTTGCTGACACATTGCTCTAAATAACCGCTGTACTTTTTTTATATTGGCAGTCTCCCGAAAAATCTTTCTTGTGAATTCGGTTCATTCGAGCGGTCCCAATTGAAGTAGGATAAGATGAAATGAAACTATTCCAGTCGTTTACGACTAAGGATGATAGATACATTATAATAACACAAAACTACACAAACTATACTATTTTACACATATAACAAGAAGGAAGGATGGGAAAGGTTGTCAAATATGATAGAATTGACCCGGTTACAAACATATAAGTAGACAATAATTAAGTAAAATGATATTATAATAAGTATTTGACCATTTTTAATGCTTATAATAACACATTTACAGTGCAAAATAGAATAATGTTATGGAGTCGTCTCTCTGTAACTCTAATAGAGTTAGAATTATTTTAAAATAACTAGAAACCACGCATAATTTGAATATGTTACTAGTCCTGTTAAGAACAAGCCATATATTCTGAACAACGAAACATTCCGCCATTATTTGATGTCGACCGGGTCCAATTTGTATTGACACCGGCTCTATGGTGAAAGATAGTTGGAGACTGCAACGGATATACCCTACTAAATTTTTGAATTGAGAAATGAAAATGTAAATTTGAATATAAAATAGTAAGTAGATGTGCCAATACATGTCAAACAAAACGTACCTCTAAGATAGAGGCCCCATGAAGCCTAGAAACACAGATTCTAGTAATGTCTAAGCTTTGTCAGTACTTAAATCAAAATCAATCAATAAATTTGCTTAAATTATTACACGAAAAAAAATTTGCTGTTCAAATGTAACTATATAGCCCAGTTCTGTCCTAGCAGGCCATTATCCAGAACTTATTCCAATCCGAACATATGATGCACTGGCTAAAGCTTGTGGTATTTGGGTCTGGTGGTACTGAAACCGGTACCTAGAGTTAATTAAAACAATTATGACTCCCGACGGAGTTAAAAAATCATGGACCGTCCCATCTTCAACGTCAGACTTGCAATTATAGAGTGCAATGAAGCTATTCTAAAATAAGTCTTCCATTTGTTTGGCAACGGCGTAAGTTTAGGATTTGAAAAGAAACTGTTGGATAACAGATTGCAAACACCATATATAGTAAACCAAAGTTTTTCTTAACTCACTTTAGAATCTTATTTCGATTCACGATACTAAATTGTATCATGAAACAAATGGCTTAGTTAAATCATAACCAAATGACCTAGTTTCGTTCAAGTTGACAGCGCTTCATACAAAACCTTTTTTAGAATTTCATTTCCATACATTTCGTCATCGAATTTCATGATAATGAGTTAAGAAATGGCTTAGTAACAAGCTGCATAAATTACGGTGTTTGTTGTGAAATCATCTAACCAACCGTCCATTCAACCAGCGATTTGGCAACAAATTCCTTATTTATCACTTTACAAATGAAGGTTCCTTATTTTGTATAATTTTTGGAAAATCATTTAATGGAGAGCAAACAGACTAAAAGAGTTTGCTGCAAAACCAATCAAATTAAATTAGTAATTACTTTTGATTTATTCCGAAATGAATGAGTTTTAAAAATGTTGATTCTTAATATGGTATTGGTTGGTGTGCTGCTTAACTGCTCTTTAAAATTTCATAAATATACGAGTGCATATTTATATATTTTTATGCTTACTCGTATATCATCTAAAGGAGCTTTCAAAAAATCAGGCACCGTGCGTGTTTGTCTGCTTAACAATAAGCAACAACTTACTTTTTGGGGAAAACAACAAATTATTCTTCAATACAATCTCCTTCCATAATAATAGAATCAGTCCAATGGTTCTCATCTTATTTTCTTCCTTTAATCGCGGGATGATGTGTTTTTTGAATCACAAACGGCGATTATCTTCTCTTTGGGCGGCTCCAACTTCATTTTACGATCATTCGAACCAATTGTATGATGTTTGCTGGAGCAACAACCTCCTTTGGACGAACAGATGCATAGTTTTCTTTATATAAAATTAGCTTTTTGTTGCATACTGTTTTAGAAGCATTATGTTGTTTATAGCGTTTTACTTTTAAAAATATGTGCGAAAACCGAAAAACTCCAATGAAAACTGCTATTTCCGAACACTGATTTCCCCCAAATTTTATTAAAATTAAAGAAACTAAATAAATTTGTATCTGCTTGTTGACGCTAGACGTGTACATGCGAAGAACTCAATGAAGTGTAGTTCCTTTCTCCTCGTTTTGTTCTCAACTACGATAATAATCACTTAAGACAACGCCAAATCTACTGGCGCTGCTCCTGAAGCAACGGCTTGAACACACACATAGAGTTTCAACATTTGATCTGGTAGAAGAGATGGGACAATTTGTACCGGGCTGTAATGTTGTAATCGTAGCCGATAACTGTTCGTAAAAATAGGAAGATCCCTTTAACGTATTAAACGGGGGGGGGGGGGGGGGGTTTGGAATCGGTATTGGTAGTGAATATTCTGACCTTGTGTAAGGTAAGCTCATATTACTACATATAAGAGGTTTTAATGATTCATCTCCATACTGCAATACAATATTGAATCTTACCGGTTTCATTTGCATGTAAAAGTATATAATTTGGAGTCCTAAGTATCAATAGAGTGAGACAGTTCCAATCTGTTCCATTTTCATGTTTAGAAAATAAGCAGCCAAGGTCGCCCTGCAGTGGTGAAGGTTTATTTGCAATGTTGCAATTTGAGTCTATTCACAGTAAGCGGCACTTACCCATTGCCCTAACATCATCCAGGAGAAGATCGTGAAGTGATTCAATAGCCTCGCTAGAAATTGTCCCGTAGAGACGTTAAAGTGCGAGATAAATCTTGTCAAATTTCATATAAATAATATCTTTTTTACCATTTACATATGTTTAACACATTGCCTAAAAAGTTTCCGGTCTAACAAAGGAAACACAATTTTTTGGGAAAAATACATTTCATTCATCAACATCATTTCTTTCTAGGGCGATGCAGTCAGTCCAACGCCTCTCTATTTTTTCGATTCCTTTTTTATAGAACGTTTTATCTGTGCCTTCAAGAGTCAAATTCTTTCCCTGGAGCGTTTTTTTTTAGGTCTGCACACAAATAATAATCGCTGGGAGGGGGGGGGGGGAGGGCAAATCCTGCGAATACGGTGGATGGAAAAGCAATTCAATGTGCAATTCGCGCAATTGTGCCATTGTTGCGATGATCCTGCCCGATGATTCTACGCGGTACCCACTTCGAGCACAGCTTTCTCATGGGCAAATTTTCGTGCTAAACATGACCAACACCTTCCATTGATATCATGCAACTTCACTTTACGGTCTTTCAAAACAATTTTGTGGATTTTTTTATGTTTTCTGGTGTCATTGCCTCATTTGGGCGTCCAGAATGAGGTGCATCATCTAAGGTTGTATGACCACGTTTAAATTCAGCATACTAGTTAATGATGTATGATTTTCCTGGTGCAGAGTCCGGATAACACTTATCAAGCCACTGCTTTGCTTGAACGGTATTTTTTCCCATCAAAAACAGTGGTTAATCAACACAAGAAATTGTTTTTTTTCAATGTTTTGAAATTAACGAAAGTAGCATCACTAAAACAAATTTAACTTTACTTAATAATCGAATTCTTAATAATCGAAATTACATGAAATTTTAACAAGTATCATTTGAAGTTTGCTGGAATTTAAAAATCATATGGGTTTTAAATTTGTGGTCCTTTTCAGGCCGGGTACTTTTCAGGCTTAACAACAAAAGAAATGTGGAAATATTTTATAAAGAACCTTTTCAGTTTCTAAATGACCAACAATTTTTTCATTTGTTTAAAACGTAATCCATTTCAATTTAATTCGATAGCCCAAAAGCATTAAATTACTCAATAAAATATCCTTAAAATTTTATGTCATTCGACATGTTTCGCTAGTAGAGTAAATTCTGATAAAATCTCAAATATTTGAACAACTCCTGTAGAAAGGTAGATTGAAAAAAATCAACAAAAGCGTTGCACGATAAAGTACATTGTACACTTCGAATATTGGTAAATGGCAGAGTCGCTACTATGGTACTAAAATAGTACGCCTTCTTCATCATACTCGCTACAATCGTAATCATAGTCAAATCTTCAGGCGTTGAAAATTTTTTGAGGTTTTTGTTTATTTCCATAGAGCATAAATATGAGTATTAAACCACCAGTACCAACAACAATATATACAATTACACGAATGTTATTTGAATGGATGAAAACAGTGAAGGTTGTTGCTTTTTGTTAAAACCAACAATAGAACAAGCAATAAATTCAGGGGGACAATATGAAAATATCATGGGTATCTAAGCGAATGACGATGACAGCAATGTGTAAAGAAAATTCAACAGTATATACCGAACCAACAAGTGAATAAATATTGAGATAACTTTTCTTCAGTTTTTTTAGTTATGGTTTTGGTTTAGTAATATTTTTAAACTAACCCCAGACCGGTTCGAAATATGTATTTCCAACCACAAAACAGAATATTGTATATCTCACTAAATTCTGTTATAATATCTCCATTCTTATACTACCTCGCTCCCTGTATAAATTTAAGGCCAAGATGATGGATTAAATTAATAAAACAAAAAAAGCACAACATAAATGAAAAATAAGGAAAAAAATTGTCTTACAGAAAACAAAGGAAAAATTCATGAATGTAAATGGTATGCTGTAGACACAAGTACGATGAAAGTACATGAAGAAAAACTGATAACATTTATTTCCCCCAATAGGTAAATCACACCCAAAAGCCACCGACTTTTGCTTTGATTTATATAAAAAATAAAAAGAAATTACGACAAAACTAAGAACAAAAGGTGAAAATTTAAATTATGATGGGGATACGCACTCGCTATATTATGCTCGATTTAACCTGTACATAACACACTGTAAATCTTTCCTAGAATTCCAGGCCAACATTTATCATTGTATACATAACCACAAAAAAGTACACAGAATGATGTCATTCGACACCACGGTCCGCACTATTGTACATATTTGTGCTTCTCATGTAATTTAATCTAATTTTATCGTTATCGTTTTCACGAGAACGAGACGTAAAGCAAAATAAAATAAATTTACAATTGTTGTTGGAGTGCTGTTGTACTTTCAATTTTCTTCATTTTCTTTAATTTATAAATGAATTATAATGGATTGTATGTACGAACCAGGGATGGGTGTTTTCCTCTACCTAGTCCCTATATATACTTAGTTAAATAAATAATTGAGATGTAGTGGTAGAATGTTCGTAACTGGTGTGGGTGTTATAAAGTGTAACTGATATATAAGAAATTTGTATTATTGATATTACTTTTAGCGACAGGTGAAAGCTTTTAAATGGTGTAGAGTTTTACTTTTACGTTTAGCAATTTTCTTCAAAAAAAAAAATTTATTAACTTGTTGCATTTTTTTTATAAATTAGATTTGATTACCTTTCATTTGGTACATGTTTGTTTCAATATTTGTCTAAATTTTAAGTAACGATGTAAGCCAAACGCAAGAACTACATGTAGGTTAAGCGCCCAAAATAAGTTATTGCAAAAGTATCAACATGAAATAACCTAACAGATATAGTAACATATTGCGAGAACTTACAGCCAAGGATAGGCAAATTACATATGTCTCAGTAATGGAAATATTAATTACCAATTACTTTGATTCAGGCAATTTAAATTTAAAATACAATAATTGTACATTACATTTTATTTGGGTAATGGAAATATAAAATAAAAATTACAATTTTCGCTGGTAAAAATGTAATTAAATTATAATTACAAATTAATTTATTCTAAAATTGAATTATAATCTTGTAAGTTTGTTATCACTTCTTGTTCTCCAGCCACGGCGATATTACTGACTCAAAATCGTAGAATTCGTGCTCGTTTTATAATCGGAATTAGTGTGTGGTATCTGAACAAATATGAGAAAGCTTGAGCCCTCTATTAAAAAGGTTTAGACAATTGGAATAAAATTTTGAAATTTATGTAAATTTTATTCAAATATATCACAACATAAATGTCCATTTTAATTCATTGAAAATGACTTAAACAAATCATTTTCATTTACGAAATTCAAACTACTAAAAACAGTATTATCTTAATTTACTCGTATATGAACATAAATAATCCAACCAGGTTTGGGAAATTCAATGTATACGGCATAAAATAAAAACTTAATTTTATGATCAAGTTGCAGCTAAATTTTTTCGATGAAGTTTTACAACAGAAGTAATATCCAGTTTCGATCTAATAAGATATGATATGATATGATAGAGGCGTACAGGCCAGCCATAACGGCGATCCTAGGTACGTTACCATAATCCTGAAATATCCACAATCAATTAACAAATTATATCTGAATGCGAATAATATTTCAGCATCATGCGGGCCCAGGTCCTGCCTGCATCCTTAACAGATAAGGTTATTTAGGAAAGGATGTTAGTCACAGAAACGACTAGGGCGAACCGCAGCAAAGCCATTTTCTAACTACTTAAATATATTAAAATGTTAGTCTCAATTAAATTCACACTCTAGATTAGATTTTGTTAGTTTATTAATTTGGGTTAGTTGTGGTTGAGGTAAAGGATACTAATATTCATCATATGTATTCCGCATCAGTCATAAAAGACTGGTTAGGTTATTTAATTCACATCTACGGGTCATCGCATCATATGCTGTTTGTAACCTTATTTTTGCCCTATCTTCCCACCCAACACCATCTAACCGAGGAACTTCACGTTCGTAATGACTCGACAGCATTATCATACATATGATGACCTAAATATTCCGTTTATATTGTAAAAAAAAAAAAAATTAAATTTAAATTCGGTATTGTCATTTAGCTACCTATATTTAAACTCATCCAACTAAAAGCAGGGTTGATTTATATCTAACATTCACACAACTACACTAAAACATAACCTGAATTCAACCAGAAAGATCGTCGAAAAACAACATTCCATAGCAAAAGGTCTTTGTATCATTAACATATTTAATTGTATTGAGTTTATTCTCAAAGCGTAAGTAATTAAATAGACCTCCTGATCAAGAATGTTACAATCACGATCTTCCCTGACCTTCCGGTATGTTAAAAAAATAATGAATAAAATTAATAATAAAATAAATTGAATTATAATTGCCGACAACTTTATTGTTTAAAGTCAGGACTTTCGACAAAATTTCAATTTACAGAATTGTTAAAGAAACCACTAAAATATTATTTTCAATGTTTTCGAAATAGTAAACGGGATATCAAGAAAACGATCATTTTGTGCCTTTTGTTTGCTTACAAACAAAAGTACATAATGCCAATTATCGATGTGTGTAATGTGTATATACAAAATGCACAGAGAGAGCGAAGAGAACGCAAAAAGAAATAATTATATATAAACACTACGATACACACACAAACACTTCCAACTCTTTCTATTTAACTTATATTCATTTATTTTATCCCTTTTTCAACTAAGAAAACAAACAAATCGACTCAATTCCAGTCCAACCCACACAAACGTGTGAGCAACAAACCACAGCATGTAATGGCGTTGTTGATAAAAAACCTCGCTTGGCCCGAAGCAAAACCAACACAACCGTGTGTAAAGATACAGTTACTGCTTTCGGACGAAAACAAATCAAAAAGAATTCACAAACGTGTAAATTGGTTCAAAACACTTACAAAATAAATTGCCGACATGGCACTCCTGTCGAACCCGCACAACTGTATTAGCAAAACACAAAAGGGATATACACCCACACACACATACATTAATAAATACAGAATACACATTTAATATAAATAAAAATAAAAAAAGGAAACTACTCTGAAATTCTTATATGTATGTATATACATATATACAGATTATAGAAAAATTAGAACGATATATACTTCGCGTAAATTACATCTCGTTATAAATTTCCAACTCGGTTTTTATGTATACACATATATAAACACATTATTCAAATAAAATCAAAATTTATATCGAACATATTATAAAATATGAATCAAAAAAACAATAAAATAACCATTCATTATAGAATAATTATGTATATATAAAATCAAATAAATAAAGACTCATCCTTTGTATCTGTCGGCAAGAATACAAAAAATCCATGTGCACATTTTACATGCTATACACGATTAGTTCACTTTATAATTATTATCACTAAACTTATTATAATTTATAGTATAATTTATAATTACACTACATTTAAAATAAAAAGATAAAAAGATTTATTATTTAAATTTTATTTTTTTTACGGAGAAAGACAAAACACGTCTTGCTCCTTCGACGATCGCACGTCCTTTCCCCAGTTTCGATCTAATAAGATAATGAAAAAATTCAATCATCTCATCAAGCCATGGCGACTGAATTTTACTACACAATGAACACACTTTGTGTCCTATATACACTGCTCGTCAAAAAAACACGGACACTACATTTTTTCATTAAATATTTGTTTGTGTTAACGGTAACTATTCGCATTATTCGCGTTATGGTTGTACGAAATAATATAATGTGCGCCAAAAGGCACTAACGGATCTAGTTTTCGTTTAATAAAAGTAACCACAGTATCAAAACATTTGAAATAACAAAATTACCGAAAAACGGATAATGATATAACTTCATCTTTATTTAAATAAAACCCAACAATCAATCTAAGTGGTCGGTACTCTAGTATCGAGTATTTCCGCCACGAGCTCGGATCACATCTAGCATTCTTTTTGGCATACTGTGCACAAGGTTTGCAACGTACTCCTGACGTATCATTTCCCATTCTTCCTGCAGAGCTGATTGAAGATGATCCAAGGTTTCTAGAACTACTTCCCTTTGCCTTAAACGACGCTCTAGCATATCCCACATGAGCTCAATGGGATTAAGGTCAGGGCTGCGAGCGGGCCAAAGAATTTGATCAATTCCCACCTCATCCAAATAATTGTTAACCACGTTTGAAACGTGGGGCCTGGCGTTATCATGCATTAGTTTAAATTGCTGTCCAATAAATGGGGCGTATGGAAACACAAATTCTTCTAGACATTCCACGATATACCTTTGGACAGTTATAGTGCCGCGGCATAGAAATACAAGGTCCGTACGGGCGTCTATAGAAATGCCTGCCCACACCATTAGTGAGCGGGCATGAAATGGGACTCTTGAGGATATGGCACATTGTGAATATCGCTCTCCGGATCTCCGCCATACTCTTTCCCGTCCATCCGGTGATCGCAGACTGAACCTTAATTCATCAGTGAACAACACGGACTTTCAGTCGTCCGTAGTCCAACTGACGTGGTTATGAGCAAAAGTCAAACGGTTTCTTCGATGAGCTGGGAGAATCTCTGGCACTGTAGTAACTCTAGCCCTCCTGGACTGCAATCCATGTTCATTTAATCTTCACGATGCTGTGCTAACTGAAATATTGACACCACGTACCTGTGCCAATCGACCAGCGACGATTCTAGCTGTTTGGAAACGATCTCGAAGTATCATTGATACCATAAACCGATCGTCCCGCTCGTTTGTTGCTCTTTTACGACCTGATCCAACCGTTCGCTCATACTGACCAGTTTCACGATATCATTTAATAGCGTCTTGAATTGTACTTCGAGGGAAATTTAGGTGGGCAGCAATATGACGCAAGCTACGGCCATCTTCACTCAAAGCGATTACTTTTGCGATATTTTCTGGTTTCGTAATTATAATACATATTTGCTAATAATAATAACTAAACACTGTTAACGTCAACTGTAATAATAATATATACCAACAATAAATGCTACTTTAAATGTTTCAAAACAATTGATAGATGCCCATTTATTTAGAAACGTAAGAATCGAAATTTTGAATATTTTTCATTTATTACACTTGTGTACTGTGATTGGATTTTAAATAAAAAAAATACGGTTTCTGTTACACCTATTTTTCGGTTATGTACTATTTAATATGACAGTGCCTTTAAAATATGCGTAATTGCTCTAGAAGTTGAAGATTTACGAAGAAATTCAAGTGTCCGGGTTTTTTTGACGAGCAGTGTATGTGAACACCCGTGTATCAACTCTAGTGAATTATATGATAACTCACTAAATCTATGCTAACAAACTTACATCTCATTCAGATCTGGGTTCGATCGAATCCAGTGGAAGTAATTTTATATTTTTTAATATTTTTCCATTACCAATTAATACTGAATTAATTAATTAATTCAAGCGATATATCGAATATATCCTAAGGCCATTTAGTTGTGTTTTCAGATAACATGGAATATATTAGAACCGCTGAATTAATTAATTAATTAATTCAGTATTAATTGGTAAGGGAAAAATATTAAAAAATAAAAACTTAAGTAAACGCCTGGTTTTCTTTTAAAAAAATAAGTTTTTCAAAATTGATATCCGATAAAGTTCCCCGTGATGGAGATAATACAGAAACCTGCTAAAGAAAATAGTCTTTGTACCGGAGCAGAGGAATACAAACTTATGTTGATGAACGGTTTGTAACCTAACTCAGACCCAAGGATATATAAACTTTCTTCGTCATCTATACTGTTGGTACTCTCATGAATCTTAATAAACACATTCATTTTTTTTTTTATTATTAAACACTTGTTTTTTATTTCGCAAAATTATATTTTTTGAATATTTTCAAAAGGTTTAAAAAATCACTCGACCGATTTCAACTTGTTAGGCCATCATCAGGAATATCTACATTCTCATGAATCTCATCTACAATTGTTAAGTCTGTATGATCTTTTCTGATATTATCTAATACTTCAATGCATATATTCTGTATTTGTTCCTTTTTATCTTCTATTTGTATTCTCAAGGCTGTTCAGTTGTTGGCCATTGGCTGAATTGTTTTGTGCATGAACTAGCATGTAATTGGCAACTTTCACATGCTTTTATTAATTTCTGGATGTCTTGATCGATGGATGGCCACCAGAATTGACGACGTACAATTTGTTTGGTTCTTGTGATGCCCCAATGACCCTCGTGTAAAAGATTTGACGTTTTTTGTTGAAGACTTGATGGAATAACAATGCGAGTGTACTGTTCTGTCTGTAAGAGAATAACATTATTATATATATTGAGACTTTCGCTGCGGTTGAAAAAATGGGAGTAGGACATTTCGTCGTATAGACGTAACTTTTTTGGCCAACCATTTAAGATAAATTTTGATACATTACATAATATTGGATCTGATAATGTTTGCTCTGCAATGCTCTTATAATCGATAGGATAATAATCGTTTCAATTTTGATATATTTCGCCGACGGTGTTGCAAACATTCACATTTTTGTCAAACTCTTCATCTGGACAAAAAAGGAGTCTTGATAATGCATCGGCGTTTCCATGATGATTTGTAGATTTGTAAATTATTGTATATTCGTAGTTCATTAAAATAATTGCCCAACGCTGTAAACGGCTGATACTATGAATTGGTAATTTTTTATTTGGGTTGAACAGTGATATTAACGGTTTGTGATCCGTAACTAGCTCGAATTTTCGTCACTGAAGATATAGATTAAATTTGGTTACACCGTAAATAATTGAAAGAGCTTCTTTTTTAATTTGTGAGTAACGTTTTTGTGTGTCGGTGAGAGTTTTTGACGCGAACGCAATAGGGTATTCGGTTCCATTAGGGTATCTATGAGAAATAACCTTACCCAGACCATTCGATGAAGAATCAGTGGCTAGTATAAGTGGATAATCATTCCTAAAATGAACTAATTGTGCTGCATTAATAATATCAGATTTTAATTTATTAAAACTCGTTTCTTGTGCCTCACCCCAAATAAATTTAGCATTTTTCGAACGTAATTGATTTAATGGTGCCGCCACATCTGAGAAATTTTTAATGAATTTATTATAATAATTTAACCGATAAATGATTCAACTTCCTTCAAATTGGATGGGCGTAGTAAATCCCGTAGTGCTTTTAAGCCAGATATTGAGGGACGGATGCCATTTTGCTAATAATATGCCCCAGATACTCAATTTCGGTTTGAGCTAATTTACACTTTCCTAAATGGCATCGAAAACCAAATTAAATTCTTTAAATAATCGTCGTTTGTTTTGCCCGATATGATCACATGGTCTAAATATACCGCACACAAATTTAAATCGGACGTGATTTGCTCCATGAACATCTGAAAAATGAAGGGCCCGCTTGAAATTCCAAAAGGTAGACGTTGGAATTCATATAATCCGAACGGTGTGTTAATTACTAAAAACTTTTTTGAATCGTCGGTGAGTTCAAGGTAGAGACACGCATCTCTGAGATCAATTTTTGTGAAAAATTGACCACCTTGCAATTTATAAAACAATTTCTCAATACTTGGTATAGGATGACGATCGACATCAACTTGAGGATTTACCGTGACTTTATAGTCAGCGCAAATGTGAATTTTTCCATTTGGCTTAACAACTGGTACTATTGGTGTACCACTTGATGAAGTTTGCACGGGTTTTAATATATTCAAACTAACCAATCGCGATTGATGAATGGCGAAAGGTAAAAGACGTGGTTTACAATATTTTAGTTGTGCATCGCTTTTTAATTTAATGTCGGCTTTGTGTGAATTGCATCTTCCTATGGCTGTAGCATTAAAAAGTTTAGTATGTTTTTTGCAATGTTCGTGGATTTTTTGTCTCAATTCATCGCTTGATTCTACTCCAAAAATATATTCTGCATTGTGTATAATACGAAAATGTAAAGCATGGAACCAATCCATGCCAAGAATATTACTGCAATTTGCTGAATAACATACAACCAATGATAATTCTTCACTAAAATCTGTAAACGCGACTTTTACATTAATCTTTCCCTTGATAGGTATAGGCGTTCCTCCATATGATTTAAAAGTTATGATTGTTGGTGTGCACATAGGATAATTTAATTCGGCGTATGATTGTGAGCCAATCATCAACACGTAGCGCCAGTATCCAATTGAAATTGTATTGGTATATTATTTACTTGTAGAACCACAGAAATTTTGTTTTTTGTGCTTTCAATAGAAAATATGAAAGACACATTTTCAACTTCATCGATGGAATTTGTTGAATGTGTATTTCTCCTCGGAGAATTTGAGCTTATGCGAGAATGTGATCTATTACAGCCCTTAGATCTATATCATCGTCTCCAATTATAATTATTTGATCGACCACGTGATCGAGACAGACATACATACAGTAGCTATATGCCCCTTTTTATTGCATTGATGACACGTCGTAGTTAAAAATGTACAATTCGAATGACTATGATTATATTCGCATTTATGACACGATTTATTGTAGTTATGTGACAAATTTTGATCGTTCCATTTCTTCGCTGGATGCTCTGAATTTACTTTAAAAACATCAGACGCTTTTGCTTTTCCTTTTAACGTGGCACAAGTTTTCACCGTTGTCTCATAAACACGGGCGATTTCTAAAACTTCAGTTAAGGATGGATTAGTTTTTGTAGACACGCAGTCCTTACATGTTCATGTGGTGTAAGTATAACAACGACGTCACGGATCAACTCATCTACATACGTGGTTTCACAAATACTTTTGCTGCATACAAATTTACAATTCTTTGCGATACCGCGCAAATCCGCAATCCACTCGGCGTATGTCTGATTTGGTTTCATAGCAGTCTTATGAAACTCATAGCGTGATGCAAACACATGTGTTTTAGATGAGAAATATTCAGTAAGGCCTTTAGTTAAATCTGTATATGTCCTACTTACCATATCGCTGAATAATTTATATAAAATATCTAAAATGTATTCTCCAACGTTAGACAGTAGCACTGCCCGTTTTTTGTTTTCATCCTTGACACCATGAACAATAAAAAACTGTTCTAACTGCATTAAAAATGAAGATCATGAGTGCCGGTTTTGTTCAAAAATGTGAAATAGTGGTAGACTTTGTTCCGGAGTTTTCTGTTGCAAAATTTGCTTTAACAATTGTTTAAATTCTTTATCCATCCTCATCGCCAAATTGTTATATGTAAGACTTATATAACATACGGGACCGGATATTATTATCTGGTCAATATTTATTTACGGAGCACAATATATAAAAACGTCTCATTGATGAGCAGACTCAAAAATAATGTAATTTTTATTTAACAATTCTATACGAGTATGTACAGAACTCGTATATAACAAAATTGAAACCAAAGTATGTTATAAAAATAACTGTATTACATAAGGACAAATTAAAAAGGTTATAAATATTGTATTTTAAGGTTTTCCAAAACTAGATATGAAAATGAAAATAGTCCACATAACAAATTTCGTAAAGCACATCTAGCTGTTGCTGGATAATGAATTTAGGATACTAATTTATTGTTTCTAATTATTTTTATTAAATCGGTCGTCGCAAGTAGATTTAAAGTGTGACTACCACATCTTAAATGATGCGGAAGTATTGCATTTCATAATACCTTATCTGTTTCGGGATTGGTTTCGATTCCGTGATGTTCTGATATTTCAAGTTATACATCAGCAATATTATCTAAATTGTACAAAAAATGTTTTTATGAGGTTTAATTTTATTTATTTTTCTATGTACACTTGGAAATCGCGACCGATTACAAAATAAGTTATTTTTATTAAGAAATACGTTAATCGGGGAAAAATTACCTGAATAAATTTGAACGTCTGTTCCGAATTCCACATATGCCTTTACAAAATTAGACCCATTGTTTGCTACTGTTGAGGTAGCACCGAGTTCAAATTCTTCAAAGATTTCGGTAAGTAGCTCGGCAGTTTTATCGTATGAGTGCGTTCCTGGAAACCGCCTACAAGCTAAAATTCCAGACATTCTTTCTAGTGCGTCTGGATCAACCTACATTTAAATTTAAAACAACCGTTCAATTTGGTATTATGTATACCATTAGCATAACCCAATGTGCTGTTACGCCAATGAAACGTCCATTGTTTGTAGACCAAATATCAATTCATTCAATTTGATATTTTTAACATATCAATCTTTCGACCTTCGAAACATTATTTCTATTTTGCTATCTAAGTCGACAGATAAATGGAAAATTTAGTAAATATTTAACTACAATTAATAAGTATGTAATTATAAAAATACCCTCCGTTTATAATTTTTATGAAATTTAGATGATCAACAGTAGCAATTGATTTCATGCTGCTTACAATTGCCGTGTTTTTTGACGCTCCTTGATCGGGATCAGTACACATTTTATATAGAAAACATGATCCAAATTTTGTTTTAGATCACAAATTTTGATTTTAAATCTAGCAAGCGCCTGTATATTGTTACATGAAACATGTACTGAACTGGATCAGATCAAGCGTCAAGAAACACATAGCGTAGTGCATTAGTCATTTACAACAACAATCGCATTAAAAATTAACCCAAATGAAATTCATTTAAATCCAATCCAATTTTTAGTACTAACGGTTTGTACAAAAATATTAAAACTGACTTTTCAGACTACAAAATCGACATAAACTATTGTGTTTATAAAATAAAACTAAAATATTAATAAAATCACGAAATATGCAAATATACATAAAAAAAACTTTTTTTTACAAACTTTGAAGCCAAAAACTAAATCCGAAAATGGCTGTAGATTTCGAAAATTATAAATCCAAAACTAAATCTTAATTCACTTTTACCAATGCAATACAGCTACAGCTAATACAATTCATTACATTGACAGTGTATGCGGTAAATTAAAATACTGTACTAAAAAGCAGGGTAAAGCGAAGACACAAAAAGTAAATAGTAGTGGTTTTTGTTTTTGCTAAACAAATCATGAAAATATGGCGCCCTTGTTTCTAGATATAACTTTTTTTATATTCACTAGCATTTCCCATGAAATAAAAATGCGCCTTTATATTTATGAACACAGTTTTGTTTGTTAAAATTATTATTTATTTTTTCAATAAGTTTTGTTGTATATACTGTGCAACAAATTTAATCAAATATACAATTTTAAATTATTCGCATAAACAATACGAATAATTGGAAGAACAACAATAAAATTTATGACATTAGTTCGTGTACCAACATACCAATTTTTGTATATTCCTAGAAACCATGTGTCCCTTTAAGCCGCATTTATCTAATTTTATTTATTAGAGAATTGTTACGATTTGAAAAGTAATTTGTACTAAAATATCAATTTACTGTACTAATAGATTTACCTGAGAAGTGGCCTACAGCCATTGTAATCAAAGTTGTCTTGTTTACTTTTACTTGATTTGTGTACTAAAAATGAATTTAGTTTTAATTGTATCGATGACGTTTTGTGTCTGTAGGGAGTGCTACTCTGCTGCTTTGGATCGACAGACTCTTTTACTTCTTCTAGGGGCACCCGCTGCAACTAAATAGATTTATTAAACATGTACATTGAATAACAAATCATAAATAAAAGTAAATTCAAAAATATACATAAATTTTGTATTTATTACTTTTATATGGGTAGTAAAATTGGAAGTAGATGTTAAATATCCACTTTAAATACTTTTTGTGCTTTTGCAACATAATTGACATTCAGCCTTTATAACAATTGCTTTGTCAAGAACAGTATTCATATCGATTCCATTCCCAATAGTTTAAAAAAAAATCCTAATTAGTGGTATTCTTGAAGCACTCATGTTTTTATTTTTCACAAATTAAATAAACATGAAGAGATCCATATGTTTTACTCAAAGTAGGTAACACATGTTTTAAAATCAAATTCTTTCACTACGTTTGACATCCGGCATTTTACCAATCAAAATCAAAAGCAATCGAAATTGCTTTTAGTGAGAAAATCATCTCAATATATAGGTAAATCGTACCTTTGCACAGCACACAATTGAGATCCTTAATAGGATCAAGCCTCTGGCGTAGAGTATGAAACAAAGAGGAGTTCATCCAAATCAAATAAAGGTTATATCATCACAAAAAATGCTTATAAATATATTATGTTGATTGTCTTAATTATCAACATAAACTTTACATTTAGCTTGGTTTACCATAATGCTTTACAAGTACACCTACCTAAAGCTATCCTTAAAAAACCTTGAAATATGCCATCTACTTTGTTTGGACAGCGCACAAGTTTTTTGAATAATTGCTTCCTTATTACATTCACTTTCCTAAGTACGAACCTCCAAAATGTGGATTTTAAAATTCACTGCACAGAGATGATAGATGCCATTACTTATCTAGAGGAAGCGTAGTAGAAACCAATGTTCTGGTAATAGAGCATATTCCTTTTTAGTTTTGTGTAGCAAACGCCCCCACTTTATTAAACGGAAAATTATACATTGGGGTTTGCTTAATCGGAAAAATTCAATAAAATTAAAATTTTATGCCTTTATTCATTTTGCACTTTGTTTATTGGTATAAAATATACAAAATTTCACGGAACAGAAATTGCAAAATAAATTTAAAGGTTATAAATTAGGAATTTGACCTTGTTTATCACCTGACTTATTTTCTAGTGATGTGGATCAAAATTCAAAAGTTTTCAAACATGTAAAGTGAAAAGTTCATAGTTGATAAAATTTTTTGTACAATAAGCTCTAGGATTGCTTGTTTGTGGTCTTTATGATCCTTTGTATAAACTAAGTTTAAATGAAATGTTTAACATTATTACGGTTACGTAAAATTATAGTAATAAACGTCGTAATGATCGGCCAAATAATGGTGATACTTTTTGACATCAATATCAATTGATACTTTCGACTCATTTACCAAATAAATTTTACCAGATAAATTTGCTGATTTGTGTTGCTCAATCAATACTTGAACGAGAATTATCTATAGTGCAATTTATAGGATTTAACTACTTGATATTTTTTTATCAATAGAATAGATTTTATGTGCTAATTTCCGTTAGAAATTTTCAATGTAATTTTGTGAAAAATTTCTCAAGGTATAAGCTACTATACACCTACTCGAGACAGTTTTACTCTTTCACTCATTTATATCAACAAAGCATACAAGAGTCGATTATAATATCACACTGAGATTATGTTCGAAAGAGCGGATCGATATTTTTTTCCTGATACTTTTGACACTACTCATTTGATATTTCAAACTTTTTAAGGATCGAGTAAAAAATATTCGGTTTTAATTGGTTCAAATATCACTAGCCAGAAAAGGAGGAGTAAAATGGTATGGGGCGTAATTTCATATTGAGGCGCTATTAAATTGAATTTTGCTTCCAATAAAATGACTGAAAATCATATAAGGATATGCTGCAATCAGTTTTCCAGAAATTTGGGAGCTATTTAGTAAAGTCGTGAATTGCGAGACAAAACGTTGAGTTGTTACCATGGTCTGAAAAAAAAAATTATTCTCCTGATTTAAATATCACTGAACCCGTTTGGGGCTGGCTCACTCGCACAGTTTATCAAGAGGGCAAACAATATGAATCCAACGTAGGGCTGATTGGAACGAAGTTCTGACTAAAATTATTCCAAAGATCCTGTCCTTGAGAGAATCATACAAAGATGAAATTTGTATGATTCTCTCAAAGACAGGATCTTTGGAATAATTTTAAAGATTGAGGATAGAACGCATTATTAAAAATAGTTAGAAAGATTAAAGAATTTCTTAATAAAAAAAAAATATTAAGATAAAAATATAAATGATTGTGTTTTCATTATATTTCTAAGTTGCTTTGAATCAAGTGAACGGAAAAAATAACATTAAATTTGAACTTATCTTAAAAAAATTGAAAGGCAAGTTAATTTGCTTTCTTAGAATAATTATTGATTAAGGATTTATTGAGTAGGGATTTCTTCCCTTCTCAATAAAAATGAGTACCATCAGTATCACCAGTATGGCTGGAATATCATTAAAAATAAATTAGTGTCGTCATAATTTTTACTTTTTTTTAATTTTATAATTTGTTTGTGGTTAGCGCTTTAGTTTCCAACTCTTCTACGTTTGGTATTTCCTTATCTTTAAGAAACGTTTTTTGTTTTTATGTTTTTCGTTTAGAATGTAACTGGAATATTGTATTTGGTCAACTTAAAACCGTATCGTAACCCCAAAATTTACTATGAAAAAATGAGTAAATATTTTGTATGCAGCTTATTTGTCTGCTGTTTATATTTATTTTTATCTGTGCTTTCGTTGTCATTTTCAAAAGCAATATAAAACGAACAAAACTATTTTTATAAAAAAAACAAAAAATCTCAAAAACGGCTATGTCAGACACAAAAACCAATTTTGAAAAGTAATTTTTGGAACTGCACTCTGTGAAAAACGTTATACATACAAAGTAATTTACGCCCCTATTCTCATAATCGCATCACTTCATGTGATGTGATAGCTATCACATCACATGAAGTGATGCGACTATGAAATTGCTATTCTCTTAAGCCTCAACTAGTGAAAAATAAGAAAATAAAAAATACGAATATTAACGAATTTTAACCAATTGTTTTTCTTTTTTTTTGACATTCGAACCAGTGAAAAATAATAATTTTAAGTAACAGCTGTTGGTTTACAAACAGCTGTTTTATATTGTGAAATGTCTTTTAGAGAAATTTCATATTTGTTCATGTTGTTATATATTTTTTCGTATTTGAAAATGTATACATAGACGAGATGCTTTTACATCACAATGAAAAAAGGAAATACACTAAACAAAATTAAAATATTATAGTAGTAATATAGCGTTTACACTACGACTATAATATCATACCATTAACAAATTAATTTTTAACAAAATTCACTCAAACACCATTTTTACTTTATCACTCATTATTAAAATTAATCACAAAATATGAAAAAATATTAAAATAATTTTATTTAATAAATAAAATAGAAAACAAACAAATGTACACAAAATAAATATGGCTTCCACTCCCCCGCATCACAAATTTATCTTCTTTTGCTGTGTATAGAACACAACAACAAATCGTATTTTTAAGTATTTCTTATTTTGCGAGCGAGAAATAGCGCACACTATTATTTTAATAAGTGACAGCTAAAATTTTACGAAGGGGAAATTCGGCTTCTTACATGAACATTAAGTTTGACTGGGTAATAACATTGAAATGCCATTTATCGCATTGTTATTCTATTATTTTTTTATTTTCTTATTCCTGACTGGTTCCGCTTTTAGTCGATTCATGTGACGTGATATACGACGAACAGATGTGATACGACGCTTAACGAATACATGCAATATACGTGTATACATATTTAAAATGAATATTTTTTTTAAATGTTTTTACGTTTTATTAAATATTTTTATTCATATTATTAATTATTAATATTTTTAAGATAACACAAATATTAATTATTAAAAATATATAAAAAAAAATTATTTGATAAAATTAAATATTTATGTATATATTATATATTATTATTTTATATAATAAAATAATATAATAAATATACATATATACATTGATATTCATATATAATTATTCGTAATTTTACGTTTTAATAATATCTACCTTGCCTGTTATTCGTATCACTTAAAAATAGTAGGTGATGAAATATCTCAAGTGACACTTATCACTTCATACGACTAAGAGAATATGGCGACAAGTGATAGTTATCACACCAAACGATAAACATCACTTCAATCGACTAAGAGAATACCAAAATGCGATTATCACATCATGTGATAGTTATCACTTGGATGAGAATAGAGCTGTTAAATTTGATATGTAAATAAGTCAAAAAACAACAATAATTAGACAAATAAATAATAAGTATTACCAATATAAGCACAATCACTTACGATATTATCACAATGGAGATCAACCCTTACCATTCCATCATATTAACAACATGTTATAATATGTTAATTGCGGTTCCCATAAATGCATATTAATAAAATAAAATACTTAAAAATAAATTTTAGATTATGTATTACATAATTCATAATTGTTTCCAATTAAAAACGAGAATCGAAAACAATAATAATTATATTATATAAATAACAAAACTCAATAATTGTAAATAGCTTGTATTATTAATTATTTTATGCTTTTTTTTTAATTTAATTTGCAGATCCAATCGGCACAAAACCCCACAAAAAAATACCAAAACTAGAACAACAAAACTACACCAAAACCATCCAACAAAAATGGAATAAAAATTGAAAATAAATTAATTCTTTAATTAAATTAATTCAAATAATTTTTTTGTTGGTTTTATTTATAAAACATAATTTATCAAAAACAAACGAACGACAAGAGTGGGGAATATACAAAAGCCCTCGAATTAAAAGCTAATCAATAAACAATTTAATTAAATTAACTCGTTGTAAAAAAAAATATTCATTTCATTGTAAAACAACGCGTCAAAATGCGGGAAGAGGAACTTGAAATTGCGATTAAAGTGGTCATTGTTGGGAATGGTGGCGTTGGAAAGAGCTCGATGATACAACGATATTGTAAAGGGATTTATACGCGAGATTATAAAAAAACAATTGGTGTCGATTTTCTTGAGCGCCAAATTGAGTAAGTTTTTGCAAATGAATCGTATAAGTAAGTTTGAGAATTTATATAAAAGATAAATAAACAAAATATTTTTACCGCAGAGTTGATGGGGAGGATGTTAGAATAATGTTATGGGATACAGCTGGACAAGAGGAATTTGATGCAATTACCAAAGCTTATTATAGAGGAGCACAAGCATGTGTGCTTACATTTAGTACCACAGATCGCATGTCTTTCGAGGCAGTAAAAGATTGGAAAATGAAAGTAAGTAGAACAAAAAACTAGGGCGTATTCACGGTTTGCAAAGGCAAATAGTCACAACAACGAAACATTTGTAAGTGCACTAGCCCTATTAAGTCACATTGTTATTTGCATAATTACATACTAAAAAAGCACCAACGTTAGCATGCAGGTATTTATACGATTAGAACGGACCTAATTGTGAAACGATTCACTAGTTTCACTAGATACATACGAGCCGTTTATTTTGAAAATGGGATAATTGACTTTTTCCAAAAATCAAGTTAATGCTAAAATTATAGTCATATTGATATATATATATATATATATATATATATATATATTTATATATATATATATATATATATATATATATATATATATATATATATATATATATATATATATATTGATTGTATAATCAATATATTGCTCACTTTATTCTTTGTACACACTGTTTCATTTTTATTCACGAAAATATTTCTCTTTAATCCGCCATTGACCCTTCCACACTTTGATTCTTTCGTCGTGATTCCATCACTTCAAGAAATCAATCGACATCCACATTTGATTTCTTTGTGCGTTTCTTTGTTTATGTATGTGTGTAAAATTATATTTTTTGATATACATATTCGTTAGTAAAAAAAGTTTATTATTTGCCACGAAAACTGCTTCTTTGTTTAAAAAAAAATATTTTTCCTCGAAACATAAATTAACCTAAAATTAACCCAAAAAAGACAAATAAACAAGAGGTGCCCTTGAAATATTTATGTTTGTAGAAGTGCGAGAATCAGTTGAATCAAAAAAAAATGTTGCTGACAAGAGACATAAAAATTTACCCGCCAAAAAATTAGTTTGTTGGTGAAAGGGAAGGAAACGAGGAAAGAATTACAACGAAAGAAACAAAGTACGGAACGGCGTACCCTTTCGAGTTCAAAAAATTTTTTTTTTGGTTTAATTTAAGTTCAGCATACACAAATGTGTATTTAAATAATGACAGGTTGTATTGTCTTCCGTGTTTTAACGGATCTTAGTTAAATCGGAATTCTTTTTGAAAAAAGCATAATAATTTGTTAACAAATTAATTATATAACATATAATTTATTTGTACTTGATAACATTTTAATTATTTTACTATTATTATAGTTATTGTTATTTTTCGGACGAAAACAAAATTAAGTGGTTTACACAAATGTGTACACTGGTCTTTAACTACCACATAATTCTATGACCACATAATTCTATGACATCTTCGTTTGTCGTAATCAAAATTTACATACACAATTGTGTATGCGGGTCAGGAAAGGGATAATCTGTATATGCGTTCCAAAATGTTAGAACATTACGCATCTACAGTGGGTCACAGACAAAATGATGCAAGCCAGTTTTATTTTATAAATATCTACTTTTAATTTACATTTATTATAAGCTCCAATAGTAATTGTTAATTTCAAAAAACAAAATAAATAAAAAATTTCAATTCATAACAAAATAGTAAGAAAAATCAAAATTTCCAAGTAAAAACATGTCACATCTAAAATGATGAAAACAATTTTGAGTATCAGTTTTAAACCTTTAATGCGATTATAGTCAATATAGTGTGTCAATATATGTAGACAAATAAGTGAAATTTTTGTACTATTTGAGAAAATAAGCCACCATACGAGTATTGAAACACATGAAATAGTTATTAAACACTTTAAAGTTGGCAAAACTGAAACAAAAATTGCAGAAATGGTGAAAACAAGTTATTCTACGGTTCAGCATATTAATGTACGCTTCATTTGTCAACACCGTGTTGAAAATAAGCCTAGAAAAGCACACAATAATATATGTTACGAAAAAAATTGTTGATGGATTGGCCGAAAAATAAAAGAAAACCCCAAATTAAGTAAGTGCTCCTAGTTGGCCGAGGAAACTGAAAAATATTTACATAAAAAATGTCATCCAGAAACCATACGCAGAATATTAAGATAATCAAATTTTCATGGTAGAACAATGCGGAAAAAGCCATACATCAGTGAAGTTAATCGTAAAGCTAGAATTAAATTTGCCCAAGACCATATAAACAAAGATTCTGAAACACGGTTTTAATCGCTGATGAAAGCAAATTTAACCTTTTTGAATCAGACGGAAGAAACTACGTATGGAGAATGACTAATACGAAGCTAGCAACTAAAAATTTACGAAGCACTGTTAAACACGGTGGAGGGCACATTATGTTGTGGGCTTGTATGACGTCTTCCGGAGTTATAAATTTAGAGTTGAAGAGCATTTGAACAAAAATATATGAACTGTTTTATTTGAAAGTGGTATAAGTCCACTTTTCAAAAAAATATAGTTAACGGTAATTTTAGGCAGATATAGACACCTTCTCTCCATATTTAACGGGTGATTTTTTAAGAGCTTGAGAACTTTTTTTTAAAAAAAAACGCATAAAATTTGCAAAATCTCATCGGTTCTTTATTTGAAACGTTAGATTGGTCCATGACATTTACTTTTTGAAGATAATTTCATTTAAATGTTGACCGCGGCTGCGTCTTAGGTGGTCCATTCGGAAAGTCCAATTTTGGGCAACTTTTTCGAGCATTTCGGCCGGAATAGCCCGAATTTCTTCGGAAATGTTGTCTTCCAAAACTGGAATAGTTGCTGGCTTATTTCTGTAGACTTTAGACTTGACGTAGCCCCACTAAGTCTAAAAGCGTCAAATCGCATGATCTTGGTGGCCAACTTAAAGGCGTCAAATCGCATGATCTTGGTGGCCAACTTACCGGGCCATTTCTTGAGATGAATTGTTCTCCGAAGTTTTCCCTCAAAATGGCCATAGAATCGCGAGCTGTGTGGCATGTAGCGCCATCTTGTTGAAACCACATGTCAACTAAGTTCAGTTCTTCCATTTTTGGCAACAAAAAGTTTGTTAGCATCGAACGATAGCGATCGCCATTCACCGTAACGTTGCGTCCAACAGCATCTTTGAAAAAATACGGTCCAATGATTCCACCAGCGTACAAACCACACCAAACAGTGCATTTTTCGGGATGCATGGGCAGTTCTTGAACGGCTTCTGGTTGCTCTTCACTCCAAATGCGGCAATTTTGCTTATTTACGTAGCCATTCAACCAGAAATGAGCCTCATCGCTGAACAAAATTTGTCGATAAAAAAGCGGATTTTCTGCCAACTTTTCTAGGACCCATTCACTGAAAATTCGACGTTGTGGCAGATCGTTCGGCTTCAGTTCTTGCAGGAGCTGTATTTTATACGGTTTTACACCAAGATCTTTGCATAAAATCTTCCATGTCGTCGAATAACACAAACCCAATTGCTGCGAACGGCGACGAATCGACATTTCACGGTCTTCAGCAACACTCTCAGAAACAGACACAATATTCTCTTCTGTACGCACTGTACGCATTCGTGTGGTTGGTTTAATGTCCAATAAAGTAAACTGAGTGCGAAACTTGGTCACAATCGCATTAATTGTTTGCTCACTTGGTCGATTATGTAGACCATAAATCGGACGTAAATCGCGAAACACTTTTCAAACCGAACACTGATTTTTGTAATATAATTCAATTATTTGCAAGCGTTGCTCGTTAGTAAGTCTATTCATTATGAAATGTCAAAGCATACTGAGCATCTTTCTCTTTGACACCTTGTCTGAAATCCCGCGTGATCTGTCAAATACTAATGCATGAAAATCCTAACCACAAAAAAATCACCCTTTATAATCATACATTTAATAGAGTACGGTTTTCTTATAAAGTAAGCAAAGGAATTTTGGCTATAAAATGTTATCGCAAAAACTTTTTTTTTGAAAGTGGAATAAGTCCACTCCTAATAATTATAATGGGCAAAAATTCGCTCGTTAAAATGAATTATTCATTTTTTAGTGATCGAACAGTGTTATTTGTAATACTGATCAGTAAGAATAATGAAAAGCAATAAAAAATATTTTGTTTTACTATTCACTTATGAAGAATAATGTAGAAAGAAGTTATATTCACTATTCGATCCATCAATGAAGAAAATAATATAAATATTTTATCTATTCACTACTACAATGAATGTTCGCTTTATTGACGATTAAAGCAAAAGAGTACAGTAAATCCTCGATTTAACGGACGCTCGATTTAACGGCTAATTTTTTTATTTTCCAGTTTTTGGTTATCGATTATGATGGGATTGGGTATGTCGAATGGAAAAAGAACTCTTAAATGATTTGTTTAAGAAATTCTGGAATATCACCATGAAACTCGGTAATTTAAACTAGGCCGGATCTCGATAATAAGCAGCCATTTTTCTTGAAACAAGCGGCTAGTGATGCTATCATGTTTCCGGTAAGGCTGGATGCTTTAACATCTATCGCCAGTATGTAACCTACCCATGAGCGGCAGATCAACTATTTATGCTCCCCAAAAATCATGTTATGAACCCTACACAAATGGCTCGGATAAATTTATATTATTCTTATCAACAACGACCACGAAAACTATTCACGGGAACATGGAATATATTGCCTTCTAAGATCATAAGATCTTCAGAACCAACCAAGCGAAAATTTACACTTTTGAGGTGCTTGTTATACAAGAGCGCATAATCCATATGGCCATATTCCAGAACTTTTTCCAAAAATTATTTGATAATCTCATTTCATCCACAATGCTCAATTTCTGTCCTAGGAGGTCATATTCCAGAACTTCTTCCAAAAATCGTTTAAAAATTCCATTTCAATCCAGCAAACCCAATCAGATCATAATCAGCTAAGAAATGTATGAGTTCCGACCCAGATAGATATTTCCAGAACTTCTTCCAAAAACTGTTTGTGCATCTCATTTCCATCCAACAAACAAGATTCCTTGATAATCGGTTGAGATAAACGAGTTCTGCCCTAGGTTGCCATATTCCAGAACAAGTGTAAAATCTATAGTCGATTAAATTTAAAAACATTCGAATTTAACGGACATTCGTATTTTACGGACTCCCCAATTAGTCCGTTAAATCGACGTTTTTCTGTAGTAAATCCCGTTCGCTCACACAAACAAAAAATCATCAACCCTTTTATTTTTTTTTATTCGCTCACTATTCGTTTATTACTGATTTACTATTTACGTTTAATACTACTTCTCATTTTAATTATTTAATATAATTTTTTACATTAAAAAATTCATTTCAGTGAAGCTAATGACTATAAAAATATGGACATAAATTGCTTCTTGTTTTTATTTCTTATAATATGTTATTTTTGAAAGTGGTATAAGTCCATTTGGACCTAAAAAACACGTTTATTTTTTAAATATTTTCAATAATTATTATTTCATAATAAAATTTAAAAAAATGTAAAAGTGTTAAAAACATTACGAATTGATTAACGTTTGTCAATATTTTTAAATTAATTCAAATGCAAACCCTTAAATATCTCCATACATGAAAAAATGGACTTATACCACTTTCAAAAATAACAGTTCATATATTAAATTACATACTAAAAAGAAATTTGAAGGTAAGTGCTGCGAAAAGTTAAATATTAAGGATCATTTTCGGTACTACCAGCACAATGATCCGAAACACAAATCTCGAATTGTTCAAAGTTGGCTCATTTGGAATACTCCGCATGTCATGAAAACACTTACCCAAACACTACATATCCATTTTATTGAAAACTTATGGTCTAAACTTGAAAGCGAAATCAGAAAACATGAGATTAATAAAAAAGGCATTGTTAGAAGAGTGGAGTAAAATAACTCCAGAGTACACGAAAAAACTCGTAGATTCGATGCCAAAAAGATTCAAAGTGGTTGTAATTCAAAATGGATTTCCTTCTAAATATTAATAAATTAATTATACAATGTGATAATATTAGTTACAAACAAATGAATTAATTTTTTATAGAATTTTTAAAACTACATCATTGTATTGTTTTATGAAATTAACAATTAATATTGCTTATAATAAATGTAAACTAAAAATAAATATTTATAATTGTTTTTTGGATATTTACTTTACTTAAAAAAAAAAAAATTGCTTGCATCATTTTGGCTGTGACCCACTGTATATGATATAAAGTACAGTTACTTATATAATAAAAGATAACAAATGTATATAAATAATGTTTAAATTTATGAATCTTTTGAAAACCTCACACAGTAAACATACATACTCGTACATAAAATGAGTATGATGCATCAGTGCACCTAGAATACTACAGGCCACACTGCTTTAAAAATTTTGCTATTTGACGTCAATTTATGTTGACAGTTCTCTCTTTGGGTATTATAGGCAGCACTAAAAATAAAAAGATTGTTTTGATTTTTTTTTTGTGTTTGCTGTCATATTGATAAGAAAAAAATTGTAAACCAACATCAAGAAAAATATTTTAATAATATGTTTTAAAATTTAATAAAAAGCCATTGGTAAAAGTATTAATTCATAATATTATTATAAAATTATGCATTCTAAATTATCTTAAATATGTAAATACGTATAAAATGTGTACACATTTCCTATAATTTACGAGAAGACATAACCTTACTTTTAGCACTCGTATATAATTTTTTTTTTATGTTTGTTTTCGTTTTTTCTTTTTATGAACATGACTGCCGCCTACAGTTCAAAGAATAAACTGTAGACATAAATTTAATGACATAGCAAGCAGTGTGGCCTGTAGTATTCTAGGTGCACTGGATGTATTCACCATTACTGCGCATTACACACAATTTATTTTTATTTTATTTATGTTACGTGACGTTCTTTCCAACAGAAAGATTTGATTTAGATCAAAAAGATTTGATTTAGATCAAAAAGATTTGATTAAGATCAAAAAGATTTCACCTAAATCAATTTTTGACTTTCTATGCAACACAAAAGTGACAGATAGATTTGATCTAAATCAAATCTATAATTTTTTACACTGTTTTCTGTGGCATAAAAATCTACATTTTTAAAAATCTACATTTTTTCTGATTTGAATTGGATTTGTTTACATTTTTTGTTTTTTTCTTTTTGAAAAAAATCGAAAAAAAAAATCCAACAAATTTGTTGGATTTTTTTCAGAAAGAAAAAGACAAAAATATAAAAAAATCCAATTCAAATCAGAAAAAAATGTAAATTTGTGTGTCACAGAAAACAGTATTAGAGATTTGATCTTTTTTCGAATTTATCTACACTACTCCCACAGTCCCACCAAACATTATTGAAAAGTAACAAGCCACAAAAGTGCGCCATTTTTATAATTTGTTATTTATGTTTTTCTTTTGCTGTGTTCAAATGTGTTTTGTGTTAATTAATATATTTAACAAATTAATAACCATATTTAGTATTATTTTTTATTAGATACAAACTTGTTTATGCCATATTTTTTTTCTACAAACACGTTGTTGCCTGTGCTGCACAAATGCATGTAAACAAAATATATTTCTTCACGTGCTTTGAGAATTGTCAAAACTTGGTCTATGCATAAAACCGAACAACAAAAGATGGTCGCTTACGCGCTATATCCCTTTTTCAACAAAGAAAAAAATATAGGCTCAATTTTAGTCCAACCCACACAAATGTGTGAGAAAAAGTATGTAATGGCGTTGTTGATAAAAAATTTCGCTTGATTTGAAGTAAAACCAACACAGTTGTGTGTATAGTTATATTATAGTATATATTATAGTATACACACTTAGTTACAGTGTTTTTTTTCGGACGAAAATAAGTTAAAAAGGAATTCACAAATGAGTAAGTTGGTTCAAAAAACATACATAACTAAATTTTGACATGGTAGTTTTGCTATACCCGCACAATTGTGTTCCTAAAACACAAAAGGGATATCTACACACTGACAACAAAAACAACAAAAAGTATTTTTATGTTCTTTGGCAACTGGTAAAATTTGATTTATTTTTTGGTAGGATAGAACTCGCCATTAATTTCACTTTACTAATATTAAAAATAAGCAATTTTTTTTTATTATCCACTTTCTTTTTAATTATGTATATTCTCAAGGTTGGTATGTTTAAAACATGATGGATTTAATCAATGTTTTAAACATGTTTTAAACATAAGGCGCTGTTTTAAACTAAAAATGAATTTAAACAAAAATGATGTTTTTTATAACAGGTTTTAAACTATTTTAAACTATGTAAATATTAATAAAAAAACGAATTATTGTTAAATTTTATTTCATTTCGTTAATCCAATTGATTTTTTAATGAAGTGGAATCAAGATTTTTATAAATTCATACAAGTTTAGCGGCTTTTTCATTGCCTAAGCAATTTCTTAATTTCGAGTGCACAAATCCATAGGTTAAAACACTCGCTCTATTCCAGCACTTGATGCCGTAGCTGAATGTAGCCGTTTTATTAGAACAAAAAGTGCTTTGCTCATTTGTCGTTACAGTTACGCCACTCACCATGTTAAAGGTTTAACATTTGCGGTTGTGCTGGAAAAAAATACTTAAACAACTTTTAAAATTAAATGATTTTTACTGGTAATTTATGATTTCAAGCAAAACTTCGGCGTAATTTTCGACAATGTACTGCATTGCACATTCAAGCTGTTTCTCATTTAATTTCAGTCCTTGGAAACATGGATCGGTTAAGTTTGCAATATAGTAGGCTGGTATAAGTGCTTCATTTAAGCATGTATGACATGCTTGCAAATCTGTTGGCGATGAATCTGTATCATTCTCGAAGTTCTCCATCATATGTATCCAAACCTAGGTCACCTAACCGAATGTGCAAGTATCCCTTTGCCCTTTATCCAGCGCAATCGCAACCTATTTAAGTTTTTTTTTAAGTAATCTTGTGCGTTTATTTTTATTGTTAAGTTATTAACATTAGCAGAAATCGTAGCATCGAACCTGGTCCGGTTCTCAGAGAACACTTTACCAAAATTGGCCAATTTTCCAAATAGGTTTCTAGTTGGAGAATTTTTTTGAGATAATAAGTGAAAGTAACCAGTGCATATGAATGTATTCGACCATAATAGATTGAGTGTATTTGTAAAAAGGGTCAAATAACGTAAAGGCGAAAAAAAGTTGCCTAATGCTATGAATAAAAAAAATTTGAAACGTTTTTTTGACTTTATTTGTTTATATCTCGTAAATGTGGCAGAAAATTAATTTTTCATTCTCCTGGTGCAAATTTTGTTTATTTACCTTTGATTTTGGTACGTATGCATACACGCAGTGGTGAAACGAAACGAAAAAGGTGTGATTTCAAAACCGAAAGAGATTTTAAACATGTTTTAAACATTTTGCTAAAAACATAATTAAAAAACATATTCAAATCTAAAAAGTAGTTTAAAACAACAAAAAACTTTTTTTTTTGTTGGATTTAAAAAAAACACATTTTTTGCCAACCCTGTATATTATATTATTTATTTATAACACATTTTTTTATCACATTAAATTTTAATTTTTTACTGCACAGAGAAAGACAAAAACGCGTCTTTCTTCTACGACAAGCAATCGCTGATCTCGCAACACGCGACTGTCACAAGTTAAAGTAACACAAATCCAAGCAATTTGTCAACATAACCTATAAATCGCCGTTTTCTCGGCAAAGCCGAAGCCACCAGTATGAATATGTCAAAGAATCATATTTGGGCCATTTATTTTGAAAATGGCATAACTAACTTTTCCAAAAATCAGGTTAATGCTAAAATTATTTGCAATTTAGCGGTATATCTCTTCATTTTAATAAAATTTCCTGTCAATTTGACTGTCATATTGATTGGAAATTTTCTTAAAATGAAGAGATACCGTTAAATTGTAATTAATTTTAGCATTAACTTGATTTTTTGAAAAAGTCAATTATCCCACTTTCAAAATAAACGGTTCATTTATATAACTAATACCTTGTTTACACCACAGCTACTTTAGTATGAATAATACTTTTTTTTTACTAATAAAGTATAATTTCTCTTCAGTTTATATCACATGTGGTGTAAAGCCATACTATAATACTTTATTACTTTATTATTATTTGCGCTGTTAATAATTCTAAAGAAAAATTCTAAATAATTTGTATTTGAACTTTCAATCTAATGAATAAAGTTGATTCTTCTGTTTTGTTTCTTCAGGTGGAGAATGAATGCGGAGAAGTGCCAACAGTAATTGTTCAAAACAAAATAGACTTAATGGATCAGGCAGTCGTCTCTCCGGAGGAAGTAGAACTATTATCGCGTAATTTAGGATGCCGCCTAATACGAACCTCAGTCAAAGAAGATGTGAATGTTAGTACCGTTTTCCGATATTTAGCTACAAAATGCCACCAACTAATGAAGCAACAATACAATTCTGTGGTGCCAGTTGGTCAACCAACAATTAGTAAGTTGTGTCCCCATACAATAGCCATCCTAAAGATACATTGTTTGACTTTTATTGATTTCGTTGACAGGTTCATTTAGTCCGGCCTTTACAAAAACAAACGGCACAATTATATTAAGACCTTCGAAGAAGACGTCAAAGAAGAAAAACGTGCTGAAAAAATGTCGAATCCTATAAACCATCTCCAATATTTTCAGTACTTACCCGTATACAAGCATAAAGAATGAGAAGTAGGATGAAAAATGAACGGAAAATTAATTGAATATTTCTTGTAAATTTTATTTTTATAGTATGGAAAATTCAGTCAACGTATATAATTTAAACTTTAATTTTAATTAAAAATAAATAACAGAACAAAATATTTTATAATGACGCGAAGAAATGTTTTTTGTTGCGCGAGAATTTTCGCGTTTTTCCCAATATTTTTGTATTTAGTTTTAACAAATGTATTTTGTTTTTGTTGTTTGAAAAGTCAAGAAATATATATATATTGTTTTTTTTCATTTATTTTAATTGGAAATTGCTAAATTGTTTAAATTGTATTTTAGGGGAACTGTACACGATTCACAATTGAGAGAGAGGAATTTAAAAATCGAAAAACTTGTGTTTCCTACAATGTCGCCATTATTACTGTACTACACCACACCAAATAACCATCACCTGATTCATATTCATGTACAAACTTTTTAGTTGGACATACGTAGAGGCAAACCTCATAAAAATATATTTTTTGCAATAATCGTTTTAATCACGCGATCGTCCGTTTTCCATATGTCAGTGTTACATAAAGTACTAAATAAGTTACTTAAAATATTACGAGGGATTGAAATCATAATTTGTATTAACCTAATAGACCTAGGTAACATGAAATTGAAAACGGAAAATTACAATAGCCGGGTTCCATTGGCGTTAGCAAAGTATTTGCAAGTACTTGTGAGTAGATGTTCAATTTGAAGCAAATTTGCTAGTTAGAAGTAAAACATAAGAAAAAAAAATTTTGATTGAGTATTATGACTATGAGTAGCTATAGAAGAACTTGCGGGGGATGTTTTACCATCACTATTTTCGACTTTTGACTTAGTTTATGTCTCACTTTTTACGAGTAAAATGGCTGCCTATTTCACTTCCAAAATTACGCATTTTGCTCGAGTAAAATATCACTCTATTTCTTTTCTACGATTTCTAAGATTAATCGACTCTATTTATCACCAAATATTTTTTTTCGCGATATACGTTTATCGAAATGTAGATAAGAGGGAAAGCTCACAGTTACTTAAAGAGGTTGAAATCGCGATATAAAACACATAATTGTTTACGCGAAATAGAATGTTAATTGATTCGTGAAAATTGACAGACAACTAATAGCCCAGGCTATTAGTTTAATTTCATTATGAACCGTTTCTTTGATTGGTTTGTAGCTTCGCTACTGCGATAGTGGAAGAAGTTCAAAAGGACGTATTAAATTCATCTTATAAAACTCACTCTTGTTTTAAGTTGTATCTCTCAACTGGCCCAATTTTACTGAAGTTTATGGAAATCTGATTTGAATTAACCAATTTTAAGAATTATGGAATACGTTAGAAAAAAGTTTCCAACAATTTAATTTTTTATGTGTTTTCAATTTCGCTCGGTAAAAGCGATTTATTTAAAAATATTTCACGCGATTTTAAATTATATCAATTTCACTCGCAACTAATCGTGAAACATTAATTTTATGGTTTTATCAATAGTCGTAAAATTAATTATACTGAAATTTGGCGTAGAGAAGTAAAATAATAGTCTTAACACGTTTCCAATGTTAATTTTTTAACCCTTTAAACAATTTCGTTTTTACAATGACGTATTTTAGTTATTTTTAAATTAATTTCGATGATTTAGTAAAATTCACAGTACGACGACAACTCATTGGTGTTTGGTGACTTAACCATCTATTATTTTTGTTAGCGTACACCCTATACGTTAAAATATTACAACCCATAGCATAAATGACTAGGCAAATTTGTTCTTATGCTCATTTATAATCTTCTTTTATGTAGACAGACAGATAGTTCAATTTTCCAATTAAGATAATTACATGACTGAAATTCGACCATCGTCGTACGGTTAAAGTTTAACTCTAAATGTTCATTAATAACTATACAAATACTATGAAGAAAAGGTAAGGAGTTAACACCGCGAGAGGTAACAAAGGTCAAACCTAATATACGAAAAATTACATATTTTGCAATGATTAATTCCGTAATTAATTATTATTATTACCTGACCAGCTTTATGAATAACAATACCAGATATTTTAGAATTTTCTTACTCATGGGCATTAAAAACAGAATGGATTCACGTTGTATTTAATACAATTTTTAAAGATAACCCGACTTGCTTTCTGCTTTAGATTCACAATCCACAACAATGGATCGAACGTAGCGGTATTTCCCCATTTTTCCCCATTAAACAAATACTTGGTAAACTCTATCCCTCAGACAGGCCTCCTTAATAACTGGTTTATCTAGGATTTTTCTTAGATTCAGCGGTTAGGCCTATACGTACAGTTATTCTGAACTACGTTTATGTAGTTATCTTGTGCTTAGAGCAAGAGGTGAGTGCTCATCAGAAACTTAAAAATTAAACCGTTTCGACCGGCTGGATTCATTTTGGTACCTAGCATAGTAAAACTGACAAACAGAATGAACTGACACATGATAGAATAAAACACAATATAAATATAAAATTTTATGCATAATATACATATGTATATGTACTCGTATATACCTTATGTACACCGTACATGTACACCGTACAACTTATAGAAGCTAGAGTTGCAATTTAACGTTCCACGTTTAATATTTCATAATTGTTTACATCAAACTACTCCCTCACTTGATATGTTTTATCATTGGAGGCATGATTGGGGGGCAGGGCAACCTCAAATACTAAAAAACTATTGTTTTATCATGTAGAAAATCTTTCGTTCTGCTGCCGCCTGCCACGCTGCAATTTCTAAAAAGCAAGGCACACTTAAATTAAATCTGGAGATAATTTTGCAATACACCTAAATCTATAAAGCAGTGTGTTGTGTTAACGATTGTCGAACCGATTTGGATGAAAATTTATTAAAGAGCCGGCCTATATTATTTTGTAATAGTAAACTTAGTTCTAAGTTCTTAGTTCTAGCTTTTGGGTTTAAACTTTGGAAAATCGATTACATCTAACAAAATCCAGAGACTTTAAACACTAGACAAGTTTAGTTATACTTATATGGTAAATGTCACTGGACTTCGACACTTGCACCGGAAGGTGTTAGCTTCGAATCCCACCAGAGCAATATGTAAACAATGGAAATTTGTCATTTGATTATTATTGATAATTTAATAAACAACACTACGACCCTCTGTTGGAGTGCAGATCTCGGCGCGATCCATCTTCTTTTCTATGTTAGTGCACAGGTATCTATAATAAATTTTGAGGTTGCAGGCTCGGAACTGTAACATTAAAATACGTGAAATATTCTCCAATTCAAAATTTAGGTAGTTCAAGTGATCTCAAATAAAGAATATGTTATTGCAATTAAATATATTAGACAATTCCAATAGCGGCGGTAAAGCGACAACTAAAATTAACAATTTGGCAGTTGCCAAATTATTTGAACTTTTTTCTCCAAAAAAGCGGCGCCATCCTATGAAATGAAGTACATAACACTTACAGTATGGTAGGTTAAACAACGTAATCATGCACGATTAAACAATGACGTGTAATTGACTCTGCTAATTTAACCGAACTGAAACAAATTGAACATAAACCGTAATTCTATTAAATTCATGCCACAAGTTGATTTAATCACTGAAAAGATAGAACATCCCATTTCCTGAAGAAAATGCAGCAACTGCATTGACCTTTAGGGAATATCTCACTTTCTTAAAAAATAATTCATGACATGCCGTACTAGGTCTCCGGGGATTTTAATAACAACTAATACTTAACTATTGGGTATAAAGGAAATTGAACATTGCTTCTTGGTTAGATTGTACCTAATGTATTTTTGGAATTTTGTAGAAAACAACACAAAAATCCTAATTGAAATTCATACAAGTTAAGTAGGAACAGAAAATCATTATCATTTGCCGGTACAGAAACAATTTGTTATGTATTGCACGCTCAGAAATTCTAGCAATGAACCAATAAAACATTTTCCAATATTTGATGTGTAGCTCTTCTTTCTATTTTTGGTGTCTTTCCTTTTTAGCTTAGCATGCCTAGGTATTTAGTTGTATTTGCAAACAGTCTTGGAACCGGTGCCCAATGTCACGGCAATTCCAGCAAATCAAATTCAAGGCCATCCGCAAGTCCCTTTCTTTTAGGATGAAATCTCCTCTCCTTGCGATTTATCACTAAGCTTTATTAGACTTAACGATCCTTCTAGCTTGTCATTTGCATGATCCGTATACTTCACTGACATGTTGACGGCGGTTATGGTTGGTCCCAGGTTCCTCGGGTGAAACCCTGAGTTTGGCCGCATCCGTCTCTTCTAGCAAACGTTTCACGCGAAATATAAACCATGTACGTCCAGGTTTGCCTTTTAACCACTTCAGACGAAACCAATTTTCCATTTCGAGACCGTAGTTCGATACATAAATCTACTAGGTAGTTTCTGGTGGCTTTCCGGTATTTTATCTGAGAATAATCCATGCGTTCCGCTTTAATTTTTGAATTCGGGACGTAATTATAGAGTCCTTCACCTGTGATCATCGACTTTCGAGGTGGAGGTAACTGAGACTGCGGAAAATGTGTTTCTGGTGTCCTACACGGTACCATTTCCGACGAGACTTCCGCTTATCGGGTGTGTTAGGATACTTACTACTTTACAATTTGTTACCGCTATTTCTTTTTATTGCGCTGGCGCCACATCCCATGTAGGTATTTAACGCCTCAATTAGGTTACATTATCTGGTTATTTTCAGATTAATAGTTAACCAGTTCATTTGTATCCTAGCCTAAACCTATATGTAGGTTCCAAAGCATCTGGAAAGGGCCTGCTGCTGTTGGATGATGCACACTGGCGTGCCATAAGATGCAATGATCCCATTTCTTGCCATTTTACAATTTTGGCTTTAATGCTGTTCCGATGCGGTCACGAATTACGAGTCTCTAGGAGTCTCTGTTCATCACGTCGGTTATCAATGATCATGTCTTCTACTAAATGGGGTTATAATGGCGTCTCGTTTTTAACATTGAACTGCCAGAGTCTCAAGTCACTGTCACGCAGGGGTGTTCAATTCATTTGCTTTCCTAGACCTGGCTGCGTTCAGTTCAAGAGTGATGGCTAGCGGGCTGCCGGAGTAGCAATTCCGTCAAAAGATCCATAAAATGAGCATAGTGGACACAAATAATTTGCCGTATAAACTTCCACTTGTCATAGGTCGGCCTTACTTTCCCAAATCAAATATTGACGTAACAGATGGACTCGCGAATGGAACTATGGTCTGTTTGAGGTATATCAAATGCAGCCATCTTGACCGGGACAACGAGAACGATGAAAACGTCAACAGTAAAAAATGTCAAACGACTCCGGATTAAGTTCGGTACAAATTCACAAGTTGGCAAGAAGGTCGGCGGCTTCAAAATGGATTGACGCAGAAAACGATTATCAACCGATGTTTGGTGTCCATTTCTAGACAAAGCTCAGCTGTTAATCGAAACCACAATCGGATAATTAATGTAGTATTCATTTCCCAGTCGTACCTGCATATGCCACTTCAATTTATGCATCACAGGGTGATACCTATAACGAGATAGTCAGTAAACATTCTTACGATAAAAGACACAGTCATCAACTCGTGTATATTGCTTTATCACGAGTAACAAGTCTCGAAGGACTGTTCATCATGGCTCTATCGATGATCATGTCTTTTACCATAGTTGTAAAAATGGGATCTGAATGGGTTTTCTTCAAAATGAGTTATCGCGTCCCACTACAAATCCGCTAAGTATAGCTCAGATTGTAATGGCGAACTTTGTACGAGATAATAATGATGTCTGGTTTTTAACATTGCACTGCCAGAGTCTCAGGTCACCCCACCTCGACCTAACTGATACAGTCACGCAGGGATGCTAAATTTTATTGCTTTCCAAGATCTGGCTACACAATGACGAGCATGTTAGTATTACTAATTTTGAATGCTGCGTTCAGTCCAAGAGAGATGGTCAGTGAGCTGCCGGAGTAGCAATATATAAAAATACAAGTACAACTTATACAGTCACCTCGCATAAGGAAATCATCGTTGGACAAACAACTGGTATGAGAGTAACAACACAACCCATTGATGAATTACACACGGCTGAACTTCAGCTTCTCAATTGGAATAAGATGCTTTATTTCTGTATTCACCCCCTCCCTCCCTTCCTCCTTCCCAATAAATCTGTCCAAGACATAATGAAGTTCATACATTTCGTCCTTGCTCCATATCTAAAAGAATTTCAAAAATTCTCCAAGGAGACTAGTATCTTTTGCCGATGATTATGAGCGGGGATTTCAATATTAATTTTGCTGTTCGTCAAGCTGAACCACTTATAAACTTCCTGCGAGACGAATTCGATTTGCACATGAACTCAGATCGAAATGTATCTACTACGAGATATGGGACGACCATTGTGCAGTTTTTCAAAAAATATTAGAAAAGTTAGAGTCGACAGTATATGTTTAGTTTAGCTACCATAATCCAATTGCGTCGATTATACCGAAAGAGTAATAGACCAATTTAACGATAATAAACAATTAATGAAAAACTCTGGTTAGTAAAATTGCATTCCTTCTTCCTTCAAAGTAAACTGTACACACGCCATGTTTACACATCTCCTTGAGAGTACTAATGGACTCACTCTTTTTTCTTTAATTTAGCGATTTCGTTGCCAAGTTGGTCTCACATTATTCCAATTTCACTTAGATTTCTGCGTAATTCAGCATTTTCGTTATCCCGCTTAGTCGCGCAGTTTGTTTTTCTATGTAGGAATTTAGAAAATTGTGTGCTTCTTATGAATGGGAATAGACATGGTTGATCACCCTAGAATCCATTAGGGGCGATTCACAAATTCCGTAACGGCCTTAGGGGATTGATAATTTGTTACGAGTTGTTACAGTGGGAGGCGGGGGTGTTTCTCAAAATGTTACGTAAGCAAATTGGTGCTTTTTTATTAAAAAACTTACATATTTTTCTTGGGTATTAAATTTTCATTAATTTTATAAATCAAATTAAAAACATTCGTTCAATTAAGAATCATAATAGTTACCTATAACTGAATTTACTTTACACAGCCAATACTAGATTATTAAACAAACTTTCCTATTCTCGAAATAAATTGAGTTATTCTACTGGCCCCACATATAACGCTGTGCGTTCCGGGAAGCACTCTTCCTCAATGGCTATTGCATATGGGCAAGATTTCGAAGAATTTTGCATCTTCCAGAATTCAACGTTATTACCAACAATAATAATACACAATAGGTATGCCAATAATTGTGTTTACCGTTGACGATGATCCCAACGAAAACCCACGATATCAAAAAATAATCAACGTTGCCATAATCATTTTTTGAAGTGTGACGTAGATGCTCGCTTTTCATAGCTACAAATGCTCCTGGACGCAGTGCCTTAAGTCGTGAGTTATCAGGAGTAATACTGAGCCACTTAGACGAGCACAGGGCACGGACGGACAAAGAACCTTGAATTAGAAAAGCAAAACTTTAAATTGTCAGGCGGGACTTTCTTACATATCTGGAGTAGAGTAATTTTTGATAATTATCCAACAGTTGCTGAATATAACGAACAAGATAAATTGGAAATCCTCAAAAAAAATAGTTTGTTCAGAAATTCCGAATGGTTCTCTAAACATGTTGAAACGAGTAAATACTGCACTCAAATTGTTAAGTGTGATGATCGAAATTGCTGTGCAAAACCTAGAAATATGTACTTATTTTACAGTAATGAACAAAAAAAGATTTCTACCAACACCAATTCCACTTATTCAAGCCAATATTGGAATAAAAACTGCAACCGAGAGAAAAAGTGGTGAAACATCAAATTTATCATCTTTAATTGAACAACCGCCAATATCACTGTCGTACGATTATTAGTGTCCTTCAGTTTAAAATATTCTGAAAGATAGAGTATGCTCAAGTTGTGAAATGTACTTTGCTTCTCAAGTGATGCCAGAAGATAATGTCAAAAGTCAAAACCACACGTCATCGATCAATATAAAAAAACTATGCCAGTGCGTGGAAGGTTATGAATACGCTGAATGGATTGATGAAGAGAACGTTGATCTAACAAACGTTGAAATTGGTATGGAGGATAAATCTGAAAAGGTAACCTCCCCGTTTTATCAATGGATGAATGCTTTATTTTTCAGTGGGGCGCTGATAGGGTATGCAAGAAATATATAAAGCAAAACACTGTTTCTAATTGCTTGGTTTTTATTTCAGATCGAATTGTATTAATATTTTTATTATTTTCCCCTTTAATTTAAAACTTAAAATTAATTTTGTTTTATTTATTTCAATAAAAAAATTTATTTTAAAAATATTTAAAGAGTTTTAACTTTTGTTTTGTTATTCTTCTGAGGGGGAGGGGGGGGGAAGTCCTCGCAATTTGTTGGCATCTATTTGAAGTTACCAGATTTAAAAAAAAAAATATTCTGTCATTAACTACAACTATTATTTGCGATGAACAGAAACTGTCGAAACTTGTAGGTAAACTGATGATACTTGATACTTCTAATTGTGCACAGATGCGTTTAGTAGTCCGTAGCGATGAATATGAATGAGGCTACAAAATAAGAAGGATGAGTACGAGGTCAAAACTAAATTTTGTGTTCGCTTGTTATAACTTATTGCACGGTTTACTGTAAATAATTAAGTTTTTCAATCTACGCTGTTTTTGATAGTTCTGGACCATCTTCGCTATTTTACTGAATACGTATTATTTGCACGATTTTCTTTTCGATGGAAAATAGTTTTCGTACAAAAAGATTTTTAAAAGTTGTGGGTTTCAAAAGTGAAATAAAAGTTTAGTCCATAGGGAAGTTCAACTGGCGGCCCTCTATTTTCTGTGGCCATGCTTCTAAGAACAAATTTGGTTATGTTCGGCCAAAAGCGATTTAAAACTAAATTATTTAATTTTATTTCTTTATACTTTAGAAATACACTTCTAAATAAATAAAAGAAATTATATGTTAATAAAAATAAATCTAAATATTTGGCATATCAAGAATTTTTCGATAAGATGAAAGAACTAAACGATAGCTCGCATTTCCAAAAGTTTCTTCCAATGTTGCATATCTGGATTTTCAGATTTGGATTCTTTAAAAGTCGGCTTAGGATCATTTATAGTCAATCAATGTTAAAGATTCAGATGTTCAATATAAAGTGAAATTGTGTGAATAATAAGAAGGAAACGGTATAGAATTTCTTCTAGAAAATGGGAAAATGGTATAGAAGTTGTTATCAATAGAGAAATACCCAAATTTCCGTAAATAGGGATTTCAAATATCTATGTTTATAAGCACATACATGCGAATATATATGTCAAACAATCATTATCTGGTATGAAATAATTATGTAAAATTGAATTACAGGAAATGAACCAGTTAAGGCAAGTTCGAAAAAATAATCTGGTTTTCAAAAACAAACATCAACACCAATATGTTGGCTCGCCCAAACCGTTGAAAAATTATTTGGCAGACGAATATATGAACTTTGGCAGCGCTGATCTATATCTCTAAATCGATTAATAATAAACTACTAATTTTTCAAGATTTGAAAAAATCCCTGTTAAGCTGTTATATAAATGCTACAATACCGAACGGTGCTATATAATATAAATATCCACAAGAAACATTTTACTATAAAAGACGTTGAATTTGATGTTGATTTAGAACAAAAATACTTGTGAAATTTCTGTTGAACAGCAGTGACATATACGCAAGATAAATATACTGCATAAAAATTTCTTGACAACATTCAAATTTCAACAAACTTCACGCATACTTCCATTATGATTAATAATAGGAGCAATGTACTCGATTGTGTCCAACAAAAATGGGCATCAGAAAAAACAATGCAATTATAAATTTGCATATGCTTTCACCGACCGATGATAAAACATAAATGTCCATACAAAATCACGAAAAATTCTAACCGACCGCGGCGAATTAAAATTCCAAAATCTAAAACAATAAAATCATATTGTGGCGTTACGGAAGAAAACTTTTCTTCCGTTATTCTATGTCCATTGTTATAATCCACACCAAATAGAATAAATAATGTTTTACTTGTGTGTATTTCGGATGCTGTCGATCTTATGCGGATGTAAACAACAAAATTATAATTTATTTTACAAACATACGCAGTCAACCTAACATGAATTAAATGACCACAGTCAATATTATTATAAAAGACCGTTGGTTTAATTATAACACAAACAATGTGTCAATAGACTACATTACACGGTGAGGTTGATGATCAATCATGGTTCTTACTCAAACTTATAATCATTTATATTTTATACATAATATTTTTACCTAGGAATAATGATTGTTTTTTGTAAGTAGAACAGAGCACATTCGACAACGATTTATTCTGCATTCATTGTACCGTCTGGAAAGTAAATTAAACAAATTTGATTGCGAAACGAAGACAAAACAAAAACGATTAAATTGATCGAAAAAAAATAATAATGCTGTACTAAAAAATTAATTACACAACTTACAGTATTGAGCAGTCCAACCAAAAAATATTGTAATTGACGTTTCGACCCTAATTGATCGTTTGTAAATATGTACATCTGTCGCGTTAAATGTTTGTCACATTTCATATCAGAATTTTTTTTAAATCATTATCGTACAGTCCATTAGAGAATATCCCTCTCTTATTAGATAATTACATAAAAACATTTTTTTTTAATATTACAAAAAGTAAGAAGCTTATAAGAAAATAATATAAGAAGCTTTCGGTTCGGCGAAACCGACTTGAGGTAAAAACAACAAGAAGAAAAAAATATAAATCTTGAATAAAAATAATGCGAACAAACCATTTTCCATCGTTGTTATTGTTTTCTAATGAAAAATTCTTGGAAATTACTCAAGAAATGTGCGGTATCTTATATGCCACATGAATGCAATATGGTTATGAAACATTTAACTTATCGTTATGACGACGGTGATGATTTGGTTCTGATTTCAATATAACAACCATACTATTCAGCACAACAAATATACCAGATTTATTGGTGTAAGCCTCTGATTTCAATGTATTTTTATCCAGGTCATTTTATTGACTTGGTAATTGTTAAAATGATTTTGTTATAGCACATTTACTTTAAATAGAAATTAAAAAATTTGGGGACAATTACTATTAAATGGCCCCAACCCAACATACCCAACGTGGATGCGCAAACTTGACACCAATCATCCTAAAATACAATATTCGCTCGCTCATAAATATTGTCATTTATCCTGAAGTTAGAAATGAAAAATAATTAGACTAAACCGATTATGATATATTATATTTAAAATAAATTTAAATTGTTAGCCAAAAATATATAAAAAAAATTTAGTTAACCCCTGCTATAAATGAAGGTGCAAGTTACACGATTTTTCATTTCGACATAGTCGCCTTTTAGGGCAATACACTTTTCTAAAAGTTCCTACCATTTTATTAAACCCTCTAAAAAATACGATTTATCAATCTCTTCAAAATGTGCTATTGTCTCGACTATGACCATCTCGTTTGAGCTGAATTTGTTTCCCGCGAGCTACGTTTTCATGTTGGAGATTAGAAACAGGCCGAAGGACGCCAGTTCAGGTGAGTATAATGCATGTGGCAGCAGTTCGTAGGGAAATTCATGCAATATGACTGTAACGATTCCGAATGAGTAGGCCAGTGTGTTGTTTTGGTGAAGGAGGACTTTTTACCAAATTGGGTCGTGTCTTAAATTTCCATTATTATAGTATATCCCCGTTATGGTCTTTCCTTCCTCCAAAAAGTTTATTGGAATTATTCGCACACTATTGTTCGGTACCTAGCATGATTTCCACGCCTTATCAAAATACGATTTACAAACATTTGACGGTTGTCATAGATGGTGAAGAAGCCCCGAAAACAGCAACTATATAACTACACTTTTATTCTTCGTGCGTTTTTAAATCCTCAAACAAAAAACAAAATGGAATTACGGATCGATATTGTTCTTTTTCCATTGCATCGAAAAACACCAAACACGTGTAATACAAATTATCAATAAAAATCATTGTATACAATCAAAAATATTTTGTTTTTTTGTATATACGTATACACAGTTTAACGAAAAATCACAGATACAACGATGGCATTGGAATTCTCAGAATTAAATTTTGTTTTAATTTTTTAGTTCAAATGAAAAATCTTCTTTGATTGTCTGTGGTAATACTAATTTCCCTCAGAAACGCCACATGACTTCTAACACTAGTACTTAATGTTACACCCTCGTATACGAAGAAAAACTTTTCTACCATTCCACCCAGCATTCGAAGTATTAGAGAATGTACATAAAACTTTCTTTCATAAATCACTCACCTAGAGTCTACACTATGCAAATTCACCAATTTTTCTATCAGGATAACAATGTATATGTGTGAGTATTTTATATAAATTTTGACACTATCAGCAAATTATCAAGAGTCTATTTCATGATAAATTATCATGATATTATTACGAAATGTTATCTTTTTGAGGTTATGTTTTATCATTATAAATTTAATTTTCAGAGGAGTAAAGACTTACATTTTTGTTATAGTATATTTATTTAACTCTCTATTCTGTGTTAATATACCGAAATTGGCGATTTTCGTAATTCGTGTTAATTTTCTGTAGTATATTTAATTTTTTCAATAGTTGTGTCCATTATTTTTTTTCACGAATCAACACAAGAATTTAACACAAACTGATAACCCTTTAAATTAAATTTTTAATGATGAAACATAACCTCAAAACGATGACATTTCGTAATAATTTCATAATAATTTATCGTGAAATAGCCTCTTGATAATTTGCTGATAGTGTCAAAATTTATATAAAATACTCACACATCCATAATGGATCACACATCCATAATGGATAAAATACTCACACATCCATAACAGATCCATTGATACCCTGATCAAAAATATTAGTGAATTTGCATAGTGTAGACTCTAGGTCACGTACACTGATATATGGAAAATGAAGATGAACTATACGCTGTGTTTGAATATAAAGATCTATATGTTAAAGCAAACACGATTATTACCACTGATTACACATAAAATAACCAATTTTTTTATTAATTTGGTGTCCAACGAACTTCTTTGATTGCAAAAAAAGAATCAGACTATAAAAAAAACCAATCTAAAAATGAAATAAACACACATTTAAACATTCTTTCAGTTTTTATGTTCCTAAATTACTGATACGCAATTTAATTGGCATAAATATAAATTCATTCATAAATAATTAATTAAAAAATTAATAAAAACAACGAATAAATTATGCGTAGAATAATTTTGCATTGAAAACAAAAATTGCTTTCATGTTGCTGTCAAAATAAGTGTGCAAACTCATTTCAAACGAATTTGCTTACTTATTTAAGATGGCGGCAAATCAATGAATAAGAGCGTGTTTCAATTGGTTTAAATGCCGCATAAAAAGTTAAAAATTGTGGTGAATAAAAATGTCAAACTTTTTATCCGCTTCAAGAGCTGATAAAATTTTTATATAGAAAACATTTGGCTGACAAAAATATTTGTTTGTAAACAAAAAATTTCCATGTAACAATTTTGAGAAAAATTGCAATGATATATGTGTAAACTGACCATAATTGACTAATATATATTTAAAAAGTAATTATTTTACATGTTTTCATATTTAAATTGTCTATATATGTTCACAATTACACATAAAATAAGCAACCATGTTATTGTCAAAATTTTACCCAATTGAAACAGATAAAAAGTTAAAAAATATTTACCACCAATAAATTTTTAACTTTTTAACTTTTTATGTGGCATTTAAACCAATTGAAACACGACCTAAGTCTGAAATAAGAATCCATTTCGGAAAGCAACGTTTTTAAAAAATATATTTGTTTGGAAAACAAAATACTGCCTACTACGATTATCAAAGTTATCGAGTTATAAATCGGGTTTTTAATCTGTACTGTATTAAGAGAAATTTAACAGACAAAACCAGACTAAATGTATGTCTATTGTTTTACCCCTGAACACATTATACATAAATATTATTAATATAAAAGCTTACGTTCAGCGTGTTCAGTCCGACCAAAATGATAAAAAATATCATGATAATTTTTATTAACAATTTTTATTCAATTATTACAAAAAAAAAACAAAAAAATTTTCGGTTATAACTGTCAAAATATTGTACGTTATTTTTTTTTGTTCTCTTACGTGTGTGGTGATTGAAAGATCGTTATTTTAAATAAGTTTGCGGGATTCAAATTAATTAGGAAATGTGGTCAATATATGCTACCGAGGTATTAGCTATGGTAGGTATTAATGGAGTTATTAATGCTTCTTTAGGAAAGCGTCAGTTCTGGCAAAATATTTGTCGATGGAGAGTTTTGTGAGTATTAAATTTATGATAATACATTGTTCAAAATAATTTTATAACTATAAATAATAAAATAAATATATATTTTAGGTTTTTTCTTTTATCCAAATTTATACCAAGTGGCGGAATTTGGTCAAACTTTATAAGGCCGCTGAAGATCGAATGCGGACTAGTGGTGAGCCGCATTCTACATTTGAATATTATGACAAGCTGGATGAGATTTTTGGGGGAAGACTCAGTCGGGAAATGATGCTATTAGACTGGGCTTCGAGGAAGAACCGGCTTATACAATAGAATGGTTCAACGAAGAAAATGAAGAGAACGGTCGAACACCAGAAAATTGTATTACCCATAAAATTTCATAGTAAATAAGCCCTGCCCCAATCAGCATACCGAGTAGGAATCTAGTTCCTATTTGGCTTATCCAGTACATTGACAGAATAGTCACGCTTTTAGGGGCTATTCTTCATCAGCAAGTCGATTCTGGTTTTCCGATAGAAAAAGGAATTAGGAAAAATATTTACATAGCATTTTTGTCACAAGTATCATTTTCTGGCATACTTGAGACATCATGTTTGATCTAAATTGTTATAATTTAGGAAATATTTTTTCCGTATAGAAATTGGATAGGAAAAATATTTAAAAAATTCCTTATAGGAAAGCCAGAATCCACCTGCTGGAACTGGGAAAGAATTTACATATAAATTCTATTTATTTAATTTTCTGGCATACTAAGGTAAAAAGTTAGTGGCAATTTTTTTGAAAACAAAATCAAATTGGGAATAACTTTCCCTGATAATTTCGCTATGAAAAAATTAATCCCAATTTTTAAATATGTGCATCAAACTTTTTTCTCAGTAGGCCAGAAAAAACTGATTTATAGATAAAAGCTATATAAAATCTTTCCCCAGTTTCCAGAATAGTGCCACAGGTGGCATAAGCAAATTTTATACGAACAACTTAATGATTTGCGACTCAATTTCATTCAACCGTATTAATTGTTTTGTTTTGTTACGTTTTATTTGCGACCTCGGAAAATGCGTAATGCAGTGTTCATGTATTTATACTTTACCAAGTGGGAGCCACCTTTCGCGTTTCAAATAGATAATTTGCGATCGGATCGAAGATATACTCCTAAAACTACTAAATGTGCTGGATCTAAGATATACGTTTTAGTTTTTGTTCATGCCTTATGGTACTTAATTCAATCGATTATTTTAATTAAAAAAAATTTAGATGTCATATTAAAATTGAAGACACAAGCTAAATTGATATATTAGAATGTATACTAAAATTTTTGTCTAACTAAACAGTGCACGTTGTTTTTGCTAGAAATTTTATCAATAAAAAACATCGTCATAAAAAACTATGTTTTTCGAAAAACAAGTTAAAGCTAAGGTTGCTAAATTTATTTTGGTTTCAAAGTAAAAAATGTCAAGAAAAATTATTTCCTAGTTTCCCAGTTGGAAATTTTACAACATGCATATTGTAAAATATTTTTCACGAAAGACATACGTTTCTATTCGTTAATTTTTTTCTAAATTTGTATGAGAAAGAAAGAAAATAATGGCAAGTCACATTATTTTTTTTTTTTTTTTTTTTTTAAAGAAAGTATTAATTATCCAATGGATTTAATGTCCTTTTAAGTTCAATTAATACTCCCCTTTTCATTCACATACACACCCACCCATTCATCTACTCATACAGTTACAGTATACCACCTGCACGTTGCAAGCTCTATGTCAACCTGCACACTGACATGGGCGGTGGGTTGGCGCTGAATTCTGCACTCCACCAGAGGGTCTAAGTTGTGTATATTAGTATCACCGATCGTAATTGATGATAAAAATTCGCTTTACATCCTGCCTCTGGTGGGATTCGAACCCAGTACCTCTCGGTCCAAGTGGCGAAGCTTTAACCAAATAAATCGTCCAATTATGTCCACATTATAGACGTCAAGTATGTGACATGTCGTAAAACCGTACTTCATAATAAATGAAAGTTTATTCTATATTCTTGGGCGCTATCACCTAATACATAGTAAAGTCTCCATTACTGTTAATAATTGAATGGCACCTTTTGTCCATTCAGTCCATCCACGTTCTGCATAGTGTGCTGATAAAGTTTTCCATATCTTCCGGACAACTCGCGCGTGTTCAAATTTTTTTTGTACATTTTCAGTTTAATCTTCATGAGTGCCCGTAAAGTTCGATCGGATTGGAATCAGGTGACTGAGATTGCCAATCCAACGTTGTGGTGCCCTTTTGAGATGAAATTTCGAACAGAGTATGCAACGGTGTTTTGGATCGATGTCTTCTTGCAAGATCAAAACTAGTTTGATTTATTAATATGCTCATTTGCAAATTAATTTTCTTTTTAACCGATTGATTTCTGATATAAATGATTTTTATCGCGCAATACGGCTATGATACCCCTCCTTTTTAAGAATTTTTTGAACGGTATTAGGACATATTTTTTTTTTGAACTTTATTTCAATATTCTTTTCAATTTGGGAAGCTGTTGTTAGTGGATTTTTCTTAACCGTGATGGAAATTTCCTAATTGTATTGTATAATCGTACGCAAACTTGTTCCGCTCACATTTAGTAGTTTTTTCTATTTCACAGTTTTTTTTTTTGTTTCTATTGGCCCATTTCATATACGGCTTCAAACGACCGGCTTCACCTTCGTCTCTTACCTATAAAATCGATGTTAACTGCGACATAAAATTTTTCGGTGAAGCCGAACTAACACAAATAGAAATGAAAATATAAAAATTTAAGGCCATTTTTGTGATATAGATTTTTGTTTACGGCCAATTCGATTTTGCTTTAAAAAAGATATATACATATATATGATACGATCAAAGTGTATAATTGGTTTACCGGTCATTATATATAATTACCAACGACGTCGGTTAAAGTGTATATTTTTTTAGAATTATTCACTTTGACCGGTTATTATATATAATTACCAAATCCCCTTGGTTAAAGTGTTAAATAAGAAAGTTTAAAACTATAATAATAATAATTCATTATGATGTAGTCATTAAATCTTTGAAATGAGAGTCCTGAGTGTCGATTTTGTACCAAAAACGACAGCGCGAACAGAAGAGGTGAGGTATACGTCATCATCATAAATATTCAACCGGTTCAATCGGAACTTTTTATTTTGCTACTTGCCTTTGAAAAATTGACGAACAAAATGCACAGACATGAGAGAAAAAATACAATACAAATATAAAATTGTATATTATATAGCGTATATGTACACAAAATTAATGTTCACCTCGCCACCTCGCGCTCTAATTTTGGGTACAAAATCGACACTCTGTTTTCTCGAAATGGTTCACCCTTCACCCCACGAAGTATTTTTTATAGTATTAGTGCATAATTGGAATTTGGAATAGTAGAGACCAACTTACAATCTAATTTAATAAATTTTATTAAATTTAATTCTAAATTGGAAAAAACTGTTTTATTGCTTCGAAATCTATTATATGAGAGTCCCATATCTCAAAATAGTTCACATTTCACCTACGGAATATTTTATATGGTATTAGTGCTAATTACCGGACAAGTGGTGTAGTGGTGAAGTGGTAAATCATGATTCGTCACTATGTTAAAAACTCCGGTGAGTGAGTAACTTTAATATTCGGTTTTTCTATAATCTTCATGTTTCGAATGCTCTTTGATATTAAAATAGCAAAATGTTAATTTTTCTTTTTCAAAAATTAATATTTTATTATTTTTCAATAAAATTCAAATAGCTTCGTATAAAATAAATAAATAAGGATTGATAAGGATTTAAAAAAATTAAAACAAAATAGACTAACTACTATTTTAACGTTACTTTAATATTCGGTTTTTTCCATTATATACAGTCAAACCTGTTTTTGTGCGGCCTTTTTGTGCGATTTTTTTGTGCGGCATTTATTTGTGAAATAACGGTACTTTGATATTTTGAAGGTTTTAGTTAATTATATTGTAGTTCTCAGTTGGCCGTGATATTGTAAAGTAATTTTTTTTATTTTTAAAATTTAAAATAGGCCGTTCAGTCAAAAAATCAACATTGGAGCAACAAAAGTTAATAGTTTTCCATTATGCTAAAGGTCGTATGTATGCGGAAATTGCAGAATGGCTGAATATACCAAAAAGTACAGGATATATTTCGGCGATATAAAAATGTAGGGAGAATTAATTTGAAGCAGTAAAAGAGCCAACCTAAAAAATTAACAGAAAGTGATGAACTTTATATATGTATTAAGAAATTTTTTAAAAAAATCCGTGTTTAAGTGCACCCAAAATTGCTTCAGAGATGCTGGAAGAACTGGGAACAGCAGTGCATTCACAAACCATCCGCAGAACATTAAAAGCAAGGTATAACGGACGCGTAGCCAGAAAAATACCATTTATAAATCAGTGAAACAGAAAAAACGAATCCATTTTGCCAAAAAATATATTATGGAAGATTCCAGTTTCTGGAACGACGGTATATTTGTCCACGAGAGCAAATATAACGTAATTGGATCAGATGGAACGAGGTGTAATGAGGAGCTTAAACCATGTAATATTACTCCAATTGTAAGATATGGTGGTAGACATGTAGTAGTGTGGAGATTGCAACGATTACCTTAGTACATCGTTCCAAGGTTTAATACCCCTGATTTTTGTTGATTGTCGTAAATATGTATGCAATTGTAAAAGCGCGCGAAATGATGAAATAAAAATAAAATTAATTGATTAGGAGAAATTATACTTGATTGTCCCGTTAACAATGTGGATGTTGAGTATAAAAGCAAATAATTTTTGATGCTCGTGGCAGTCAATAGTTAATTATTAGTAAAAATATTCGTAAGACGGTTAATAAATATCGTATGATTTGCTTATTTGAGATCATTTTGATTGATTTTTTTTAGTTGTGTTATATTCTGTATATACGCGGAATTAAAATTGTGTATATATTTCTGAAAAGCGGAAAACTAAAAGTTTATATTTTTTGTTTATAATAATTAAAACCGTGAACGCGAATTAAAATATAGTTATTTTTGTAATTATCTACATAAAATTGTAGACAATAAAAAGATTATAAAATAACAAATTGAACGTTATTGTAATATTCTGATTCAAAATGTCGAATATTCAAAGAAAAATATATCAGTGAATTTTCGTTTTGTGTTATACATATAGTGTACATTAATTATAAGAAAACTTTTCGCAATATTATAAGTGAATTTTCTATCGGATAATTTATTGTTAATAAAATTAATCGATACCTAATAATAATAATAATCTTTAATAAATATATTCTATAATAAATCATGTAAATAAATAAACTCTTTAATAAATAAACACAAATTCTTAATACAAAAACAAATACAAATACATATATTCTTAATAATAATAATTAGTGAATAATAAATATCTAGTGACAAAAAGGTTAATTTTTTTTTAAGTGTCTCAAAAACTAAAAGTGTTACTGTGGTCTCGTTTTAAAAATATTCTACGGTAAATCAAGAAAATTTTATAAAAACTGAAAAACTATTAGTGTAGTATAGAATGTGGTGACCACATGTAAAGGCCAAAATAATAAGTGCACAGCGTAAAAATTTCCTTTTTGTGTAGTAAAACATTACTAAATTTAAAAGTTAATATGGACATTACAAAAATAATAACTAGAGAATTATATATAATCAAATGTTATTATAAAGATAATACGCATCGTGGGACGTCGGCCGCGGCCATATAACATAATTTAAGTACCGATACATTTTTTTTCTATTATATTATATTTTAAACTTTATATTTGTATATAAATCTATAATTTTTGCTTTCTGCTTTATGCTCAAATTTTACCTAGGATTAGTAGATTAGTTATAATATTTTTGTATTTATAGCATTAGGTTGGTTGATGACGTCATACCATAGGTAATTTAGTTTTGTATAAAATTTATTTTATTCTAAACTGAAATTTTCACAATTCATCTTATTTTTCTTCTCGCAAAATTAAGGAATCGATATCCATATGTTTTTGGAAATTAAAAATAAAATAATTAATTGTAATGATTCGGAATTCATTTTGTTATTTTTTTTAATTTTTTATAACTTTTTTTTATGGCTTTATTTCCGCTCGCTCAATTAGTTTATTGCTTTTCAGAATGAGAAAATAAACGGTTTCTTAATGATAGGGTAAGTTGACAATAGATCACAATGGGATTTCGCACGGTAGGTTGTTCCATGTCTCGTTCCCTTCCTCCTCCAATATTTCCTATTCCTGCTTTTCATTTTCTGTCCTTTTCCTGCGGTCTATCATGACTCACTCATGTTTCGGGAAAAACCACGCCATCCCCTGAGTCCTAGCCGGGCTCTGTTGACCGCCCCGAGACCTCTGAGTGGGTAAAATTCTGCTAACTATTTTTAAATTTTACCAGGACAATAATCCTAAGCATAAGTCATATTTGCTTCTAGAACGGCTATTATATAATTGTCAAAAGGTGAAAAAATCCCTCCCCAATCATCTGACTTGAATCCCATCGAAAATATATGGGACGCTCTCTAGACCGGCGAATTCGAAAGACTTCGATTACTTCAGTAGCTGATTTAAAAAAGAGACTGGAAGTGAGTGGACTGAAATCAGCCAAGATTACTGAAAAAAAATTGTTGAGAATATCTCAAAACGCTGTCATCAAGTTTTGTAGCAAAAGGGATATCCCACAAAATATTAATTTAAAAAACATTAATTTAAAGTAACGATGAAATAGTAGTATCTTTTGTTCTAATGTTATGTTAATGTTACGATAATTTTATTTAATATGAAAATATTTGAATTTTATTGAAAATTAATAAAATTATTATTATTGAAAAAGAAAAATTAACATTTTTGCTATTTTAATACCAAAAGGCCATTGAAACCTGAAGATTATAGAAAAACCGAATATTAAAGTTACTCACTGTATATTGTAAAGTATACGCAGACTTTTTCTTGCGAGTGTATATATTTCCGAACGAATAATCGTCACATATTTATTAATGAACGATTACAATATGTTTCAATCAAATTTAAAACACATGCTTTAATTTATTTATAATTTAACACACAAATTCACGTTTCTACAAAAATTGACGTTTCATTTGTATTGGAATTAGCCCATCAAAAAAAAATTTACAAAAAAATGTACATCTTTTAAAATTGATGTACATCAAAAAACATTTTTTTTGTCAAATTATGTTGAACAGAAATCTTAAACATTCTTACAAACGACATACAAGGCAAACACATACAAATAAATGAAATTTGTCAATTTGCTATATCTATAAACTATAATTCAGCATCCACAATATCACAATATTATTTTGGAAAAATGTTGTTTAATCAGCAAAACTTGGACAAATTGCACACAAGGTAAATTCGTGAGAGGTGTGTGTAAATACTCATTTCAACTTCTTGAGATTCTTGTTAAATATGTACGTCTACGTATCTAATAAACCACAAACTTAAAAAATAAACATTGACATACTCGTACATAATAAAGCAAAAAGAGATGTTTGCGAGTGTAGGTAACCATCCGATACAAATAAACCACCCTCAATAAACCTCTCATAATCGCTGTATTATGTATGTATGTATGTTAGCTGTATTTAATAATAATCATAATAAAAATTAACTCAATGAAACATGAAAATTACATGATGACGAAAAGAACGATGGAAAAATTAGGGATTGAAATCACCTCAATTACGTGATTGGAAATTATGTTACGCGCTTGATTATAAATTTATGCTGTGTTTGGGTGTTGCTGAGGCAGGCAATCATGCAATATCATAACATATGTATAACCGAACAAAATAATTTTGAGAAACATTACAAAAGGGGGTCAGAGGAAAATATAATAATCAGACCTTAATTATCCGGTAAACTGGAAATTATGTTCCATCATGACAGGGCGATAATTAGAGGTTTTACAGTCAAATTAGATGATTGTTCATATAGCACATGTTGGTGAAATTGTATGCATATTAGTTTCGAAATATGTTTGGTCACTCAAAGTTTTCTTAAGTTCAATTAGACATTCAGTTGTACCCACCAAACAACTCGCTATGAAGAGTGAAATGGTATTTGGTCCCATTTGGTTCATTTGGTAAGTCAAATATAATAATACGATTAATTCAAATTTATGTATGTATTTAAAATATAAAGGCAACACGTGATTGTTGTATCGAATTGTTATATTGCTATAATAAATAATACTAAATCAGTCATTGGTCGTCCTTCCAGAGATACGTTTAATAATATTTTCATTTGATCAAATTCATAAATATTGTAATAATTTATCGTTTTATGTATGTGAATTTTCTGCGTTTCATTTTTATTTCAACAACCCCAAATTGAACAGTATTTGCTCGAAAATTTGATGCGCAGAATGTCGCTAAGGTGTCAGTTTATGCTATAGGGAGGATGGATAATAAACCATTCTCTTTTTCTGTTGGAAAAATGTTCACGAACTTTATAACTTATTGCGATTTTTTTTTACCTATTTAGACAATTATTATATACATATTTGGTAATTGCCTAATTTGGCACTGGCACTAACCGCTATCGATATTTCGAATACGTGTTCGATTTTGTTTCCCTATTAAAATATTAACAAGTCCATTAAAATATATCGACAACGTACATAAAAATTTGTATTCAATTAAACTGAATGAATCAATGAAATTGAATACTTCTGAGAATATTATTGGTGAAATATAATAAATTTATGCAAATTAAATGTAATTCAAAATGGTTAACACTCTTTGCCACAATGGAATTGAAATTATTCTCGCTTTAATCATCGTTGCAAATCATTACGTGGAATGAATATAAATTATAAGTTTACTTATCGTTCTACTCGTAGAAGTAACGAGAAATTTAAAGAAATCTACTTTAATTAGAATAAATCAAATAATGCAGTCATATGTTATTTTGGTGTATATTCATATTTTCTTCTTAGCAATTTATAGTGAGTCATAAGTTGATTAAACATTAAGTATTGTGATAGTGTAGGGTAATCCCGGCACTCTTTTTTCTTTTTGTCGTAGAAGACAAACTGTCGATGCAACAAGCAAATATTTTGTTCGGATAGTAAAACTATTTAAAAAAATTAAACTTTAAAATAGCTTAACAAGTACCATAGAAGTTTACATTTAATGGTTGGTTCACGTACGTGATCAAAAAATGATTCGTGAGTCAAGCCAATCAAATCGTTGGAATTTCCCCGCCTGAGATGAAATATTTTTATCTTTGGGCAAATTTTGATCGCAAGCATCCAACATAGAAAAAACAAATTATGAGCAATAATGACGCTCATTATATACCTTTTTCTACCAAAAAAAAAAAAAAAATTTGCTAAATTTAAGTCCAAACCACACAAATTGGTAAGTAAAAAAACAGTATGTAATGGCTTTTTGATAAAAAATTTCGCTTGATTTGAAATAGAACCAACATAAGTGTTTGTTAAGTTATACTGTTTTTTTTCGAACGAAAATAAGTTTGAAAGGAATGCACAAATGTGTAAGTTGGTTCAAAACACATACAAAAATAATAGTTTGACATGATTCTTTTGTCCTACCCACACACAAGCGATATATAATTTTGCTGTTTTTCTGACATTTCTATATGACTCACGTCAATATCAAAAACAAAACCGCGCCATTTTCATTATCGGCATTTGATGTTTTAATTTGGTGTGCGTTTACATAAGTGTTTATTTAAATTAAAAATAATATTAATTTTTGTGTAATAAGTAAGAATCATTAAAAACTATCGGCTGTTCTTCAGTTCACTTACAATTTTCAAGTCGCGCGACAAAATGTTTATAGAAGCTTGTCTTGACAAAGACATTTTGGGTATTAGTACCGATTAACAAAAATGCGAGAAAAAACTAGAGATACAAACTTCAAGTTTTTATTTTATTTAATTATCAGTCGTCACCACAGCCAAACACTATACACAAATTAAAATGGTTGAAAATGACAAATGAAACGTCAAGTAAAATAGCTTAATATTTAGAGCAATAGCTTTTGTTTCTAACTTCATATTGTGATCAAACATTTTTGATCACGTACGTGAATCAACCATAAGGGACAAATAAAAGTATAATAACTTGTAGAGGAATCTTTCACTCCCAAGCAATTCCTGTATTTAACAAGGAGCGTATAGAGTGTATTCATATTTGATCGAATTCGTGAAATGCATTCAAATTCATTCGAACCTTTGTGAAAATTCTTTTCATATGTGCGTCGTGACTTTCCTCTTCGACTTCGCCATCATCTCTATTAGGTATATCATTAAAATGCATGTCGCACCCAAAATATACGTAAAATGGGGTGAACTTTGATGAGTCATGAACCGCAGTTCGCAGAGCGCATGCGATCTTACTGATATTGTCATCCCAGTGTCTTTGATCATCCCCCAGATAACTTCGAACTGCGGAGAGAATACTTCGGTTGACCCGCTCGGCCGGGTTATTCTGAAGATGGTAAAATGCATTTGTCCAATGCTTATCTCCATATTGTTCCAAAAATGATTTGAAGTTTCATGATGTAAATTGTTTGCCGTTGTCCGTTATCACAATTTCAGGAACTCCAAATGCAAGGAACACTGTACCTTCCATGCAATCTATTAGAGAGCCTGAATCCTCACGCCGTACCGGATGTAACATGACAAACTTCGAGAATATATCAATCACTACGAGTAAATGCTGGTTCTCTCGTTTTGATTTTGGAAAAGGTCCCATGTAGTCAATGGCGACCATCTGCCACGGACGTATTGGCGTTTTAGGTGAGCCCATAGGTACCCTACACGAAAAGTTCCGATGTTTGTCTATTTGACACGCCTGACAATTTTTAACGTAACGAGCAACTTTTTGGGCCATTCTTGGCCAATAATAATTTTGTCTAACCCTGTCCAATGTTTTGGAGTATCCCATGTGTGCGGCTATGGGATCATCATGACAGCGATTCATTACCTCCAGACGCGAACTGTATGGTACATGCAATCGCCATACACACTCATATGTTCCAGAACCCGTTTTCACTTGTACGTATTTCCACAGTCTATCGTTTTTGAATTGGAAATCGGGGTATTTTTCGGGATGCTCCTCTTTACTTCTTTGACTAGTTTACTATATGTGGGATAATCCTGTTCCACACAATAAGTATCCAACGTTTCTACAGCTCTGGATAGCGCATCCGGAACAATATTGAGCTTGCCTTTTCGATGTACTAACTCGAAATCAAACTGTTGAAGCCTCATTGCACATCTAGCCAATCGCGATGCCGGATTCTGTAGGTTCCTTAACTATATTAGAGAGGCGCAATCTGTTATAACCTTAAATGCAACCCCTTCAATATACGGCCGAAACTTTTCAATCGCCATATGGTTAGGCGGTGGTGGTTAGTTTCTGGCTCATAAACGCTATTACTCTTTCCTCGTCCCCTTCTTCCTGTGTGAGCACCGCTCCTAAACCAATATTTGAAGCGTCGGTTTGAATAGTAAACGGTTTACCAAAGTCGGGATTTATTTACACTGGTGCTGCAACCAACCCCGACTTCAATAATATGAATGCTGCCTATGCCTCTGATCTAATTGATCCACATCTGATTGTGCGTCCAGATCTAATTGATTAAGGTTTAGATATAATTAGTTGGAGTGGCTCTTTATGCCATTCCTTCGACTCTATGCTTGTTTGAGTCTCTCTACTTGTAACGGGCAATAGTAGACTCAGGCAGCTCCCGTTTTGGAGTTTCCCGAATTTGAAGACCTTTCTTTTAATTCATTGGCGGCTCTCATTTTGGGGTTTCCCGAATTCGAAGGTTTTTCCTTTGATTCGTCAGCGACTTCGTCAGCCTTAAAAGCGGCTCTATGTTTACCAGGACATTCGTCCGCTTTAACTCCTGGCCGCCCACAGCACCAACAAAATATCTTTTCTCGGGGTTGAGCACAATCAAAATATTAGGTCCCTGTCGATTACAATTCCAACATAGTAATCCACTTTGCCTTGGTCGTTGTTCAAACGCGTTTTCTCTCCGGAATTTAGGTGCATCTCTCGACTTACACGTGTCTTCTCTAATATTTAATCGTTGCTCCACTTTATTGACTTTATAGACTATCTTAGGTTTGGTGCGCGGCATTCCATACGACGGTACAAATGGATTTGGAACCTGATGAGTAGATGCTCTCCGTGCCTCCATCACTGAATTCGTCAACCTGTTTGCACAATCATCAAATAACATTTCCATGTTAATAATATATGATGCGAACGACTCTTTTGTGCCTTGTAATCGCGTGTGTATTTCTTCCCGTATTAATTGGTTGTAGTTTATCGGAAGGAACTCTTGCCTCATGACCATTATTAGCTCCTCGTAGTTGCTATAATATAGGTATGTTACTCTGTCCCATGTTAACGGTCTAGCAGTTAGCAAATGGAATATTGAGTGATACAATTGTTCATTGGTCAAACCCTCGGCTCGCGAGTATAACTGAAGTTGCGACAAGAAATCGTTAATGGAGGTGCCTCCTTCACCGTTAAATGACATCTTCCACTTATTAACAGCCACCGTTTTGTGGCCGGTCATGAAACTGTGGTTACTGCAGTTAGCCTCGTTGCTACTGATGTTTGCCTGACTAGGCAACCGGAGCCTCCGACGTATCAGTTACTCCACCTCGCCGTGAAAGCTCATTATCATCCTTGTTATTGCCAATGTGCAATAGGCCGAATCTTTGTTCAATTGCAGCTCCATTATCGTCATTAGGTTGAGCACGACCAGTTTTATTTTTGTATGCCACTAGTCCCTGGCGTCGGATTTTCAGCCTGTGTCGTGATTTCGGTTTGAACACTTCCTCCATTAAGCGATGTTCCAGAAACCATCTCGGGGTCTTCAATCGTATTTATTATTTGATGTACCATATTGTCGATTGTCGACACTTTTCTGTCATCATCACATAGGTGATAAGCACGCTCCACAAAGTGTTTTAATCTCGATAGCGCGATTTTGCCAGCTTCTTCCATTTTTTTCAGCCTTGCGAACTTTAAAAGCTGACGTATCTGAGTGAACCTCAATAAGCATAAATCATAATCATCTTTGTCCACCAGAACAATTTTAGGCTTCTGAATTTTTTGAAGTTTTTTCTTCTCGTAGTCGCTGATGCATCAATTCCGTTTTCTGTCTTGCCTCTTTTGGTTGACTCATGTTCCCAATACTGTACTCATGCAGTAACTCCTCATTTTCCAAATGCTCTGGTGCGATATCATGTTTGTCCCACTCGACTTGTGCCATAATGACCCGTTTCTTTATTATAATTCCTTTTTATCTCTTATTTAATTTATTATAACCATGAACGACCTCAATAGCTATATGCCGTAATGATGCTCATAGTAAACCAGTAAAAAAAAAAAAAAAAGCTCAATTTAAAAAAGCCAAAACTGGCTTTCTTTCACTAGAAATAATTCCTAAAAAACAATTAAATTAACTTATAAAATTTTCAACGACGACCTGAAAACATAACACTGATTACGAAACCACGAAATAATAGGAATTCGTGAATGCACGAATTCTATTGCATGAATTCTGAATGCATTTCATCTCATCTTCGCGGTTTACAAAGATTAATTTCATGATTGATTCGAATCCGTTATTTTCAATATTCGAAACTTCGTTAGTTACAGCCGAATGCTAAGGGATTTGTCATATAGAATTCGTGAAATGCATTCACTGGTGTAGAAGCAACCACCGAAAATTAACAAAAAAGACGAAATAAATATATTAGTTATCGGTTCAGACCTACAAATCTACGAATTTTTTATTAATTTTATTCAATAAGTGTTATGTTGCACACGGCATATCAAAGAAATTATTTCTTTCTCGTTTCTTTCCCCTATGATATCGGTCTTAATTGCAACTCATTTGTCAACAAAATTTTTTTAGTGAAGTAGCTTTAACATAAATAGAATTGAAATAAAAAAAAATTAAGGCCTTTTTTGAAATATACAGTGGGTCACAGCCAAAATGATGCAAGCAATTTTAATTTTTTTTAAAGCAAATATCCAAAAAACCAATTATAAATATATATTTTTAATTTACATTTATTATAAGCTTCACGTAAAAACATGTCACATCTAAAATGATGCACTTCTTTGTTTTGAAAATAGTGGTTTTTTTTCTACACAAAACAAAATTATCTATGAAAACAATTTTGAGTGTCAGTTTAAACGCCCTTTTATGCTATTATAGTCAATATACTGCGTCAATATTGGAGACAAATATGCGAAATTTTGTACTTTTGAGAAAATGGGTCGCCACACAAGTATTGAAATGCATCAATTATTTATTTAACACTTTAAAGATGTCAAAACTGAAAGAAAAAATTGCAGAAATGGTGAAAACAAGTTCTTCTACGGTTCAGCATACTATTGAACGCTTCATTTCTCAAAACCGTGTTAAAAATAAGTCTAGAAGGGTGCACAATAGAATATTTTCCGAAAAAGATTGTCAATAGATTGGCCGAAATAAAAGAAAACCTCAAATTAAGTGATCCAAGCGGGCCGAGGAACTTGAAAAATATTTACATAAAAAATGTCATCCAGAAATAATACGCAGAATATTAAGAGAATAAAAACTTTCATGGTAGAACAATGCGGAAAAAGCCATGTATCAGTGAAGTTCATCGTAAGGCTAGAATTAAATTTGCCCAAGGCCATAAAAACAAAAATGAAACATTCTGGAATACGGTTTAATTTGCTGATAAAAGCAAATTTAACCTTTTTGGAGCAGACAGTAGAAACTACGTATGGAGAAAGACTAATACTCAGCTAGCTTCTACAAATTTACGAAGCACTGTTAAACATGGCGGAGGTCAGGTTATGTCATAACATAGGCTTGCATGGTGTCTTCCGGAGTTGGAAGTGTATAGTTTATCGAGAGCAAATTGAACAAAAATGTATATTTAGACATACTATAAAGAAATTTGGAGGAAAGTGCAGTAAAGTTAAATTATTAAGGATCATCTTCGGTTCTACCAGCGCAGTGATCCAAAACACAAATCTCGAATTGTTTAAAGTTAGCATTTGGAATACTCCTCATGTCATGAAAAAACCTGCTAAGTAACCAGACATCAATGTTATTGAAAAGACTCATGGCACAGAAAAAAACAAATAAACAGAAGTAAAGCTGCATACAAAATTTTTACGCATTTTTTCATAGTAAAATATGGGGTCACCATCCGGTTTTATGTTGACCAAATTTAAAATTACCGTTATAATCTAAACGAAGAAAAAATGAAACAAAAACCTTATGAAAGCTAAAGAAACACTTAATATATATTCGAAGAGTTGGACATTCTAAGTTTATTATTTAAGGCGTAAAACGAGTTTGTATTTTGGGGTTACAATCTAAAAAAGTTGGTTCAAAATTTTGTATGCAGCTTTACCTCTGTTTATATTACTTTTCTCTATGCTCATGGTCTAAACTTGAAAGTGAAATCAGAAAACATGAGATTAATATTGTATCAAACTTAAAAGAGCATTGTTAGAAGAGTGGAGTAAAATAACTCCAGAGTACATAAAAAAAACTCGTATATTCGATGCCAAAAAGATTCAAAGTGGTTCTAAAATAAAATGGAATTCCTACCAAATATTAATAAATTAATTTTACAATGTGATAATATTAGTTACAAACATATGAATTAATTTTTTATAGCATTTTTAAAATTGCATCATTTTAGATGTGATATGTTTTTACGTAAAAAAATTGATTTTTGTTACTATTTTGTTATAAATTGAAATTTTTGGTTTGTTCCAATTTATGAAATTAACAACTAATATTGAAGCTTATAATAAATGTAAATTAAAAATAGATATTTATAATTGTTTTTTGGATAATTACTTTAAAAAATTGCTTGCACCATTTTGTCTGTGACTCACTGTAGATTTTAGTTTAAATTTTATTTGGTGTTTTAATAGTTTAAATTAGCAATAAAAAAATCTATTACGTTTGATGAAAGAAAGAAATTTCAAAAGAAATGCAGTGTGGGAGGGACCATGTATTGTTAAACAACCAACATTTAACGCACATGCCATATTCCAAGCATGTGTGCGATGAATTAAATTATCCACAAGTACTCTCAGTCATTTTTTAACAAAAGATTGTTTAGTAAAACTCTCAGTCATCGTGAACATCAATAGAACAGAATTATCCGCCCCTACGCTAGTATTATATAGGTGTAGTACACATACATAAGGACCCGTTTGGTAGAAAAGTATTTCTCGTTTTCACATCCACAAGTTTTGGTAGCATAAAAATAACAATGAAAATTATATTTATGTATGTATGTAGGTATGTGTAGGCATATTCTAAGAACAAATAACACCACAGTAACAAACCAACAAGCCTATTAAAGTAAGGAGATTTAAGAATAATTTCAACATTTTATTACCAACAAAAAAAAACAAAAGTCGAATGATCTCCCGGAGACCCTGAATTTAATTTTTATGATTGTTATTAAGGTGAACCCAAAAAATCCGTCTTCGATAGCAACACTACAATGGCTCTAGGATTTTTTCAACAATTATTATAATTTTCTGTTCCTTTTTTGTCTTACACCCAAACTCAACTTGCTAGAATTTGTAATTTTATTACTTTATTAGGGTTGAGGTGACAGGTACTAGAATGGTATTAAAATTGCACCTGCATCTTTAAAATCAATCTAGGGTTTTTGTTTATTTTCTGATCATTACAGGTTACTTTTGTCTAAGAAGAAATTCTTTTGAAATATTTTCTTCTTTCTATAGAATTCTCTTTTAAAATTCTTTAAATTTTTATCGTCTACAAATGCAACAGGTATTTTTTGTATAAAGTTGGATGACTCATAAACTATTCTTGCAACCATATAAATGTATTTGAGGTGAATCGTAATATAAATGAACCAAAAATACAAGAAAATTCAGTTTACAAACTACAAATATGTAAAGTTCTTAACAGAGAACGAATACGACACCAGTCCTTTAAAAATTTGCATCAGCCACATCAGCCCAAACTATATACGAAAGCAATCAATGTAATCTGTATATGACAATTATAAAGTATAAAATCGAAATCATTAATGTACATAAATATATATTCATATGTAGGTACTTCACCTAAAATAAGTGGATTTAAACAGAAATGATCTATCAAAAAATCCTAATTAAATTTTAATTTAATATTTTAAAGCTACCCTTCCCAGGATTGATTCTCCGATTGGGCGAGTATGTACCTGAAATTTATATTGGATGAGAGGGTGATAAAAAAATCAATAAGGATGATGTACAACATTCATTCATATTGAAGCTTCGTTTCGCTTTGATGCAAATTCCAACAAAGATCCAAATTATTTGTTACAGAAGATGTGGGTGGGCTGAACTTGGAATGCGGTACTCATATGCGGTATAACGCTTAGTTCCATGTCGGGCATAATACGAGTAATATAAAAGTGTATGAGAGCAGGCTGCCTAAACATTTATTCATTAGATTTTATTAGATTTATTTTTTTATCACACAATGTTTTGTTTACGTTTCAAGGGACGATTTGTGTTTTGGTTTGATTGGGGGAGTACTCTTTACGGGAATTACATTTATAACGCTTGACTTCGAATGAAATAACTACGTTTATTACAGGTTTGTTATTGTTAGTATAACCGGAAGCTATTATCCGGTTTATAAAAAGGAAATAAAATATGTTCTTTGTGGTATCCTATTCTATTTATTTAATATTTTGAGAATGACCTACATGTAAACACGTAAATTTGTAGGTTGACTTTTAACACCAAATAAACAGATTAGTCCTTACAGATTAGTCTCCAAAATACACTTTATACTCTGAAGTACAACAGACGTCTTGTTTAGCAAATCTATTACCCGGTTTTCTTATTTAGCTTTAGAATTTTTTAATTTATCCAGATGCTGTATAAGGCTAAGGCAACGGGAAATTGTACATTTAAGAAGAGTAGTACATTTAAGAAGAGTAAAGTCCCAAAAGGTTTCGTAAAATTCCCAAAACAGTTGGGTTCGTAGATCAAGGAACTTGGTCTAGAAATGTCTGTGAAGTTAGCCCGAAAAATATCCCGAAAAAATGCGATGGCAACACTATAAAACGAATATCACGACATTTATGTCATAGAGGCAAACATTCCGATAAGTATTGAACAGTAGCTTTAAATAATTTCTAATAACGGATATATTTTATATTATTACACATACATGTTATATATTTGTGATTAGTTTGTGGTAAAATGTGCAGCGGTAAAAATCAGTGCATAATTCAATATTATTTATGAATTGAGTTATATTAATATACGTGTTTTTAACATATAATATACATTTTTTTAATGATCTCACTCACTCATTCATTTATTTTTTATATTGTGCCGTAATAAATACACAATAATACGTATACATTGGTTATTAACGGGAACATTGTGTAGTGTTGTATCCTATTTCAGCTAAACTGAACTGAAACTTGTGTCGCTTAACATTTGTTTTGCTGCGCACTATTGCGCAACTTATTCACAATAAACTCAGTAATTAAATGTTGTTTCTGTAATACGTCATCCAATCATACATCTGAACGCGTTCCGTTATTACGTGTTGACTCCAATTTTATAAAAAAATTTGACTTTATTTGTATTGATTGTAAAAGCAATAATGTTAACGGACAACTTTTATTGCTAAACGAATCAATGGATGCAATTACTCGCAGTTTTGTTGAATATAAAACAGGGTTTAACGAGAATTGTAATCGAATGTTTAACTTGGAGAAGAAGTTAAATTTGTTGTGCAACAATTTTGACGAAATTTCTCCTTCCTTAGATCGTACCGAAGATTGCATTGCCGCTAATACCAAATCAATCGCGCTTTCCAATTTCGGTACCGAAAAATATTTTGCAAAAATTAGCAAGTTTATCGACAATTTCGACTCGATCATTAATGAAGCGGTCAGTAATAAAATTGATTCAGTTATTTCCAGTATTAAGAACAATCTGACCAACATCCAACACAACAATGAACTTACAGCTGACAACATTAAGAACAATTTGCTCATAAATAAACAGCTGGCATCAAATACTGAATTAATTTTGAGGTTGTCCAACGATTTCAATACTCGTATATCAGCACGTACTACTTCAGATAGCTCGAGTATAACCATTGATAACTCGCTAATCGTGCGACTTGAGCAGGAATTGAGAACTACAAGTGATGCTTGCTATGATCTAACAAACTCCCTCTTAATTCACAAACCAGCTGCAATTACAGATCGCGCTAATATTCTTAGTCTTCAACAGGAACTTTTTCCTGCCACAGCTATCAACCATTTAAATAGCAGCCTAGCCCGATCATCTCAAGTGGTTCCTGCTAACATTGATACCAACTCCAGCAACTCTCAACACAGCAACTCTCAACACAGCAGCAGCAGCAGCAATGTTAATCGTCCACGCATCCTTAGGGCTGTCCCTAAACCGAAAATCATATTTGTATCCCGGTTGTGTAACAATACAACTAGCGCCGATGTTATATCACACGTTAATTCTATATTAAATTCGCATAACATCCAAGGAGAAAATGTCAAATGTAAAAATATATCCCGCTTCAATGGACAAGTTGCGTTATTTAAATTAACCATTCCTGAAGCTACATTTGACCTATTACTTTCTCCAGAGTCATGGCCCGGAAACAACGTATCTCAAAGAATTTGTCGATTTTCGAAATAATAATAATAATAACATGACAGTTCCAAAAAACTTAAACGCTTGTCCCTCTACTACCAGAACGTAAGGGGACTTAGAACTAAATCTCGCGAAGTCTTTTTAGCAATTCAAAGACTTCCATTTGATGTTTTTGCCCTCACTGAGACCAATTTGAACAATGATTTCAACAGTAATGAATTTTTTACCTCGGATTTTAACGTCTTCCGGAAAGATGGTTCTTATTGTCCAGACACGAGTTTAACAGGTAGAGGGGTTCTTATTGCAGTGCACATCAATTTTGATAGTCAAATTGTTATCATTCCCAACACTGATAATATCGAACTAGTGTGTGTCAAAATTAAAAATAATAAAAATAATATTTTTATTTTATGTTGCTATATTCGCCCACTAAGTCAGATTGTAAGCTATCAGCTTCATACTAATGCTGTTGACTTTGTCATTGACCTGATGAATACTCAAGATGACATCTTTGTTGTGGGTGATTTCAATCTCCGCGGGCTTAAGTGGAATTATTCAGACGATAACACTCATTATGTTGCTTCGAATGCACTAACCGCCAAAGAAACTTTATTCACTGACAATATGCTGAACTCTGGACTATTTCAGATTAGTAACGTAAAGAATAATTTGAACAGGCAGCTCGATTTGGTGTTTTCCTCTGTTATCGACAATAGCGTCGCTTCTGAATCCAATCTAATCCTCGGTGCCATAGATGTATACCACCCTCCCATTTTGATCACTTTTGGTCTGGAACAAGACTATCCCAATGTCAACTCTATAACTCCATTACGTTTCAATTTTCGTAAGGCCGACTTTGTGAAGCTTAAACAATTATTGGCTAACGTTGACTTTAACATAATTTTAAATGATCATAACGATATAGAAACACAAACTGTCAATTTTTACTCTGCAGTTTTTGAATGTTTTAAACATTCCATTCCGTATACCCGCCAAAAAACTGTATCGCCATCACCTCCGTGGTATAATAATAAATTACGAACGTTACGTAACCTTAGGAACAAACGTTGGCAAAGATTCCTGAAAACTAAATCTGACTCTGATTACTCTAACTATTTAAATAGTTATAATGATTTCAGTAGTTTGTCTGACGAACTTTATGGGAATTATATCAGACTCATGCAATCCAATCTAATCGCTGAGCCTAAGTGTTTCTGGCGCTTTATCAATATGAAGAAAAAGTCCGACAGATACCCTTCCACTTTCAAATATAAGGATCATTCTTCTAATGATCCTAAAGTCACAGCAAATCATTTTGCTAACTTCTTCAGTTTGGCTTTCACAAATAGCGGTTCTGAGCCCGATGAAGGTTACTTTACACATATGAATAACTGTACTCAAACAACCTTAACTTCTATTCAAATCGATTATGAATCCGTGGTACATAAGATTTCCAAACTTAAAGATGATTTTTCATCCGGTCCTGACGGACCATCGTCCTAAAAAACTGTAGTGATATTCTTGCTCAGCCACTGACTACACTTTTCCAAAAGTCGCTTTCACTTGGCATTTTTCCATCTATTTGGAAAAGTTCGTTTATAGTTCGCATTCATAAGAACGGTTGCAAGTCAGACATTTGTAATTACAGACCGATTGCGAAATTATCTAGTATTCCTAAGCTGTTTGAAAGTATTGTGTATGACTCACTGTACTTTCATTGTAAACCGTTGTTTTCCGACAATCAGCATGGCTTTCTCAAAGCACGGTCCACGACAACAAACCTTATTGAATTCACATCACAAACTTTAGATACGATGGAGGCAGGAATTCTCATGAAGTCATCTTGTTCAAGCTTAAGGCCCTTGGTTTTCCTCCTCAAATTCTCCGTTGGGTCGGCTCTTATCTAAAAGAGCGTATATACCATGTACTGTTCAGGTCATCAGTATCAGCTCGTATCTCAGCAACATCTGGAGTGCCCCAAGGTAGCCATCTGGGTCCAATTTTTTTTCATTCTGTCAATTAACGACGTTGAATGTTTGATTAAAAATGCATCCATATCTATATACGCCGATGACATGAAGATTTACAAACTGATTTCAAACACAACGGATAAGAGCCTATTACAATGCGACCTCAACATCTTCTCCACTTGGTGTGCTAAGAACAACCTCGATTTGAACGTGGATAAATGCAAAACAATCACCTACTCTCGAAAACATGCACAGTCTATCTCTCGCGACTATTACATTAACAGCGACGCCGTTACCAGAGCCAGTTCTGTTCGAGATTTGGGAGTCATTTGCGACAGTGAATTGAATTTTAGACATCACATCGATCGTATTATCAGCCAAGCCAATTCTGCGCTCGGTTTCATCAAGCGTTGGTCGAAAGAATTCGACGATCCTTATGTTACGCAGGCTCTCTATTCAACATTCGTTCGTCCCCTGCTCGATTATGCTAGCCAGGTGTGGTCGCCTTATCATGAGGTTCACATTAAGAGGATTGAAGCAGTCCAGCGTAGATTTCTTCGCTTTGCTTTACGCGGAGTACCATGGGTGGACATGTTTAACCTGCCTCCATATCAAGATCGTCTGCAGCTAATTAATTTACAATCACTTAGTAAGCGCCGAGTTGTTGCGGACGTGGCTTTCATCCATCAAATACTAACTGGGGGTATCGATTCTCCTGTTCTGTTAGGTAAAATCAATCTAAATATAAATTCTCGGGATTTAAGATCAATACCTATGTTTAGAATCGACCCTCATCGAACTGATTACGGAAAGAATGAGCCCGTCTCTAGAATGTTGTACGAAGCTAATCAGCACTGCCATCTTATCGATTACAATATGACAAAACGTACGTTGAAAAAACGTCTGTATTTTTCTTGACTATGGTTTGATATTTTATTTAACTTATTTGTTTTTTTTTTGTGTCATTTTATTTTGCTTGACTTTATCTTTTATCTATTTAAATTTTTTTTAATCTATCAAATCTGTTTGTACTCAGCAGACTCGACTTCCGTTTTCCTGCCGTCTGCAATGGGTATCATCTTGCTTAACTATTCATTTTGCTATCTATTTATAATCACATTTGATTTTTTTTTTTTTTTTTGCCGCTTTAAAATCCAATTTTTTAATTTCTCTGGTTAAGCATCTCGATATCCTTGTTTATAATTCACTGGCATTATACTCAAAAAAATAATAATAATACAGATGGAGACTCCCCGCGCGGGGTTGGGAGGGGTAATAGGTCGTCGGGATAATTTATTATTATTATTATTAATTTATTATTGTTATTATTTTTCAGTGTCATCCCGAAAAATTTTACTATCATGATTGTTTTACTATCATGATTTTTTTTTTTTTTTTTTTTCAGAAAATTTCAGTAAACAAATAAGGTGTTCGAACCATCCCGAAACCGAAACAAATAAGGTGTTCGAACCATCTCGAATATCACGAGAAATTAATTTAATAACAAACAATTTACTGGCGTGGTTAATCCAAAAACGCAAAATCAAGCACTCTGGTTATTAGTAAGAAAAAAATTACTGTGGATCGAGACTGAGTCAAATTTTAGATATAGTCGTGAAGAGTCGTAGTAAATAATAATTTCCAGAGCAAGGTTGGTATGGAATTTGTAGATGAAGGATCCACCTTTCAAACGCCAAAATTTTGAATCGAGCCTATGAGTCAGTCGCCACAATTTTGGCGTTTGAAATGTGGATCCTTCCTCTACAAATTCCATACCCACCTTGCACTGGAAATTATTATTTACTACGACTTCACACAGCTATATCTAAAGTTTAACTTGTAGTATCTTCTTGCCATTTTACAAAAATAAAATATTTATATTTTAGTTCAGAGAATTGTTGTTTTTCTAATATTAAATATTTGAATTAATTTTTTTTTATATTTTATTAATTTTGATTATATCGATGTTAATTATTTTGGTGTATTTTTTTTCGAGGTGTTATGAAAATTTATCACGAAATGTTTAATATATTTTGTACATATAATTTTAATTGAAAATTTCGTGATACTAATTTAATATTACAAAACTATAATATAGTTTATAATAATTTACTATACATTATAGCTAATCTCGTGATATATTTGTTTTATATGCAGCAATATTAATTATATATACTTGACTATCAGGATAGTACTAAAATATGTATATTGTAAATATATAATAGTCTTGCCATATTTAACTATAATGGTTTTTCGGGATAATTTTTCGCGCTAATTTCCCAGAGGTGGTCTAGAAACTTTTAAAATCTCAAAATGTCAGAAGGAACTCACCATTTTGATAATGGTTTGTAGTATTAGGGGGTTCTAAAGTAAGTTTTCAATAAAATTGTGGATTCTGCCCGTTTTAAGCGGAAATAACGATATTTAACAAAAAACTGTTTTCCTTACAAAAATTGCATCCATGTACCATTAATATGTATTGATTGATCGCGATAAAACTTCATACTTAACCTTTTTCCAAAAATTGGAGGATCCCAGTGGAAGTGGCAGCTTCAATAATAGCTTTTTCCTTTTTAGAAAATATTTTGAAAATTATTTATGTAATTGAAATTTCAAATAAAATTAGCTCAGATCATTTTTGAAATTTTCACCAAAATTCGGCATCTTCACAGATCAGGATCTACTATTTCTGCAGTAATATTAGGACTCAGTATACCTTCTGCCCTTCTGGAGTTGTCCATACAAATATTGACGAATTGGACAAAGGAACTGGATCACTCTGACACTTTTGACACCTGGAAATGGATAAAACTCTCTGATAGGTTTCCTAAACCTAAATGTGATTAATGGAGGTATTCGATTATTAACTACACCCTAGTAGGGCTGCTGACTAAAAATATAATTAACGCACGAGATGCTTGCTTTAACGAATTAATCCGGGATAAAACATCGGTTATTACATTCGACGAACGGGAAATGTGACTAATATCCGTCAGAAAATTGCTAAATATAATCCAAATGTATGATTTACTTTGAAGCAAACTACAGCGGTCTATGATCAGAAAAAATACTGCATCGTTCGGCTTCTACTAAATACCTAAAGGTGAGGTTTCTCACCTCGGTATATTCAAACATCATATTCAAAAATTATACTCTTGTTATTGTTTTTTTTGTTACCCTTAACAAACTTAAAAATTAATTTGGTGTTTAATAATAGCATAAATAGAAATCGATCATCTCCAAAAAATTCTCAAGCTTCCTCTGCATTGTTGAAAGCTTTATAATTTTGGATCACTTGAAATTTCTCCGATAATGGTTACATTCCAGAAAATTGATTGAACTTTTCCAATTTCAGAACAAACATTTTTCCATATCGCCTTTCTTCTGTCGCACCCCTTACTCGATGAAGCTAATTCAATAGATGCCTCGGACATCGATCGTTCAACTGAACACCCTATAAGAAGTATAGGAAACGGTACTGCTGCAAGGACTCGTATAAGGAGCGAGTCAAGCCGATTTAAGATTTCCATGAACCTAATTGAAGACTTGTAGCTTTAACTCAATTATCTGTTACTGTTAAAACCAAGTCTCTACTTTTCCATCATGAAGTTTTGGAATTCCGAATCTTGTTACTATATCAATTTACACCAAAAACCAGAGGCTATATGCTTTTCAATAGCAAGCTATTTCCCATTTCATAAATGACTAGCCCTCAGCCTAGGGTACTCAGAGGGCTTCGGCTGTCTCTGTGTACACCTATATAGGTAACACAAAGATCGCGCTTCGACAGAAGCAAAGTGCTACCGGGGACCAAATGTCAGTGTTATAAATTCGCTAAAACGAACAATGAGTACAAGATATGCGGAATGTAATACCCCAGGTGGTACAGCAGCAGATATGCTGACAAATGACACTCTTCGGAGGAAGGCTCAATAGATTCTGGCGTGTGTCAATCATTGTTTAACCCATTTGAACAAAGTTCCAAATTACCAAGATCACCACGATATTCAACTGAAATCGATGACGACATTAATCCATTCCATACGGATGAAGAAGAATTAGAAAGAGAAACAAATTGGATGTTGAAACGGAGTAAAAGACCAAATCAGAAAAGGAAAGCTCAACACTCACCAGAAATGGCAGAAACTTTACCATCAACTTCAAAAGAGGTTACTAGAAAACAGTTAATCATCAAGAAACAACTAGCTCTAGAACAACAACCAGCGGATAAACCAAAAGAGAAATCACCTCCACCAATAAATGTAACTTAGTCCTCACCAGAGGTAGAAAAATAACCCGAACGACAACCAGCTCAACAAAATGAAGCACAGCCAAAGGTAACAGCCTCACCACCGATTTTTATAATACGAGTAACCAACTACTCAGAAATCCAAAAAGTGTGATAAGTACTGTTACGAAACAAGAGTATAAAATTACTGCTCTGAACAATAATGAAACATTATTAAAAAAGAGAGACGTAGTGGAGAGAACCGACTATAAGCCGTTTAAAAAAACAGAGTGAGTCCATTAGTACTCTCAAGGAGATGTGTAAACATGGCATGTGTATAATGCGTGTGTACAGTTTACTTTGAAGTCGTGTTCATACGATGGATAAAAATCTCGGATTTTTCCATCCGAGATTTTTTTTCTATTTTTTTCAACTCTTTTGTACGAAAATAGGCGTGTCTGTTGTAAAATTTGCGTGATGTAATTGGTTAAATCTATGGGATAGAAAAATCCGGGATTTTTATCCGTCGTATGAATACGACTTGAAGGAAGAAGGAATGCAATTTTAGTAACCAGAGTTTTTCATTTGTTTATTATCGTTAAATTGGTCTATTATTCTTTCGGTATAATCGACAGAATTGGATTATGGTAGCTAAAATAAGATACATATACTGTCGACTCTAACTTTTCTAATTTTCATTGAAAAACTGCACAATGGTCGTCCCATATCTCGTAATAGATATATTTCGATCTGAGTTCATGTGCAAATCGAATTCGTGTCTCGCAGGAAGTTTATAAGTGGTTCAGCTTGAGGAACAGCAAAAATATTATTGAAATCCCCGCTCATAATCATCAGCAAAAGGGTTAAATCTTTGTGAGATCTCTAGATTTTAATAATGTGGCTCCTTAGAGAATTTTTGAAATTTTTTTAGAATATGGAGCAAGTACGAAATGTATAAACTTCATTATGCCTTCGACAAATTTATTTGGCGAGGTGAATACAATTACAACTACAGAAAGCATCTTATTTCCATTGAGAAGCTGAAGTTCACCCGTGTATATATCATCAATGTTACGCTCATACCAGTTGTTTGTCCAACGATGATTTCCTTATGCGAGGTGACTGTATAAGTTCTACTTGTATTTTGATATAATGCTACTCTGATAGCCCACTGACCATCTCTCTTGAACTGAATGCAGCATTCAAAATTAGTAATATTAACATGCTTGTCATTGCTTAGCCAGATCTCCGAAAGCAAAATTGAGCATCCCTGCGTGACTGCATCAGTTAGGTCGAGGTGATGTGACCTGAACCTGTGGCAGTTTAATGTTAAAAACCAGACGTCATTATTATCTCGTACAAAATTCGCCATTACAACCTGAGCTATACTTAGCGGATTTGTAGTGAGGCTCGATAGCTCATTGTGAAGAAAACCCATTGAGGTCCCATTTTTACATCCATGGTAGAAGTCATTTTCATCGATAGCCGACGTGATGAACAGTTCTTTGAGACTCGTTACTCGTGATAAAGCAATATACACAAGTTGTTTACTGTGTCTTTTATCTTAAGAGTATATACTGAATATCTCGTTATAGGTACCACCCTGTGATGCATGAATTGTGGTGACACATGCAGGTGCGACTGGTAAATGATTACGCTTAACATTTATTGGCCGATTGTTGTTTCGATCAGCAGTTGATTTCTTTTTCTAGAAATAGGCACCAAACATTAGGCGATATTGGTTTTCTGCGCCCATCTAGCTTTAAGCCGCCTGACCTTCTTCCCTACTTGTGAATTTGTACCGAAATCCATTTTTTACTGTTGAAGTTTTCACCGTTCTCGTTGTCCCGGTCAAGATGGCTGCGTTCGGTATACCTCAGACAGCCCATAGGTTCATTCGCCAGTCCACCTGTTTCGTCAATTTTGGTTTTGAGAAAGTAAGGCCGACCTATGACCATTGGAAGTTCGTACGGCAAATTATATGTGCCCACTATGCTCATTTTATGGATCTCTTGACGGAGTTGCTACTCCGACAGCCCGCTAACCATCTCTCTTCACAGAACGCAGCCTTCAAACGTAGGAATATTAACATGCTCGCCATTGCACAGCCAAATCTCGGAAAACAAATGAATTGAGCATCCCTGCGTTTCTGTGACCTGAGACTTTAGCAGTTTGTAATGTGCGTCCATTTAATGCGTTGCGTATACCGCTTTCGACTTTTGTGGCGCAGTGTATAGCATTGCGATTATACGCCTAGACGACTGCTGCACACTGCCTGTACCATTTAGATTGTTCTTAACGTGCAATATGGGCATTTTGTTGATATAGTATACTCTCGGCGGTTTCTATTGGTACAATGACTTGCAATTTGGTGTATGCGCCATACTCTATCCGAAAAAGAATCGTACGATAATTTTGATTGCGTTAGCGGTTTTTTTTTTCGTACGGCATAGAGATACTGGAATTTTATTTTGGTTGACTTGAATGGTAGAGAACACAAAAATAATCTCAGTTGATTTTGGAAGTCGATAGTAGTCTTGTGAAGAACTAACTCGTAGAATTTTGAGTAGTGAAAAGTTGTTGAGTAATTACGAGTATAATAACAAGAATCGAAAATCTAATATATAACTTTCCAAGTGGTGATTGATTTTGTTAACCCATTCCCGCAAATGACGGCTATAGCCGTCATATTTTTGTTGATGTAAATGCAAATGACGGCTATAGCCGTCATGCATATTTTAATTAATAAAAAAGGAACATCATTCTTACGAAGTGTACTAATGTAATTATTTGTTAATTATTCAGTAATACATCTAAGAAAAAAAGATGAAACATTCCAGCTAACATATCAATTGTTTTTTATGCGATTTTTAATGATAAAAAATTCGATACATTTCCGCCTTCAGAGACAAATGACGGCTATAGCCATCCTGCATATTTTAACGGACAATTTTTATTTTCCATTTTTCGGTTATCGATTATGATGGGATTGGGTATGCTGGATGGAAATGGGATTATTTTTGGAAGAAGTTCTGGAATATAGCCATCTGGGACTTAACTCGTTCAATTTTTAACCGATTATGATGGGATTGGGTATGTTGGATTGAAATGGGATTCTTAAATGATTTTTAGAAGAAGTTCTGGAATATGGCCATCTGGGACGGAACTCAGTAGTTTCTTAACCGATTATGATGGGATTGAATGCTGGAATGTTTCATCTTTAAATGGCTGGAATGTTTCATCTTTTTTTCTTAGATGTATTACTGAATAATTAACAAATAATTACATTAGTACACTTCGTAAGAATGATGTTCCTTTTTTTATTAATTAAAATATGCATGACGGCTATAGCCGTCATTTGCATTTACATCAACAAAAATATGACGGCTATAGCCGTCATTTGCTCTGCAGAGAAAAATGATGTGATGAGCAAATGACGGCTATAGCCGTCGAGAGTTTTCATGGAAAAACTGTGAGAAAATGTGATAATTTTCACTTCCAAACATATAACGAATGCTCAATTTCATATGGCAGTCATAATCAATTGAAAAAAAGTGTGTTTCTGAGCACGGTCATCGATATAAAAGTGTGCGCGAATGGGTTAAAGTTTTTTTTTGCTTTTCGGTCACGCAAAGATCCAAAATTTTGTTTGCGTTGGCTATGCACATTATAAACTTATTATAAAGGAGTCGGTACATTCGGCGGATCATATTCGACTCCAACAGTAATTGGAAAAATACTTTAATATTTTTTTTTCACTTTTGGCAACGGCATCCGCTAACCCGGTGTCTTAACAAGTTCAATGTTAAAAACGAGACATCATTATAAGCCCATTTAGTAGAAGACATGATCATTGATAGCCGATGTGATGAACAGCCCCTAGAGACTCGTTACTCGTGATAAAGCAACATACACAAGTTGTTTGTTGGCTGTGTTTTTAATCGTAAGAGTATGTAATTTCGTAATCATAATTCGTATCATGCTGTATAAGATAGCAGAAAATTTCCAGCAGAAAAAATGCGTTTTGCTATTCACCGCTAGAGGCATCACTATCACAAAAATGAAATTTTTTCTGCTGAAATTTTTTTACACCAGCAGAAAATTTTTGATATTTTTATGCAAATTAAAAATTCTCAGCAGAAAATTTTATGAAAAATCAGAGAATTTATGAAAAAGAAGAGAAAATGTATGTTTAAACATTTTGAAGCGATGAAAGATAATTTTTTTTAAAAAAACGATTTGCGTATGTATAGTGTAAGCATACTCAAAACATACTAAAATTATCATAATCATCATTATGCAAACACAGGGCAACATCAAAATATGGCCATCGTTGAAAGCACTCCATACATATTTGAAGTCATTTTAATGTGAAATGTTTTCAGTTTTTTAACAAAAGTGTTAGAAAAACCCCCTGTAACTACCCTGGGTGTATGTTTTTATGGTAGCTGAGATCATAATCTATATACATGAGCAACATAAGATTCACACCTAGCGTCAGTAGCCTTCCATACATTTTTGAAGTCATTTTAATGTGAAATGTTTTCAGTTTTTTAACAAAAGTGTTAGAAAAACCCCCCTGTAACTACCCTGGGTGTATGTTTTTATGGTAGCTGAGATCATAATCTATATACATGAGCAACATAAGATTCACACCTAGCGTCAGTAGCCTTCCATCATTTTTGAAGTCATTTTAATGTGAAATGTTTTCAGTTTTTTAACAAAAGTGTTAGAAAAACCCCCCTGTAACTACCCTGGGTGTATGTTTTTATGGTAGCTGAGATCATAATCCATATAAATGAGCAACGTAAGATTCACAACTAGCGTCAGTAGCTTTCCATACATTTTTGAATTCATTTTAATGTGACATGTTTTCAGTTTTTTAACAAAAGTGTTAGAAAAACCCCCCTGTAACTACCCTGGTTGTATGTTTTTATGGTAGCTGAGATCATAATCCATATACATGAGCAACGTAAGATTCACACCTAGCGTCAGTAGCCTTCCATACATTTTTGAATTCATTTTAATGTGACATGTTTTCAGTTTTTTAACAAAAGTGTTAGAAAAACCCCCCTGTAACTACCCTGGGTGTATGTTTTTATGGTAGCTGAGATCATAATCCATATACTTGAGCAACATAAGATTCACACCTAGCGTCAGTAGCCTTCCATACATTTTTGAATTCATTTTAATGTGACATGTTTTCAGTTTTTTAACAAAAGTGTTAGAAAAACCCCCCTATAACTACCCTGGGTGTATGTTTTTATGGTAGCTGAGATCATAATCTATATACATGAGCAACGTTAGATTCACACCTAGCGTCAGTAGCCTTCCATACATTTTTGAATTCATTTTAATGTGACATGTTTTCATTTTTTTAACAAAAGTGTTAGAAAAACCCCCCTGTAACTACCCTGGGTGTATGTTTTTATGGTAGCTGAGATCATAATCTATATACATGAGCAACGTAAGATTCATACCTAGCGTCAGTAGCCTTCCATACATTTTTGAATTCATTTTAATGTGAAATGTTTTCAGTTTTTTAACAAAAGTGTTAGAAAAACCCCCCTGTAACTACCCTGGGTGTATGTTTTTATGGTAGCTGAGATCATAATCCATATACTTGAGCAACATAAGATTCACACCTAGCGTCAGTAGCCTTCCATACATTTTTGAATTCATTTTAATGTGACATGTTTTCAGTTTTTTAACAAAAGTGTTAGAAAAACCCCCCTGTAACTACCTTGGGTGTATGTTTTTATGGTAGCTGAGATCATAATCCATATACTTGAGCAACGTAAGATTCACACCTAGCGTCAGTAGCCTTCCATACATTTTTGAAGTCATTTTAATGTGAAATGTTTTCAGTTTTTTAACAAAAGTGTTAGAAAAACCCCCCTGTAACTACCCTGGGTATATGTTTTTATGGTAGCTGAGATCATAATCTATATACATGAGCAACATAAGATTCACACCTAGCATCAGTAGCCTTCCATATATTTTTGAAGTCATTTTAATGTGAAATGTTTTCAGTTTTTTAACAAAAGTGTTAGAAAAACCCCCCTGTAACTACCCTGGGTGTATGTTTTTATGGTAGCTGAGATCATAATCTATATACATGAGCAACATAAGATTCTCAACTGGCGTCAGTAGCCTTCCATACATTTTTGAATTCATTTTAATGTGACATGTTTTCAGTTTTTTAACAAAAGTGTTAGAAAACCCCCCCTGTAACTACCCTGGGTGTATGTTTTTATGGTAGCTGAGATCATAATCTATATACATGAGCAACATAAGATTCACACCTAGCGTCAGTAGCCTTCCATCATTTTTGAAGTCATTTTAATGTGAAATGTTTTCAGTTTTTTAACAAAAGTGTTAGAAAAACCCCCCTGTAACTACCCTGGGTGTATGTTTTTATGGTAGCTGAGATCATAATCCATATAAATGAGCAACGTAAGATTCACAACTAGCGTCAGTAGCTTTCCATACATTTTTGAATTCATTTTAATGTGACATGTTTTCAGTTTTTTAACAAAAGTGTTAGAAAAACCCCCCTGTAACTACCCTGGGTGTATGTTTTTATGGTAGCTGAGATCATAATCCATATACATGAGCAACGTAAGATTCACACCTAGCGTCAGTAGCCTTCCATACATTTTTGAATTCATTTTAATGTGACATGTTTTCAGTTTTTTAACAAAAGTGTTAGAAAAACCCCCCTGTAACTACCCTGGGTGTATGTTTTTATGGTAGCTGAGATCATAATCCATATACTTGAGCAACATAAGATTCACACCTAGCGTCAGTAGCCTTCCATACATTTTTGAATTCATTTTAATGTGACATGTTTTCAGTTTTTTAACAAAAGTGTTAGAAAAACCCCCCTGTAACTACCCTGGGTGTATGTTTTTATGGTAGCTGAGATCATAATCCATATACTTGAGCAACATAAGATTCACACCTAGCGTCAGTAGCCTTCCATACATTTTTGAATTCATTTTAATGTGACATGTTTTCAGTTTTTTAACAAAAGTGTTAGAAAAACCCCCCTGTAACTACCCTGGGTGTATGTTTTTATGGTAGCTGAGATCATAATCTATATACATGAGCAACGTAAGATTCACACCTAGCGTCAGTAGCCTTCCATACATTTTTGAATTCATTTTAATGTGACATGTTTTCAGTTTTTTAACAAAAGTGTTAGAAAAACCCCCCTGTAACTACCCTGGGTGTATGTTTTTATGGTAGCTGAGATCATAATCCATATACTTGAGCAACGTAAGATTCCCACCTAGCGTCAGTAGCCTCCCATACATTTTTGAATTCATTTTAATGTGACATGTTTTTAGTTTTTTAACAAAAGTGTTAGAAAAACCCCCCTGTAACTACCCTGGGTGTATGTTTTTATGGTAGCTGAGATCATAATCTATATACATGAGCAACGTAAGATTCACACCTAGCGTCAGTAGCCTTCCATACATTTTTGAATTCATTTTAATGTGACATGTTTTCAGTTTTTTAACAAAAGTGTTAGAAAAACCCCCCTGTAACTACCCTGGGTGTATGTTTTTATGGTAGCTGAGATCATAATCTATATACATGAGCAACAAAAGATTCACACCTAGCGTCAGTAGCCTTCCATACATTTTTGAATTCATTTTAATGTGAAATGTTTTCAGTTTTTTAACAAAAGTGTTAGAAAAACCCCCCTGTAACTACCCTGGGTGTATGTTTTTATGGTAGCTGAGATCATAATCTATATACATGAGCAACATAAGATTCACACCTAGCGTCAGTAGCCTTCCATACATTTTAGAAGTCATTTTAATGTGACATGTTTTCAGTTTTTTAACAAAAGTGTTAGAAAAACCCCCCTGTAACTACCCTGGGTGTATGTTTTTATGGTAGCTGAGATCATAATCCATATACATGAGCAACGTAAGATTCACACCTAGCGTCAGTAGCCTTCCATTCATTTTTGAATTCATTTTAATGTGACATGTTTTCAGTTTTTTAACAAAAGTGTTAGAAAACCCCCCCTATAACTACCCTGGGTGTATGTTTTTATGGTAGCTGAGATCATAATCTATATACATGAGCAACGTTAGATTCACACCTAGCGTCAGTAGCCTTCCATACATTTTTGAATTCATTTTAATGTGACATGTTTTCATTTTTTTAACAAAAGTGTTAGAAAAACCCCCCTGTAACTACCCTGGGTGTATGTTTTTATGGTAGCTGAGATCATAATCTATATACATGAGCAACGTAAGATTCATACCTAGCGTCAGTAGCCTTCCATACATTTTTGAATTCATTTTAATGTGAAATGTTTTCAGTTTTTTAACAAAAGTGTTAGAAAAACCCCCCTGTAACTACCCTGGGTGTATGTTTTTATGGTAGCTGAGATCATAATCCATATACTTGAGCAACATAAGATTCACACCTAGCGTCAGTAGCCTTCCATACATTTTTGAATTCATTTTAATGTGAAATGTTTTCAGTTTTTTAACAAAAGTGTTAGAAAAACCCCCCTGTAACTACCCTGGGTGTATGTTTTTATGGTAGCTGAGATCATAATCCATAAACATGAGCAACGTAAGATTCACACCTAGCGTCAGTAGCCTTCCATACATTTTTGAATTCATTTTAATGTGACATGTTTTCAGTTTTTTAACAAAAGTGTTAGAAAAACCCCCCTGTAACTACCCTGGGTGTATGTTTTTATGGTAGCTGAGATCATAATCCATATACTTGAGCAACATAAGATTCACACCTAGCGTCAGTAGCCTTCCATACATTTTTGAATTCATTTTAATGTGACATGTTTTCAGTTTTTTAACAAAAGTGTTAGAAAAACCCCCCTGTAACTACCCTGGGTGTATGTTTTTATGGTAGCTGAGATCATAATCTATATACATGAGCAACGTTAGATTCACACCTAGCGTCAGTAGCCTTCCATACATTTTTGAATTCATTTTAATGTGACATGTTTTCAGTTTTTTAACAAAAGTGTTAGAAAAACCCCCCTGTAACTACCCTGGGTGTATGTTTTTATGGTAGCTGAGATCATAATCCATAAACATGAGCAACGTAAGATTCACACCTAGCGTCAGTAGCCTTCCATACATTTTTGAATTCATTTTAATGTGACATGTTTTCAGTTTTTTAACAAAAGTGTTAGAAAAACCCCCCTGTAACTACCCTGGGTGTATGTTTTTATGGTAGCTGAGATCATAATCCATAAACATGAGCAACGTAAGATTCATACCTAGCGTCAGTAGCCTTCCATACATTTTTGAATTCATTTTAATGTGGAATGTTTTCAGTTTTTTAACAAAAGTGTTAGAAAAACCCCCCTGTAACTACCCTGGGTGTATGTTTTTATGGTAGCTGAGATCATAATCCATAAACATGAGCAACGTAAGATTCACACCTAGCGTCATTAGCCTTCCATACATTTTTGAATTCATTTTAATGTGACATGTTTTCAGTTTTTTAACAAAAGTGTTAGAAAAACCCCCCTGTAACTACCCTGGGTGTATGTTTTTATGGTAGCTGAGATCATAATTCATAAACATGAGCAACGTAAGATTCACACCTAGCGTCAGTAGCCTTCCATACATTTTTGAATTCATTTTAATGTGACATGTTTTCAGTTTTTTAACAAAAGTGTTAGAAAAACCCCCCTGTAACTACCCTGGGTGTATGTTTTTATGGTAGCTGAGATCATAATCTATATACATGAGCAACGTAAGATTCACACCTAGCGTCAGTAGCCTTCCATACATTTTTGAATTCATTTTAATGTGACATGTTTTCAGTTTTTTAACAAAAGTGTTAGAAAAACCCCCCTGTAACTACCCTGGGTGTATGTTTTTATGGTAGCTGAGATCATAATCCATATACTTGAGCAACATAAGATTCACACCTAGCGTCAGTAGCCTTCCATACATTTTTGAATTCATTTTAATGTGACATGTTTTCAGTTTTTTAACAAAAGTGTTAGAAAAACCCCCCTGTAAGTACCATGTAACTACCCAAGTAATATTGAAATTTTTTTTAAAATGACTTCAAAAATGTATGGAAGGCTACTGACGCTAGGTGTGAATCTAACGTTGCTCATGTATATAGATTATGATCTCAGCTACCATAAAAACATACACCCAGGGTAGTTACAGGGGGGTTTTCTAACACTTTTGTTAAAAAACTGAAAACATTTCACATTAAAATGAATTCAAAAATGTATGGAAGGCTACTGACGCTAGGTGTGAATCTTATGTTGCTCATGTATATAGATTATGATCTCAGCTACCATAAAAACATACACCCAGGGCAGTTACAGGGGGGTTTTTCTAACACTTTTGTTAAAAAACTAAAAACATGTTACATTAAAATGAATTCAAAAATGTATGGAAGGCTACTGACGCTAGGTATGAATCTTACGTTGCTCATGTATATAGATTATGATCTCAGCTACCATAAAAACATACACCCAGGGTAGTTACAGGGGGGTTTTTCTAACACTTTTGTTAAAAAAATGAAAACATGTCACATTAAAATGAATTCAAAAATGTATGGAAGGCTACTGACGCTAGGTGTGAATCTAACGTTGCTCATGTATATAGATTATGATCTCAGCTACTATAAAAACATACACCCAGGGTAGTTACAGGGGGGTTTTTCTAACACTTTTGTTAAAAAACTGAAAACATGTCACATTAAAATGAATTCAAAAATGTATGGAAGGCTACTGACGCTAGGTGTGAATCTTACGTTGCTCATGTATATAGATTATGATCTCAGCTACCATAAAAACATACACCCAGGGTAGTTACAGGGGGGTTTTTCTAACACTTTTGTTAAAAAACTGAAAACATTTCACATTAAAATGACTTCAAAAATATATGGAAGGCTACTGATGCTAGGTGTGAATCTTATGTTGCTCATGTATATAGATTATGATCTCAGCTACCATAAAAACATACACCCAGGGTAGTTACAGGGGGGTTTTTCTAACACTTTTGTTAAAAAACTAAAAACATGTCACATTAAAATGATTTCAAAAATATATGGAAGGCTACTGACGCCAGGTGTGAATCTTACATTGCTCATGTTTATGGATTATGATCTCAGCTACCATAAAAACATACACCCAGGGTAGTTACAGGGGGGTTTTTCTAACACTTTTGTTAAAAAACTGAAAACATGTCACATTAAAATGAATTCAAAAATGTATGGAAGGCTACTGACGCTAGGTGTGAATCTTATGTTGCTCAAGTATATGGATTATGATCTCAGCTACCATAAAAACATACACCCAGGGTAGTTACAGGGGGGTTTTTCTAACACTTTTGTTAAAAAACTGAAAACATGTCACATTAAAATGAATTCAAAAATGTATGGAAGGCTACTGACGCTAGGTGTGAATCTTACGTTGCTCATGTTTATGGATTATGATCTCAGCTACCATAAAAACATACACCCAGGGTAGTTACAGGGGGGTTTTTCTAACACTTTTGTTAAAAAACTGAAAACATTTCACATTAAAATGAATTCAAAAATGTATGGAAGGCTACTGACGCTAGGTATGAATCTTACGTTGCTCATGTATATAGATTATGATCTCAGCTACCATAAAAACATACACCCAGGGTAGTTACAGGGGGGTTTTTCTAACACTTTTGTTAAAAAAATGAAAACATGTCACATTAAAATGAATTCAAAAATGTATGGAAGGCTACTGACGCTAGGTGTGAATCTTATGTTGCTCAAGTATATGGATTATGATCTCAGCTACCATAAAAACATACACCCAGGGTAGTTACAGGGGGTTTTTCTAACACTTTTGTTAAAAAACTGAAAACATTTCACATTAAAATGAATTCAAAAATGTATGGAAGGCTACTGACGCTAGGTGTGAATCTTATGTTGCTCATGTATATAGATTATGATCTCAGCTACCATAAAAACATACACCCAGGGTAGTTACAGGGGGGTTTTTCTAACACTTTTGTTAAAAAACTAAAAACATGTCACATTAAAATGAATTCAAAAATGTATGGGAGGCTACTGACGCTAGGTGTGAATCTTACGTTGCTCAAGTATATGGTATATGATCTCAGCTACCATAAAAACATACACCCAGGGTAGTTACAGGGGGGTTTTTCTAACACTTTTGTTAAAAAACTGAAAACATGTCACATTAAAATGAATTCAAAAATGTATGGAAGGCTACTGACGCTAGGTGTGAATCTTACGTTGCTCATGTATATAGATTATGATCTCAGCTACCATAAAAACATACACCCAGGGTAGTTACAGGGGGGTTTTTCTAACACTTTTGTTAAAAAACTAAAAACATGTCACATTAAAATGAATTCAAAAATGTATGGGAGGCTACTGACGCTAGGTGTGAATCTTACGTTGCTCAAGTATATGGATTATGATCTCAGCTACCATAAAAACATACACCCAGGGTAGTTACAGGGGGGTTTTTCTAACACTTTTGTTAAAAAACTGAAAACATGTCACATTAAAATGAATTCAAAAATGTATGGAAGGCTACTGACGATAGGTGTGAATCTTACGTTGCTCATGTATATAGATTATGATCTCAGCTACCATAAAAACATACACCCAGGGTAGTTACAGGGGGGTTTTTCTAACACTTTTGTTAAAAAACTGAAAACATGTCACATTAAAATGACTTCAAAAATGTATGGAAAGCTACTGACGCTAGGTGTGAATCTTACGTTGCTCATTTATATGGATTATGATCTCAGCTACCATAAAAACATACACCCAGGGTAGTTACAGGGGGGTTTTTCTAACACTTTTGTTAAAAAACTGAAAACATTTCACATTAAAATGAATTCAAAAATGTATGGAAGGCTACTGACGCTAGGTGTGAATCTTACGTTGCTCATGTATATTGATTATGATCTCAGCTACCATAAAAACATACACCCAGGGTAGTTACAGGGGGGTTTTTCTAACACTTTTGTTAAAAAACTGAAAACATGTCACATTAAAATGAATTCAAAAATGTATGGAAGGCTACTGACGCTAGGTGTGAATCTTACGTTGCTCATGTATATAGATTATGATCTCAGCTACCATAAAAACATACACCCAGGGTAGTTACAGGGGGTTTTTCTAACACTTTTGTTAAAAAACTGAAAACATGTCACATTAAAATGAATTCAAAAATGTATGGAAAGCTACTGACGCTAGGTGTGAATCTTACGTTGCTCATTTATATGGATTATGATCTCAGCTACCATAAAAACATACACCCAGGGTAGTTACAGGGGGGTTTTTCTAACACTTTTGTTAAAAAACTGAAAACATTTCACATTAAAATGAATTCAAAAATGTATGGAAGGCTACTGACGCTAGGTATGAATCTTACGTTGCTCATGTATATAGATTATGATCTCAGCTACCATAAAAACATACACCCAGGGTAGTTACAGGGGGGTTTTTCTAACACTTTTGTTAAAAAACTGAAAACATGTCACATTAAAATGAATTCAAAAATGTATGGAAGGCTACTGACGCTAGGTGTGAATCTTACGTTGCTCATGTATATGGATTATGATCTCAGCTACCATAAAAACATACACCCAGGGTAGTTACAGGGGGGTTTTTCTAACACTTTTGTTAAAAAACTGAAAACATTTCACATTAAAATGAATTCAAAAATGTATGGAAGGCTACTGACGCTAGGTGTGAATCTTATGTTGCTCATGTATATAGATTATGATCTCAGCTACCATAAAAACATACACCCAGGGTAGTTACAGGGGGGTTTTTCTAACACTTTTGTTAAAAAACTAAAAACATGTCACATTAAAATGAATTCAAAAATGTATGGGAGGCTACTGACGCTAGGTGTGAATCTGACGTTGCTCAAGTATATGGATTATGATCTCAGCTACCATAAAAACATACACCCAGGGTAGTTACAGGGGGGTTTTTCTAACACTTTTGTTAAAAAACTGAAAACATGTCACATTAAAATGAATTCAAAAATGTATGGAAGGCTACTGACGCTAGGTGTGAATCTTACGTTGCTCATGTATATAGATTATGATCTCAGCTACCATAAAAACATACACCCAGGGTAGTTACAGGGGGGTTTTTCTAACACTTTTGTTAAAAAACTAAAAACATGTCACATTAAAATGAATTCAAAAATGTATGGGAGGCTACTGACGCTAGGTGTGAATCTTACGTTGCTCAAGTATATGGATTATGATCTCAGCTACCATAAAAACATACACCCAGGGTAGTTACAGGGGGGTTTTTCTAACACTTTTGTTAAAAAACTGAAAACATGTCACATTAAAATGAATTCAAAAATGTATGGAAGGCTACTGACGATAGGTGTGAATCTTACGTTGCTCATGTATATAGATTATGATCTCAGCTACCATAAAAACATACACCCAGGGTAGTTACAGGGGGGTTTTTCTAACACTTTTGTTAAAAAACTGAAAACATGTCACATTAAAATGACTTCAAAAATGTATGGAAGGCTACTGACGCTAGGTGTGAATCTTACGTTGCTCATTTATATGGATTATGATCTCAGCTACCATAAAAACATACACCCAGGGTAGTTACAGGGGGGTTTTTCTAACACTTTTGTTAAAAAACTAAAAACATTTCACATTAAAATGAATTCAAAAATGTATGAAAGGCTACTGACGCTAGGTGTGAATCTTATGTTGCTCATGTATATAGATTATGATCTCAGCTACCATAAAAACATACACCCAGGGTAGTTACAGGGGGGTTTTTCTAACACTTTTGTTAAAAAACTGAAAACATGTCACATTAAAATGAATTCAAAAATGTATGGAAAGCTACTGACGCTAGGTGTGAATCTTACGTTGCTCATTTATATGGATTATGATCTCAGCTACCATAAAAACATACACCCAGGGTAGTTACAGGGGGGTTTTTCTAACACTTTTGTTAAAAAACTGAAAACATTTCACATTAAAATGAATTCAAAAATGTATGGAAGGCTACTGACGCTAGGTGTGAATCTTACGTTGCTCATGTATATTGATTATGATCTCAGCTACCATAAAAACATACACCCAGGGTAGTTACAGGGGGGTTTTTCTAACATTTTTGTTAAAAAACTGAAAACATGTCACATTAAAATGAATTCAAAAATGTATGGAAGGCTACTGACGCTAGGTGTGAATCTTATGTTGCTCGTGTATATAGATTATGATCTCAGCTACCATAAAAACATACACCCAGGGTAGTTACAGGGGGGTTTTTCTAACACTTTTGTTAAAAAACTGAAAACATGTCACATTAAAATGAATTCAAAAATGTATGGAAGGCTACTGACGCTAGGTGTGAATCTTACGTTGCTCATGTATATAGATTATGATCTCAGCTACTATAAAAACATACACCCAGGGTAGTTACAGGGGGGTTTTTCTAACACTTTTGTTAAAAAACTGAAAACATGTCACATTAAAATGACTTCAAAAATGTATGGAAGGCTACTGACGCTAGGTGTGAATCTTACGTTGCTCATTTATATGGATTATGATCTCAGCTACCATAAAAACATACACCCAGGGTAGTTACAGGGGGGTTTTTCTAACACTTTTGTTAAAAAACTGAAAACATGTCACATTAAAATGACTTCAAAAATGTATGGAAGGCTACTGACGCTAGGTGTGAATCTTACGTTGCTCATTTATATGGATTATGATCTCAGCTACCATAAAAACATACACCCAGGGTAGTTACAGGGGGGTTTTTCTAACACTTTTGTTAAAAAACTGAAAACATTTCACATTAAAATGAATTCAAAAATGTATGGAAGGCTACTGACGCTAGGTGTGAATCTTACGTTGCTCATGTATATTGATTATGATCTCAGCTACCATAAAAACATACACCCAGGGTAGTTACAGGGGGGTTTTTCTAACACTTTTGTTAAAAAACTGAAAACATGTCACATTAAAATGAATTCAAAAATGTATGGAAGGCTACTGACGCTAGGTGTGAATCTTACGTTGCTCATGTATATAGATTATGATCTCAGCTACCATAAAAACATACACCCAGGGTAGTTACAGGGGGTTTTTCTAACACTTTTGTTAAAAAACTGAAAACATGTCACATTAAAATGAATTCAAAAATGTATGGAAAGCTACTGACGCTAGGTGTGAATCTTACGTTGCTCATTTATATGGATTATGATCTCAGCTACCATAAAAACATACACCCAGGGTAGTTACAGGGGGGTTTTTCTAACACTTTTGTTAAAAAACTGAAAACATTTCACATTAAAATGAATTCAAAAATGTATGGAAGGCTACTGACGCTAGGTGTGAATCTTACGTTGCTCATGTATATTGATTATGATCTCAGCTACCATAAAAACATACACCCAGGGTAGTTACAGGGGGGTTTTTCTAACATTTTTGTTAAAAAACTGAAAACATGTCACATTAAAATGAATTCAAAAATGTATGGAAGGCTACTGACGCTAGGTGTGAATCTTATGTTGCTCGTGTATATAGATTATGATCTCAGCTACCATAAAAACATACACCCAGGGTAGTTACAGGGGGGTTTTTCTAACACTTTTGTTAAAAAACTGAAAACATGTCACATTAAAATGAATTCAAAAATGTATGAAAGGCTACTGACGCTAGGTGTGAATCTTATGTTGCTCATGTATATAGATTATGATCTCAGCTACCATAAAAACATACACCCAGGGTAGTTACAGGGGGGTTTTTCTAACACTTTTGTTAAAAAACTGAAAACATTTCACATTAAAATGACTTCAAAAATGTATGGAGTGCTTTCAACGATGGCCATATTTTGATGTTGCCCTGTGTTTGCATAATGATGATTATGATAATTTTAGTATGTTTTGAGTACGCTTACACTATACATACGCAAATCGTTTTTTTAAAAAAAATTATCTTTCATCGCTTCAAAATGTTTAAACATACATTTTCTCTTCTTTTTCATAAATTCTCTGATTTTTCATAAAATTTTCTGCTGAGAATTTTTAATTTGCATAAAAATATCAAAAATTTTCTGCTGGTGTAAAAAAATTTCAGCAGAAAAAATTTCATTTTTGTGATAGTGATGCCTCTAGCGGTGAATAGCAAAACGCATTTTTTCTGCTGGAAATTTTCTGCTATCTTATACAGCATATTCGTATCTCGTATCGTAATTTTTTTGTTTTGATTTTCCTGATCGATGGAAATGTCGATGGTTTCTATTTCATTTTTGCTCACAAAAAACGAAACAAATTGAGAATTGTTTAAGCAGTTAGTAGAGGCAAAATAGAACTTCAAGTGCCAATCAAAAGTGAAAATGAAATAGAAGAGGAACTAGACAGGCTCCTTGATGTCATACAGGCTCCTTGATGTCATACAGGCTCCTTGATGTCTTACAGGCTCCTTGATGTCCTGTGCTGTCATTTTCTATCATTATGTGTGTGTGTCAAATTCTCATGAAACTTCGCCAAAATGTTTACAAATTCGTTGTTCATTATCGAGCACTATATCGCTTGAGAAGACAAAATCAAGAAAATGTTCCCCGCCCAGCCTCGATACGTGGGAAATATTTGACAGATGGTAAGTAAATAGGTGTGGTTGCAATATTTTTGGTGAATTTTGGACAGATTTCAATAAATATAGGAGCCGGTGCACTGGTGGAATATAATTGGACATATTACTATTTAATGAATAGGAACATTCACTATAGCGGATAGTAAAATTTACTACGGTTACCATGTAAATAGGAAGCTGTTATATAATATATAGCAGGGCTTACTATTAAAATCTTAATTTTCTTGAATTCCTATAACAAGTAGGTAACATTCCTATAAGAATTCTATAGTTAATAGGAAATACTACTATGGGAAATAGTAATTGGTGTAATTTATAGGAGAGATTCCTATATAGCACTGTCTACTATGCAAAATAGAATGTTTCCTATACACATAATGAATTATATAATAATAAATAGTACAGCTTACTATAATCGGACTCCCATACATAAATAGGAAAAAATTGATTTTTTTTCTCCGTGAATAGCTGTATCGCCCGCAAATGTTACAATGGTAGCACCTTCTATGTTTGGCATATCTCTGGTGTACAGGATATACAGTATAGGACCCAGTGCGCTAACCTGTGGTATGCCTGCTGCTATTCTCTTTAGTTCAGAGTACTCTCCGTTATATTTTACACGGAACGATTTAGGAATTTAATAGAACTGTTTAGGTAGATCTCGATGCAATTTAAATTCAAGTACTTGATGCCAAACTTTGTCGAAAGCTTTTGCTACATCTAAGAAGATGCTGCTATATTGTCCGTTATTTTGTGAACTTGTTCTATCGTAGAGTGATTTTCCCTAAATCCAAATTGGTGGGGTGGAATAAAATTTCGTTCTCCTATTATTGGCTTGAGCCTCTTGAGTAGTAATTTTTCAAATAATTTTGAAATGACAGGAAGTAGTGAAAGCTCCCTGTACAACTTTTTGCCGTTTGCTGGTTTGCCTGGTTTATTAATCATAATTACTTCATCAACCTTGTATTGCCGTGGGACATATTTTTGTCTGAAGGCAGCATTGATTATTTGAACCAGTTTTCGTAATCCCTTTTCGGAAATCGCTTTTACGAATTGGCCAGAAATGAGATCATAGCCTGGGGTTTTTTCACATTTAAATTGTACTTGATCTCTTCTTTCAATTCCTGTAATGTTATAGATCGTATATTATGGTCATCAATTTTGCTAATTGTAGTTGTGTTTTCACCTGCAGTTTGCCTGGGTAACGTTTGAAAAGTTTCTTCCAAGTGAGCCTCAAATAATGTAGCTTTTTGCTTATCACTTTTGGTCCAGGTTCCTTCCTCATTTTTAATAGGCGGAACATGCATTTTGGCCCTTTTTAATCCCTCTGTTGCTTTCCGAAAAATCAGTGTCTTTATGTTCGGTGAGACCACTTAGGTACTTGTTAATAGTTTCGTTCTTAATTTCTTTTATAAGTTGTTTCCTTTTATTGCACAGATAATCGAGGATTTTTTTGATTTCCGGAGCGCGTGTCCTTTGCTTGGTCTTTCGTGCCTTCCGTTTCTCTCTATCTAATTCCCTGACTTCAAGAGTGTAATTTTGATTCCTACGGGATTCGGTATGATTAGTAGGAGAACTTCCCCATTCTGCTTGTTGAATAGTACTGTTAAGTATCTTCAATTCTTCTTCCAATTGTACCGTGTTTTAATTGACACGTGAAGGTCTATTTGCTCTTCAATTAGTTCTTGGAATAGGTCCCAGTCAGTTTTATTATTTGTTAGCTTAGGCAAGTTATCTTTCTTAATTATCATTGTGTTGAGTGTCATGATAACAGGTGAATGGTCTGAATATATTCCCTTGCTATTTTCGAGAAAACGGTAAGCATAATAAAGGCTCCTTTAGCGCTCATATATTTCTAGGAGATTGGCTTCGAGTTTACAGCTCAATCAACTGAAACAATGGGGGTGGGACATACTCAGACAACAAAATACAAGTTTCTCTCTGTCAAATCAACAACTTTGAAAAATAAAGTTTGTTCTTTGATAATCAACAGCTATCACAAATTTATACAATTTGTAAGATATGCTCTCTTATAATTTCACCTATGAGTCACTATATAATATCGTATTTGTGATCGTTCTACATAAGGATACAATCAAACCGTGGTGTCTTTTCACTTTTCGTCATTTCCCACACAAGCGAAGTTACACACAACAAAACTGACAATATTCTCTTGGCCAAAAATATTTCGTTACCGTTAAAGATATTGGAAGCTAACATATTTTAAGTACAGTGCAACAAATTTACAATTGTATACATATTGTTTAAATTTTATGGCTTTTTATAGAAGTTATAGTTTGTCTTTAAGAATTGTATCTCCGATAAACATAATTTTATAGTTACACATATCTCTAAACTCTCTCTGTCGTAACAGTCGACTATCGCTTACAGACCAGGCCTTACTAGCTACATGTTATATTATAATAAGATTCTACTTTAAAGAACGATATTAAATGGCTCAAGATCATTTTAATCTAGGAAAAGAATCATACAATTATGACATCACAACTAATAATTTTACGTCAGATTTCGATTTGACACACATCTGTTTCTTGGAATTTATAATTATTTTTCACCTAAATAATCTTGCTACGTAATGTACAAATGTGTAACAATATTTTTACGATCCATTACTGTCTGTATTACTGATTGTAACTGTCCATTAATTAAAACTTTTAATTTGTTAAAACAAAATGAATAGTGTGATATTGTATTTTTAATTAATTGTAAACACCGTTGTTTATGGTCCTTGTGTTTAATAAATTACTGGTATACATTTAGATTATATTAGTGCTATAACCCTTACATTTTAAGAATTCCTCTTCTACGTACCCATTGTCTCACATACATTGGAATAACAATTAAATTTAATTCTAACTTTCTAGGGAATTAACTGATTTGGTTGAACGCACCGCTTCAAAAAATGTAGCGGACAAAACTTTTTCATTCCATAACAAAATGGAATGCAGGTGTTTAGTTTCACATGGCTAGGCCCCACATTATTTTTTGTTCTTTATTAGTTCTCTAAGACATAACGCAGGGAGATTATTAAATAGAATATTAATCGTAAATTTTGTGTTTAACTATTTCCCTAAAGTTCAGCGACCATGACCCCATATCATTTCGTTATTGTCTCGTTTATCGTTTTCTCCCCCACATACAATAAACAAAATTTGTGTGTAATTTTTAACGGAAACACTCGTAACTCTTCCAACCAGTTCACATTTCGCAATAAAAATATTTTCCATCTCGATAAAAACAAGCTGATATAAATCTGTTAATTTGATTTACCCATCGCATCATAAAATTAAATTAACTTTTGATTTGCAAATAATAATAAAAAAAAACTGCAAACCCTTCGATACTTTCGTGAATCCTTGTATGTATGTGTTGTGAGGGGGCAAAAATACATATTTACTGTATCAATTACAATAAACAACTCAATTTAATCTCAAATGGTAAATACTCGTTCCCCCATTCGATTCTGGTATTTTGTACGCTGTACTTCATGTACATTTGATTTTTATTGATATGTATTACAATAAGCGCGACAACCCAACACTGAAAATATAAAATGTTAGTATGCGATAATTTATTTATTGCATTTTGTTGCATCGCAAATGTAACGTAGAATCTGTTTACTTTTCATAAATTATAATGTGGAAGTGTAACATGACGAATAAATCTGGCTTATTATTAACAAGGCGAAAATTTATATGCAATGCGACATATAGTTTAAAAAGGATTTTTTAATATTCTTCTCCGTTGGGAAGGTGGTTGCTGAATCTGTGATTTATTTTGAATTATGATTGTTACAACCGACAATAAAATGTTTACATTTTTCGCTGAAACTCTATTTGCATAGACGAAGAAACAAATTTATTTTATGCAGAGTCAGATTTTGGTACCTATAGGTGTTCAATACGAATATGTGTTAAATAGTATATACATATTTCTAAAGCTGTTCATGTCTTCAAACTATTCCGAATTTTAACAACATGTTCCTGAAAGCATTATTTTTGGAAGAATTATACTTAAGAGCGTTCTTTACTAAATTAAATTTATTGTTGAACCTAACCTAGCAATTAAATTTCAATGTGCCTATTTAGACATTTGATTTTACCACATAATGAAAATATTAAAAAACAAACCAAACTAGGCACAAGATTAAGGATTTTACTTTATTATTGTGATGACTGCTTGAGTCTCTTGTTGTTGTATATTCCGATCGAGCTCGGACTATTTTTTAAATTTGAGAGCTATTAACAAAATATTAAAAGAAAAATTCAAGAAAAGCGAAAAACTAGCATGACTTTTCCCTAATAGCTATTGGACATCAACAAATTCTAGAAGAAACTGTTTCCACAGATGCGTCTCGAGCCTGCCCAACTTACCCTTACGTTAGTAAACAACACTCTTAAAAGTTATTTTAACACATTTTGACTTTAGCAGACTAGAATCAATAAACGAAAAAGATCTTGAGTTTACAGTTAGATGGGAAAACTAACCAACAAGGAATTTGTTATGCGCCTCTAAATGTTTAAAATAAAATACGAAAACCTGCTAGTAGCCTATAGCAGAAAGCTATTCGGTTTTAATAATTTGATGGCAAGTTAAATGCGAAATTAAAACACTAAAATAAACAGAGCTGTGTTTCTTAAATGAGTCTCTTAAATGAAGCCCAAAATACATTTAATTTACGTCTTTTTTCATACTGTACATTATTTACACCCAGCACATCCTAGAAAAATGGAGGGGTGAATATGTTGTGGCCAACACCCGACTTTCATTTACTACCAATGTATACATGCATCTCGAATAAACCATATTTCATTGAACATTTGGTGAAACTGTCTTGCAATCACAAAACATTATACATGCTTAAATTTCAGAAACCCAACAAGGTCAACCCTTGTTGGTTGAATATTTAATCTATAAATTTATTTAACTCTTTGAATTCTTTATCGTTTTTTGTAACTGCTAAACTTTCCAACATCATTGCTACCACTTCTGGTATACAAGTTTAAGTATGAAATTTCATTCCGAATCGTCAATCTTCCTTGACTGTCGAGATGTCGAATTATTGTGAAATATTTTTTTTTTATCGAAACCTATCACTTCCGGTAAAATTAAAAAGAACATCTGAACTTGTTTTGATTGAAATTTAATTTACAATCTTTTTGTTTTTAATCGTTTATTCGAGCCATTTGCAACATACGAATCTATAAAAACTGCCGCTAGCGGTGGATTGATGTCGGCCAAAAACCACTGGGATCTCCCAATTTATGGAAAAAGCTTAGAGAGAAACAGTTTTTTTGACAAAAAAAAACGTTACATCCGTCGAAATTTTGGGAAACTGGTCTGGGACGATATTGTTGCAAAATAAATACCTCCTATGAGGATGCTACTTCCTTTGGGCCGATTTTAACCAAAAGTTGTTGAGATCTCCCAATTTATGAGAAAAGCTCAGTAACAATTAAGTTTCTTCCCGATCAGTTAATCCGGCCGGGCTGTAATGAAGCTATATACATTGAGTCTGCTCGCACCACACACGCACACACAGGTAGAGATTTTTATAAAACCCACTTTTACTTTATTTTCCATAGTAAAATAAAGTATAATTGTAATCATAAAAAAATTTGACATTTTGAGATTTCTGCAGATTTAAAATTTTCTATATCGGCGAAGTCAAAAAGTAGTCTTTATAAAATCTCTTTGTGTGTGTGCGTGCTACTTAAAGGAACCTAAATTAATCGTGGTTATTAGGCTTTTTTTAAATTATTACATATAAAAACTTATTCTGGGTTAAGTCTATTTTTGATTGATTATGTTATAATTTATAACATTAAGTCGTCGACGTTTAGGATATCACCCAAATCCATTTTCACGACGAAAAGAAAAAATCAATTAACTAAAAATTGATAAAACCAATTATAATTATACATAGTTATATATGGTAAACCAAAAAAAAATTAAACTTATCAAAATAGAACAAATTATCATACATTGTACATATATGTATGTATATTGTAAATTTAAAATTAATTATGAGTTACGAAGCTCATTTTCACTGAAGTGGACATGTAAATAAAGAAAACAGCCAGTTCTCGGCAGTAAAGAATCCACAAATAGTTCATCAATCACAACTACATCCCTTGAAAATGACGATAAGATGTACATTTTGGGCTTTAGGGGCATTGAGAAGGACCATTGGACCATATTTTTACGAAAATCCGAATGGTTCTGCTGTCATAGCCATTGGGAAACATTATCGTGATACGATAAGAAACTTTTTTAGACCAGAATTAAACAGTGATTTATTACAAAATTACAGATACATATTTTCAAATCTTTTTGAATACAGACGTTGCAATTTTCCGGCCTTATTTCAAACTTTAATCTTACAAACCGAAACAACGGAAATGCCTAATAGCAGAAAGTACCAAATAAATTGTTGACTTAAAAATACACAAAAATAGTATATTTTACCGAACGCAAAAATTGTTAATGCACCTCAAACTGACATTAACGGACGGTCAATTAGTAAATTTAAAAAAATATGTATATAGTATATTACATCGCCTGTAAAGTTCCCGGTCTAATACAAAGATGGTACCACAAATTTAAAACCCATATGATTTTTAAATTCTACAAACCTTCAAATGATACCTGTTAAAATTTCATGTCCTTTCGATTATTAATGCGAAATTCTTTGAAACTGTCAGACAACAAAAAATTACCCAGAATCAGCTGTCAGGGTAAAAAAAAACTTACACGGGTTGAGCTGTCAGCATAAGATTTTGACATTACACGTTAGATTTATACGAGAAAACAATAATAACAACAATATAATGTCAAAACATAAATATAAACATAGCCGCCGCACTATTTAAATTTTTATTTCATGTGTTTATTTTCATTGTCCCATTTGTGATATTATGTTTCCAAAATAAGTTTTCGTCTATTGTATTATAATGGAATAATTGTCCTCTTCATCATCCTCTTCGGACTCGAGTGATCCGCTATTACATTTGATGTGTTGAGGAGACGATTATGTTGAAAATTTAATAATAAAGCCGTCTCATAGACAAAAGTAAATGAATGTTGTTTCTTTTAACCTGCACTCTGTCCATTGGGATCAAATGGACTTTAGTCGACTTTAAAGTGTAAAAATATCAAACTTTTCGCCATAGAAATCGTTTAGCCGACAGGGCTAGCCTCAAGCAATGTTTTATGCAAGTAATAGAATAAAAAGGTATTGAAATTATTTATATATCGATTAGCTATAACAGGTAAAAGGAAATTAAACGCATTTCCGTCCAGTGGGGTCAGAATGACCCCAGATTTTGGTTATGTTTGGTTATGCATAAAAAACATTTTTTTAACAATTTGTGCTTGTATGTTACGTTTTACTAATAAATGTACGTATTTGTGCAATATTATATCGTCAAGCAGCATTATCACAGATTTTTGTGTTTGTATTTAAACATTTCCAGATTTGTAACCGTTATTTGATGTATGCCGGTATTTTGATGTATGTCAGAGTTCACAAAACTAGGATGAACGGTCGTACGAGCTGTACTGTTTAGATAATCGACCATTTTACCGGGCTGTTATGCCCCTAAGGCATGTGCAGTAGTTGTTACGATTCCTGTGGTTCGATAATTATCAAACGAGAGCAGAGCGGTTAAAATTAGATAAATTAGCGCCGTTTCGTGATGTCTGGAATATGTTTTTGGCAAACCTTAACAACCGTATAAACCATCAATATATTTGACTATTGATGGCTATTTGAGCTTGTCCTTAACGCGTGACAGATGCTCGTGCATACAATATATTCCAACGAAACCTGGAAAATACGGCTTAAGAATATTTTGGTTGGATACGGTTCAAAAAATGCTTACCTTCTGAATGCTGAAATTTATGTTGGAAAACGACCGGATGAGCCACGTGCCAAGGATAATGCTTTAAATCTTTTTCATATGATATCTGCTCCGTATGTAAAGAAAGACCAGCACAATTACAATGGACAACTTTTGTGCATGTTGGAAGAATAATTGCTGCAAAGAAAGGCCACAATAATTGGCACAATTCGTAAGTGTAAACCGGACCTATCAAAAGAACTTACTGGAAAATTGGAATTAAAACGCCGGGAGCTCAGTTCTTCAAAATTTTGTTATGACAATCATTTGACTCTTATCAGCTATAAACTCAAGCCAAACAAAAACGTCTGTCTATTGTGAACTCTGCATAATATATACATATTGTGAACTCTACATCCTAGCGTTGACACTGAATCTGGGCATACTCATGCAAAACGAAAACCAAACGGTGGTCAATGGTTTTATTTTTTAATATGATTGACTTTGTGGGAATGGCAACATTTAATTTATATAAGTGTGACAATCCACAGTTTTTGGAAAAACAGAAAGCCTCAGAATCAAACTATTTCTAAAACAATTAGCTGCAATTGGCACAGGCAAACATATCGAAGCGGCTATCAAACCCGAAACCGTTAACAAAAAATGTTAAAATTGCAATAAATCAGATAGGGTATAAAGTGCTACACGTAGAATGAGTTCCAGCGGAAGGTAAAACAGCAACATCTTCAGGTAAATGTCCAAGATGATATCTTTGCCAACGATCCACTGATACTAAGACCAGATTCATATGTCATTCATGTAATATTAAGGACAAAGCCGTAACTACTATGGCTGTAAATTTTGAAAATCTGACATGGACGAACATATATAAATAACATATGACACGTTAAAACACGCAGTCGCAACTTTTTTACTGGTTACCACCAGGAATCGAACCCGGGACCCCCGAGTAACAGAGCAAGCACACTACTTACTAAGCTAACGAGGGCGACAAAACGCTACATGTAATAAACCATCTTGTGCATATCACACTAAGTCTCTATGCACAGAATGCATCAAACAACCGGAAGCGGATTTTGGTGAAGAGAAGAATTGACTGACCAAGAAGGTTTTGACTAAAAAGTATTTTTGTACTTTTTTATTAAATTATCCTTTAATTTTTCAATGTGATTTTTAAAATGGATTGATTTCAAAACCAAACAAAAAAAAATCATTTATTTTATTTTTTTTCGAACAACACGTATGAAAACTAATTTGGGGTCAGATTGGCCTCAGTAGACAAACAAAGTAACGATAAGTAGTTAAACGAACAGAATTTTGGAATGTCAAAATTTTTAAAATAATAAACAATTTTTTCAATGAACACTTCAACAAAGATCGGGTAATTTTTTATGTTCTTTTACACATAAATCGGGTAACTTTTTCTCACAAATTCCAAAGAATTTCGCATAAGTTTACAAGTTACAGTTGTTTTTGTGACGCTACTTTTGTTAATTACAAAAAATGGAAAATAAATAATTTCGTGTGTTGATTAAATACTATTTTTTGATGAAAAAAAATACCGTTCAAGTAAAAAGCAGTGGCTTGATAAGTGTTATCCGGACTTTGCACCAGGAAAACCAACCATTGTTGACTGGCATGCTGAATTTAAACGTGCTCGAACATCCACCGATGTTGCACCACGCTCTGAACGCCCAAATGTACATTTTTTGCAAATAAAAGTGGAAATTTTTTCATGCGTACTTTTTCCACAAACATACTTCTTACATTTTTCACAATTATTATTTGTTATGTTACTGTCGTACTTGATCTTTGTGGGTGTTCAGGGTCTTTTCTGTATTGCATTTATATATTAGATGGAAAGCTGTTCTGCTAATTAAAATAAAAACTCTTTTTGTTTTATTTTTATTCCTGTCATTTTTTTGTAATGGATCCAAGCATTTATAGCAACCAAATCTAAAATATTGAAAAATATTTGTAGAGGCCGTCTATGAGAACAAGCTTTTTACTGTATATTTTCTGGCCATTTGATGGGCTATATACCAACTCCAAATTTTGTGCTATTATAAAAATGAATAGATTCTGGTAAACGTTTTTTATTACTTTTATCAATTTTCACAAATTTATGCTTAGAACTACAACAGCCACTCTTTTATTTGGTTTGCTTTTATATATTGTAAGAACACAATTCTTTGATTTATATAGCAGAGTGGAAAAACGAGGATGTTTAAGGATTTTCTCCCCTGGGTTGACGGTTCTCTTTTAATGTACACAAATACATTTACATAAAATGGCGGAAAAGGGAAAAGGAAAGAAACAAAAGTTGTATAAGGGAATGTGATCTGGATTGTCTCGCTCTAATACAAGTAATATCCCTGTTGCTGCCCGGTAGCACAATTATGTGGGTACGGCAAAAGTACCATGTCAAAAATATATTTTTGTATGTTTATTGAACCAACTTACACATTTGTGCATTCGTTTCAAACTAATTTTCGTTCGAAAAGAAAATACTATAACTACACACACAATTGTGTTGGTTGTACTTCAAATCAAACTTAATTTTTTATCAAAAACGCCATTACATACTTTGGTTTTCTGCTCACACATTTGTGTGGTTTGGACTTAAATTGAGCCTTTTTTTGTTTGAAAAGGGATATATGAGTGAGGTGATCGCTTGTAACAGTTTTTTTTTTGCCTATAAAAGGCTAAACAAATTTGGATGCAGAGAGTTAATTTTTGTTCGTGTTTTAATTAACGTGGTCATCAGTTTTTTTGAGCTACGCACGATGACATATTTTTTTTTAGTACATGTCGTATCGGGCGCTTTTTTGATATTTGCGGTTTCTTGTTTCGGTGAATTAAAATTTCGATTTTGTCGAAATGAGAAACAATTTTAATTACAAATCCATTTTTCAAACTAATAATAAAGTTAAAAGTGTGCAAATTTAAAATTAATTTGTATAATATTGAGTTATAATTATCAAATAAAAACTATGTTTCGAGCTTATAAATTACGAAATCAAATAAATATAAATTTTCTGGATGTTCAGAAATAAATACGAACGAATAGTGCAGGAAAATTAATTTGCACATTTTTTTTTTATTTCAATTTTTTGATTTTTTTTTTTGAGAATTGTTCTATTGTAAACAATAAATTTCGAAAATTTAATAATGTAGGAGCATTTAAAAAGTCTGTTTTCTATTCTTTAATTTTTTTTGTTATGTTATTTTGGGTTTCACCAACTCCGCTTTGTTTTGAAATTTTTGTTGCGTTTCAGGAATGAGAAGATAATAGCGTTCATGTTTGGATGATGTAGTTAGTGTTCTCGATCACGTTTTGTAAATTTATCCAAACCTTGTTTCCTATCCCAGCCATATTTCATTCCCTCTTAAATGTATCCTACTTCTTTTCACTTCCTGCGGTCTAGCACGACCCATTCATGTTTCGGGAAACCCCACGCCTATCCCCTGAGCTCTAGCCGGCTTTTGATGACCGCCCCGAAACCTCCGTATGGATAAACATTTCTGTTACCGGACCAATAATCTCGTTGGTCCTGTTACAGATAGCGCCCAAGCAAAAGCACTAACACATAACTTGTAATAGTGGTAACAAATAATTAAAATGGCTAACTTATTCGTAATAATTGTTTTAGTTTCTTTTTAAATATAAATTTTATTATTCCAAATTTTTACCATCCCCTTTATATTCCGTTTGTATAAATGTAGATTTTAATGTTAGTTTAGTAATTCCATCAGAATGCAACGTAAGTTTTTTTCATATTTTCGCAATGACTTCCATTTATTTAGTAAACTGTATTGTTTGGTAAAGTATGGAAGAAAAACGAGTGTCTTACTATCGCAAATGAACCCAAAAGAAGTGGTTTCGTAGAATTGTTTGTTGGGTGGTAAAGACATTCTTTATTTTCAATCCCTCTTCATGAACCCCTCTGGCGCAAATGCTTCCATTTATCATAGTCGATTACGTCGACTGATTTGTTAGTATCCAGATTCCCCTTCCTAATCCTATTATGTTCTTCTCCACACCTTCTCCAAGGTAAGGATCAGCTTAACACTTAACCATTAATTAATACCAATTACGACTCATTGTGATCAGAACATTTACAACTTCATCCTTTCATTTATATGAATTAAATTCAATTCAATGTAATATTCGATTCATTTTTTTTATTATTTGAATCTATTACATATATTAATACGCTCAATTTTTTCAAACTCAACCCTAAAATGACCCCTAAACATGATCCGATTTGTTTAAATTTTTCAGGGTAGGTCGACATAAATATAGCGGTGTGCCTAGGCTAGAAAAATCGGAAAAATTCCACCGGGAAGTACCTGAAACGGATACCTCAGGTGTTTTCAGCAAAATTTTGTCACGACGCCAGAATGCCATGACAAAATATATGTTTATATTGAATTTATGATCATGCGCATTACACCTTGACAATGACAAAATTTATTAAAATTGCCGATGTTTTTGTCATAATACTCTGATGACAAAATGAGTAGAAAATTTGTAATTGAATCTCAATTAAACAAAACAGAGAAGAACATAAAGAGTGTTTTTTTTTATTCATTCCAAATATTCCGGACGTTCCGAACATGACATATTTTGTTTTTTTATTTATTCCATTATTTCTATTCCTGTTTTTTGTTATTTTTTTATTTATTCTAGACGTTCGGAACGTATTCTTTTCGCACTGGATGAAAAGGTAGAACGAAAGGAATATTTTTAATCTTAGTGGCTGGTGCTACATGAGATTTTAATTTCTGGTTTCAAACTAAGTCGTAATAGATTTTTTATTGTTAATTTAAACCTTTATATTAAATGAAAACACCTAATTTTATTGTATTGTTTTATTCTGTTCTCTCGAAAATAAAATTTAAACAAAAATGTACATCTCAAAAATGTCCTAAAATTTTTTTATTTTCATTTCTATTTTTGTCATTTCGGATTCACGGACAAAAAATATTTTTGTCTGTGAATCCGAAATGACAAAAATAGAAATGAAAATAAAAAAATTTAAGGGGATTTTTGAGATGTAAATTTTTGTTTAAATTTTATTTTCGAGAGAACAGAATAAAACAATACAATAAAATTAGGTGTTTTCATTTGATATAAAGGTTTAAATTAACAATAAAAAATCTATTACGACTTAGTTTGAAACGAGAAATTAAAATCTCGTGTAGCCCCAGCCAGTCGCCATATTCTTTGTTTTGAAGGGTTGTTTGTTTATTTTTAATGTAGTACATACACAACACTGTAAATAATGGACAACTAAAAAAATGACAGTCAAATATCTATTCCAAGTCGTTTTTTATTACATTCTGTTTGGAATATTTTAAGGTCACGTGATCAATATTCTATTTATTCTATTCCTTCTTTGGAATGAATAAAAAAAAGACTCAAAATGATTTTACATACATTTTGGTGTTAATGGGCTATTCCACACGAGTATGCATTACATCATGTCATTTCCTCGTTTCTTACCTCTTTGCCTACAAACTACGTTGGAGTGGGGATATCTCTGTTGTTAAATTTTAAACAAAAATTTTAGCGATGAACGAGTCAGAATCTACTTAAATATCTACTTAATATAATATAAAGTCCTGCTTTTTCCATTGACATATACCTATTAAAAAAAACTAACAATGAGTGTGTTGGTTACACTAACAATTCAACGTAAATTTGAATTTTGTTTTCCACATTTTTTTTGTTTCTGCGCTAATACACTTATACTTAGTTTTTCAAAAAAAATTACTACGAAAAAAAAAATTCCAATACATCTTTACTTAGATTGTTTATTTCATATGTGTGGAGTTAGCAGGACTTATGTTTAAGTAGATTCTGGTTGAAGTGAAGGAAGAAATTAATCATATACATCATTATTTCATAATTAAACATACATATATAAAAACAACAATTTGATTACTACGTGTGGACGTGAAATGTTGTAATGACATGATGTAATGCATACTCGTGTGGAATAGCCCAATATTTGTGAGTGTAAAAATACAATTTTGTCATGACACTCTATCTATTTAATATTTAAAAATTACCCGCGTATATGAATTTACTTTATTTTTGATAAAAGTGCATCAAATTTATATCTTAAAAAATCTTCTTAATCATTTCTTAACCAAAAATTCAACAAAATGTATTCACGTGACTGATTATTCAGTCACAGGTCAGCTTCTATCTATCTTCTATCTTCTTCTATCTATTATATTAATACTCTTAATTTTTTTCAAACTAAACCCTAAATTGACCCCTAAACATGATCCGATCCGTTAGATTTTTTCAGGGTATGTCGACATAAATATTGCGCTGTGCATAGGCTAGAAAAAAAATAAATCGGAAAAATTCCACCGGGAAATACCCAAAACGGGTACCTCAGGTGGTTTCAGCAAATTTCCAAGATTTGACGCTATGTGAGTTTGCTTTATTAAAACCCTGAATTTGTTATTGGCGTTTTTCATCGAATGTAGTTAGCGTTGGTTTCTATGTCTACAAGAGGGACGAGAATTGTCAAATTGATTGTTATAACAGTTTTAATTCCCCTTTTGCTTCATAGCAAACTACGATTTACATTTTGTTCACCCAGATGTCAGCTACTTTGTTACAAACCGCGAATATATCAAATTATTTTTTATCGAGTCGAAAATGCAAGATCGATCTTATGTCGTGATGCGTCTTTCTGAGACCTACCGAAGCAATAAATAATTAGTTTCGGAGGAGGTAATGAAGATGAAGCGTTGCTTGCAGCACAAACTGGCCGAACGAAGCTTGAGTCATGGTTTCAGCTCAACTTCAATATTAAAAACGCACGTCATTTCCTATAATATACTGACATTCCCTACCATTAAGCTTACGTACGCGGTAAATGACAACTTCGTCAAAGAGGTGGAGAGAAGGTTTTTCCACGAATATATACAGTAACCTTGAGAGATGAGGAGCGTTCCTTCCTGCAGCTTTTGCTACATATTCGAGGTTCCACCAGCTTTGAATTTGTACGAACATTCAATGGTTTTATTTACAAAACCTTCAAAGAAGCTATACAGCTGCACGGATCTGTTAAATGATGATGAATGGGATCACTGCTTAACAGAAACAGCAGTCTTTCAAATGCCAAGACAGCTTCGAGAGACTTTCGTTATATTTGTTGCTTTTGTCAACTTTCAAAACCTCTTGATCTCTGGATGGAGTATGCAGATGACACCATATTGAAAATGCAGCAAAAAATTTCGCTCTTACGATATCAACATAATTCTTATACAGCACGGACTTTCTTGCCCTATGAACAGCTTACCAACTCCATCGAGAACTCCCGTAGAAGTGAAAGTCTTTGATACAGTTTGAGAAGCCGAAGAAGCTGAATTACGAAATCAACTACTAAACGAAAAGCAGTTGGGTGCATCGTTCTTAAAAGAACTGCTGCAGTGGATGATGACAATGTCTCATGCCGAAGTTGAGATATGAATATTTGGTTTGGGCGCATAAATAGTCATGTGATCCCGAGCGCGTGTTTCCCGTTTGAGATTTGAATCTTTCGCTCGAGCGCGTAAGTGATAATGTGATTCCGAGCGCGCGCTTCCCGTTTGAGATATGAATATTTGACTTGGCACGTAAGTCATACTGTGAAAAATCTGTGAAAAATCTTCTTTAATCATTTCTTAACCAAAAATTCAATAAAATGTATTCACGTGACTGATTATTCAGCCACAGGTCAGCTAGTTTTTTTATTATTATCAAAACTTAACTTAGGCGTATAAGCTTGCCAGACATATAAATGACGCTCAATTTCATATGGCAGTCATAAGCAATTGAAAAGAAAAGTGTGTTTCTGAGCACGGTCGTCAATTTAAAAGTGTCCGGCAACGGGTTAAAGCGTACGAAGAATTAATTCGTAGAGTATATAAAAAGTCACAAAATCCTAAGAAATTGTATCATTATAAATATAATTTGTTTATTAATTGAAATTGAAAAGCAGTCAAAATGACTTCTTTGGGCAATCTAGTATTAAATTTTGCCATTTTGTATATTGTAGAATTTAAATGTAAATTTTTACTTTCCCTAAAACAGCCAGGACAATTCGATTTTAAAAATGGCAATATCCTACAGCCTTTTTATCTTAACTCGTCAAACGTCTAGAATGTTCGTTCTTACAAATGATATTTTACTTAATATTGTTAAATCTGGAAGGCAAGTCACAATGTCGACCATCGTCTAACACACGAGAAAACAAAGAGTTTGGAATTTAAATTGTTCCAGCACGTTCGCTAGGTTCGGATTTTTATCATCTAACAATAAATTACTATTGCTAAAAGCCACTGAACGATTGACCAAGATATAAGATTTAAGATTTTTTGGCTAGTAGTTGTTAACCAATTCCTATCGATTCTACTGTCTACCTTATGTCGTATAGAATGTGGGTCGATAAGCACTGAATTTCGATAGGAGTATTCTAGCATTGGTTTGAAATTCGCATTAAAATCAGGAATATTTAGAGTTTAAATTATTCTCAAGCTCTGCCGAAATAGGGAAACGTCGCTATATGTCGTTGCAAGGCTGTTTATACGTCATAAAAAATTGAAAGGTCACCCTTAGCGAAATGCAACAAATCTAGAGACAGTGCGGAAATTAATAAATCATATAGGAGATTTTGTCACCCGAATACTCAAATTTTATTCAGACTTACAACATATTTCTGATAAGAATAACGCCATTAGAAAATGAAATATATTATTAAAAACAAAATTTAATTTCGATTTAAATACCTACCTGGGAATTTATTTGTTCATTCACTCCCAGCACTTTCACGGTTTACTTCGTAAGTTCTACCTTACGCAGTAGTCAAATCAAGGACATAGGCTATTGGTCCGATTTTTGGAGAACCATATCTGCACACCGCACGAGTGATGCGGTTTTTTTTAAAGAAAGTATTAATTGTCCAGTTGATTTAGTGTCCTTTGAATTAATACCCCTAATTAATTAATTAATTAATTAATACCCCTCTTTTCATTCACGTACACAACACACATCCACACAATTACAGTGTACCTGTCGCACATTGCAAGCTCCGTGTCAACCTGTATACTGACATAGACGGTGGGTCTGCGCTGAATTCTGCACTCCAACAGAGGGTCTCAGTTGTGTTTATTAATATTCACATTGTATCCAGTCTCTGGTGGGATTTGAACCCGGTAATTCCTGGCCCAAGTGCCAAAACTTTAACCAATGCACCACTCATCCGGTAAGCCCATAAGTTGTGCATTCCGAAATCAAATTAAATTGAATTAATGAAACAATTGTAAACAATCACTAATAATTTCAAAAATTGTCACTATAAGGAATATTTACAATTGTTTCAATTAATTCAATTTAATTTGGTAAATTTTATCATTTTATTTAACAAAGAGGACAAAAAATATCAAAAGTGATGTAAAAACTTATTGTAGCGTTTTTGAAGGAATTTTAGGATTTTTTATTGTTTCGACAAAATAATGCTACATCGAATATTTAATCTTCCAAGGTTCTGCTATGCTATTAAAATTTTAAATTTTGAACCATTTACGTTTTTTAATTTCCGTTTTTACATTTTGCGTGTACAAAGATTATTATTAAAAAAACAACCCTGTTTTCAAATGTAAATATTCAACGTTTTTGTTGTGCTCTTTTTTTCTGTTAGCACAGCATGTTATCAATACTACTTTTTACCTATGTCCATCACGAAGCCAGAAAGATTTTATACTAAGAAAATTGTCGCACACACACACACACACACAAGCCAACAGTATTATTTTTCATATTGCATAATAAAAGAGACTTTTATGTTTGATCGATAGTTGAAAAATGGAAAACAAACCATCGACCGACTCCAACCATCTATTATTTAACGAAACGAATCCAAATTATAATTACGAGCATATTTCTCACACGAATCTGCTATATTTATGTACATGTACTATTTATTATGGTAAACGAGCGGGTATATTATCGACGAACAAAAATGTGTAAAATTTGTTTATAGTGTTGCATGTTTCGTGTGAATAGGTTAATGGTTTTGCAGGCTTGGTAATATAAGAATGTCAAAACGATCCGTGACATTAATTTTAGTAGTTTATGAGGAAGTTAGAAATCAGAAATAATATTTTCAGAGTATCTTTCGAGAAATAGACCCATCTACGATTTGTTTTGTCTTACAGGACATACTCGAAATATTGTTTTAGTTATTTTCTCCGTTTTAATTCATTCGTAATCTGTGTTTGCGACATTCCTTAATTGGCCCAGGATAGTACGAATTATTTTAAGTTCAAATATAATAAGGTTAATTAGATTTAACCCATTGCCGCACACTTTTTAATTGACGACCATCCTCAGAAACACACTTTTTGTTTTTCAATTATTTATGACTGCCATACGAAATTGAGCGTCATTTATATGTTTGGAAGTGAAAATTATCACATTTTATCACAGTTTTCCCATGAAAGCTCTCGACGACTATAGCCGTCATTTGCTCATCACATCATTTTTTCTATATATTTCCGCCTACAGAAACAAATGACGGCTATAGCCGTCCGATTTTTTGGTGATATATAGACAAATGACGGCTATAGCTATTTGATTAAATTAAAACTAAACGATGTTTCCTGAAACTGACAAGATTTAATTGCAAGTGTCTCATGCTGACAAATATGTCAGCAAATAATTTGAATTGCCAAAACGTATTAAACATTTGCATACAATAAAACCCACTTACCTTAGAAATGTTTTAATAAGTTGATCATACTTACCTAATCATTTTTGCGTGCGTTCTCTTACAAAAATACTATTGGGAATTTTTAGTGGAGAAAGAACAACTACATTTTCTCGAAAACGGGAAATTGAAAGGAATCTGCGGATATTTCAAGAAAACATTCCTTGAGATTTTTCTATGAGATAATTTTAGTTTAGCTGAAAACTTATAAACTCCACAAGTCAAATGAAAAGCCGCGTTCAAATTGTGGTTCTACTCAGACTGCATCGGTATCATGAAAATGAAAGAATAAGCATTATCGGTAAGTTATTAGGTAATTTACCTAAACTAGACGTAAAAATTTTAGTGGTTGGTGTACTATTGAAATATCAAACATTAATAATGAAATTTAATAATTTCCAATTTATATCTATGCATACGACTTTCAAGGATTTTTAATTTTCGACTGGTAGTATACCAGTTGCACTGTTTAATCGCTGACCTTATCAATGAATAATGAATATTAACGAAATAATTAATTTGAAGTCTTACTAAATTCTCCAAGGAAGTTGTTTCTAGCGAAATAAATAAAAAATAAATGTTTGTTTTTTTTAATTATCTTAATCTGAATTCATATTAATAATTAAAATTACTTTTAATTAATTTATCGTTTAAAATTTAATAATTATTTTTATATTTTGTTATCCGTTTTATAGATTTTGTATTCCTTTTAAATTTAAATTAAAATTATTTTATTATAGTACACAATAATGTAAATGAAGTTATATAAATATAAATATGTATATATAATATTTATCTATAACACATTTAAAATTATTTATAATTTAAATTTTAAATTTAATTTTAAAACGGCTATCATTAATTAGGTATTATATGCTATACTTATAACAATTCTATAAATTTTATTTTAATTTATTTATCATTCGTATATAAAAAAATAAAATAAAAACAAGGATATTTACTCATTTGTATATTTCATTAATTAAATTAATTTCATTTAAAACATCGCCTTTATGCATCATATACAACCGTGAACTCTTTATAGGTGCATGTGATTTGGATGTTGTTTTTTTTTATAAATATTGTGTTAACTATTGATTGTGCATATGACCATCTCTTTATAAAACACCTATGTCATTCACGTCCAACATATGTACTTTAAAATAACGTAATAAAACAACTGACTAATAAAATTGAATTTTAGAAACTTTACATATTTTGATTGTCTTAAGAAAAATCAAAAACAAAATTAAAATTACCTAAATTAACGGTTTATTTCGAAAACATAAGTAAAATTTTCTTAATATAGAATTTTTTTCTTAGCTAAGCTAATACACATTTATTTCTAAATATTTTAAAGATTTTTTTTTGTTTTTTTTTTTTAAATTCAAATGGCAAAAAATTTTTAATTTATAAGGCCTTATGTTTTATTTAATTTTAAATGTTTTATAAAATTGTTTCTTTTATTGTGAGGAATTTAAATATTTTTGGGACACGTATTATAATAGGTCCGTAGATTACCAGAACCTCTTTTGTACTCTACCTGAGTATGAGAGTCAAAATTGTTATAAATTTGGCAGTGGGCAACTTGTTTGGAATGACCTTAATACAAAAGAGTGTTTCTACTAAAAACTAAAATAATAATAAACGAAAATTCTAATGGATGGATTAAATTATAGATTAGAAAATAATAATAATTAATTTATATGTACATTGAATAATAATACTGTAAAACTAATAAAACATAATATTTGAGATTACGATTATTTTTATATGTCACAACATTTTGCTCTAAACCGTTTATTGTTCCGTTAATATACTTTGCAAAACCTTTCGTGTGGAAATTTAAAAAGAACTTTAAGCCAACAACAACAACTAAATAATTCATTCAACTGATTTAAGTACAAAACAAAACATTAATGTGTTTAATAATGTAAGCCATTATTTTGTTCAGTGTGGCCAGTTTTTATTGCATTTCCTCACAATCTGTTGTCAACTTTTTCGCCACAATATTTAAAATTAATAAACTTATATTAATTAAAAGGAGAGGAAGTTACACGTGAATATAATTTTGATTGAGTTTGGAAAAATTCGTTTTTCCGTTTATTTTTTAATTAAATATAATTACAGGTAACCCTCCAAGAACACGGCATTCGAAGAACAGTGTTTCGAAGAACACAGATACGCATTTACTCAAATTACACGGTTTCAAACAACACGATTTTCGTTATTCTGTTTTATTTTGTTTTTTGTACATCATAACAAAAAATAAAAAAATAAAACGTAACGTTTTTTTATTTTCTTTTTTGTAGTTTCGAACAACACGGTTTTAAAGAACACGGAACGAATTAATCGTGTTCTTGGAGGGTTTCCTGTACTTTAATTATTTATATATATTTTGCTTTATCTAATAAAATAAAATTACCGAAAATATTTCAAAAAATATAAAAAGTCAACTACACACACATTTACTTAACTCAAACTGATGTGTTCGTTTTTGCCGCGTCCGTACCATTGCCATTTTTAATTTTTTCGTGTCTTAATTCATCTGTAATATCGGTTACATTTGGTTGTCCACCTCCATTCTCCTGCGGATGAAATTCTTCATGATCTTTCTCGTTATCGTCATAGTTATGCGCTACCTGGGCTTCCGAGTCAAGACCAATATCAGTTCTTAAAGTACCACCTGTATTAAAAAGGAAATATTCAAATTATTTACTTTATGAAGCCTCTGATCGACGCGTGCGAACTCACCTGAGAAACACCATTTTCCTTTAATGCGTGCCACAATAACAATCACAATAATTAGTAGCACAATAACAACGGCTGCCGCAATCCCTACGATGGCACCGATCTCCATGCCAGGACCCACAGGTGCTGCTTCTAACGAACTAATTCGTACACTATAATCTGCACTGCCATATTGGTTGCTAGCTTTTAGTGTAAACACTTTAGTTGTATCTTCTAGTGTTAAATCCGCAATAGCCATGGTAACATTAAATTCGCCACCGCCCAAATCAACTGGCTCAGATGCTTCAAATCGATCTAATCGTGTGCCCTGTTGAATCGCCTGTCCATCCACTAACCATTGTGTCTGCGGACGAGGATTCGCGCGAATTGTAACCGTAATAAAAGCGGTTTGCCCCAATATCAAACCATAAATATGTATCGGGCTTAACTGCTGTGGTGGATATCTTACACTAATCTGTGTTTTAACTTCTTCGTATTGTTGTTTTAATGCGAAATGATACGCGCGGCAGAATAAATCTTTGCCATTGTCTTCGGGTCGCAAGGTACGAGAAATGAGTAATGTTGATGTATACAATGTGTTGTTATTTTGATCAACAGTTTTAGTAATGTCTTGTGTATCAAACGAATTTGTTAATTGCTCATCTCCCAAAAACCATGTAAGGTTCGCAGCTGGTCGTCCATCTCGTGATACACAAGTAGCGCGAAATTCGGTATTAACTTGGAAGTCAATATTTGAATTGGTGGGAAATTCAATTTCGGGACGAATTGGTTGTAAGGCTACTACAATTTCGGCAAATCCAGTAGCCTCAGTCCCACTAAACAAACCTAAATTACATGTTACATTACCATTATTAGATGATTTTACTTTTTGTAATGTGACCCCGCATTGTCCTTTATCTAAACCCTCGCCAAAATATAATTCTTGCGATGGTTGTGCAGCGAAAAACGAAAATATGGGTTCACCAGGCACCAATATTCGACAATAGCCGAGAGGTTCAGCTACCCTACACAATATATTTGTCCTTTCACCTGCTTGTGTTATAATACGGGATGGTGTAACATCTACTATTGTGGTTTGTGTATTGATTCCTGTGAATAAGAAAAAGAAAATTATTAACAATTTTGAATGGTTTGATAATTGCCTCCCTTTCCAATCTACTAAAGTACCCAATATATTTGTCGTTAAAAGTGGTTGCTAGAAGCGTATCGAACCATGAAATGAGAGCAAACAAAGTATCATAGGATAAAATAGGCACTCTTCTCGGTATACCATTATAATTTGACATTTTACAAGTTGATAAACTTGAAAGGTTTGCCGCTCTTATAACACTTTCAGAAGAACGTATTGATAAACCTCTTCAAAAGTCAAACATTTTAGACAAATGTAAGTAGTACTAACAGTTAATAATAACCCGGCCTAAAAATCACCTTAACCTACATAAACGTTAAATGAATTATTCGAGAAAATATCATTGAAAGATTTATTCACTTTACCACTACTTTATATTACTATAACGACGATGACATTAACACGTAAATACTAACTTAACAAATTATCATCTCTAGTTGAACAGCTCTGTAATTGTTTCACACAACTTACATTACAGAAACGCATTGTCGCCTTAGTATCTGTTATATGCAAAGCAAGATCGAAATACAAAGAATTGTTTTAAATTATCAACATCACCACAGCTTTGTTGTGGAGATGAAAGACGAGAATACATAATAACTTTCATTTTGACAATGATTGTTACTCGAATTGCTTTATATTGCTGCTTATTTATTTTAATAAAAGGTAAGTTAACCAAAATTGCATTAACAACTATAAAATTTCATCAACCGTGACACCATTACCATATCATTTTGAGAAGCTGCTGTGTTTCTTAAATAAAATATTTTTCTGGAAAAATTTCACTTTTTATCTCTAGTGTGTTTGCTGAGAGTGCACAAAAGGTGAAAATTGATTAGATGCGGTTTACAATGCTTTCTCGTTTAACAATTTTGCAACAATTCGATTTTTTGTGACGAAAACATCGAAATCATTTAGTAATACTAAAAGTGGATCTAGTCTTTGTATATTGTTATATTTGATTTGACGGTCTAATTAATTCAAATTTTCTTGAATTAGTCGTGAATTTACAAGGTAAGATATTTAAATATACAGATAAACATAAAGACAATCCCTTCATAAATATTAAAATGATGATCATAAAATGTATAACGCTTCAACGGTTTAACGCTTCAAAATATTGATGATATTATATTATGTTGATTCGACATTACACACAACATAATGGGGCGTTGGCTTTCATCAATTCAAGGCAATCAACAGCTAAATATTGTAAACATGATTAACGCACAAATGATGCCTATATGTATACAAGACTATGACTGTACTAGAGAATCATCAAATTATAATGCCACGCCACAAAATATGATGTATGTGATGGCCATATTTCATATGCCTATTCGATGTGTACCTCTGTTTGTCTACTGAGCGAGTGCAACAAAGTTTTGAAAATCGATCTCAATTATCACCATGAGAGCCGAAACTAATTACTGAACAGTTTTTCGTATATACATATTTGACGACTTTTTTGGGGCGAATCATAAATTTCTTTTGTTTTCTCCACACATCTCTCACTAAGTTTCAACAACATGTCATTTTCATCTTCGAGTAGTACATGATTTAAACCCAAAATTTTCTTTAAATAACAAAGTTTGCTTAAAAAAAGTTCTTACATAAACGAGAAAAACTTTTTAAAACTTTTCTTTGCACAATCTTAGTATTTATATAAATGTTGATTGGGTGTGCGCGCTTTGAATCAGTGGTACAAATAAACTTTGTTGTGTATGGTCCTTTACGTCTATACGTATTAAAGATCAAATAATTAAAATTTGTAATTAAATAAATTAAAACATGTTTTTGCGCGGAACAATATCTGTTTCAAGATGAGAGTGTAGGTACATTCAGAAAGTTAAGGATGCATTTAAATTATTAACGGTAATTTCAAAAATTCAATTTTAAACAACTAATTAATGCTAATTACAGGCATTTAGACAACTAATTAATGCTAATTGCAAAACTTGCAATTATGATTTTTAATTAGCACCACTGCTGTTAATTGCTGGAGTAAATTAAAGAGACCTGACAATCTACTCGCAACATTAATACAATTTTAACAAAGCAATACTTTTAATTCATAAATAATTACCTAACCTAACGGATAACTACCAAATCCGAAAAACATTAAGCAATTCAAAATACAATCCCTTAATTTATTAAAACTCCAACGCAACGTTGGTCGGACTTTATTAAATTTTGCATCAAACTGTTTTTGACATCAAGAACATATACTGTATTTTTACAAATTTTCCAACTTCTGTAAAAAAATTTATAAAAAAGAGGAAACTTTTTCATATGCTTACATTTTAATGAAATTAAAAACGAATACAACTCCAGAAAATGTTAACTTTCAATTTTTCAGTCGCTATTAAAAAATACGGATAATTATTTCTTCAAGGAATGTTTATTTATTTTTCTGTTTTTCAAATTGAGGAAGACGATGACGTAATCATTGTTTTCCATAAAACCGGATTAAATCATGATTATTTGCCTTTTTCTTTTTTCCCTTCCATCTCTGTCAATAAAATCTTATTCAATATTGAAATAAAAACGAAATTCAATTGTGCTGTCTACGTATGCATGTGATGTTTTCATAATTAACGTATTATAACTATAAACACACCAGCGCGGCGTTTAAAACGCCTCATTTATGTTTTTCATGCGATTCTCTATCATTGCGGTATGTTGATGGAACTGGTTTACCCCGAAAAATATTTAACAAAAATCCATTCAAAATTAACGTAAAAAACTCGTATATAACGGCAAAACAAGGTGTTGTCCATCACGACATCATGACATGATTTTTGACAATGTTGATCACGGGTGATGTGATGATGATGGATTGTTTTCATTTCTAAATGAAATTAGCACCTCTTGCTGTATGTGTGACTGTTTGTGTGTTTAAAAAAACACATAAAACTAATTAGCATAACATACGCAACAAGTGGTTCGAATGGAATTTATTATATGATATGTATGTATGTCTGTGGGACATTTGCTGTTAAACTTTGTTTACAATTTTAATTTCTCGTATTCCAAATACCCTTTCCCATTCGTTAAAACTAATGCTATATTTGTCTTCTATATTTTATTTATTATTGCTAACTTAAGAACTATTGTATCTTATTCACAAGCCAATCTCAAGTTTCAAATGTGTGCGAGATAAATTTTTATTTTTAATTTATTTACATTTTATTATAACAATTTGTAATTTGATCAATATATTGAACCCTTTATGGCGCGCATATTCTAATCTGTACAAATATCTGGTGTTTATTTAGACACAAATATTGTTGTGTAACCACTTAAGTAAATACCAAGAGATATTTATAAACTACTGACGAAATAATAGTTATGTGTATAAAGTATTTCGATTAACAGGTATCTGGTAATTAACGAGTTTTTGTAGTATGCGATTGTGTCATATCGTAACATAAATGCAAGCTGAAAGTGTGTTTAATTAGGGATTTAGCTGGTTTTTTAATTGGAATATGTTAGAAGTCATCTAACCAATTTTACGTCTAAAAGGTCATTAATAAGCCAGGCTTGTTCATTTTACGAATACGTGAAATACATCAACGTTCTTAAGCGGTTTAAGCAAACACATGAAATATCGTGAGGATAACTTATTGCGGAAGTATTGTTCATGGTGGCACAAAATGATATAGGAGACAGTTTGAATGCTCATTGTTTGAAATTGTGATATTAAAAGTGCATATTTTGACCAATTTATCTTCCTCTTTGTTAATCTAAATTAAAAATTTTATATTTAACTGTATTTTTTTAGGATTTAATGGGACAAAGTTCAAAATGCACACCTCCTCGCGGTGCACTCTGGATAACTCCAAACAAATCAGACGGTGTAGTGCGGAGACGGACAGAAAATTTTGTTTATAGTCATGGACACTATAAGTCACGGCGAGTTATTGGCGCTCTAAAACCATTACAAAATCACGCCTGTTCTCCACGTTAGGTGTTTAAACGTGTTCTTATAGAACTGAATGTCTTAGCATTCTTCACCACTGTATGATCCACACACGTAACAAGCAGATTGAGTGGTATGGTATCAACATTCTGACTGACTGGTCCCGGAGAGAACAAGAGCCAAGAGCTCCCGGAAGTCGCTGGGTCCACCGTACAATTTTTTGCGCGCAATATAACCGAGGAACTAGATAGATTAATTAATTGGGACAGAATCACAAGAACAATTAATTTAAGATTTTATCCCAATGAGTCAGTTAACAAATCATTATAAAACTTAATATAGTATTTTCGGTTTCTGAATAACCAAACATTAAAAAGTCACGCACAGGTAGAAATAACTATATTAGCATATTTATGTGTAATAAATAAAATCTATTGTCTCTCAATAATATGCTGTATAAGATAGCAGAAAATGTCCAGCAGAAAAAATGTGTTTTGCTATTCACCGCTAGAGGCATCACTATCACAAAAATGAAATTTTTTCTGCTGATATTTTTTTACACCAGCAGAAAATTTTTGATATTTTTATGCAAATCAAAAATTCTCAGCAGAAAGTTTTATGAAAAAATCAGAGCATTTATGAAAAAGAAGGGAAAAAGTATGTTTAAACGCTTTGAAGCGATGAAAGTTAATTTTCTTTAAAAAACGGTTTTAAGGGTAAGCACTCTCAGAACATACTAAAATTATCATAATCATCATTATGCAAACACAGGGCAACATCAAAAAAATGGCCATCGTTGAAAGCACTCCATACATTTCTGAAGTCATTTTAATGTGAAAAATTTTCAGTTTTTTAACAAAAGTGTTAGAAAAACCCCCTGTAACTACCCTGAGTGTATGTTTTTATGGTAGCCTAGATCATAATCTAGATATGTGAGCAACACAAGATTCACACCTGGCGTCAGTAGCCTAGGGGGGTCACGGTAGTTACAGGGGTTACACATAATATAAAAAAATTTTGTGTAAAATTTAACATAATTAAGATTTAAAGTTAAATTATCTTTCTTAGCAAAACAAATTGTTAATCTAAAATGTATTCAAAACTATTTGCAAAATATTACCCAATATTTTGCAAAAAATTAAATACCTTCTTCAATCAATTAAGAATTAATTTAACAGAATATTAACGTTATAAATAGTGATGACCTTAGTATTACTGTAAATCAATCAATCAAAATCAATTTTGTTTCAATAAATAAATGAACTGCAATCATTAATAATTGTTGAAACCACGAATTGAAATAATTTAAACTGGCGACCCATTTCTCCAAAAAAAGTATTATTAAAATTTATAAATCTATCAAATCCCCAGTGAATGCTGCCAATTATTTTACTAAAAAAAATCAAATGTGTAAATAATGCACACTGCTTGCAGAACAGGTTGGTCCATTTTCTTCTCAAATACAATACGAAATAAAATTAGTTACATTTTAATAAGGTAGTACACTGCTTTCGTTAAAACAACGAATTGAATTAACACAACCCGATTTCCCAAACGATTTCTAATTGATAAAACTTTTAAAAACATCGATTTAAAACTTCTAAAAATGCAACCATACTACACAAACCTTTCGTGGCAATGCTAAATATGAAAGCTAAAAAAAATTATAGATACTTAACAAAGTTAATTTGTGACACATTCAATCGTAAATAATCCACACTGAATTGTGTTAACGTGATTATCATCAAAATGATACAAGTATATAGTATTCTTGTAACCGTCCAATTTCAATTCAGCGTACACCGATACACAAACCGCACTATTTACAAAACAATTCGTATTGCAAGAGAAATTAATATACGCTGAATTTATGGCAAATTTAAGATGTGACCATCAAAACGATCACATAAGAATATTCCTGTCACCACACTAGTCACCACACTAATAATTACATTCTCCATTACAGCGGCCAGCAGGACGGAGAATAAATTGGAGTTGGCTTTCTAATGCACATAAAGCAACATATCATCAAGAAATTTATCATTATTGCGTTAATGCACATGCAACCACGGAAGATGAATCAGATAATGGAAAATACCTATTCTATATATATTAAATTTTCTTCTATCTACATATCTATAAAATTATCGTGGGTGACTTTAATACAAATATCGGTATAAGTTTATAAAATATTTAATATGTACTAACAGTCTTCCCCTCGTCAGTAACAACAATGGCCAGTGTGTCACCGAATGAGCCATAGTATACAATTTAATTGAATCAAGGACGTTATTGTACCATAAGATAATTTACAAAGCAACGTGGACATCGAATGATGGGAGAATGGGAAACCAATTCCGTTCACATCATGATCTCTAAGAGACAGTCTACCAGCATAACCGACATTAGATCTTACGGAGATACCAATATGGCGGTCACTTGCTGTCATCTTCAAATACAAGTGCAAACGATCTTCAACATTTAATAGGTAAGCACAAAAGACCGTCCGCTGGGGGCTTAACCATATGCACTTTGTATGAGAAAACAAATTGAAAACATCAGAAGCCGCTTTTAGTAGACTGAGAAATGTGAAAGCACAGATGCGCGCGCTATTCTTACTTTCAAACTGCACCGCCTAAAACATGAAAATTATGTGGCATGGCTTTATTTAACATTGTCTACGAAGTGTTGGCTAATGTGGTTCTTGACAGAGTCGTCTCTCTCGTTAAAAAAATCATCGGCGGCTATCAATGTCGTTTTCGTCCCATCTGAACAACCACTGACCAGTAGTTCGATGAGGAGAAATCTGGAATATTGTTGGGAGCATAATATACAAATGTATCAACCGGGAGAATCTCTGGACCTCACTTATATACTCTGGACCTCACTATGAATACCAGTGAATGGAGTAGTTGTAAAATTTATAGGGTAGTTATTACACACAGGTGGCCTTCAAAAATTATTAGAGTATGGGTAATTTATTAAATTATTGCATATGAATGTTCGTTAGAGAAGATATTAGTTAAATAAAAATGCTATTATTGATAAATAAACAAAAATATAAAAACAAATAAAATAAAATAAACTCGTTTCCGTGTAAATTGTCAATGTATGGGTCTATGTAGAATCATAGTCGAAGAAACTGTAACCGTCCCTTTTTAAAGAACATCCACAGATCGACAGGGTAACCAATTCATGCCTGTGCTGTTCATTTTCGCACTCGAGTATTTAGTAAGAAAAAACGTGGTTTGAAAGTGAACAGCAGTATAACAAAAGTCCTGTCAACACCCAGGAGCAGGACAGTGGCAAATGGAAATCGGCCGTACTTAATTGGCGATCATAATTTTGATAGCGTATAAGACTTAAAATACCATAGAGAAGTGATAACATCTTCTAATGATATACAGGCAAACATAAACTACCGAATTGCTGCCGGATATAGGTATGCCAAATCAAGGTAATTGGGATCTAAACATCTATCGCATACGTGTCAACTCATGCTTTACAAAGCACTCATAAGGCCTGTGCTGGCTTTCGAAAGCGAGAGGTATAACCTGACCTCTTAATAACTGTAAAATGTTATCTACGTTTAAAAGGAAGGTTAATCGTTTCGTTTTTGGTGCAGATTTTAGTTGCGGGAAACGAATATCGGATTCGTTTGAAACATGATGAATAAAATCTGTTCTAAATCCGATTTTTACCATAATAAATTATTTTACCCGACTATTGGCCCGCGCCTTTCTATTCTTTGCAACAGTGGTACACGCCGCCGTTTTCAAGTCTTGGCAAAAAATGTAAATTTTTAAAAACGTGTTTCTGAAAAACTACTTCATCTATTTTGATAAATGAGAACTCAAGTGAAAGGGATTATTTATTTTAATTTTAGAAATGTTAGTTATTAGTATTTTATATAATGAAACTAAGACACTTACACTAATGTGTAAGAAAAACTACTTATGTTTTTCTGAATAATGTGATTTGAAATGAGTACTTTCAACAACAACTAGCTTTTTCAAAAAGTCTATTTGTTTGTCTGTGTACCACTCTGCAGCCCGGATGGAATGAGTTATTTTCATGGCACTCCTCCATACTTAAGCCTTTTACATAAACTAGAAGGTCCCAGTGAAATTTGGTCGAAATTGCCCACCGGAAATGTCAGCTTGGATAGGAGCTTTTTCGCTTCTTCAACATTTATTGGAAATATTTTTAAAACCGCAGCTTCTACGAAAAAACCGATTTAGAAATTAAATTTGCAACAAAACTGGCCCAGATAATGTTTTAATCATTTATGGTTTCGAGCTTTATTGTTTTTGTAAATTTTTGAAAAACTATGATATTTACGAAAAACCTAGTAAAATTAAAAATATTGTAAATTAAATTTGCGAGCAATTCCTGTTGATTTTCAGTTAAAATTTGAAACTTGGCCTTCTAAACGAGCTGTTATATATTGCACTTTTTGTTTGGTTGTTTGCTAGAGGACATCAAAGTTGTAATATGGCCAAATTTTCGATTTTTAGTGCAACTAGAAGTACTACAAATGTGATTTTGCTTTGTATAAGAGATTGTATTTGTATAAGAGATTATACAAATATGGCTTTTGTCTCGTTTCAGAAACTGCCTCCTTTCAAATAACTTATAAGTAGGTTAAATATTTGTATCCTTGCTGCAAAAAACACGATTTTTTTCAAGTAGGGAGCTTGCCCCAGTGCTTTAAAGAAGCCAACAAGGAAAATGAATGGAAAGTTTGTTGAAGAGTTCGTTGGTGCCAGCACGGAAAACACGTGGAAATTTAGTTAACGAAATATTCGCCATTACTATCTATGGTCTTTTGTCATTTATCAGGTAGATGATGTATTCCTTCGCGATAGAAACTTGGTGGTTTCGAAGTAAAATGATCACCGAGCATGCTGTAAAACTTCCCAGCCTAAGGAGAAGATGAGTTCCTGAGTCGATTTTGCTGTATGTGGATGAGCGTTATCATGCAATAGCACCTGGCAACGTTCAGCTATAACAGTTTGACCAGGTTCCACAAGCTAATAAATGACTCTTTTCCAATCCCACCAGACACACAGTAACACTTTCTTGGCATGAATATTCATATTTGGAACTGATGATGGCTGGCCTGGATCAACTCATGATTTTCTGCATTAAGGATTATCGTACAAAATCTACTTTTCATCATCCTAATGATTTTGTGCAAAAAATTCTTTCTTTTGTATCGAGAAAATAAACTCATGCAGATACCTTCCTTGATATTCCGTGATATTGCTTTGTGAGTAACTCCTAACTGTTCTGCAAGCTCTTTTTGAATTGGGCACGAATTTTCGTCCAGTAAAACTTTAAGTTCTTCGTCTTCAAATTGTTTTACTGCACCTGGACATGGATGGTCCACGAGACTAAAATTGCCGAGTAAAAGAGCCGAGTTTCTACTTGTATACCTATTCATTTGTACCAAATTAAAATTGGTACATTGAAAAATGAAAATAGAATGAAAGTCAATGATTGGGTAAAGTATATGAGGCTTCATATGTTCATTCAGTAAACTTCGATACTGCAAGGCACATTCTTTTTATACAATAACACAAATTGGGAACACCGATAACAAAAGATCGACTATAATATATTGTAACTTTGATTTTGAATTGTCGAATATACAATATTTTAAAACGTTCCCTAGAAATGTATATGGACAATTAATAAAGTTACAACTGTGTTTCAATAGCACAACTAAATAACAAAGCATAACATTTGTGACTCTGTCCGGTTTCTCTCTTATTTTTCTGAACTTCGGGATTGCAAAAAGTTAATTTCTTGAGTATTACCGAAACACGAAAGTTTGCATAGAATCTGTATTTATTGCCATAGAAAAACAAATAAATTATTACAGTACATTATCTTGGTTTTAATTAAGTATGTACATCGAGCAATAAATATATAAGAGAAATCAAGTAGTGCAAATTTTATGGGCAGGTTTTTCCGAGGTTAATCTTATTTTATAGTTTTAATATATTTATATACACAAATTTAGTCTTTTTATATATTTAATCCATATATACGTATCTTATAAACATATCAGCATAGTTATTTTATAGTTCATTGTTCTTGTTAGGTTTTTACAGGTTGCCAAAAGTAAAATAGATTAACCTCGGAATCTCTACATGGTTCCTCTTATATATATTTTACTTTATGGTATGTATCATTAAAGTTTAGAATGACATATGACTTGTCCCTAACAACCTGTCCGATGAAACTTTTGGAATCATCTTGTCATTCATTTTATACGATTTTATTTTATTTATTTAAGGTTTTTTGTTTTCTTATTTAATTAATAAATTTATCTATTTATTTAATATTACAACTGATTGAGAGATCATATAATAATTTATCTATCTTAAATTAGTTTCTAGGTTTAAGATAAGTTTAAGACTCATTTTACAATAATTTTCTATTCTTAATCGAACTGCCCAGCTCCAGTGGTTTCTGCCTTTGGAGTCTCCTTGCTCCATTGTTGATGTCCAGCATACGACGGGTATCTGTATTTTCATGACGAGATAATCGCTGTACGTCCCTCGCATCACTTTATTTTCTTTCTTTATGTCAAGATATTTAGTTGTTTGGTTTGAGTTGAAAACCATGGGAATACAGTTTATATTTTGGTTTGTAAAGTTGACGTGGATTGATTTGGTTTCATTTAATAAGATGCGCCAATTTTTAGTCCAGTCAGTTGCTCACAGTGTTAACTGCATTTTGAAGTTTGCCTGTTGCTTCCGAAATATATTTTCCAACTGCTAGGATAGCTGTATCGGCTACAAATGTTGCTACTGTAGTAAGCAATTAATAAGTAACTATTAAGTAATTCATTTAAGGCAAGTTAAATGAAAATTATTACTAGGAAAAATACGAGCACACCGAATTCCTGAAGTTCGGGTGAAAACATACTAAAATCTCGGAGAATTAGGCCCAGAACTAGACATGCGAACGAAGTCTTTATTTTGAAATCCAATTGAAAACCTTCACCAAATTAAAAATTCCCACTTCTAAAATGAATTGTCTTTGAAATTATCAACGTTCAATAAGTTGAACTTACTAAAATGAACAATTCTATAGACAAACAACTCTATTTTCTATTCTTAGCCTATAGGCAGTGAAAAATAGACAAAAGATAACAATAGATGGCAATTTCAACAAGATTTCATTTTAGAAAACAGTAATATTTTCCAACGTTCCTTAACTTAAGTTCTCAACAATGACAGTCTGAATGAATATCAGATAACCAAATTGCTGATACATAAATTTCGAGGATTACAATAGTCTAATTCAGTTTGTACATGAATTGCCAAAAATTTATCTAAAAAAATATCCTGTATCTTTTAAAACTTTTTTAAAGATTACCGTTTAAAAGACTATGTCTGCGGTCACCATAAATTTGGATGTGGAATTTACGGAGAATACGATAAAAAATTAGTTTTGTTACACTGATTAATATCATCAAATTAGTAAGATAATCAATAGGATCAATGGCAATGATGACAGACTGGGCGCAATTTTGGAGTTAGAGCTAATTTATCTTGTTGCAATCAATCAACTATCCATAATTATTTAACTTTAGAAAATCATACAAGTAGCTTAAACCATTTAGACATATTACATATACAACCCAAAAGCAGACGTTTAGATACATTAGAATCTTACGAAATTCGCAAATCCATATTCCTTAATCAAAATATCCTTAACAAACAGAGAGAAATCCGTTTCTCACCAATTACGGATCCTGCCCTGTTCTACTCTCACGTTCGTAATAATCACGTCGATTATAGAACTCGCCGAATTTACTGCGGCGGGAGTCCAAACTCCATATAAAAAAAAATTAAAATCATGAATTTCGATCAAGGTTGCATGTAAAACTGGTTTTATTTTTACTCAAATCAAACAAAAACATTCGTTCGAAATCCGCAGCTAAAACATTACGAATGGTTTGCGAATCGTAAAAACAGAATTATATGAAAATAAACCTGTTTTCAACGCAACTTTGATTCAAATTAATGATTTTAATTTTTTTTATATGGAGTTTGGACTCCCGCCGCAGTAAATCCGGCGAGTTCTATAATCGACGTGAATATGACTAATACGTCGCGTAATTAAATGTACTTCAACATACCGTCAATTTTGTTACTCAGCCGAAGACTATTCGCTTACCAGTATACTCCGCCCCCTTTTTTATAATTAATTTTTCCGTATAAACAACAGATAGTTGATCGTCCCGATCAATAGATTAATTTGTATTGCCTATTTTTTGTCTCTCCTTCTTTTATTTCTTTTTTTCTACTATATACATATAACCAAATTCTAACTTTTACAAATTAGTAGATACTCCTGATGATGACCTAACAAATCGAAATCGATCGAGTGATTTGTTAAACTTTTGGACAATTTTTTTAATTAAAATATTCAAAAATTCTAATTTTCGAAATTAAAAACAAGTGTTAAGTGAAATATGTTTACTAAGGCTGCGGGCCAAATGTCGGGTAAAAGTCAATTTTAAGTAATTTTTTCGGTAAATTCATTTATTTTTCAAAAACTCTATGGCAAACTGATCGAAAAATCTGTTCTAAATCCGATTTTTACCAGTAAACGATTTACGCGACTATTGGCCCGCAGCTTAAGAGTAAGATAATCTTTTATATATTATTCTTGACTTATTTTATTTAACAAACAATCAGGATTTGTATTTTAAAGCTTGTTCTATTTATTCTTCATGCACACATAGCCTACACAAAACACCAGACACGCCTAATTTTATTTTGTTACATCAATAGTAGTACATTAATATTTTTCATAAACCACTAATGTAATTTACTTCAAAGTTACGTAATCATAATTTTCTAATTAATTTAATTAATTAACTACACTAAAACAAAACAGAACTAATAACAAAATGAAAATTAAAATTTGCGCAGAATGAGATATGCGAGAAAATACCTCAGGGAATATATTTTTGGTGTACGGTTTATAAATGGTCGCAAAATGAAATGAGTAGCGAAAATTACTAAGTCAGGATAGAAATACTGGAAAATTACAAAACTGACAGAAACATATAGCTATGTTGCCTTCAGGCGCACTTTTATTTCCTTGAAAAAATATAAAGTGCATAACAAAGACGCTCGTAAATGTACAATTAGATTGTGAAAGAGTTAAAACTTTGAGCACTATGTTTGTTCGCTCGTTCATAAAATCAAAACCTTTTGTTAACCTAACAATTCAAATTTAGGTCATACATATCATGTAGTTAGAAAACTTAAATTGAAATTAATTTAATGATTTTAATGTTAACACAATCATGGACCGAGAACAAACAATCGCGTGTATCGTACACCCGCATATTAAAAATTCGTGACATTAACCGCGTTAAAAAAATTTATTTAAATATATAAAAAATAATAATTTCTTTTTAATTTGAGTAATCAAAGTCAAGAACATAAAATACGGAATGTACATATTACGAAACTCGTCATAAATTGTACATGACCAATCGACATTTAAGCAAACATCTTTAAAAGGCTACGTAAGCGCATATACAATTTACAATACATTTATGTACGTATATATTAACTGTAGTAATTCAATTTAAATGTGTAATGAATTGGCTGACTCAATACTGTATTCTCAGCATACCGCATGCAAGCTGTAAATCTAATTGAATTAAGATTGCATCGACAAAAATATATTAAAACAGCTGGTTACGCTACAAAGATAATCGATTTGTTATCAACCTCGTGATTTTGTAAAAATAGAAAACAAATCAATAGTTTAATTAAGAAGTCATATGGTTATAATTTATTAATAGGTATATTGGCTCGTGTCGATACTGTATAGGTCAACGAGAGTAATGCTGTTCTGCCTGATTAAATATTAAAAACCAAAAGATAAAATCTAAGTTTCATGTTTGTGTACTTTCAATCATCATGTTAGAGTATAGGTGTCTGTCTGTAAGCCTTACTTTTTATTTTTTAGTATTAGATTTCACATTTTCATTAATACGAAAAATTGTTGTTGTTTGATATTGGTCGAAAGTATAAATATTTAGGAAGGAATATAATTTAAAGCTTTCTCTGCACAGCAATAAGATTTATTACTTAGCTGGAAGTCAAGCATTCGACATACTATATAACATAGGTTTTGATGTTAGCTAAAACATTTCTTTCATTTTTTTTTAATTTTGCTGTATGTATAATTACCGGCAACAAAAGGCGAACATTAATTGCAGATTGGTAAATAACGTACATTCGTCCAAATTATTTAAAACACTTAAGTCGCTATAGAGACGGTAGTATACGAACATTTGATACTGAATCAGCCGTACCGTTTGACTATAACGGATGGTTCTAGAAGTTTGCAACATTTAATTCTATATAAACACCTAATAAGCAGGCATAGTTCGTTGGATTAATTGAAATTTCTAAGAATGAAGTTTAAAATTCATAGTAAATTGGGGTTTGTAATTCCCGACTGATGATGAATTACATTCTGTGATTAAAGAGTATTGAGGCAGAGTATTGTACTGGAATTGATTGCAGAAATTTTCGATAATTTATAGACCACGCCACAATTTGCAGTCATTTCTGATATTTTAATGAATCTGATCCTATATGAAACTTCATTCAGTAAAGGAGACCGCACAAACACAATCTATAAACTGTTGAATCAGATTTGCATACCACCGCTTATTGATGATGTCAGGTTGCTGATTCAAACAAAGAGCAGTGATGCAGTAATAATGGAATATATTTATTATTACGTACTAATTATACATATATAATTTGTTGTTTATTTTATTTAATTGTGCATGTTTTAAATTGTATAATTAAACGTTTATTTTAATTAGAATGTTGTTAAACTAAAGTATTTAATTTAAGTTTTTTATAAAGAGATGTTATTCTTTTAACATGTTTAAAACACTAGTCCATTTTCTAGGTCAGATCGGCCAGATGTATGTTGATTATTGATCAGATCCGACTAATCTAAATTGACGATTCCTAACTAACTCCCATGCAATAAACACGTTACCCGGAAATTCAGCATTTGCAGTTTCGGCATTTGCAGTTGCCATGGACGAAAGAATAAAAGATGAATCATATTATAGATATAAAAAATATACTTATGAGAATTACTTTGGTAATTTTACAACAACAATGTCATATAGTTTCATTCTGGAATTAAATAGTTTCATTCCACTAAAAGGAAGGTATAGGAATAATTCCATTCGTCTTGTAGTTGAAATGTTTATCACCAGACCAGAGATATAACATATTTTTCGGGTTGTCATTCTTTTAAATATATGACCATTCTAAATTTCATTTGATTGTATCGTGTATGGGTCCTATTATTCCTTATTATTTGCACTCAACCTAATTATATTACCCGTCATTATAAATAGTTGCATTTAGACTCACTACGAATTTACGCTAAATGGGTTAAAATTGTCCGAAGAAATCTACTGCACTTTGAAACGAAGTGAGATGACGTTTACCCTGACTTTTACATAGCATTTACAAGTTTTTTTTTAATTGGGGCCCCTGAATCAAAAGTTGACGCGAAATAAACATGTTTTAATTTCAAAACAAAATAAAAAGGGTAAGTTTCTTTACCAAATAAAAGGCTCTGGTTGGTTGGTTGGTTTTATTCTTTCTATTTATCGGTCAAATTTATCCGAATATATTTCAAGTAGGATTAATAAAGTTGCCTCTACGCTATTTTCTGAACTCCAGCCGGCTAATTTCAAACTTATTTGCCGGCATCTTATTTATTTTGGTTTGTCTTCTTTAGCCCGAAGCGCCCGAACGATAGTCTTAGAAACCGTAGAATAGAAATATAATGGTTTTATCCGAGTAAACTGGGAACACAACACAATAGAAAATAGCGGTGGTATAACATCCCAGCCGTGTGGCGGGATGTTGTGTACTAGCACAATTTTTGACTTTCGCCTTATTTTACGTCTCGCGTTCTTAGAGATAAATGATACCTTGTTTCATGTTGCCAATTATTATTTTGCTATTGTGATCTCAGCAAACACGAATAAAACATCATTCTATTTCTATTTTACGATGTCTATAGTTTATTCAATTTATTTATTTATACATCACTTGAAATTTTTGTTGGTATTACGTTTGTCGAAGTGAGGAAAAAAGAACAGAGAATATATTTATATTGAAAGGTTGAAAAAGGAATACTTTTTATGTAATTCTTTGGTGAAAGAGCATATCATTTTGCTTTAGAAAAATGAGACATAAACTAATTTGTAATTCGAAAATTGCGCAGTACGAACATTTGTCGCGTCGTGCAAATACAACATTATTGTCAATATTGGACCAATTATGGCTGTTGACAAATAGTCGAATGTAAACCAACATTGCTAGTAATACCCAATCGTGAAAAAGACGGCTTCAGTTCACAATAGTTCAGAGTTTGAATGTAAATTAACGTTATTTTGAGATAGGCTGTGGTTTCGTCAGAATAATGAGTCTGAAAATAATCAGTCAGTCTAGTCTACACACCTCAAAATTACGTCACAAAAAGCTCGTAGTAAATGCACAAAGCTCGTCGTAAATGACTCCTTTCCAATCACACATTTTTGCAACAACTGTTGTTCAGGGCTCCTGGATCAACCCATGGTTTTCCGAGTGCGTTTAGGATTATCGTACAAAATCCAGAAAGAAAGCAAATTATGAGGAATTTTATGAGGAACCCCCTTCCTTCAGTATTCTTCGTATATACTTTGTTTTTATAAATGAAGGAGTAACGGGATTAAAAAAATATTTTTTTGTTTTGCTCTGATTTTTCATCAGTTGTGATCAAAACTGCGCAAGTTATAGTACGAAAACAATGAGAAAATTAAACTCTGAGTAAAAATGCGCAATCTTAGCTCTACGAGAGGAAAATCTGTCTGCAAGATACACAGCAAATAAAGTGGGATGTAGTCATGTTTCGGTTTTGAAATTAATAAAAAAATTGCTATTACAAATACAACAGAAAGAGCCGCGGGAACAGGAAAATCAAACAAAAAGACAACCCAGCGGATAGACAGAAAAATAAAAAACATGTAAAAACATGTGTTTGACAAACAGATTTTCTAATCAATTAAGAGACAGACTTCTAATCAATTAAGTAATGAGGTAAGAGAACGTTTTGGAATAAATATTAGCGCAAGAACAGTTCGTAGAAGATTGCAACAAATGGGTCTCAATGGGCGAAGGACAAGGAAGAAACTGGGTTTGACAAAAAAAAAATGCAAATTGCGCGGCTCGATTTTTCAAAAAAAATACCGGAATTTGTCTGTAAATGACTGGAAGAGAGTAAATTTCTTAGATGAGTCTAAAATTAGTATTAACCAATCGGATGGTTTCACATACGTGCCCCGAAAGGTAAATGAAGATTTACACCAGGACACTATAATAACGCGAAATAAATTTCCAACAAGTTTTATGGTCTGGGGATGCATCAGCTACTATGAATGTGGAGACTTGGCGTTTATTAATGGAAAAAAAACGCTAACGGGTATATTGACATCTTAAAAAAATTTTGGATCCCTCAATTGAAAGGCTATTTCCAATAACCATTAACCCAATTTTCATAGATGATTCTGCTCTGTGGCATCAAGCCAAAAACGTAGTTATTTTTTTTAATTTAGTGTATCATTTTGGCAATCGAATTGTGCTGTAATAGACGATGTATCTACTTCTACATTAAACAGGTGAATCAATATGTCCAACAAATAGATATGGAAAAACTGAGCTAGCCTGGGAACAGTCCCGATTTGAACCCGATAGAAAATTGTTGTTGGGCAATTTTAAAGAAGCGGCGGTCAATAGGAAAAACCCAGAAACTAAATTAGAATTAAAGCAAGCACTAATTGAAGCTTGGGAAAACGAGATATCGGTGGAATATTGCAAGAATCTTATTAACTACATGCCCGATAAGATTTCAGCTGTCATTAAATCCCGGGGAAGGCACACCAAATATTAAAATACTACTCAATGGTCATACTTGCAACTATTCGAAAGTTTTTAAAAATTGTTTTCATTTTTACTAATATTTATTGTAATGAATTACTTGATTGTGCTAACAAATAAATACCTTTAATTTTAATTTAAATAAATATTTCTTGTTCAACATCCTTTTTTCCATAATTAGCGTCCTTTCCATTTTAGTAATTTAGTATTCTGTCTATTATTACAGAAAATGGATTGAAATGGTTAAAAATTGAATTTTTTTTCGAAACATCAAAATTTTTTGGATGGCAACACTTATCTGACCACTACTGTATGTTACTTATCGACATCCATCTCTTAAAGTTGATGCACACGGAACGACAACTTTTAAATGACTAAAACTTATGATATAAAAACAGCAATGACTAAGCTATATATGTACTATATATCCAAAATGGCGAGCGATTTCGATTCGTTGAAATATATTTTAATGCAACCAACTTCAGAGCCGAGTTTCTACTTGCTCACTTAATACAAATGTCGACACTGAATAATGGCGAGTTTTGGCCAAAGCGTTACACGCACTTTAATTTTTTGATTACAACTCCGGGAAAATTACGAAAATCATTTTGAATATTCCACAATGTTCATTGATTCTCGATCTGTTTTTAATATTCGAATATTTTTTCGTTCATGACAGGTTATCTATCTGTATATTATAACAATACTCTATCTACGTCTACACAAAAAAAATATACCTGGACTTTTGGATAAAATTTATCTACGTATCAAATGAAAGATATCCAATGGATCAAACAATCACCCTGTAGAAGTCAAACTGCAAACGCGGAATTATTGTTTTTATGTAATATTTTTTGCTATACATATGCCGATCGAGCGATTTATTAATTTACTTAACAAATTCAAATTGTATGTTTTATATATTTATAAACAGTAACACCAATATGTACAAGCGCGCAAAACATACATAATAATTAGGTCATTTTGTAATGAAGTAATGTATAAAGAAAATTATTTACAATTTTCTTGTAGTAATATAAGTAAAACATTTAACTTGCCATTATAAAAGAAATGATTGTATGCTGCGCATGAGAACCTCACTGATTTTTTATTCACTTGTAAACAAATGTAAGTATATGTTGATACGCGTAAGTTGTATTCAACCAAAGAGCGCGAAAAGCACAATTGTTATATCTTTGGATTTAACAACATATTTGAAGATTTCTATTTAGTTCTCTTGTGCATATATAACTACACAAACACTACACTATACATACATAAAAAATGGTGAAAGGTGTATAACAGGTTTTCTGTATTTCAAACAAAACTAATCTTATAGTTTTGTTTGTTCGTTGTATTCGTTTTAAGAATAAACCATTCTCTTCAAGACATGGCATTTAAATCGTTTTTATTACCTCTATGTGGTATTTAAGGTTGGCTCTGTATATGTATAATGTACATTCGTATATGTGTACACACATTGCATAGTGCTTAGTATAAATCGAAATACCAAACAATAATACAAAACAACAATATATGAGTCATATTAAAATGTAAAACAAGCCACGCGGCAGTATCGGTAATCTCGAAAATGTCAATATGTATATAATGACTTTCTAAAATATACTGATTACAGACATTATATTACCTGAAACGCAAGAAATTAGAGAGATGTAGTCTTACTTTACTTTATAAGTAAAGCTAAATTAATCTACGTACAAAAACCGTATTTAACAACCCAATTAATACACACCAAACATACCTCTAATACTTCCAATAATTTTGGCGGAAACACCATGTACTTATACTACGTCAATCGTATCACAATATAATAACAACCTAGTATTTTGGCCACTGACCTTATCAAATACAGTATTATAAAATATATACGCACATTTTGTCAATATGTAAATCCACCCAACCCTTTAAGCATGTATGTAATTTACCTGCAAATAGAAAATATATATAATATTAGATATTAAGTATTATCATCAACGAACTAGAATATATTAAATATCAGAACCGGTTTATTATCATTTTGTTCCGAAAACTTCACGCTGTCGCAACTTTAATTCAATCGACTGCGTACTTAAAATAAAGTTGACATTTATACAATAAACGATTAACGGTGATGTGGTGTTATTATTAGTTGTAAAGGCCATGCACTGTTTCGGTTGTTAGTTTTGGTGATAAGATTTTTACGTTAAAGCTCTTTTGTTATACATACTTAATTTCGTAGCTGTTTCAAGCGCATTTTTATTTTCTCATAACCTCGATTAATCTTCATGTTTTTATTTTGCAAAAAAGCCAAAAATTACAACTTTTTATGACCTTCGTATGTTTTAATTTACGCCACATGATCTTAGATACGATGAATCAACTTTTATGAATTACTAGCATTATACTCGTAATAAAATAGGTGTGGTCATAATTGCATCTTATTAGCCTTTTTAGTTTTAGTGTATTCTTTAAACGGAACTGAAAATAAGCAAAGGGTGTTTCATTTCAATGCGGCAGTAAAATTAATAGCATAAAACTTCTGCATACATTTTTGACAAATTCATCTAATTAAGCAATGTATTAAATCTAATGGAAGATTTATTGGAATGGATCTCTTTAAGTAAGGGAAGGAATTGCTACTCAACAATACTAAATGCATGCATTAAACCAAACTTACATTAAATCACTAATTTCCTAATAAATCAACAAACGTTATAGTGATAATGCGATATAAGAGACGTACAAGCGAACCATAACGGCGATCCAAGCAAGGAATGTATACTACATTCCTGCAATATCTATACAACAAATTTTTAGGAGTAGTAAAACATAGACTGAAGAAGTAAAATGGTTCCGAAACCGGTCTCAAAAATAAAATATACAAAATTATCACTTAAAGAAAGTTTTTTATCTACTGTATAAAAAACATTTTTTAAAAAACCGCAAAAAGTTTATTGTTTTTTATTTTTATTTATTGTGAAATTAAAAATTCAATAAATTCAAGTTTTTATAATTTCAATATACACAAATAGTGTTAATTATTAACAAATTTTTATTTATTTATTTATATTAATTTAAATTTACATATACATTGACAAATATAGAAAACATTTGGTCCGTACGGCCAGTATCAGGTTTGCTAAAAATGATGTTACAAAAAGAGATACAAAAAATAATAAAAATAGATAATAAGGAATAAAAATCTATTAATATGATTTGACAATAATAATAAATATAATAATAAAATAATAAGAAGATGAGCATAGTCCGACCTTTGGCTTGCGAGATATAACAGAAAAGGTATAAAAATGGTTTTAGCCATGTGGTTTTAGGCCGGTGAGCAAAGTTGCGAAGTTCTCTTTTATACTTTTTGATTGAAGTGACAACTTCTTTAGGCGCGTTGGGTGATTTTTTTGGATGGGTAAAATCTTATGATTCACGGCACCGACATGCTAATTTTTGTTATTAATAAGTTAGATGTACAGTGGATCAAAAATAAAGTCGGACACCTACCATTTAATTCTTTATCACAGAATAAATAGTAAAATAGAAGCTTTTTTAAAAAAGTCCAATACTTTGTTTAAAAGCTCTATAACCTTACAAAAACACCAAAATAAAAAACAAAATTTTATTTCATTATAAATAAAAAAATCAATAATATAAAAACAGTAAAAAAAAAACTCAAAAAAGAACTCGGACAGTGTTATAATTTAATTCATTTAAGTTAAGACTGTCTTGAAATGTTTTCATGTATGCATAATTCAATATTTTGTTGGTAAGCCCTTGTTTTTGGTCACCGCCAGAAGCCTCCTAGGCATGGATTCTACTAAAGTTCGACATACAGAAGGATCAATTTTGGCCCATTCCTCCTTGAGAATACGTTTCAGCTGTTCAGCAGCCCATAAATGTTCAATCACATTAAGATCTGGTGAGTGTGGAGGCGTGTCTATAACATGTGGGCAATTGTAAAGCAATCAAAGTCGAACATTTTGAGCTTTGTGCTTTGGGTCGTTATCCTGGTAGAAATAAAAGTTTTCTTTTATTCCCAATTGCTCAGAGCTCTGCACTAAATTTTGCTTCAAAATGTTCAAATATTTCGTTTGATCCATGATGCCATCAATAATGCATAATTTTCCTCGGCCAGCAGCTGACATACACGCCCACACCATCACCGAACCACCACCATGTTTAACAGTAGCTTTTAAGTTTTTTTTCGTAGTTCTTCGTTTGGTTGTCTCCATATATAACATTGGCCATCTGATCGGAATAAATTAAATAAACTTTCGTCTGAATAAATTACTTTGTTCCATAATTCTAAATTGGCGCTTTTATATTGTATGTTTTTGCAAATTGTAAACGTTTCTTGCGGTTTCGCTTACTAATGAAAGGTTTTTTACGAGGTACTCTTCTATGAAAGTTTTGCCTCCTTTTGCCAACTGCTGACAAAAATATTTTGGGTCTACCAGATTTTGGTTTATTTTCCAGAGATTTCGATAAATTAAATCGTCGAATTATGTCATGAACCGTTGAGTGTGGCCTATTTATTATTTTCGCTATTTCTCTAACAGATTTATGGTCGTTGTAGTATTTAATAACCAGTTCTCTAACTTCTACAGATGTTTGGCCACGTTGTCTTCCCATATTTATTTTACTAGTAAAAATACAACTGCTCGGCGTTGATATCACAATATGACTAAATATTTTCTTCGAATTGTAAATACATATTTTCATTGCATGTTGATTTTGCGGATTTCCCCTTTTTGTTTTATCAAAATTGCCATGAACATAGTAGGTATTGTCATCTGTCCGAGTTCTTTTTTGAGTTTTTTTTTTTTTTACTTTTTTTGTATTATTGATTTTTTTTTGTTATAATGAAATAAAATTTTGTTTTTTATTTTGGTGTTTTTGTAAGGTAATGAATAGAGCTTTTAAACAAAGTATTGGACTTTTTCAAAAAAGCTTCTATTTTACTATTTATTCTGTGATAAAGAATTAAATAGTAGGTGTCCGACTTTATTTTTGATCCACTGTACGTTGATATTTTAATAGCCTGCTGCTTATTATTTGACGAAAAAAATCATTTTGTAAACAAAGTAACGCAAAGCAATACTATAGAGAACTGTTTGTAGATCTGACGGCAAAAAAATTAACCTGATTGGGTCTTTTTTTATATGTTAATTTTTATTTTCATAAAGTATGCCGTGCTAAAATTTCATATAATAAAAGACCCAATCAGCTTATTTTTAATGCGCCAGATGTCACTACCCCGGACATTTATAGTTCTCAATAAGTTAACAAATCAAATAAAATTCTTTCATATATTTTTTCGTATCAAATCATGCAAAGCGTTGCATTTTCTTTGTTTTGGGATTCACATTCTTGACAAATGATTAAAAAGCGCGGCTTTTGTTCTATTATTGTAAAATTGTAACATTAGTGCTGTGTAAAATAATTAAAGTTAAGATGACTACGTGGAAAGTTTAACTTGTGTATGCTGCGCATTGTCTAAATTGTGTTTTATTTTGATTATTATTTTATTGTTCAAGTGTAGAATCTGTATGCAGTACAAAGTGGCAAAGTTGGCAATATCTTAATTCTTTTTGAACATTGCCAATTGTAATCGGTGGAAGTCGAGCACAAATCGTGGAAGGCACTCTTAACCACCCTTGAGTGATTTGCCCGAGCGTGACTCGGGGGCGAAGTTTGAATGTTTTTTTATTTGCCCGAGTCTTGCTTCGGGCAAAGCTTGTTTTGTGACTTACAAATTGAAAAGAAAACATTGTATTCAGGTTATTTGGTAACTATTTTCTAAAGAAACACTTTCTCGAAAAAAAACCGTCACTTAAGTGGTTAGGAGGTCTCCAATGTGGCGTCATATTACTCAGATCAAATTGACTGAGAACATGAGAGCTGTAAATGACTCTATATATGCTGAGTGACTAATGTCCTTCGGTAATGGGACACTCACCAATGATCAAAGTCTCGATGAGCATATCATTGAAATACCGAAACAGTGTACTTGCAATGACTCATTAGTGGATGCAATATTCACCGATTCTTTTTCTTCGGCGGAGGCAGAAACATATGTCGTGTCAGCAATCCTGTGTCCTTTAAATGAAAACACTTTTGACATTAATGACCAAGTTTTGAGTCGTTTAGTTACACCTGAATATACACCTCAGGATGAAAGAGTTTATGAAAGTGTAGACAGTATCGTCATCGACACTGAAGTTGAAAGAATGCACTTTCCATTAGAGTTTTTGAACACTCTAAATGTATCAGGCATGCCTGTGCATAAATTAACTCTTAACATAGGAGCAATAATAATGTTGCTCCGAAATTTACTAGATCTTTGTAACGGGACAAGACTCATTATCACGAAGTTGATATACAACGTGATTTTTGCTAAAGCAATTTCTGATGTCAAGTCAAGGGAAGAAATGGTATTCATTCCAAGAAGGGAACTAACACCTTCTGAAATTCCTTTTCTCTTTGAGCTACAGAGAAAGCACTTTTCCGTAAGAGTGGCTTTTACCATGACTATTAATAAGGCTTAAGGACAGACTCTTGAGAAAATGGGACTGTATTTGTCACAACCAGGGTACCTATTTGGGAAATCGATTTGAATTGCTTTTCGATTCGATTGATCAATTCGATTCAAAATTGATTGATATTTGATTGATGATTGATGATTTGGTATTTGGGAATTCGACCAAAAATAAAAACTTACACTTTCAAATAAAGACTAGGGAAATTATTTTAACCATTACTTATACCTGTAATAATATATTAAATCTTGGCGATATTTTGACGTTTAATTGCAATTATGTTTTTGTTTGGTCTTTGTCACTGAAAGATAATAATTTAAACACGAAGCATCATAGAAAGATGTATTGAAATCTAGATTCAGATGTTATTAAGTGCAAGAAAATTGCATTACGCTCCAAAAAAGCAGCTCAAGTAGTGAACGTATGCGTAACGCTAAATAATATATGTCTTCACTTTAATGTGCCATTCGACAGGCAAGAAATAATCAACAAGGAAGAATTACAAAATGATATTGATGGTTCTGTTGTGGGTAGTTTTACAGCCAGACAGATCAGAAATAATGTACTAAATTCGATTACATAAATAATAAATTATGATTAAGTATTTTTATAAAAATATATTTTTATTTAAGGGTTTAAGGGGACATAGCACCTTCAAAATTGAAAAAAAAAGTTTTCAAAGATTTTTTTTTTAATGGAATAAAAAGAGATATCTTTTAATGAAACTTACCATTGACATTTTATTTAACTGAAAGTACAAAAACAATTTTTTTAGCCCAAGGTCGTTTGCTACAAGGGTTTTCCAAAAACACTGAAAATTCGCGGCGTGCATCATAACTACTCTCAGAAACGTCTGATTAAAAAAAAGGGTGTTTTATTCAGCATTAAATCGCCCTTGGAATGAACTAAAAGAAAAAAAATTGGTTGAAAAATAAAAAAATGGCGGCATTTGTTCGAAAATGCAGCTTTTTTGTCTCCCCCAATTAGTTGTAACTCAAAAAATTGAAAGCCGATTTTTCCTTCCGTAGTTCATTCTGAGCAGAAATATATGTAGATCAACGTGTTATAATTTTAGAACGATTGCATAAGTAGTTTTTTCTCAATCTTGCACGCCAACTTGAAAAACGTCATTTCGCGATAATCGCGTTTAAAGTTCGTCATTTCAAGATAACCGCGTAAAAAAACGACTATGGCGCGCTTCCCAATAAATAAAATAATTTTTTTTTGAGATTTTCATGTTTATATCATTAAAATCAAGTTTCTAAACGCTCATTCTAACATATTCTATCATAAAAAATATTTCGATTTTTTGAAAATTTGAAGGTGCTATGTCGCCTTAATTCATTTCATTATCTAATTCATTATTTTTAAATGAGTATAAATATACATATATATATATATAAAATCAACGTCCTTGCATTTTAAAATTTTGCTCTTTGTATTCGCCTTTGTGAACAAAACTAACTACGAATAAAAATGTTGATCGTAGAATTATTGCTCGTAATCGAATTGCCCGATAAGAGAAATTTTCGATCGTTTCTTGTTATACGGTTTCGTTTAAAAAAAAATTGATTTCGAATTCCCAAATACCGATGATTTGAAAATGTCGTTCGATTGATCGAATTCGATTTCCCAAATAGGGGCGCAGTATTTGCTCATGGGCAATAATTATACACTGCCTTTTCAAGGGTGAAAACCTTTGAAAGTATCAAAGTTACAGTCAAAGAGACCGAAGAGCAAGGAAAATCAGTTCCCAATTGTGATAAAGGGTTCACGCGAAATGTCGTTTACACAAAAGTTCTATAAAATTTAAAGAACATTGGGCGTGGTCCAGAACATTAGGGTCGGGTGAGTGGTGAATGCCCTTCGACACGAAAATGTTTCGAATTTTCGCTTTAAAGAAATTCTTTGAGTGTGTCCTCGTGGATTTACGAATATGTTTTTCTAATTTGGGCGTGATACAGAACGTCAGGGCCGGGTGAGTGGTGGGTTCCCTTCGACACAAAAATGTGTCGAATTTTCGCTTTAAAGAAATTATATTTCATAGATAACTATGAAAGTCCTCTCAATAATAGATGCGGTTGTACCGGTTTACTAATAAGCAATAACCATATACCACCATGCGAGAAGAAATTTTACTTTTTTAATGATTTTATTTGTTTTAGTCATCGGTAAAAATATAAACTAAAAACTAAATAAAATAAAAACTTTAAACATCTAATTTAGCAGCCAGTACCAAAAACTTCAAAAACAAAACAAAAATGAAAATTAAAATTAAAACAAAATTTTAAAAAAAATATGTGAGCAAATTATAAAAATAAACAGATAAGTAAGTAATGTAAAAATAAATTGGATATATTGTACAATAAAAAAAATAAAATTCTTTCTGATTGAAAGAAACACAACTATGGAGCTATGCACTGTGCAGATGGTTCTACGAAAATCGGCCCTATAGCCAGTCGTATGTCCTCGAATTGGCAGGCAACGATGTAAAAGTAAGGACTAGGAGGATAAACAAAAATAATAATCATGTGAGCCGTATTCCAAAAAACATTTGGGTTTATGATATTCTTTTTTATTCAAATAAGTGCTTATTTAAAAATATTTTTATTCTCTCTAAAGTCATTTTTCTCAATCAGTCCGGCAGTATTAAGTTGTGACAAAGGAAAATCAGTCACTGGCTTAGTTTGGTCCTTCGTTACATTGTTATTCTATTTTAGATTCAGATAGTAAGCTGTTAACGAGTATATTGGATTTTTTGATAACTCAAACCATAATTGCACCGCATCCAACATATTGCAAGCGAGGTTCTGCGATGCGATAATTGGCAAGCTGGATCCAGTATTTTTAGCGACTGTTCTGGATAAGCGGTAAAAACGGTTCATAACTAGAAAATGTTTAATGGTAAAGGCTCTCTCTATGCGAAGACCATCTTGTGTCGACTAGTGATTTCATGCGATTGCCTCCATTGTTTACAACAGCTCTTTCATAATCCGGAGCCGGACTTCTTTTTTAATTTCATTAGACTTTGCTATACATAATTTTATTTTTTCGTCTGACATAGTTCTTTCGCTATGCCAAAAGGAAAACCCAAAAAAATAAACAAACACAATAAAAATTTATCAAAATAATTCGACGTTACGTCATTGTCAACTTAAAAATGACGTCGACGTAATGTTAACGCATTATTGACGCATATCCCTGATAAACTAATTAATAACTTAAAATAAGAAAAATATTTTTTTATTGTCAAAAAATAGTTTTAAACACGGCGGAATGGCGTTTTTTTGTTTTACAACGAAGTTCATATAAAAAAATAATAATAATTTTTTTACCGTATAAACAAGTCGCATATTATTGTGTTATTTCAATATTGAGTAAAAGAAACCATGTAAAACAGTTTTAGCTATTTTGTTTTATCTTTTATTTCTGCGTTGAAATGTCGGTTTTTGTATTTTTCACGCTAGTACGTGTACCACAGGTTGCAAACCACTGTTTTGTTTATGTATATAGACAGAGAGAGCAGACCAACTTGAAGACGCCTATGAAATTTCTGGTTAGTTGATTCGCTGGTTTAGGAATTATATCGATTTTACGAGAAAAATGTTTGGTTGCCATTTTTTGCGTAATTACCCGGACTCCACACAACACAAAATGAGAATTACTACGGAATGTAATGTAATGAATGAATTAAATATTGAAATACATTGTAATACATTATACAAAACCGCAACAAATATCAGTTGTTTCTTTAATTCTGAATTGAAAACAATTATGATGAATTAGCATAACACCAAAAAATTAAACACATCCCTTTTATTTTCACGGGCCATTGTTTTCTATACTTCTACTTATGGAATCGTCATTATTTTTCGAACTAGTAGCTTGCCGGAACTAAACCTTTCGATGGCTTCACGTAGGTGAATTATTAAATAAGTTTTTCACGAGCTAATAAAATAATTGCGCCAAACTTTGTTAAGCGGAGTATTTCTGCTCAATTTAAAGAAGCCGCTGTTTTTTAACCAAACTGGATATTTCATTAGTACCAACCGGGTTTCATACTATTCTTTAGAGAAGGTGTCCGGTTCATGCAATTTACTAATTTCTCGAAATCACATTCGGAACTCATTTGGAATCCTATCTTTTGTTTAACATACAAACAGAGTTGTATCCCAATCGGTTAAGAAACGGTTTAGGTTCATTTAAATTGACAATTTTCCAGAGGCATGTCTAAAATTTATAGCAGATTCCCATTTTCATCATTAATCTTAGTTCCATCCCTTTCGATTTGGATTATATAGTTCTATTGTGGAATAAAGCGCAACATAGTCGCTAAACCAAAGCACTGTTATACCTCTTTTAAATTTTGTATCAAAATCGTTCGAGCCAATTTTTTTTTTAAATAGAGTCCGGATCCCATTTATGAAACCCCTAAATAAATTTTCTCCGATTTAGAACTCATCACAATTGATTAGCACTCAAAAACCTATCTCATCCAATTTTATAAAAATCATTCGAAGCGAAAAACTCAATGAATTTTTCCAAAATTAGGAGTCATCACAATCCATTTCTGGCATTAGAAAACCCTTATCAACGCAAGTATCATCTAAATCGCTCGACCTGAAAAAAATTAAGAAAATATTCTCGGGACACACCCAAAGACCTCTAAACGAATTTTCTGAAATTATCAACCATCAGAATCGATTCCTAATGTTTGATTCCTTAACATTCCCTACTCACCAATTTTTATCAAAATCGTGGTAAACCAATAAAATTAAATAAAGAGACCCGGGTCGCACCAGACAACATCAACATCGTTTGAGACGGAAAAAAGGTGAAAGAGATAAAGGCCAAAATATTAATTAGAATGATACAAATCAATATGGAGTAGCAATAACAACCATCATTTTCAAAAAGACGCGGTTAGTGCAACAAATGTCATTGTACCGCAACCAATATAATATAGAGCAACATTTCCCAAATGATGGAACATTATTATTTATCTAATTATGAAACACATAAGACAACATTATCCAACTTTATGTAAACCAAGAAAATTGCAACAAGTTTGAAGTCAACCAACAACTGAGTTATATTAAGTCCCGCATACAATTTTTACTTTGGAATTGTATGTAAATTATAAGGTTTCCATTTAATTTCAGTTGTCCCAATTATATTTAATGGCATTATTAAATTATAATGAAGTAGCATTCGTTAAGCTTAAATAAACTAATTGTTATTTTACGACGAGGCTTTCAGACAACGTAAACAACTCTAAACGACTCTACACTAATTTATTGGTGATCGTAGTAGCACCATCTGAAATGGTCTAAACAGTGTACAAATTAAGCTTTTAAACCTATAACTGTATAACATTATCGAAACACAACAATAATAATTATAAAATTTGAGCCATTTGCATCTGCTAACCAAAACATTAAACAAAATTTTCAAATTTTTCCCATCGCATAGTTCAAAAATCACCCACCACAGTCAAACAATATAATTATTGTTTAACAACATAATCCGCCTATTTAACCTAAATTCAGGTGGAATTGGCCAAATATATTCCCATAAAATTTCTAAATGTGTGTATCACAAATTAGCTCACAACTCATATCCTTAAACAAAAAACTACATACAATTATTGAGTGGAACAAATAGGAAACAAAAACATTGAGTTTGGTATTCAGTAGTCGCGTACCGCGATACATTGTATAACTCGTAGGCATTGCCTCTAAACTATAAATGTATGAAACTGCCCCTTCTAAACCTTCCACATAATTATGAATATATTATTTAAATAGTTTTGAGATAATATACTAGGCCCGATAAACGAGCACTGACATTACTCAACTACTCATCGTTAATTTATGCTTTTAAGTTGTGTTTATGCTGTGAGAAATATTTGTACAGCGTATAATAAATTAATAATTAGATTTATATCACATGGTATGTGATGTGTAACCAAACAACTCACAATTTTCTACTAACGAAAACACATAAAACCTTCTAACAAATTTAGTATAGTGCGGTTATTGCATAAACCGAATAACATTAATGCAATAGTCAATTAAATTACAAATCAAGCTAATCTAATTTAACGCAATGATGATTATTCAAAATTACTTGTGTTGGGGTAGGTGGTAACCGGAGCGAAATGACAAGGTTGCGACACTTACTTAGATGTAGTTTATATTAATCAATTGGGTCTCATCTTGTTATGTTAGGTGGTAAGTAAATTTTGTGAATTTAATAAAACATTCAATCAAATCGATTCCCAAATATATACATACTTATATATATATATATATATATATATATATATATATATATATATATATATATATATATATATATATATATATATATATATACACTATATATATTTAAAAGAAAACTCCTTCCATGATATATAATGAAAGGGATATTATGAATCGATTAATCATTTTGTCACGACGAGATACAAGTCTATAGGGTTGTAAATTAAATATGAGCACTAAATATTAAAGCCAAACAAACTTTGATATTACGTGTATATTATTAGTACAAAGCGCACTGTAGCACACGCAATCTTCGCTCAAATCATATTCGCTTAAGAACTAAAAATTAAAGACCATCCTGTTGTCTCACAGCAACTAGCAAGCACAAGAAACACAACAAAAATCGTCGAGAGTGCAGTAAAGAGCAAAAACTTACCAAACTTGTTTAATTCTTTGTATTAGAGAAGTAAGTAAAAGAACACAGCAAGCAAACAAATAAAAATCAAACTTTTGGAAAATCACAAACAAGAACAAAATAAACAAAGTGATTACGTTTCAAAAATACGAGTATATCTATATACATAGTGGAAGGAGAAAACTGGAAAATAAACCAATAACTAACTAACCAGCAACCACCTACAAGTACAGCACAGAAAGAACTTTCTGATTGATAGTTGTTTCGTTACGACTTCGAATCAATTGATCGAGATGGTTGGCTTGATTGTAATAATTAACCTCAACACAAATAATAGCTAATGTAACAAGTAACAATATAATTTGCAATTTCTGGTACGGAAATTTTGCTGCTTGCTTACTTTTATATGTACGATTCTATACAGATAGCTACTTTCCAAGTCATTGAATCATATTTCCATTCTGTCTTGAATTTAACATTTCCACATCACTACACAATATACCGTAAGTCTATTGTATATTTTCTTTATACTCTTTTACATGAAGACAACACAAGGCAAGCATCTAACTATGTATGTATGTTTACACTAAGAAGTCAGAGAGAAAGAGCGAGGCGCGCTGAATAAAAAACGTTAAGATTTATTGCGGTAAATTATTAACATTAAGAATTTGTTGTTTGTGCTTTGTATTGCTGTTTTGTCATAATTTTTGGTTCATATACTCAAAACGAAAGTAATTTTTAGAAAGGAACGTTGAAAAACAAGAAAATTTCCATGAAAAATTTATTTATAAAAATAATTAACAACTGACATTCAAATATGTATATAACCGGAAAAAGAAAGTTTTTGTCGGAATGATTATTGGTTCAATTAGGATGGTGGTTTTACCTGTTGTGCAGTTTAATTGCTTTGCATTCAGGCAACTAATCAAATTCAAAATATGTAGTTTTAATGAACTTATACACAGACGTATGTCACGTATATAAGTATATATATGCTTATTTAAAATGTAATCATCAGAAGTTTAGCTGAAGCTTCGATAAAAAAGAGCAATGCAAAAAACAAAAGGATAATAAAACTGATAAGCATATTTGTGAATAAGGTTAAAATGTAAATGAATAACTTATTGTACTTCCTTATTGCTCATACCATACAGTTTTGTACAGTACAGTACACCCCACATTCTAAAAAGCATGCAAGGAGATACGTCAGCAGAAAATGTTTTTATCAATTTAATTGATTCCGCCAAATCAGATTCTCATCAAGTCATATTTACCTTAATACCATTTGATTAATAATATAATGTAAAAAATGGGAGGTTTTCGCAAATACTTATGTATTAAAAGTTTTTACATCAGAAAAAATCAACTTCAATTTTTCCACCAACTCGAAATATTTTTTTTTTTTTGTTAAAATACAATTTTTGATAGAGTAGGTTTGTGGAGTGTGTAGTTAGTGGTAGTAGGTGTATAGTATAGTATATATATATATATATATATATATATATATATATACATATATATATATATATATATAATATATAATATATATATATATAGTATATATATATATATATATATATATAATATATATATATATATATATATATATATATATATATATATATATATATATATATATATATATATATATATATATACTATATATATATATATATATATATATATATATATATATATATATATATATATATATATATATATATATATGTATATGTATATTGGAAGTGTTTGGTGGTTTTTTACGTCGCCATGTTTATCATTCCATCTAATATTTTTCTCTGGAGTATATTTACCTATCCCTTTTCCGGCCAGAAAAAAAATTGTTTTGCTTCAATTTAAGTCCACTGCACACAAATGTGTACGTATATAATGAAAGGTTGTAATGTCTTCCGGATCTTAGTTAAATCAAAATTCTGGTATATATTATATAACATTTTAATTATTTGTTTTTGATAACATATTAATTATTGTATTATTATTATAGTTATAGTGTTATTTATTGGACGAAATCAATTTACGTGGCATGCACAAATGGGTATTCCAAAATACATACAAAAATAAATTGTTGATATGATTTTCTTTCGTACACGATTTTTAAACGCACAATTGTGATCGCGGGCCGGTAAAGGGCTATACATAATTTTTAGTTAATTTTTCATGATTTTGTTTACCTTTACGCTGAACGTAAATAATGTACCCTCCACGTTTCAACACAAAAATTAAAATTTTCATGTTACGATACAGATAAGGGGAACTAAAATGTGATTACGCACCAACAAAAAAAAACGATTTAATACGGATTAATTGAATATCTTCGTCGGAATAATTATTATAACTTTCTCGCCAACAAGACGGTATTATGCATTTATTACATTTAGCGCGATATTTAAAATCAAATATTTTTGATAAAGGTTCTCACGAAACAACCCTCATATTTGGTTCTGGGTTGATAAACAAACAATAGTTCAACCGGTTTAATTACACATGTCATAGTTTATCATGTATGTATGTAACTCGCGTACCTTGTGTTGTAATAAACAACTTTCTTCGTTGATGATTAATTTATATTCAACGTCTAATCACTCTGAGTAAATACCACCAACCAAAATAAAATCAATTTCGTTATAACATTTTCTGACAAATTTATGTGAAACTTGAGATCGATTCTTAATTAATTTTTTTTAACTATGAAAAATATAAAAGGTACATCAGAACACACGTTGAACTTATGTACAAAACTCATATAGAGCAATAACATCTTCAACTAGGTACAATATATGGATAAGAAGAACCAAAACTAAAAAGTATTAAGTTACGCCCGAGATTACTGACAACAACAACGCTATAAATTTTATGTCTTCAAAATGCTACACATACACTACTTTGGATTTTGGGATAGTTTCTATTATTAACCAACAATAATAATCGTAATAATACAAGAACTCTAGGTCAATGGCATTTCTGGAAATAGAATATTGTATACAACTTAGAAGTAGATAAACTATACTTATAGTTTGTTCTCTCTATATGTATTCGTTAGGGCTTAACATAGACCTTGTTTTGTGTTTATCGTTTAAGTAAGTGCACATAAATGAACTGAACTGTGATTTAGGTTACGTATCGTTAATTATTAATAGATTTTGAGGTGTTTTTTATATTATCTATCAGTACAACCTACAAGGTTTTTTATTTGGCCCTGATTTAATACAAATTATTTGATTTATATTAGTCTTTGTTGAAACAAAATTGTAACAAAATCTAGAAAAAATTTAAAGATGAAAGATGTTTCAATCCGTAAATCATTACTTTCCAACTTTAAAACACGATAACAAAATTAAGATTAGTGCTAAAAAGTTCGTAAGCTTTGAATATTCAATATATACTTATACTGCTAAACTATCGATCGGTTATATCTCTTGTAAGATCCTTCTATCTAAGTTATCGTATTAGTGTGCCTCGATTATTGAATTGAACTCAGGATAGAGAACATAAGGGGGTGTGATGCATTTTATTTAATGAATTTTATGCATTTTATTTAATATTTTACTGTACAAATTCGAGGGATTTACTCTTTTCAAAGCTATAGTAAACAAAGCGGTTACTGTTTTTAAGGCTAAATTTCACTATCTCAGTTTTCTTTCAGAGTTTTGTAAACCATGAAAAGCACATGACAAAAATTCAGGAGAGGTTCTATATCGCTCATCAAATGGCAGTTTTTTCAAACTAATGTAGGTTTTATGCAATTTCCGGAGCTGACAGCTTGTGGATGTTGCACGTGTTGCATCTACCGAGGGCATTATGAAATGAAGTTTGAACTACATAAATCTTTCACTAAATTTAGTGCGACATTCCAGTTCCAGGATTTATAAAAATCTAAGTTCACGATTTTTTCTAAAGCACCTTCGAAATATTTTTCTTTTCCATATTGTTGAGTTTTAAGTTGGAAGTTTATTTGGTGTTTACTTACACACGGGTTTAAAATACAATTTTAAATCGGTAATTTGATTTAAAATGTATACATAGCTATAGAAATGATGTTTTAATAAAAATTACGAGCAACATTTCTAGTATTACACTGTATTTTTGATGTTCGTTGGATCAATTGAGGCAAAACAAATTATTTTACTATACAAAAAATATGATTGAGAAATGTCTAGTATTTTTCACAATAGCTATTTGCGGGATAGGATTCTAAGAACTAATCAAAGTTGTATGTTGTGTGAACAACAAGATTTAATTCGTGCTGTATATGGAAATATAGCATGACATAATAGGTACGTTGGGCCGTTGGGATATGAATTTGGCTATTTGCACTACATTAATTCGACGACCCCATCATAAAATATCGCAAATAATAAGAAGCTGGTATGTACTGCTATATCCGAGCTATATGTGTAAATATATTGTCTTCTACATAATTTAAAGTATCGTAGAAGAACTAGTCATCCAACTTCAATTTATCATATTTAAAATGAATACTGAATATCATATTTACAATGAAAACTACACTTACACTATATTTAAAATGAATATCAAAACTGCTCACCAAAATGGTTGGTGGGGTATAGGGCGACCGCTTTAGTTGTTGTACTTCATTTAACAAAAACGCAACAAATGTTAGATATTGGGACACCACCTTAATAAGGAAAGGTCGATCACATTATAACCTGTGAACATATTTCAATCACAATAAAATCATCAATTTAAATTGACAATTTTTGTATTTCGCGTGAAATAAAATTGAGGATACATGTTTCGAATAGGTTCAAAATTTTATAAATTGTCGAATACAATTAAACTGTGTAACAAAATTGTAAAGCGGAAATCCACCATTACCATTGGATACGCAGGAAGGATTGTTTATATTTTTTGTAGAGTGGCTTGTCTCAAAATTTTTCAAATCAACTCAGGAAATCTAAAACATTTACCGAGAAATTAATCAATGTACACCGCCCAAACCTGATTTCATCATTCATTAAGCCAACCACTAATTAAGATGTCAAATCATATTATAACACAATTCGTGCTTAAAGGACATTACTATACCTGTGTAAGCGTAAATATGTTTGTTTGTCGATGTAGTACTTACGTTCGATATAATACGACGAAGTGAAAGTTTTTTTCATATTTTTTCACAAAACACTGAGAGAGATTAAAGTAATAGATTAACCAATTTTATGATTATTCACCATTAAAGTTGGTATGGCAGCACTATGTATGTATAATGTATTTAGTAAATAGTAAACTACTAGTACACAGTAGTTTATCGTTATAAATAAATAAACGTATATATAGAATAATTATATGCAAGAAAAGGTAGGGAACGTAAATGTGAATAATTTACTTTATGTTTCCCATTAAACATTTTTCCACATCTAGACATAAAAAACGTAAATTAGAAGAAGGTATAAGGTCTGAGCGCGGCAAGGTTTGCATATTTATATTTATGTATTATTATGACAGAGCTCACAACACAACAAAATTTGTATTACAGTCAGTAAAGGGCGACAAGTATACTATACATACATACACGTTTATGCAAATTTGTGTGTATCAGATCGTGTTAGTTTTGTTCGAGGACCATGTAACATACAAACCACCAGTACCATATACGCTTTGAAATATTTATGAGATTATATAGTTGTTTTTGTACGAGTATACATCGTAAAACACAGAGGAAAAATATTGTACATAAACGACTATAATGTTGATGGTAATGATTGCACATGATGAATAGTAAAATACAAGAGGTACACTGAAATTTCGCATACAAATATCTTAGCTTATTGGCCATCTACCTATCGGATCGTTTGTATAATTGTTTGTTTAGAGTGGACGCACATATTTATTTTATGGCGGGTATCCAACTAAAGGTGATATGAATTTTAATTAAGTCAACGATTTTTTAATAACATTAATTTGATTACATATAGATTGTTTGTGTGTAATACTTTAAAATAATTGCCTTTCTAAGCACAAATTTACAAACATAACATAACAAGGCTGCCGAACGTCATTTTACTTATTATTATTATTTTGTATGGAATGGCCTAAATGTCTAAATAATTTACTACTGAGTCACTAAAAGAGTACAAAACCAAAGCTTGAGTAAAAAAAAACACGTATTAAAAATTATCCCACGCGTGTCCAATCGATAGTTAAGTACCGTTTAGAAGATCGATTTGGCGGCTTAAGATTTTCAAAACGGTGACAATTGTTACCACTCTTTTAAAAAAGAAGATCGCGATATCACGAAATACTTAATAAGCCGATTCGTTTAAAAAAATTACACCATACTCGTATCGTATTATGCTACAGTCTCTTGATGGACCTTACGAATCGCCAAATTCAGAACACGTTGCATGACCCTGAAATTTATGATTTTTAATTTACATAAGTACTTATTGTTATACTGTCATATTCGAGGTTCTCAATTTGTAATAGTAAAAGGTAGAGATATGCATTACTCGATTTTATTCCATTTTCAAGAAACCGAGAATTAGTTTTGGTCCTCTCGGGCATTCTGACGATTTCTCGAGAAAAAATAAATATTTAAAAAAATAATTTTTATTATTTCGGGCAAAAATAAAGCGATTCCTTTAGTTAATTTGAGCAATATGTACAGTGTTACTGAGATCATTCTCAATATTTATTGTAATACACAGATTTAATATATATGTACACCCCAATTCCCATAGTCGTATCACGTCACTTCAAGTGACTACAGTCACGTCGTCTACATTTTCTTATTCTCATAATCACAACTTACGACTATAGTCACTTCATGTTACGTTCTGTCACCTAATTTTTTCAAGTGACAAGAATATTTTTTGTCGAATTCATCAAAAGTAAATAGCATTTTTATTATTGAATTACATCGTGTCTAAATATAGATTTATTTTGTGAACCTGCGTCACTTGAATTGACTTCAAGAATATCAATGTTCATGTCACGTGACACGACTATTGTCACTTCACACGAAGTGACACAACTATGGGAATTGGGCAGTTGGTGTAATATCTAAAGAGTAGAAATTAATTCGATATGTATAAATATGTTCGATACGTCTTAAAAACTAAGCCATCAAATAGGCCACAAGCCACAACAATTGAATTCCCGAAATGTAACATTAATCACCTGAACAGATTCGTTAGCAGCGTAATACATATTAACATCTTTTATTGTAAGCAAAATTATACGTTATTTTAAGTTAGTCACTTATCAAAACATACTAAACATATTGTGTCATTTCGTGAAAATCACAATTCCCCTTTGGCAAAGAGAATACTCATTCCCCTAGTTGAATGACATAGTATCGTATATATCATATATTTTCAAAATTATATACATAGATTTAAAAGATTAGTCAACATTACAAATTATTCATAGTGATTTTGTTCCATCTAATTAAAATCAAATTAAATTTCACAAGAAATAAATTAGACGACGACAACGTTTTTAAGATAAGTTGTGATATTCACGCGTCATGTCGTCGTTTTCAAGTACAAAGTAAATCTAAACTTGTTCCGCGAATTGAAAAACAATTTAAAATTATTATTTTAATTAAAGTCGTTCATATTTTAAAATTATATGTACCTATAATTCTTATATATTATAATAATTAAGGAAATTCAGAAGAAAACTAGCTATTTAGATTTTTAGAGCGAATTTTACACGGCCGCGATTGTTTGTCACAAATATGATAGTTTATTTAAACTTGCTGTGTATAGTATATAGTTATATGTTTATCTATTAGGTAGTCAGCGAAGCAGCCATTTCTTGTTTCTCTTAAAATCAAGTAAGTACGTAAAAAACTCTTTTAACTCTTAAGACTTACTTGGTTACTTAAGACATTTTAGTTTGATGTCTTAAAAATTTAGTTCTTTGGAGGTGTTATAAACACCTTGAGCAACTTTTAACTTCCAGAGTCTTAATAAATCGGCTTAACTGTAACGAATTATTTTATTTTGTTTAGTGCAGCTCTCCTGCAACTGCGGTTTGATTGTATTTCACACAGTCGATAATATGATAGTATAATGGTATTGTACTATTTTACTATGTTTATTACTTATTAAATTTATTTTTTGCAATGTAAGAGAAAATTAATGCTATAGTTTATTGTTTATAAATTACAATTAAATGATTGTTTATGTATAATAAATAAGTATTTTGGAAAATTAAATATTATTTTTAATAATAAGGCCAACTCTTCAGTGTGAAACGAACAATGATTTATATGATTTATGCTTTGGGTGGAACTTTATAATATCTTTAACATGGTTGCATGATCAACCACTTCGATTTTCAAGGCATTTCATTTTCAAATTCCGATTAAATGATAAATATGTGAATTTTGGTTGGTAGAACTACTTTCTTAAAATATTTTGCGTTACCATACGCAAAACGGGTTTGGCCTATTAAAAATAGGTCACCGCGAAGTGGAAGTACCCGCAAGAATCTAAAAACCAACACCAAAAAATCTGTTCACCTTAGGCTCTATTTTAACATTGTACAAACAAAGAACCGCACAAAACATGAACCTGCTTCAACAATTTCAACTTATCAAATTCCTTATCTTATCATATTAATTTAAAAATTACTGATATAAAAGACAACAAAATAGATCGGGCGTGCATTTTATTTTATATAAATATGTATTACACTGTTCGTATGAATCACGTCTATATAAAATTTTTCTTAAGAAGTTTCCCCTTTTGTGAATAAGTAATAACCGTAATAAAAAAAACTATAAAAACACACACATACCTGTTGCTAATACACTGATTGTTAAAATCAGAAAAAAACAATTTGATTTCACTTTTTCCATTTTTTTCTCTAAAATTTATGGTAGTTTGGCTGAGTGTATAATCCAAAATTGAGTGAAAAATAGATATCCTAATCCTAAATCTTAATGAGATCTAAGTAGGTGATATAAAATTGACCAGAACACACAACTTAGATAATACCTAGGTGGTTGGACAATACAAAATCACAAGAATATTTTATTTACTTTCACTAAATATCACTTAAAACAAATTTAGCAATAAAAAAATTCCACTTTTCACATAGTAAATAAAAAACACTCAAAAATATAAAAACACACTAAACGTATTTTTGGAAATTTGAAAAGTATTAACAAATAACGGTTTATTATAATTCACGTAACCACCAGGATATTTTGGTTCACTTAATCCACAGCCTGTGAGAAAATTCAGTGCATTTGAAGGTCCCGAAAGTAAATAGTAAAATACCAATTTAGTTGTTAAACAAACTCACTAAACAATTTTGTAAAAACACACGAAAACTATATATTATTATTCTACTACAACGCAAACCATACAAAAAATTAAAAAATAATAAAACTACAAAAATACGTTGATACAAACAAACAACTTTTCACGTTGAAAACGTATATTGAACTGCTCAGTGCTCAACAAAATTGCTGGATGAATGAAAAAATGAATTTTTTGTATAGTCAAAACCAACATCAACACACCTACATATGCACGAAGAGAAAAAATGTACGTAGGAGAGAAAATTTAAAAAAAAGAATTCAAATCGTAACGAAATGAGGCGAATTTGTTCATAGAGCTAAATGTTATGACATGGAAGAGCGGCACGTACGTTTCTCGACATATTTTTCGTTTTACTGTGATAATCAAAATTTTTTAACTATAGCTGTATTTTGTTGAGAAATAAAGCATTTTTGCTTTTGCTTTTTTCAAGCCAATAAACCAATGATAAAATGATTTATATTTTTGCGCTCAACAATTTCTATTGAATAATTTTATAAAACTATATTTTGGTATTCATGTTTTACAACAAATACAGTGCAACCTCTTTTATCCGGAAAGATTGGGGCAAATAATTCCGGATAAAAGATTTTTTTTAATAATTTCATAGTAAAACAGCATATTTTAATATTTTTTATACTTCAGTGCCATTTATTAAGATTTTAAATTTATTTTAGCTAATTACATAGAAAAATAATTATTTTATTTTTGGAAAATAAGGTAAATAAAAGAGAAAATGAAAGAATACGAAAAAACCGTTTTCCGGATATTAGATGAAATAGATTCCGGATAAAAGAGGTTTTCTAGGTATACTAGGTTATTCTGTGGCGCTTCGCGCCCGTTTATTCCCAGCAAAGTGTAGTTAAATATTTTTTAAATAGATCGTATGTAAGATTACAAAATCAAGAAAAACTGTAATAAAAATATTTATTACAAATTAAACTACAGGATTTCTTTAAAAACAAAATTTCGAGAAAATTGACGTTCATCGTTGAGAATATTTCCCTTGTGGATTATCTTCGATTCTTATTTTCACTTGGTGAGAATTTCTTGAGTGGGAAAGAGCGATGCACAATTGTTCATTTATTTATTTATATTGAAAAAAGTCTACAAATTTGACTTGAAACATACTAATTTAAGAATATAAAATATAAATTAAAATAAATCCGCATTGGATTTGAAAATATGAAATATAAAAGTAAAGTAACAAGTAAAATATCACTGAGAGGCATAAAATTGCCTTAATCTACTTTTAAAATTATCTTTAGTTAAAAAAAAATCAAATAAATAGTTAACTCTATTGAAACTTTTACACATCATCTTTACTGGTTCATTATCGCCATAGTTGGTTTTGTGTCTATCTAAGTAGAGGAAGCCATGATCTCTTAGTTGTCTACCAGGAACCTTTATTTTAATTGACTTTAGCATATCCGGTGCGTTGATTAGACCTAGTAGGAGATTACCAATAAATGTACTTTTTAGCAATTCGCGTCTATTTTCAAGAGTTGTCAAGTTGTATGACTTGCACCCTGTTAAATATAGGAATCACACGGACATTTTTCCCTGTTAACTATACAATTCGAATTTCAAGGTCATGGCTATTCAACCAGAGGTTCTTGTCAGTTGAAGTGCCCCCAAATTAAAACGGAATATGGTTGAAAATCATTAACATTTAATTCTCTCTCTCTCTAGCATTTACATCCCATGAAGGGATTTTGCCGCCCACACTATGGTCCTCCATCCGTCTCGGTCCATCGCTCTCGTCCTCCAATTTCGACATCCTAATACGAGTAGGTCTTGTTCGACGTCGTCACGCCAGCGCAGTCGGGGTCTTCCTCTACGACGTACTCCGGCTGGTTGTTGATGGAACACTTTGTAAATCATTCGTTGTTGTGGAGACCTTGCAACGTGGCCTAGCCATCTCACTCGATTAGATTTGATGAAGCCGATAATATCGCTACCTCCGAGAAGTTGCTTTATTTCGTAGTTCATGCGAATCCGGTATTCATTGTTCGCAACTTTAATAGGACCAAAAATTGAACGGATGACCTTTCTTTCGAAGGTAGATAATAATCTACAGTCATTAGAGGTCATGGTCCAGCTCTCGCTTCCGAAAGTCAGCACAGGTCTTATAAGTGCTTTATAAAGTGCGAGCTTGCACGACAGCGATAGATGTTTAGATCGCAATAATTTTGATTGGGCGTAGAAAACTCGTTGTCCGGCAGCGATTCGGGCTTTTATTTCTGCCTGCATATCATTCATGGATGTTATAAGTGACCCGAGGTATTTAAAATTTTCGACGCTATCAAAGTTATGGTCGCCAATTTCGAGATTTGCCATGGAGATGTTCCTGGGTGTTGTTAAGAATTTCGTTTTGGTACTGTTCACCTCCAAACCAAGTCTTCTTGCGCAGCGATTGAGCGGTATGAAACTGTCCTTGATGTCGCTAGGTCTTCGGCCAAGAAGCACGATATCATCTGCATATCCAAGAATTTGGCCTGATTTATTGAATATACAGCGCGAAGTTTCAATGTTGCTTTTCCTCACTACGTACTCAAGCGTCAAATTGAACAGCACAGGCGCGAGTGCATCTCCCTGTCGAACACCAGATGTTATTTGAAAAGAGTCTGATACAGTTCCTTCAATTACAATTCTACATGCAGATCCCGACGTTGTTAATTTACACAGAGAAACGAGTTTCTCTGGAATACCTAGGCATATGAGCGCGGCCCAAAGGTTGTCGCGGTTTATACTGTCATACGCCTGCCGGAAGTTTATATATAGTTGATGAATGGTTATGTTATACTCCCAACATTTTTCCAAGATCATACTCATGGTAAAACACTGGTCAGTGGTCGATCGGTTGGTACGAAAGCCACACTGATTGATAGTCGCCAATGATGTTTTCGGCAAAAGGGATGAGCCTGGCAAGTACAACATTAGCCAACACTTTGTAAGCAGTGTTCAATAGAGCTATGCCACGAAAGTTTTCACATTTAAGACGGTCGCCTTTTTTATGCAACGGACATATGAGCGCGGTCTTCCAATTCTCCGGCAACTCTTCTTAGTCCCAAATACATACGATGAGATCGTGTAGACTTGTTGCAAGAGTAGCGCCTCCGAGTTTTATTAATTCTGCGGGGATTCCATCGAGACCGGGTGCCTTGCCGTTTTTCAATCGACTAATAGCTGCGTCTACTTCCTCTACTGTGGGATATTCGACAAAGACCTCTTCACCTGGCGGAGCTATTGCTTTAATGGGGGTTACTTCATCATTCCGGTTTAGCAGACTTTGAAACTAGGTTTGCCATACTGAAAGAACATCAACCACGTTTGTTCTCAATTCTCCATTCCCGTCTTGTATGGCTGTACTTCTTGGGTGGAAGTCTTTAGTGAGATTCCTGGCATTAGCAAAACAGTCTCTTGAATTTCCTACTTCTGCTTGGAGCTGATGTTTTCAATGCATGACCTCATATGATCGCGTTTCTTTTCTCGAAGGTATTTAATCGTGGCTTTCCTTGCGCGTAGGTATTCTGCTTGAGTGCTTCTCGTGTTGCGAGCCAACTAATTTTCACAAAGCTTTCGTTTATTTTCGCCGACCAGGCGGCATTGATCATCGAACCAATCATTGCGGGATCTCGGCGGTCTTCTGCCGATAGTGTTTTGTGCCGCGATGGTTATGGCTGACTGTATAGCGTGCTACTGCTCCTGGATATTAAGAGGAGCTCCTTCGTTGTTGCTGGGCCGCTCTAAATAGTTAGTGACAGCTGATTTGAATCTTTGCAGTGACGCTTGGTCTTTTAGAGCATCGACATTCCATCGAACGGTTTTTTGTGCTTGTCTACTGAAGGTTGATGACAGTTTGCACTTATATTTAAATATGACAAGCACATGATCGCTGTCCATATCTGCACCTCTGTAAGATCTAACGTCAGATATGCTAGTGGAGTGTCTCTTGGACACCATGACGTGATCGATTTGGTTTTCCGTTCTTCCATCATTCGATCTCCACGTTACTTTATGGATTTTCTTATGTGGGGAAAACGTACTTGATACAACTAAGTTGTACATTATTGCCAGGTCGGTGACGCGTTGGCCGTTGTTGTTACTACTTAGGTGCAGGCTGTTAGGACCGATGTGCGAAGTATTTTCTGCACTTCTACCGATTTTTGCATTTAAGTCGCCCACGATGATTTTAATGTCGTGGTGCGGTTATTTGTTGATGACTTCCTCGAGCTCGACAAAGAAGAGATCTTTGATGTCATCTGATTTATCTTCGGTGGGTGCATGCACATTAACGATCGTATGATGTTAAATTTCTTAGTGCGAAGTCTGACCGTGCATATCCGCATGTTGATGGGGCGGAAATCGATGATATGGTGCTGCACGCGTCGATGGATGAGGAAGCCAACTCTAAATTCTCCTCCGCTCTGATGGCCGCTGTAATGAAGAGTGTAACCATTGGTGGTGTCATGGATCCCACTCCCAGACCATCTAAGCTCTTGTAGTGCAAGTACGTCTAAAGTGTAACTTTTTGCTTGGTTCGGGTCTTAAGAGGCTAAGCACGTTCCATGTTCCCATTTTTAAAGCGTTGTCCGTTTACAATTTCCGAGGTCGAGTTTGTAATGAATCCGATATGGTAATCCGAGGCCTTTGTTCAGGGTTCATAACTTAAATGGTTTTTATGAGGAAAGGTTGTTGGCCTGCCGCTCAACCCTCTTGTTACGTGTGTGGGTCACGTACTGGTGAGAATCTTAAGGCATCCAGTCCTACCTTGAACACATTTATATAGCGAGCCGCTTGATACAAGACAGACGCCCGCTTCAGCCGCACCTAACCTGGAGAACAGACGTTGATTTGGTATTAGTTTTGAGGCGCCAATAACCCGCCCTGACATGTAGTGTCCATGACTATAAACAGGATTTAGTCGGCTCGTCTCCACTACACCGCCTGATTCATTTAGCGTTACCCAGAGAGCACCGCGAAGAGGTGTGAATCTTGGACTTCGCCCCCCAACATTTATTGGGCCATATATTTATAATAAATTACCTGAAAACATTAGGAATGCTGTACATATTTTTATGTTTAAACGAATGATAAAATCTAATCTGCTATCACCAGTTAAAGATTATTTGTGATTAATAAAACCAATCATCATTAATTAATTTAATTTAATTATATTGTTATATATTTGTATTTTATTGTTTATTATGCGTAATGTAGTTTTAGTCACTATGACATTATATGCTGTATATGTTTTGTACCATTCATAAGTGTGAATGACGAGCTTTTAAGGGACATTAAATCTATTAGTTGTCATTTACACTTTTATGATTATTATTAATAATAAATAAATAAATAAAAATACTAACTCATAAATACTAACTCAAATATGGTGGTTGTCGCTGTATGTTTACGTAGTATGGTAGATCATGGTCATAAGCCCATCCGTCTTTCCAGGTCAAGTAGCGTATAAACTTCTTTTGAATTTTCTCAATACTCTGGATATGAGCTTCGTAGAACGGACACCACACATTTACAGCATATTCCAGCTGGGATCGAACGTAGGCACAATACAGGATCTTAATTGTTTCCACATCAAAATTATCACCCGTCTCCAACGTTTGACAAAACCAAGCATGGAGTTCGCGCGAGCGATGCACAGCTCAATGTGCTTAGTAAAGCTCATGTTTTCATGGGAAAATACTGCCGTTTGATGATGAATTCCCACGTTATTAAAAGACTGGCCTTGCGCCTTGTTTATCATCATTGCGTATGCCGGAATTTTTGGAAACTGTCATCGTCGAAAAACAAATGGATTAGAACTGTACTGCCTTTGTTGCACTCAGAAATAATTTTGGCCTTAATAAAGTTTCACGATAGCTCTACAACAATTAAATACGATCTGTTGCACATACCTTTCTTAGGATTTACATTTCGTAGAAGCATTATGATAATACCCTTTTTCAAAAGCAATACGTGAGGAAAGTTAAGTGCATCCTTAGGATCCTCACTTACTAACTAATCTGTGCTGTAGTAAATTTTTGCATCACCATGAATCAAGTCGAGTATACTTCGATTCATCTCAAGAGTCTGAGCATTCGTTAGAGCAACGATAACTCTTTTTGAGAGCACATCTGTTGACATTTGCTCAATATTATTAAAAACGACACTGATTAGATCTTGACTTATGATCATTTCGGTCGAAATTTGAATTGTATGAATTCTAACTTTTGATATCAATTTAAAAACACGTCTTATCGAATTCAGATATTGTAAGATATCAATGAGAATTTCCTACTTCGAAAATAACACATACTCTTTCGATTTTACGATTGCATTGTTGTTGCTTTTTGTGTATTTCGTTGACGAAAATTTGAAAAAAAATCACACGGACAAATTTTTTTGGCCCGGGTGCGTTCTCGAGTGAGTCAGTCAGTAACATAGACGTTTATAATATACATACAAACCGCTTTTATCCGGAAAAACATGTGTAATATCCGGAAAATGTTTTTTTCGTATTCTTTCATTTTCTCTTTTATTTATCTTATTTTCCAAAAATGAAATGGTTGTTTTTACTATGTAATTAACTAAAATAAATTTAAAATCTTAATAAATGACACTGAAGTTTAAAAAAATTAAAATATTGAAACGGCTATGAAATTATTAAAAAAAATCTTTAAACGGAAAATCTTTTATCCGGTATTGTTTGTCCCAGTCGTTTTGGATAAAAGAGTTTGCACTGTATATTGTAAAAATAATTATATTAAACACATTATAATTATACAAATTTCTATAATATTATTAGGCATTTTCGGAAATATCACATCGTAACTTTTGAGTAACAGGTGACCAAAAATTACCAAATCTATTTCTAAACATGTAGAGTAACTTTAGAGTAATTTAATTTTAGTTGTTTTTTTTACTATCTGTCTTTCTGACAATTTATATTAAATTAGTAGTGTCAGAAAAATTAAAGTACAACCGTTCAAAGTATGAGCTATTAAACAAAATACAACAAAAATATTGTATCTAGTAAAATACGTCATTGAATTTTGCTGAATATAAATATTACCACTCGAAATTTAATCTTACTTTTTGTATAGCCAGATTAATTTGCGTAACTTTTGTACCAACATTCAAAAAAAATTTAATTACTTAAAATTTACCATGGGATATTTCCGAAAACGCCTAATATACATATACACTATTTGTAGTTTTATATAAATAACCACGGTCGAATAATAATGATTTTCTTTCAATTAGCAACAAAAATCCGAAAATGTAACGTTCTCCACCTATACGAAGTAAGATGAAAACACGAATAAAATAATTTGAAAGAAGCAGACTATTAGCACCATATCATCGATTTCCGCCCGATCAACATGCGGATGTGCACGGTCAGACTTCGCACTAAGAAATTTAACATCACGATCGTTAATGTGCGTGCACCCACCGAAGATAAATCGGATGACATCAAAGATTTATTCTTTGTCGAGCTGGAGGAGGTCATCAATAACATACCGCACCACGACATTAAAATCATCGTGGGCGACTTTAATGCAAAAATCAGTAGGAGTGCAGAAAATACATCGCACATCGGTCCTAATAGTCTGCATCTAACTAGTAACAATAACGGTCAAAGCGTCACCGACCTGGCATTAATGTACAACTTAGTTGTATCAAGTACGTTTTTCCCACATAAGAGAATTCACAAAGTAACGTGGAGATCGAATGATGGAAGAACGGAAAACCAAATTGATCACGTCATGGTGTCTAAGAGACACTCGACCAGTATATCTGACGTTAGATCCTACAGGGGTGCAGATATGGACAGCGATCATATGCTTGTCGTATTTAAATATAAGTGCAAACTGTCATCTACGTTCAACAGACAAGCACAAAAAACCGTTCGATGGAATGTCGATGCTCTAAAAGACCAAACGTCACTGCAGAGGTACCAATCAGCTGTCACTAACTATTTAGAGTGGCCTAGCAACAACGAAGAAGCTCCTTCTAACATCCAGGAGCAGTGGCACACAATACAGTCAGCCATTACCACCGCGGCGCAAAACACTATCGGAAGAAGACTTCCGAGACCCCGCAATGATTGGTTCGATGATCAATGTCGCCTGATTGTCGCAAATAAACAAAAGCTTCGTTAAAAATGGTTGGCTCGCAACACTAGAAGCACACATGCAGAATATCTCCGCGCCAGGAAAGCCACGACTAAATACCTTCGTCAAAAGAAACGCGATCATATGAGATTATGCATCGAAAACATCAGCTTCCAAGCGGAAGTAGGAAATTCAAGGGACTGTTTTGCTAATGCCAGGAATCTCACTAAAGAAAGTGAGTGAGAAGTACAGAAAGTGAGTGAGAAGTACAGCCATACAAGACGGGAATGGAGAATTGAGAACAAACGTGGTTGATGTTCTTTCAGAATGGCAAACCTACTTTCAAAATCTACTAAATCGGAATGACGAAGTGACCCCCATTAGAGCAATAGCTCCTCCAGGTGATGAGGTCTTCGTCGAATATCCCACAGTGGAGGAAGTAGATGCAGCTATTAGTCGATTGAAAAACGGCAAGGCACCCGGTCTCGATGGAATCCCCGCAGAATTAATAAAACTCGGAGGCGCTATTCTTGCAACAAGTCTACACGATCTCATCGTATGTATTTGGGACCAAGAAGAGTTGCCGGAGAATTGGAAGACCGCGCTCATATGTCCGTTGCATAAAAAAGGCGACCGTCTTAAATGTGAAAACTATCGTGGTATAGCTCTATTGAACACTGCTTACAAAGTGTTGGCTAATGTTGTACTTGCCAGACTCATCCCTTTCGCCGAAAACATCATTGGCGGTTATCAGTGTGGTTTTCGTCCCAACCGATCGACCACTGACCAGTATTTCACCATGAGGATGATCTTGGAAAAATGTTGGGAGTACAACATAACCATACATCAATTATATATAGACTTCCGTCAGGCATATGACAGTATAAACCGCGATAACCTTTGGGCAGCGCTCATATGCCTAGGAATTCCAGAGAAACTCGTTTCTCTGTGCAAATTAACAACGTCTGGGTCTGTATGTAGAATTGTAATCGAAGGAACTGTGTCAGACTCCTTTGAAATAACATCTGGTGTTCGACAGGGAGATGCACTCGCGCCTGTGCTGTTCAATTTGGCGCTTGAGTACGTAGTGAGGAAAAGCAACATCGAAACTTCGCGCTGTATATTTAATAAATCAGGTCAAATTCTTGGATATGCAGATGATATCGTGCTTCTTGGCCGAAGACCTAGCGATATCAAAGACAGTTTCGTGCCGCTCGATCGCTGCGCAAGAAGACTTGGTTTGAAGGTGAACAGTAGCAAAACCAAATTTGTATCAACACCCAGGAACATCTCCATGGCAAATCTCGGAATTGGCGACCATAACTTTGATCGCGTTGAAAACTTCAAATACCTCGGGTCAGTTATAACATCATCAAATGACATGCAGGCAGATACAAAAGCCCGAATAGCTGCCGCACATCGAGTTTTCTACGCCCAATCAAAATTATTGCGATCTAGACATCTATCGCAGTCGTGCAAGCTCGCACTTTATAAAGCACTCATAAGACCTGTGCTGGCTTTCGGAAGCGAGAGCTGGAACATGACCACTAATGTTTGTAGATTGTTATCAACTTTCGAAAGGAAGGTCATTCGCTCCATCTTTGGTCCAATTAAAGTCGCGAACAATGAATATCGGATTCGCATGAACCACGAGATAAAGCAAATTCTTGGAGGTTGCGATATTATCGGATTCATCAAATCCAATCGAGTAAGATGGCTCGGCTACGTTGCAAGGTCCCCACAACAACGGATGACCAATAAAGTGTTCCATCAACAACCAGCCGGTGTGCGTCGTAGAGGAAGACCCCGACTGCGCTGGCGTGACGACGTCGAACAAGATCTACAGGCACTAGGATGTCGAAACTGGAGGTCGAGAGCGATGGACCGAGACGGCTGGAGGACCATAGTGCGGGCGGCAAAATCCCTTCATGGGATGTGAAGCTAGAGAGAGAGAGAGACTATTAGCACATCGAACGTAAGGCGTTCGTTTTTGAACCTCTAAAGACGGCTAAACATCGAACGTGAATGCTTCCGACTACTCCCGTGCAATCGTAAAGCAATACAAATGCAGGGTTGTTATTCTATAAAGTATTCTCGAAAGCAAACATAATTCAAAACGAGAAATAAAGAAACAAAATCCACCCGTTGCATTAATTTGATGAACAGAAATCGTATTACTGGTCAAGGCGGATTCAGTGTTGCGTTCTTTCGTTCCCTCCTTGCTTCTGAATTTTGTTTTGATCAATTCAATCCAAGTTGACGAAAAAAATTCACAAGAAAAAAAAAACGTTATTTTTAACCGATAAAATTTGTTTACAAAACTTCAGAATAAGGTTAGAACGAAAGAACGCAACAATGAGTCCACCTTCAGACATACGTCAGTCAGGTAGAGCCGAGCCATACAAAATTCTCTACTGTGGGTATTACTCTGATACTTCATGATTGTTCCGAGAAATGCGAAGACCCGAGGGTATGCTAACCTATCTTCTTTCTCTCGGAGCAGGTTCTCGAAGTTATAAAACTTTGTTTACTGATGTTCACTTAAAAATTCCCATTCCTTTGGCCCAGTTGTACAAAATTATTAATTGTACTATCGATATTATTGAAAACGCTATCGAATACTATCCATAAAATATTTGTGTGGTTTTAAAAATTCGATAGATTGCTATCCATTGTTTCTAAATGTCACTATCGATAGCTCAAATTTTCGACAAATGTCCACCCACTCTTTGTCGTTGACCCATTGAAATTTCATAGAAAAAGATACGGTTACAAATAGATACTCATAGAGATAGACCAACATAGAGATACAAGCCTCTGTAATACTCTAAGACATACGAGTGTTGACCTTAGGTTGCAATAACCTTGACTGAATATAGAGAACTCGGTGTCCGGCACAAATTTGAGCTTTCATTTTATCTGCATATCATTTGACGGTGTTATACTGATGCGAGGCATTTAAAGTTTTCTACGCTATTGTCATCTAGATACTCTTGGGTGTTGATAAGAATTTAATTTTGTTGGTGTTCACTTCCAAACCAAGTCTTTTTGGGTAGAGTTCGAGCGGTATCCAACTATCCTTGATATAGGTAGGTCTTTGGCCAAGAAGCACGGAGCGGAAAATTTCAATGTTGAACACCAGATGTTATTTCAAAGAAGTCTGATACAGACCCTTCGATTACCATTCTAAATGTTGACCCAGACGTTGTTAATTTACACAGAAAAATGAGTTTTCCAGTACTCGAAGACATGAGCTCGGCCCTGAGGTTCTCGAGGTTGCTACTGCCATATGCCTGTCGGAAGTCTATATATAGTTGATTATAAAGGTACAGGTTATAAAGTACTCCCACCATTTTTCCAAATCCATCGGACGAAAACCAAATTGATAGTCGTTAATAATTTCGGCGAAAGTCTGGCAAGACCAATATTAGCCAACACTTTGTAAGCAGTGTTCAATAAATGCCACGACAGTTTTCACATTTAATACTGTTGCCTCTTTTGTGGGCATACGAGCGCGTTCGACCAAGAGTAGCATCTCCGAGTCTAATCAATACTGCGGGGATTCTGTCGAGACCGCGTGTTTTCCAGTTTTAATCTAATAATAGCTGTTTCTTCACATAATCGAGCAATTGGTCTAATTTAGGTCACTTCTTCATTCCGATTTAGTAGTTTTGGAAGTAGGTTTGCCAAGCTGAGAGAACATCAGTCACGTTTGTTCTCAGTTTCCCACTCCCATCATTGATGGCAGCACTTCGTCTATAGAGAGATTTCTGGCGTTAGCAAACCAGTATCTCAAATTTCCTTAGCGGATGTTTTCGATGCATTTTCTCTTATGTTCGAGGTTCTTTTACCGGAGGTAATTAATTGTATAGCTTTCCTGGCGTACAAATATTCTACTAGAGGCTGCTAGTGTTTCGAGCCAACTATTTTTTAATTAGATTTTATTTATTTTCGACAACCAGGCGGCACTGATCAGCGAACCAAATATTGCGGGATCTCGCGTGTCTTCTTGCGATAGCATTTTGACCGCGGTAGTTATGGCTGACTGTATAGCTAACCAGTGCTCCCGGATATTGCGGGGAGGTTATTCGTTATTACTATGCTGGTCTAAATAGTCAGTGACAGCTGATTTGTAATTCTGCAGTGAACTCTGTTTGAACTTTTGAAGCAACGACATTCCATATTGGAATATGACAAGCAAATGATCGCTGTCCATGTCGACACGTCTGTAAGATTTCGGGTGAAAAGAACGTCGGGTATGCTCGATCGGTTTGGTTTTCCGATCTTCCTTCATTCGATCTTCGACTTTGTGCATTCTCTTATTTAGAAAAAACAAACTTGACACAACTAAATTGTACATTATTGCCAATTCGGGGACGCGTAGGTCGTTGTTGTTATTAGTGAAGCTGTTAGGACCGAAGTGCGATGTATTTTCTGCACTACTACAGATTTTTGCATCAGTCACCCACGAACATTGTATTATCGTGGTGCGACAAAAATTAGATCTTTGGCGTTATCTGATTTATATTCGGTGGGTGCATATAAATTCACGATCATGATCTTAATTTTTTAGTGCGGAATCTGTCCGTGGATATCTGAATATTGATAGGGCAGAAGTCGATGCTATATTGCTTCACGCGCCGATGGATGAAAAAGCCAACTATAAATTCTTTTCCATTCCTTCTCACTCCCAGACCACCTAAGCCCTAGTAGTGCAAGTACGGCTAATGTGGAGTTCTTTGCCTGCTTCTTTGTGTATTCTTCATAAGTTAGATGTTCTTATGATATAATGTGTGGGTCGCGTACTAGTGAAGAATCTTAAGGCATTCAGTCCATCCCTTGGAATGTTGTAGTTCCAAATCAATCTATCAATCTGTGTTCCGGATAACGATTTCTACCTTCGTTGAGTTTAGAGATATCCAATTTCCAAATAGGTGCAACTGCAACCTTGTAGGTTCTGTGTAGATATAGGCGATGCCACTATAAAACAGTAAATTACATTATGGTTTATATCCCTACTAAGTGGTTGCTGTCCTACCTCTCAGATAGGTGGCAGTTTGTTAAAATTGGTGAGTCATCTTCTCGTCTATTTCGGGTTACTGCTGGAGTGCCACAAGGTAGCCACATTGGGCCACTTCTATTTTCAATATTCGTCAACGACGTGGTTAACTGTTTTGTCTCTGCAGATTGCCTGCTTTACGCAGATGATATGAAAATATTTGCACGAATATCAAACGTATCCGACTGTATAAATTTCCAAGCGGATTTAAACAGATTTTGTGATTGGTCGGTTGAAAACAAACTGTTGCTGAGCGTGAGTAAATGTAAGGCAATATCTTTCTGGCGTACCCGCTTTCCGATTATACATCAGTATTCGCTTTATAATGAAGAAGTCGTTAGAGTTAAGTTTATATCCGATTTGGGTGTTATTTTCACTCGAGATCTTACATTTACAAGGCATATTGATTCGATAATAAGCCAAGCATATATGATGCTTGGTTTTATTAAACGGAATTGTAAGGATTTCTGTGATCCGATAACCTTGAAATCTCTGTTTGTCTCATTTGTTCGATCAATTTTCTAGTATCCCTCACAGATTTGGTTACCTTCTTACCGATGCCATTCCGAGAGAATTAAGAGTGTTCAAAAACAGTTTCTTATCTACGCGCTTAAAGGTTTACTTTCAATGCGGGCACATGAGCACGTACTTCCGCCTTATCGCGATCGTTGTGCTCTCTTGGGATTACAACGGTTAGATCACCGACGTGATATTTCATCCGCAATATTTGTCCGTGACGTATTATGTTCACGTTTAGATTGTGCCGAGATACTCACCAGCTTCGGCTTTTATGTTAGAACGGTGCTTGCGTCGGTGCGTCGCCGGGACGAATTCATATTTACGAGAGCGGTGGCCACAAATTATTGTTCATCTGAACCAGTCTTGAACTTATCGCGTGTTTTTAATCTTGTTTTTCATAGGTTTGATTTTAACATGTCAAGAAATTCATTGAGGAACGAACTATTTAAATTATAATAACCGTTCTTAAATTAAATAACTTTTTCAATTTTGTCATGTCGCTTATTTTTAAGAATTGTAGTAATTACCGATTGTAACCCTGTAGGTAAATTATATAAATAAATAAATAAATAAATATAATTTTTAAAGAGGGCTGTTCGGTAGGACCGGGATAGACATATTTCGGTCTGTAGCCATGGTTTAGAGACCAACATATAATACTTTAGCAGTAAATGTAGAAAACTAATTTCTATAGAATTCGGAAACAGTCTTAAGCCGCCCAATACAAACGGGTATTTGTTCAAATGTTGAATGGCATTAATCTATTTGTCAAATATACACCAAAATTGGCACACGAATATACGAATCCGTAAAGAATAATTGCATTTTTGATTTGGGGGAAATCAGTTCCAAAGATGCTCGAATGAACAGGGCGTCAGGAGACGAACCCTTATTGTGAATTTACGCGATCAATAAATCAGTAACGACTTACATTGTAGACTTACTCTTGACCCCATTTTTCGTAACTCAGCTTATAGTCAACTTACAAACGTTTTGTATACAAATTCGATAGGTATCAAAATTGTATTTAAAAAAAAAACTTTTTTGACGTCAGTGTCATAAAACAGTTCAACCAGCACTGAAATTACGAATTCACTCACAGAAAAACTCAGAAACAAAAACGGTTAGTTATTAAGGCGCCTTTATGGTAAGTGTTCGTTTTTTTTTTTTTTTTTTTTTAAAGGAAGTATTAATTGTCCAGTGGATTTAATGTCCTTTGCAGGTCAATTAATACCCCCCTTTCATTCACGCACAGACCACCCATTCACACAATTACAGTATACCACCTGCACACTGCAAGCTCCATGTCAACCTGTAAACTGACATGGACGGTGGGTCGGCGCTGAATTCTGCACTCCAACAGAGGGTCTTAGTTGTGTTTATTAACATCAACGATCGTAATCGATGAGAAAAATTCGCTTTTGCATCCAGCCTCTGGTGGGATTCGAACCCAGTACCTCCCGGTCCAAGTGCCGAAGCTTTAACCACTGCACTACTTATCCAGTCGTTCGTTCGTTCGTTCTGACAATTTTTTCGACCAATCATATTGCTCTCAAATGGCGATTTTTTTCTTCTGCATTTTTCCACAAGAGATGATTGTTCGAAAAAATGACCGAACGAACTCAACTATAAAGGCGTCTTTATTCCAAGTTTTATTGAGTAATATAATACAATATTAGAATTTATTTTAAAAACTAAATCAATAAACTTAGCAAAGCAAAGTTAAAAAGAGGCCCTAGACAATTTTCATAATTGCACCAACCTAAGCGGGTTTTTACAAAAACCTCTATACGGGGACAATATTTTATACTCACAAGTTGTTTTATGTTTGCGACTTGCTAAAAAATTGATTAATATAAATTATCACCTTCTTCAAGCATGTTTTCTCGATTTACCGCACCTACTTTCTTTTATTACCTATCTCATTCTGATTATGGCTCTTGCTTATATTATTTAATACTAAGCCTCATAAAATCAAAAATATTAAGATTAAATATAGACAACAACTTCTTTTTCAATTTATGTATGTACGTGTGTGTTGTTTGGATTCGATTTTTAAAGTATTAAAGTAAAGAGTTAAAATCTTTTTCAAATTATAACAACCAAAGAAAACTAGAAAACATTACCTGCCCCAAGAGTTGTTAGTACCGGACGTTTATTAGTATTTTCTTGTTGAATGTATAGTTCAAAGAAACTGGTTTGGCTCAGTGTGTTTCTTTCAATTTTCTATCCCAATATAAATTACTAATGAATACGTATGAAGAAGAGTTTGTAAGGCGACGATCAAGAAAACCAGAATACAAAAAATATCCACTTTGAGCTGTCAGTAATTGTGATTGTAACGAAAATGAAATGTGGATGAGTCGGACAGAGTGGTATTGTTCTGGAGCCATCAAGTTTTTATTTATAAAATGTACGTTTATTTTGGCGCGTTTCTATTTTGTGGTAAAGAGAATAATTATACCAAACTACGTTATAGTTTCTATATACAAACATAATATTATATTACAAATTGGTTATAAATCAAAATAAAGAATTGTTCATAATACAACCCTATATAGCATTGTTGATGAATTCGCTAAATATTTAGATCACAGCAAATGCGCAAACCCATAAATAAAAATATAAAATTGAGATTTTTTATGATGTTTTTCGTTTCAATAACAACAAGCGAAATTATTGTTTTACTTTTAGTCACGGTGTTGTAATTTTATGATTATCATGCAGTCTTCACGAAACGAGATAAAAAAAATTGGATTATTTTTTTTAACAACTTTTGCTCAAAAAATTTGTCTACGGCTGTCATGCGAGTCATATCGCACATCTTGCAAAAGGTATGCTATCAAAGGGCCGAATGTCGAAGGGCCGAATGTGTCGAAAGGCCGAATGTGCCGAATGTCGCAGGGTCGAATGTGTCGAAGAGCTGAATGGGTCAAAGGGCCAGATGGGTCGAAGGGCCGATTTTTTTTTTTTGTTTTTACAAAAATATTTTTTTTTAATTTTTTTATTTAAAATAATTAATTTTTTATTTTTTGTACATTATCAGAAGGTTGACATAGGGCCGAATATCTTAGGTGGCGCATGACAAAATTTTCCTTCACCAAAATTTATCGCTGACTGGATACGTGGAATTTAATGAATATCGAAAGATGAAAAATAGTAAAATATGAACATAAATTTATAAGAAACTCATTTATGTTCAATAAAACAAATTTACAATATACATATATGTATTCCATAAAACAACAAATTTAAAAATTTATATTTCTAAAAACAAAAGAAAAAATCGACCGTTCCACCCTTTCGACATTCGGCCCTTTGATACATTTGGTCCTTTGACACATTCGGCCCATCAACACATTCGGTCCTTCGACAAATTCGGCCCTTCGGCATTCGGCCCTTCGACATTCGGCCCTTTGAATTTCGGCTCTTTGTAGCCATTCCCCCTAAAAAATTGTCATAACACAAAAAAAAAACAGTTTTGAGATAAATGAATTTACAACTTTTTCTTAATTGCTAACGCTAGTGTGATGCTAAGATTATTCATTATTAGCTTTATATAATCAATAATCTCAGCATCATAGTAGTATTAGCAAGTTAAAATGCATTTATCCTAAAACTGCTTTTTTACGTTTTATGACATTTTTTCTAAAGGATGTGTGATATGACCGCATGACTGCGAATGCAGTTGCTTTTTTTGAGCAAATCTGATGTGTGGCTATATTCAAGTGGCTAAAAAAATAAACCAACTGTTTTTGTCTCGCTCGTGAAGGCTGCATAAGGCGAAAGTTAAAAGATTTTTTACATAAGGAAACCACCAACCTAAAGAACAAAAAAAAAATGTTTTCATACATTTTTCATACTTTTCTGTAAGGTCATTAGTTTTCTATTGGGGATGCGCTTTTAGTTTAAAAAAAAATTACATATAAAAAGTAAAACTCGAAATTGATTGTTATTGTTCAACAGTAGTTGAACACTCGCTTATTGCTCACTTTAGTTTTGATACTTAACCTTAGATCCGTGCACATACAAAAAAACTATGACCGTATTTCTATTAGGAACTCATTCAAATATGTAAATTCATTGTAATTATATTAATTACAGAATACAAAATAAATTATTTAAAATAAAAATAAAAAAAAAAATTATAATAATTACGATCTAATTTAAAAAGTTACAAAAATTATTAAACTGGAGAATATGTTCTTTGGCGTTTGGTCGGAGGTAAATCAGATGACGTTGATGGCACCACACTGAACAGATCCTCTACTTCCTCGTCAATGGCTATTGCTGCTGCATTTGTCTGGAAGTATTTTTGGGAAACCCAAATATAATATTTTGAACAGGTCGGCTTGATGCAAACATCGCACACTGCAATAGTTTTTGTATCTCCCTTCGTGCCTTTGCGATTTACTTTACAATCTTCACACCGTTTTGTTGTTTTATTATTTTCTTGAATTGGTGGAGAAATATTTATAGTTCCGACAGTATAACCACACAATTTTATGGCTGCCATTGAAGAATCTTTTAGATTAATTTCTTCGATACGATTTTTGATATGCCAATCAGTAAATTCCACCGCTACGTCCTTAAAGAAAATCTTTCGTCTACTCGATCTAGCCTGAAACCACGACGGATTTGTCAAACTAAATAAACGATATGCTGAGCTGCTGTGTTCATTACATTAAAAAACAGTAACATCGGTCAGCGATTTATTTTTCTCTTAGACATGAACGAGTTCACCATCTTATCGAATGTATCGATGCCGCCTTTATTTTTGTTATAGTCCAGAATTATTTTAGGTTTACGTTTGGTTTCATCAATCTCTCGTGAGACATACGCCGTTGATAGTAGTAATACATTCTTTTTTGTGTTATTTGTGTAGCTAACAAGGCAAGTTGGGCCTGAAAAGCCAAATATTGAGCTAAATGGGCCTCGGTTTTTTGCTACATCTGCGTTTGCAAAATCATGTGACAGTTCCGGTTTGTTTGATCTTATACGGTTCCCACCTGAGTAGTATTTTTTTAACAGGTTCCTCGGCTAGCTGAATGCTGGTGAAAAAATTGTCCATTGTTATTATATATACGCCATTCAAATAATTATCCGACAATCGCAAGACCAGGTCAGTTGCTTCGTGTCTAGTTCGATTCTGAGTCGGTTGCGTTCCAACATAAATTTCACCAGTTAATGGATAGTTGGTGCACGCGTCAACCAGCCAAAAAATTTTTAAGCTATATTTGCCTGGTTTACTCGGGATATATTGGCAAAAGGAGCAGCGGCTTCTAGTAGCAACTAGTTGTTCATCAATATTTAGTTCTAGAGATGGTTTATACAATCCCTGGATGTTATTTAAGAACAATTTCCATACGTAACGGAATGCAGCTAATTTGTCGTCTTTCAGACGCATGGGTCTTGTGCGTGAGTCATCAAATCTAAGGAAACGAGTCAGCTGTTCAAATCGTTCTAACGACATTACAGCACAATAGAATGGCATATTTGTTTTATGAAATAAGTCTTTTGCTGGTACCATCGATGCTTTTTCAGAAGCGGCATAAAGAAGAACCGCAATGTAAGCATATACCTCATCCTCATTTATGTCATGCCACTTTCTAGCGTTCGGAGTGGTACATGGTTCGTAAAACCGCCTTGCTTTGCGATTTGTTTCAAGCACCACGTTCGAAATAATATTTGGTGTTAGTAAGCATTTAAATGTATTTTTGAATCGAACGTTTGCTTTACAATTGGAAGGCAGTATTGCTTGCATTTCTGTTCTGCTGCAGCAGTACGCTGCTCTTCAGATTCACTCGGTAATGCCCACCACATAAGAGGATTATTTTTGTTTTAAGCCACATACCTTTTTATTGGTCCAAACATCTGAGCCAATGTCAAATTATTATCCGCTACCACTACTTCCTCCTCATTGCCCGCTGCCTTTTGTAAACTTTCGGCTAAATCCAGTATTCCTGGGGCTATAAGGGTATGTCCTACCGTTGCTGGATCATCCATGTCCGAATCATGATTAGTTTGGCCAAAATCTTCATCGTTACTATCATAATCACTATCGCTTACTGCAGTGCCGCCGATATTCTCTCGGCCGTTATTAACGTTTTCATCAACGGCCAATAAATTGGTTCTTCCTCTTCTGCAGAAAGTTCTCTTCTCATTTGTAGGTTCAATAATTTTATAATCTCATTGATACTGTTTTGGTTTTCCATTTTACGGCACTACTCGTATGATTTACTTACGAAATAAACGATGTAAACTATCGTATAAAATAAACTACAAAACTAAATACTGAATAACGTACAAGTATCGAATTCCGTTATAAACGATGGAAAAAACCAATTTATTTTTTGGTTTAGTATCGTTTTCAGAGAAAATAGTGCAAAATATATGGAAAAAAATTAGGGGCGCTGAATGCCCCATAACACGGTTATGCTAGAAATTTCCTTTACTAGTGTTTACCAAATACTACAACAATCAAAAGAATATGTATTATTTCCGAAACGCTAAAGTAACGATGTACGACTTTCATAGTAATGTTTCAATACAAATCCACTGTAAAAAACAATTTATTTTCATTCAAAAATCGATTGGGCACTGAATGCACCAAACGCGGTTTTAAGGTTAATAAATTCTTTTTTCTAACTATATATAACAAAATTACTGACTTTGACAAATCAGTAGATATTCCTGATGATGACCTAATTAGTCGGAATCGATCGAGTGATTTTTTAAACTTTTTGAACAAACTTTTTAATTAAAGTAAGTGTGTTTGCCTACGGCAAATAGTGTAAAAAGTATTAGTTTTGATAGATTACCTAATTACCATATTAAAGTTAGAACTTTCTTAAAGTTATGTCGAAAGTTTTACAAAGTTACCAATTCGCATTTTAGAAACATTCATTTCGGATTAACCTGATATATAGTTCTGATGTATTTATTGGTTTTTTGTTAGTACTAAATCCCATGGAGGCATTTTGCTGCTTTGGATTAGTCACATATCTTCGTATTAATGATTGAGTCCATTGAATCCTTGACATGTGCTAGGGCTGTTAGTTGGAAGGGGCATACTGCTGATAGAAGAGGGGCCTTCTCACAAGCCCACTTTTTACACTATTCATGATTTAATTAAGGTGAATCAAGCATTAGAATTGTTATTTTTTATTATTTATTCAATATTTCAAATGATTGAGAGATCATCTAATATTTATATTTATTAATTTATATTTCTTAAATTGGTTTCTCGGTTCATGATGAGTAACCGATTGGTTAATCATTCTACAATAATTTCTTTTTCTAATTAGAATTGCCCAGCTCACTCCATTGGTGGTGCCTAACATACGACGGATATCCACATTTGCATGTCGAGATAATCGCTGTATGTCGTTCCTTGCTTGTTTTCTATTTCATCGTTGACAAATTCCATCTTTAAGTCTCTATGAAGGTTGTCGTTCCTAATTTATCATGGGGCATTCAAAATCTTATAGTGGGTGTTACCGGGTTTTCACGATTTAATTAATAACACTCACTATATTGTTTTCTTTATAATAACTATTTATTTGTTTTGTAAATATTATCACTATATAATTGTTGTTTCTAATTCCAGTTCACAAAATGGTTGGTGTGTGAACGATTGTTCGGCTCTTTAATTTTCACTTAGACTTTTTCACGAGAATGAGACTGTGTCTCTTGAACTTCTAAAACGCAACTATCAAAACGCGACTGATTCTTTTTCGTTTCTTATTTCCTTTCGCGTCTTCCCGATATTAATTCTCGATATTAATCGATAATCGATTAATATCGAGATTCGCGAATGTAGTTGGCGAAATAGCTATATTCAGCAAAACGAGCAATGCCTCGTAATTAAGCGGCGCGGTGTATAAATAGTTTTGCTACGAGGAGTGCCACGAAGTGAAAAAGGATTTTGAGGATTTTGAGCCGCTACAATCTCTTGCTGCACTTTAATTTGGAAGCATTGTATCATTTGTACATTGGTCTTCTGGTCGCAACCCAAAACTGTGATAGCACTCGCAGTGATAAACAAATAAATTAATTTAATAGTACAAAATATACCTTAATCATATATTTTCTATATCCACACTCAGGAATTGTATTTTTTTTAAAGAAAGTATTAATTGTCCAGTGGATTCAATGTTCTTTGAAAAACAATTAATACCCCACTTTTCATTCACGCACACAACACCCATTCACACAATTTCAGAATACCACCTGCATATTGCAAGCTCCATTTCAACCTGTAAAAATTTAGTATGTTTTTATACACATTTAACAAAATGGATGGTGGGTCGGTGCTGAATTCTGCACTTCAACAGAGAGTCTTAGTTGTTTTTATTAACATCACCGATCGTAATCGATGACGTAAATTCGCTACTGTAATATATGTATCTAAATAAATTGTAAGCATTTACGCATCCCTTTATATAAGTCCAAGAGATTGAGTCCCAAGCTAAGAGATTTTATGTCGAGAAAACCCAGCACATTTTGAACATTGTCAACAACTGACGGTGCTTTACCGGTTGTCGAAGTCGCGCGTTTAGATTTACCGAAGCAAGTACAGCACACAGCTCATTTTAATGTAAATAGTATATGTATTTTACATTAGGTTTGTCTCAATAGATTGTCTTTTCGTACTCATATAGAAAAAGCGCGGTTGCACTGTTTGGGATTCTTCGACAGTGTTTTTTCAATACCAACTGGTACTCAAACGGTTAAAATAATAAGATATAATTCTTTTACTAATATTAAAAATATTTAACGCTTTTGTGTGTCATCATAAGTTAGCATTTTCAAAATTTTCAATCATAGTAGTTACGGCGTTTGACCCTAATAAAAATAAAATTGTCACAAGTAATTCTCATACGAGTATATTTTCCTTCTTCATGGAACAACGAGATAGTATAAATAATCATCTTCCATTCCTTTTTTAAATTAATTAACCCAATTAACGCCTAAAATTGAACTACCCATAAAAAATTGTTGAAATTGTTATCACGGAGTGATTTTGATTAAAGAAAATAAATAAAACAAAAATTTCAAAATGAAATTTTGGGTTATTCTGGCTATCAATCCAGAATAACCCAAAATTTCATATAGAAATCGCATGTATGCGTTAAATACAATAAAATTCGAGGTTACCAAGGGGTTGGCAATTGCGTAGCGAATCATTAAAATTCGCTAAGGCATTGTGGTTATACTTTGTATGAAAGTTCAAAGTATTTTCAATATTTTTGTAGTTTGGTCACTGCAGTCTGATGAGACGACCGAATTTTTTAATACAAAAAATTCAATGTTTCATTAGTTCGAAACCAAACTTCCATCATCTTGATAACCTCACCTTGATGTAAAAATTTCAAAGAAAAGTACATACATATTATATTTTCGCGGAAAACAGGCGTCCTTAAATGAGGACGTTAGGCAGAAACGTGATATTTTCAAAACAACCTTTTTCAATGCACATTGTTTATTTACATTTTTTACATGACCATCTGGCCTTTAAATGACAAATACAACATTTCAATTGTCTATCAAGTTTCTCAGGAAAGGGGTAACCTTCACTGACTTCTACGGAGCTTCCGGATGGTTTTTGAAGTTCCTAGATGACACAGCATCCTTTAAATAGCTACATTTTGATCTCGGCAGTCATTTGGTGTAACTTCCACGCAGGGAACATAAGGTTTGAGAGTCTTTAAATTCACCTGTACATCTTTTAACAAATCTAAACATGGCATGTAGCATGTAACGTCGTCTCGTTTACTCGATTTAAAAATCGGTGTAATCTCTGAAATTTTCCATTTTTCGGGAAACACACCAGTGCGTAAGGAGTGGTTGAATAGGTAACATAATGGAGTTGCTAAAATATCAGCGTACTCCTTCAGAATAGAAGAGGGTAAGTTTAGTCCGTTTCTAACCCGCTTTTTAACATTTTGGCGTTCGCTTTCGACTTCCGATTTTTTAAATTAACTAAAATATCATCGATCCACTAGGGATGAGCATTTTGTGGTTTACAGCACATGGGTGTATAAGGTAACTAGTGCTGATATCAGCCAAAACTGATAGATCAGTTCGCATTTTGACTTTATTAAACTAATGGTTGGCGAAAAGATTCGTTTATTATTAAAACAACTGTTGTTTTAGTTTCCACGGAACCTATTACTTCTTACAGCGAACTTTTTTATACTATACTGTTGTGACAGTTTATCAAATTTAACCCGCTGCGACACACTTTTAAATTGACGACCGTGCTCAGAAATACACTTTTTTTTAATTGTTTATGACTGCCATATGAAATGGAGCGTCATTTATATGTTTGGAAGTGAAAATTATCACATTTTCTCACAGTTTTTCCATGAAAACTCTCCAGCCATCATTTGCTCATCTCAACATTTTTTCTCTTTAAAGAGCAAAGGACGGCTATATACCCGTCAGATTTTTGGTGATATACAGGCAAATGACGGCTATATTCGCCATTTGTTTTTGTAGGAGAAAAGTATTGAATTGTTAAACATGAAAAATCACTCAAAAAACAATTGATATGGTTATCTAGAATGTTACGTTTTTTTTCTTCGATGTATTACTGAATAGTTAACAAATAAATGCATTAGTACACTTCGTGCGAATGTACTTCATATTTTTATTAATTAAAATATGCAGAACGGCTATAGCCATCATTTGACTACATATCACCAAAAATCCGATGGCTATAGCCCTCATTTGCGGCAAAGGGTTAAAGAGAAGATTTTATGCGAAATTTATGATGTTTTGAGATTGTTCTGACAAACAGAACTTAGGACCCCTACTTGACTGAAAGAATTCCAATTGCAAATAGCATCGTTGTTTCTAGCATCCAATGTTACCAAAGGTTTTGACATCAAGACATTTCAGTTCACAAACACTTTAAAAAGTATAATAGAAGGGTGAGGATAGTTTATTATTTCTGGGAAGTAAAATTATGATTTAAACATCTGTGAATTTTGTTGTGCGCTACCGCGGTGCAGCTTGCTCATATAAAGTTCATTAACTTTATTATTATAATATTTAATTTGCCGATAATTCTGAAATTCCTGAACTCATTCGACCCTTGATCAAAAAGCATACGATACATTTCACTGATTACAATAAAAACTCGTTAATTTATTAGATTAATCTTGTATCCACGTTGTCTTTAAATCTATTTTTTCTAAAATCTAAAAACTCTGGTCTCACAATTTTATTTTCTAAATAATATACTGATTCATGGTTTTGTGTATTATGTACATTAGAAAGTAGATAAACAGGTACGTTGTAGTATACCGTGTCTTAGTCTGTGTATATCCGATGTATGTGAAACATAAAATTTATGATAATTTTAATGTTTTGAGTCAGCATCAAAAAAAAATCAAACATTTAAATTTTTTCTTAGTTTAGTTTTGGTAATGTCTCCACGAAATGGACACACTATAATAAAATGTGTTCTAGTCTAGGGGCATGACCCGAAAATACACAGAAAATGAAATGGAAAAATATTTTGATGTAAAATTATAGGATTGAAAATTGTAATTTCATCTGGATGCATTAATGGTAGTAAAGTGAAAATTTGTCACCCCCATTAATCTCTACTGTGCCATACGTGCATCAAATAAATTATCTTTCAATATCATACCGTCAAAATACAAAATGAGAAAATTTATAGCATTTACAACAAACATTTGCAACGAAATAACATAGACTTTGAGTGAAAGTTATTTACCATCGTTGAACTTGATTTCATTTCAGTTGCCATCTTTAAATTTATTACATTACTATATGAATTTTCGTGTATGCTTCTGCCATATAAGTGTTGTTAACTGGGTCAGACGTTGATTGTTGTTAATATTGATACGCTAAGAATAAAATAAGACTAAAATCAAAATTACAAAATTGATTGCAAATCGTTTCACTATAAAAATACTTCAGGCATTGTATATTGTATACAAAAAAGGAACAAACTATGTACATTAAAGTTGGATGTTAAGGATATTGAATATAGAAGTGAGGCTCTATATAATATAAAGAACATAAATATTTTGTTGTAATGATATAACAATAAAACGAAGAGGTCAGAAACCTATTAACCCTCTCTTTATGAGTTTGAATCTTTCCGTGTAAAGAGTTTTAAATTTATTTTTAGACTTGTTTTGTATATTTTGTTCAAGATTACCGGTTATCTATCTGGTGAACAATACACAAAGAAAATAAGATTTTTCTTCTTACATATTACTGGTATATGATTGGTCTCTCTACTTAACTTACATACATAGGTATATGAATATTTCACATGTACACGATAGTACAATGATGAAGAAACCCTTTTAATACCCGTTTATTACAGTTGATACGGAAATTAATCATTCATTCAGTTTTATTCTATTTTGAACATATCGCGAAGAAATGGAAATTACTTTACGTTCTCCGAGCTTAGAGAGTTTATTTACCTTCTTTTGTTCAAATTTTGTTACGCTAGTGATTAATTGTACAATATTTAGGATAAGACTAGAATTACAGTGCACCTAATTAGATCATATATTTGAATAATAGCCATATATTCTTATAATCAAATTGATTTATGCAGTTTATTAAGTGGCTCAAGTTTTATTAATGGTTTGATAATTTATGACCTGAACCAGCTTGAATTTTAACTGTACTTGAGGAATGATGATAAACAGATTTTTTTCGTTTTGATTTATGTGCAATGAGTTTGAGCATTTGAACAACTTACTTCGCGACCAGGACATAACAAATGAACTTGCAAAACTAATACATGGGTTTTTTTAAAATAATAATTTTTAAGCTAAATTTTGTTCATTAATTCAATAATTATTTTTCATTATTGGGGGGCGGATGGAAAAGCTAAATAATTTAATTACAACTTCACCATCAACATCAGGCAACTATTGCCTGAGTTAGTTCAAATTTGGAGTACCCCGCACGGGATCAGCATACTTTCCCCCTGCTTCCGAGGGGTAGCCTTGCTCAAGGCCTGGCTAGGATTCAATGTACCAATCAACCATCAATCCGAAGATAATTTGATTTGGTAACCTCGATAATGAGGTGGCAAAATTAATCCATGATATGTAGTAACTACAGTAAAAATAATAAATAACACTGTGCTAGTTCAAAAATGTGACTAGCTGGGCACCCAGGGGGTAAACTTAATTCGAGTACGCTGAGTTCAATGGTGCTAGTCCCATTTTAAAGTTAGTCTCCATTTTTGAGATATCGCTTTCGACATGTTTTGGCTCTGTGTCAAAATATACCCCATTTTCACGTTGATAGTTCTTAAACCATTAAGATTTTCGTTATGCTTTCTTCAGCAAAGTTGTTGCACAAGTCAAGACCAACAACTTTGCCAAACATATCAAAACCGGAAAACCACATCCACCATATATGTGTGTTTTACTAAGGCTAGGTTAGGTTGAAGTGGCTGCTTCCGCACACTTAGAAGAGAAGTGGCCCGTTGTGATAACACAGGAACGTATTTCCCCTTTACCCCTGTTCAAAACCATTTGGAGCTACGTACGCAAAAATATCTCGCACTTCACAGTCAGTGAGACCTGAAAAGCTGGCCATACTGTACACGCCTAAAAATCTATGCCTTCTGTATGATAGTGCCGAACACAAGCATAGAAAGTTATCTAAAGCCTCTTCCTCTTCTTCGTCCATGCAAATTCTACAAAGTCATTCGTCTGTAGACCCAGCCTTCTAGCATACCCACCCCCCCCCCCCCCCCCCCCTCCAAAGGCAGGTCAGTCTTGGCAAAAGCTTCTCACAGAAGACTCCGGCTCCTACATTGCCGTTTAGAGAAACATCGGTCCACCTGTGCAGAAATCCGCATACACAGGTAAGGCTAAATACAACTTGAGGTCGGCATACTTAGGCCAAATAGGACGCTCACAATCGACGTCCATATTTGATTTCTTTGCGCATTTGTAGGGGGTACCAAAAAATTTGTTCAGATTGTTTTGTTTGCTTATACATATTAAAAATAAAAGTAATTAATTTAAAGCTGTAATATTTAATTAATATATTTTATTATAATTATATATTAAATTAAATATAAATTATATTGTAAATCAATCATTTTTATTTCTATTTTTTATTATAAGCAAACAAAACAATCCGAACGATTTTTTTGGTACACCCTTTTTTTTACTATAGCCTTTCTTTTTTTATTTATGTGCGTAAAATTATGTTTTTTTATTTATTCGTAAACGACATTTTATTTATATTATTTATTTTAAAAACGACAATTAAACAAGATGCCCTTGAAATATTTATCTACGTAATAGGGTGAAGAAATCAGTGAATCAAAAAAAAATATTGACGAAAAAAGAATCAACAATTTCCCCGCCAAAAAATTAGTTTGTGGGTGAAGGGGAAAGAAACGAAGAAAGAATCATGCTGAAAGAATTAAAGTGTGGAACCGCGGATTGTTGCTTTGATTGCGTTTTTTGCACCACAACAGTACAAAACAATAACGATACCATTTCGTCTATTTTGATAGTATATGAGAATTCCATGTACTTATGCAGTTTTGGATGACGTTACTAGTACAATTTTGAGTATCTGGATACATACGACTGTTTGTTTCTACATACAGAACTGCATAACCACTATATAATTCAAACTAAGTCGTAATAGATTTTTTATTGTTAATTTAAACCTTTATATTAAATGAAAACACCTAATTTTTTGTATTATTTTATTCTGTTCTCTCGAAAATAAAATTTAAACAAAAATCTACATCTCAAAATTCCCTTAAATTTATTTATTTTCATTTCTATTTTTGTCATTTTGAATTCACGGACAAAAATTTTATGTCGCACAATTTTTGTCCGTGAATCCGAAATGACAAAAATAGAAATGAAAATAAATAAATTTAATGGCATTTTGAGATGTAGATTTTTGTTTAAATTTTATTTTCGAGAGAACAGAATAAAACAATACAAAAAATTAGGTGTTTTCATTTAATATAAAGGTTTAAATTAACAATAAAAAATCTATTACGACTTAGTTTGAAACCAGAAATTAAAATCTCGTGTAGCACCAGCCATTAAGAATATTAATATAATAGAATAGATAGATAGAAGCTGACCTTCGACTGAATAATCAGTCACGTGAATACATTTTAATGAATTTTTGGTTAACAAATAATTAAGAAGATTTTTTAAGATGTAAATTTGATGCACTTTTATCAAAAATAAAGTAAATTCATATACGCGGTTAGTTTTTAAATCTTAAATAGATAGTGTCATGACAAAATTGTATTTTTACAGTCACAACTATTAACACCAAAATGTATGTAAAATCATTTTATGTTCTCTGTTTTGTTTAATTGAGATTCAATTACAAATTTTCTACTCATTTTGTCATCACAGTGTTATGACAAAAACATCGGCAATTTTAATAAATTTTATCATTGTCACGGTGTAATGCGCATGATCATAGATTCAATATAAACATATTTTGTCATGGCATTCTGTCGTCGTGACAAAATTTTGCTGAAAACACCTGAGGTACCCGTTTCAGGTACTTCCGGCTGGAATTTCTCCGATTTTTCTAGCAAAGGCACACCGCTATATTTATGTCGACCTATCCTGAAAAATTTAATCGGATCGGATCATGTTTAGAGGTCATTTTAGCGTTGAGTTTGAAAAAATTAAGCGTATTAATATAATACTAGCTGACCTGTGACTGAATAATCAGTCATGTGAATACATTTTATTGAATTTTTGGTTAAGAAATGATTAAGAAGATTTTTTAAGATGTAAATTTGATGCACTTTTTTCAAAAATAAAGTAAATTCATATACATGGTTAATTTTTAAATCTTAAACGGCAAGCACGCGCTCAAATGTACACAGTATGACTTACGTGTCAAGTCAAATATTCATCATCTCTAACAGGAAGCGCGCGCTCGGGATCACATGATCACTTACGCACCCAAACTAAATATTAAAATCTCAAAAGGGAAAAGCACACAATTGCTAAGGCAAACTTTAATCTAAATAGTTCATAAGAAATGTACAAAAGGATAATAAAATAGTAGTAGAAGGTAGATAATAAAATAGTAAAATATATTACAATTTACATGCACAGAATCTTTTCAAAATTCTTTGTTGTGATGCGCCCGTCCCGATCAGCTCATTGATCGCTTGTCTCAACGATAAACTACTTGAGAAGATGCCTTCCGAGGGTGAGAGCTCAATGCGTGGGATGAGAACGCGCTCGCCTTTGAGCAGCCAGTCAGCACCTCACATTCCAGAATGTAGTGGTTTACTTTTGCGACGCACATGCGTGTTTCATTGATTCGACCCTTGCTAGTGTTTATATTCCTCATCAAACGAACGATCGCGTTTACCTTTAGGGGGATGGCATGGCGCGGTAATCCGGGCCCTGCAATCCTTTTGAGAAACTCGACGGGTAGGCGGAGTTCCTCATGCATGTCGTCAATCTCAAGTTTATCAGCACTATGGATGACTTCTTGTTCGTCGGGCAGGAGGTCAAGCACCTGCTGATTGGTTAGCGCGCAATCATCATTTTTGGGTGCAAGGATGGTGCGCTCCTCGATGGTTCCCTCGGCTGGTGTTGTGTTGTTGTCACCATACACGAAATCGATCACACAGAACTGAAAGCAAATATTGCGCAAACTCGTCCTCACCTTCTTCGACGCGCATGTTCTTGGTGAGTGTAAACTTATTTACCAATTTCCAAAGCGGGTTCAACTTCATGGTCGATTTGCAAGTTCGCGCGCGTCCCGCCTTCAAGTAGTCACCACACATGAGGATGATTGCTAATGGAACACCCACTACCCGTCTATGATTGTGAGCTCTGCTCCTGGCATGATTAACTTTGAATTTAAATCGCGCGTTAAGTGTCAAGTGTTGCAACTTCGAATCTGAATCGCGTACGTAATTTGAACAAAAATATTTGCTTTTTGGTCGTCCCATAAAATTCTCAAATGTTGCAAGATTTCACGTGCACAAAAACTTGGAAATTTTCTGAAACCACCTGAGGTACCTATTTCGGGTACATTCCGGTAGAATTTTTCCGATTTTTCTAGCCCACGCACAGCGCAATATTTATGTCGACCTACCCTGAAAAAATCTAACGGATCGGATTATGTTTAGAGGTCATTTTAGGGTTGAGTATGAAAAAATTAAGAATATTAATATAATAGTAGATAGATAGAAAATAGATAGAAGCTGCCCTTCGACTGAATAATCAGTCAAGTGAATATATTTTATTGAATTTTTGGTTAAGAAATAATTAAGAAGATTTTTTAAGATGTAAATTTGAGGCACTTTTATCAAAAATAAAGTAAATTCATATACGCGGTTAATTTTTAAATCTTAAACAGATAGAGTGTCATGACAAAATTGTATTTTTACACTCACAACTACTAACACCAAAATGTATGTAGTAAAATAATTTTATGTTCTCTGTTTTGTTTAATTGAGATTCAATTACAAATTTTCTACTCATTTTGTCATCACAGTGTGTCATCACAAAAACATTGACAATTTTAATAAATGTTGTCATTGTCATGGTGTAATGCGCATGATCATAGATTCAATATAAACATATTTTGTCAAGGCATTCTGGCGTCGTGACAAAATTTTACTGAAAACACCTTAGGTACCCGTTTCAAGTACTTCCCGGTGGATTTTTTCCGATTTTTCTAGCAAAGGCACACCGCTATATTTATGTCGACCTACCCTGAAAAATTTAAACGGATCGGATCATGTTTAGGGGTCATTTTAGGGTTGAGTTTGAAAAAATTAAGAGTATTAATATAATAGATTCTCTGTTTTGTTTAATTGAGATTCAATTACAAATTTTCTACTCATTTTGTCATCACAGTGTTATGACAAAAACATCGGCAATTTTAATAAATTTTATCATTGTCACGGTGTAATGCGCATGATCATAGATTCAATATAAACATATTTTGTCATGGCATTCTGTCGTCGTGACAAAATTTTGCTGAAAACACCTGAGGTACCCGTTTCAGGTACTTCCGGCTGGAATTTCTCCGATTTTTCTAGCAAAGGCACACCGCTATATTTATGTCGACCTATCCTGAAAAATTTAATCTTATCGGATCATGTTTAGAGGTCATTTTAGCGTTGAGTTTGAAAAAATTAAGCGTATTAATATAATAGATAAGTAAGTTCCGTTTAAGCTTTTTTGATACAACAAATGTTTCTTGTAACTTTAATTTTTATTGTTTAGCTAATAATCTTGATAATGAGCAGTGAGCTCGACATATCGAACAATAAATTTAATTTTATAATTCAATATGAATTTTAATTAATTAACAAATTGTAAGGCTGAATTACACATTCATATAAAATCATCGTAATAAATAAAACTAATGCTGTTGTGCCTCAAGTCGATTTTTTTTGTCTAAATTTCCAACTAACTGAATTGTTAGTTAGTTCATACCGATCGTTCAAAGATGGTACAAAACAAACCGCATCTAATGTTTAATTAAAATCTGCTATATAAACTTAAATTAAACATTTTACAAAACACTTCTAATCAGTAATTGATAAGACGAAATTAGTTTGCAGTTTAAAACTAAATATAGGGTAGATTTTGGTTTATAAATGTAAGAGACATCCAACAATATCTGGGTGAACTAACGATCAATTTAGTTATTCGAAAATTTAGAGCAAAAAATCGGCGTCAGGCACACAGCATAAATGTGGCTTTGGCCATTATGTTGAAATACCATTTTCGCACGGCAAGTTTAAGATTATGACGTGTTCACAAAAGTTATTTTTAAATTTTTATTTATGATTTTATATTTGCAATATGTTCTGGGACCGAAACAGTGCCAACTCTTACGCGTTTCGCTTTTCATGTCCTATCTTGCGCCCTGCCTTACGTCCTACGGTTCGATTTTCGTAGAACCATCTGCACATTGCATAGTTATAGTACTGGTATGAAAGATGGGTCGGCCCATGAGTATATGCACTCCGATAGGGGGTTGTGTTCACTTCCATCACCGATCATAATCAGATGATGAAAAATCTCGTTTGTATCCCTCCCCTCTATTGGGATTTAAACCCGGGACCTCCCGATCGAAACGCTAAATCTTTAACCACGTTCTGTTGTAAAATTGACCATAGTTTTTCACTTACTAAAATCAGTATTTATGTGAGATCTCTCAGTGAGGAATCTCAGTGTGCCGGACACGACCAATATCACCGAAATTGGGATAATTGTATAAGCTCATATATAAACTCTTCATTGTTAAATTTCCATACATTATGACGAAATGCGAATTCATTGCGATTTGAGACAATAGGCAAAAAACAACTTTAATTATTTCTATTGCTAGGAACCACCACTCAATGGTATGTAAACAAATGAAGAGAGTCTAATGAATGAGAATATATAAAACATAACAATGCTATAATTTTATTTTTAATTTACAATGTACCCTACGTTCTATACATATAAATGAAAAAATACCCAAATGCGCCAAACATTATTCATTGAAAAAGACGATGTTGTGATTTTATTTCAACATTCCAATTAGCTGAATAGTAAAAAAAACATTTTCAAAACGCGTTAATGAGTGTATTACTTGATAACGCTACACTTATGTTGCTCCTCTATATAATTTGCCTATACGCCTATTCATGAAACCGTTGGAAATAAAAGGGTCAACTCAAATGTTGCTAACTTTGCATACTAACAATAATAGTTTACCATAAACATAATTTCCTAACATAAATATTTACAATAATAGTAGAATATTTAGATATGAGTGGTGTACGTTTGCATACGATGGATTTTTTATGCTGGAAACATGCACTGTTAACGTGAATAATGGTGTTTTGGGATGACCGTCATACTATACCATCGAATATGTATATATTTAATACATATTGTGTTTGTATACTATCTATATGTGGCATGTTTTACTATTATTACATATTATATAAATAAACACACAACATAATAACAAAAAATCGTATGTTTTTCAATGCATTTATATATTCATTCGCAATTTGCAATCATATTTTTCCACAGCACATAATTTATTACTAACCATTGTTTATCATCATATTCTCTCTAAACAGACACACTAAACATAAAATGCATGCCATCTAGGATGGTATGTAGATTCCTAAAATAGCGAGGGCCCAACTTTACCAGTGTTTGCAGCACCACAATCGATAATAAATTGAGACATTATTGCAAAAAAAAACGTCTCGAATTGTTAAGAATTGGTACAGATGGTCTTTTGGGTGGGTAGTCATATAATTTTGCTGACTATTCCAATATAATAGAAAATAATAAATTTAAATTATTATACATTTATCTAACATATACATACATATGTCTATATATACAGAGTGTCCCTAAAGTGATTAGTACGAATGGTACCGTTGGATTCCTTGATCAAAACGAAGGTGACGTTTCTTCTATAACTTCACAAGCTAATTAATCCCTATCAAGTTATAGACGTTTAAAGAGAGAGCCTTCCAACACAGCACCTTATATTAAAGAAACTTTAATATCTTAAGAAATAACAATTTGTATTTTCAAGTACTAGTTTTATTAGAAAGCTGATAAAATTCTCTTATAAATAAGTTACAGTTAACCCTCCATATTTTTTTTTACATATAAAGAAAGTATTAATTGCCAAAGCCTTATCTACTGCACCACTTGTCCGGTAAATAGTTCAGACCCTTAGCTTTCAGAAAAGCTTACTATATGCAGAGTCTCCCAAATATAAGCGCCGTACGATTCCGCCATTTTTTCCATGAGCTATCCATAGAGGGGAAGCTTTTTGTTCTTTTTCATACCAATCAGTGTATTTTAATATTTGTTTAGAAGCTTTTTTGTATATAAAAACATTAATTCTTCGTTTCAATTTTTAATTTGAATGGTTAGTTCAATATTCAGGAAAAGCATATTTTAAAATTGAGTCATATTATGTCGAATTAACGCAAAAATAGTTAAATTAGTTTACCACAAAATTTTTTTTTTTTTATTATAGAAATAAGAATTTGTTTATATGTGTATGTAAGAAATTAGTATAGAGTGTTCCATCAAAAATTTCAGCGTTTCTTTCCCAAAACAAATATTGGTAGCTATGTAATATGGGGTTATTGTGTTCTGGATTCTATTACAACATTGTTGATGAACAAACTTCGAAAACTGTTTTTTCGTTATTTGTTAAAAATTTCATAGCAACAAATTTGCAGGCTATACTGTTTCATCCTGTAGTATAAACAAACCACAGCTTCATAAAATAAAAACATTAAATTACAGAGCTTTTCGCAATTAATAAACCAATCAAAAGATGTCGCTAAGTATAAATTAAAGCTAAATATTAAAACCTAAATGTTTGTTAACTAAAATTTAACAATTTATTATGTTAAAATAAATGTTTGTTAACTAAAATTACGTTTTGTTCTGTTTTGTAATAATATTTAATTAAGAAAATCATGACATCGTTGATTTTTTGTATACAAAAATAATTTTCGTAAATAGATTTTGATGTAAAAATTTTATTATATGAATAATATTATTGTTTCTACATGGTGATTCATAAAATTTCGTTTCAGCTCACGTTTTCTCTTTAATTTTGTTATAAATGGGGAATGTTTAGATTGCTATTAAGTGCATCGTTCATCTCAAAAATTCTGATGCATGCACATCACCAAACCAGAATTTACCAAATAAGTTAAATTTTTATAAAACTAAATTTTGAATTGGATGTAAGAGGAATCCGCGGCAGCACCCTTTATTATCTTACTTTATAAACCTACACAACTAAACGGAAAGCTCATTTTTATAGAAAATTAATAAATTTTGCTCCGCTCTAGTTTAAATTTACCAAATAAATACTACATTATGATGGCTGATTTTCAAATATGTGCTCTTTGAATAGTTTATTAAAAATATAAAATTAAAATTTAGATGATTTGTTTAATTTTTTATTCATAAATTCATGTTCAAAAATTTTCCAATTACCACGGTTTCTTATAGTAATTCAATAAAAGCTGCCCTCTACTGAAAGCTCTCTTTTTAATATTACGGCTCTTCAAAATCATAGATGGCTCTGCTTTTTGTCGTATTTGCTATGTTATATAAAACAAATTAAAACTTCACTAAACATATTTTGTATTTCCTTGTAGACACAAGTATGTTGGTACCAATGTACTAGCATTAAATAATGTTATTTACCAATATTTACAGTAAATTCTCAAAATCAACTATTGAAATTATATTACGTGAATATAAAAATATTATTTCTCAAGGCATTGGTCTCTTTAATACAAGGTGCTGATTTGGAAGGCCTCTCTTTAAATGTCTATAACTTGCTAGAGAGGCTTTAAACTCCGAAGTGATGGAAGGAACCTCACCTTAGGTCAAGGAATTGATCAAGAAATCTAGCGGTACTATTCGTGTCAGCTTTTTGTAATATACAGTGACTCACAAAACTGTTCATAAAATTAAAAGAACAGATAATTTAATGACAAAAAATATAAAATTTATTTTTCACATTCATTCTTTTAGTATAATATATTGTTGTTAATTAATAATAAAATAAAATAAAATAATATTTTTTTAAAATTATAGTATGTTTCATAGAAATAATAGGAAATAAACCCAAAGAGCTGTATGAACACTTTTGTGGTTCATGTGTCTTTGTAAAGTTTTTTGCTCAGTATAATATTTGGTGTAGTCACCTTTTGCACAGATAACTGCTTTAATTCTCTTTGGCATACTGTCAGTCAAATTTTTTGAAAGATTTGGTTCAATGTTGTTCCATTCCTCTTGAACTCTAGACCATAATTCCTCACAGCTTTTGAGAACTGTTTGGATTTGATCCGGTGATTGTGGCGGCCACTCCAGTGTAACGATTTCCTGATTTCGTAACCATGCTTGGTTATTTTTGCAGTGTGCTTCCGATCATTGTCTTGCATGAAAATTGTGTCCCTTATCTCACAACCAAGTATACACATTTATAAACTAGGTCGGTACGAGTCATTTAGAATCTCGATGTAGTCGGCAGCTTTCATTATACCATTTATTTTCCTGGGTACTCTAATTTTTTACCCTTAAAACATCCTCAAACCACTTAGAAAATAAAATAGAAACCTCAATGTTCTATTGCAGATTCGGATTCTACGGCTTAAATTACGTTTAGGATTTATTTGAAACATTTTTTTCGATTCATGGTAAATGGTGCTATTAAATTAAATGTATATTAAATTTTTTCGGTTTCTCTTACTGAGAACCTATGCATACGATTCTGCAATACGTTTGAATTAAAATTAACTATTATCGTAACCTAGTAAAATGCGATTGAATCTGATTTGATCACATCTGATGTGTTTTTTACATAGCAGGCTTGGGTGCTTCCAGGTCCGCAAACTGTAAGCTTGGTTAGTGAAATCATTACCACTGTGATTTGAATACTTTATAAAGTTCAAAATTTTCATAAAGTGGATTGTGATTTTACTCTATATGTTGCCGTCAGTTGAGAGACCGAAAAGGGCCTAATATCTAAACATCCGAAATTGTTTTGTCAATTCGCCTTGCAAAGTACTTTGACCCTCGTGGCTCTTATCGACGAACCTAAAAGTTGTTTAGGTTTTACTTGAATAAACAAATCATCGGAATACAATAGTCTTACGATTTGATTATTTATACACTTTTTTACTATAATTTACAATATGTATTTAAACAAATAATTTCTGTTTCTTTAACTGAAATTGTTTTATTATTAAGAAAGGAACTAGTTTTCGATCCCTGGCTCATTCTCAACTTTATAAAAATTTCACAGATATTTTTGTAAAGTTGACAATGAGACAGGGCAAAAATGTTCACTGAAAGCAAAATAAAATATTTATTTCATTACATATTGTATAGGGTGGGCCATCTGTAAGTCGTTTTTTCATTTGTAAATAAAACACACTTTTTGGGATGAAAAGTCAATTTTTTTTATTGATATAAAGAAAGGCCAAGGAACTTCACAATTTCTTGAAATTATGCGATCAGCAAATTTTGTTGACAGTAAAGGGATTGTTGTAGGATTTGCGTAGCATGTTGCTCCGTCTTGTTGAAACCAAAGATCGTTGACATGCAATTCATTCAATTTGGGCCACAAAAAACCAGTTAACATGTTGAAATAACATTCACCATTTTATTTTTTTTTCACCATAAAGGCATTTTTCTGTTCGTTTTAAATAGAATCGGCCCAATGATGCCACCAGCCCATGTAAACCACACCAAACAGTGACCGTTGGAGGATGAACTTCTGCTTCGTGAATACCTGAGGATTCTCCGCCCCCCAATTCGACAATTTTGCTTATTGACGTAACCATTTAGATGAAAATGAGCTTTATCGGTAGAGATGATTTTTGATGAAAAACCTTCATTTTGTACAAGCATCCAATTAACAAATTGACGGCAATTTAAACGGTCTGATGGCTTTAATTTTTGAGTTAGTTGCATTTTGTATGAATACAAATGAAGATCAACATGCAAAATGAGTCGTAATGTGGTTCGTGAAATGTTTAGTTCTTGTGAACGATGCCTGGTTGATGTGCTTGGTTCATTACGAAAACTTTCACTAACAGCTGCCACTGCATCAGGAGTACGAACTGGATGAACATGTTGATACGGACTACGAACTTCCACTGAACCAGTTTCTTCAAAACGACCAATAATTTTGCTAATTGCACGCTCAGTGGGATATACATGTCGACCAAAACTCTCACGTAATTTACGAAATGTTGTTGTTTTTGAACTAGAGAAAATTAATAAATTTGGGCAATCGAAATGCGTTGTTGTGTTGTTATAGCGACTCAATGATGATAAATGGCATATTTTTGACTTTTCATACGTCAAAGAAATTTTTAGAGCAGATAACATTAAGTACTAAGATTCATCGATTGAAAAAAGGGCCAACAGATGGCTCACCCTATACATTATGGACGATTGTAAAAATTAGAAAAGCGCCGCTAGAGGATTATGTTACTACTAACTTAACTACAGAAAATGACAAATGTAATTGAAATGCCGACAAAATCAAGCAAGATTAATTTTATTATATACCACAAAATCACTAATTATATAAAACTTTTTTGGTTTTGCACAACAATTTCATAATTCTAGACAAAATTAAACCAAGTTAAGCTAGCAAAGTAAAATGAATAAGTTATCGCGAATGATGCACAAATGTCAAAATTTGTAGTTATTGAAGTTTATTGGAAATCCGCTAGATGGAATCCTTGATGCTCCAATCGACAATAGGAAGTTCGATGTTACAAGCCGTTAAAATTCGAGTATAAAAGCTTTTCATCGAGTTTCACACAACACTGTTTTAAGATTTATAATAAAAATTACATATAAAAATTGTATTAATTAAATTCTCTTTTATTTATTTTCAAAATTTTAATGCAATAGTTAGAGTGTCCAGATGCCTTGCTTTCGCCGGACATGTTCTAGATTTTCAACATCCGATCGTCCGGCGAAATCTCTAAACTGTTCTGAGATTTTATTTATAGTGTTATAATTAAAATGGCAATGTAAAAGGTCGGCAATTGTTTGTCGTCGGAGGAGGACATGTTTATTCTTCCTTCTTTCTCTCTCTAGCCTTAACATTCCAGTTAAGGGGGTTCTCGCGCCTGTACAGTGGTTCTCCATCCGTCTTGGTTCACCGCGCGCGCCTTCCAGTTCGACTACCTAGTAGTTTAGCTCTAGTTCGACGTAATTTTGCCAGCGTAGGCAGGTCTTCCTCTATACGACTTACACCGGGTGGTTATTGGTGGAAGACTATTTAAATCATGGGTGTTTTACTTTTATATTATCATATTATAGTACAGATAATTTTTTAAATGTACATGTTGTTGTAACGGTACATTTATAGAAATCAAGGAAGATTATTTAAAAAATATGTTTGAGAATTGTGTCAAATCCGGTTCATATCACTGGATTGTGAACACAATTATAAATGTGACGGTATACAATAACTAACAATTAAGCATTTTACTTTACACCCCCCAATCGGAATATTCTGTATAATACTGGAAAATAATCTCAAAATTTCCTAATATTTACTAAACACTTACACCTCTACCGGAACACTTCCGAAAATGCCAGAAATATTCTCACAATGATTTTCGTATTATCCATTAATCACGAAAAAACAACATCAATATTTTACACACTTATTAATCCACTTTTCACCATTTACAATTACTTTAAATCAAATCACTAATTTCACTTAAAGCACAACTTATAATTTTACCGCTACTACCTCTCATTTTTAAACCAATGCGCGTCGCGTCTTCAATAGGTGCAATGCGTCCATTGCACGTGAATGTAAATGTCGCTCTGATTATTCCAGTTGTCACACGAGCAACGGTTCTGTTTTAAACTGATCTGCTTTAAAACTACTTCTAATGATTAACCCCCCGATTCTAACGTACAGTCACAGACGTATTTTCAGTTTTAGCAAATACTTTTGTCTTAGCGAAGACTATAAACTTTCAATTCTTATTCTGCACTTAGTCTTATCTGTCAGTTGTCTTAAAAAATTGTCTTCGTTAATATCAGCGAAATAGGTGGTCTTAGGACTCATAATTTTGACATTAAAAAGAAACAATAATTATATTTATTTCGAATTGAACTGTCGCTTTTCGTTCATAAATTTGGTTTGGCAGCTCTACAAAAGTGTTTGGGGAGTTTATAATATTATTTAAGACTACTGCCTTCAGAATTTCAATGAAGACTTTAGTCTTAAAAAAAAAGTCTCTACAATAAAGTTGTAGCTAAGATGGGCTTAGTAGTCTTATTGTCAGAATCGGGGGGTAAATATAGGTGTCACTATTTCATAAATGTCATTACGTTCGTAAGCCGTAACTGACTAATTTAGGCTGAATTAACGTACAGTGCAAGTGAACAATCGACGCTGAATTAACGTCCACCAGAGCAATATGCGATATCGTATCAATATTAATGATCAAACCTATTTAAGGTTCAGAAACTATGTTGCTCTTGTTGTCATTTAAGTTAACTGGTTAGATAGTAATTTTTTTTAGTTGGATGAAGCCCAAATGGAATATGACACTCGACCACATTTATGAATTAAACACCCACATTTTTATTTAACTTCACTATTATTGACAGCAGCAAATATTAAATAACGACTTACAGTTTTGAAAGCAACTCGCCAAAAGAAAAAATGAAATTAAACCCCGATGTTTGGGAGCTTATTTTAATGTTCAACTATATTTTATTAAAATCAATATTTAAAATCCATTTCGTAGGTGATAATGAACATTACTTCAACATTCAGCGAACGCCATTATGAAAGAATAACAATTTTGTTGTTAATTTAATTTGGTTTTATTCTTTATTTTACAGTTAACGTAACAGACGTCCGTGCGTTCTCATCTGAGCTTGCTTTACAATTATTTGCAATCCATTTAAAATTTCTCATTTTAATAGTACACATTCAAAAAAATTCCGTATCGGTATATAAATGTTTATACAAACACATAAAATTTACAAAGCGATTTGCAATCGAAAGTACTACTACTATATGTATATGAAAACAAATTATTTGGTGTTGGAAATGAAGTACAATAATATCAAAATTATTTAATGAAAGAAACGAAACATAAACTTCGATAAAGTATCGAGAAAGTGACGATTATTTATACGAACTGTAATAAAGGGTGTCAGTTTGAAAGTTAAAAGCCAAACAGTTTGATTGGTATAGTACTAGGAAACAAACCAAATCAGAGGAACGATGAAATGAAATGCCGTAAATTACGTGTTGAGTGTTAATGTTGTTTTTTGTTGCGGTTTTAAGTGGTATTAGCGATTAGTACTGATTTAGTATAACACTTAAGTGAGGCCAAGACATTAGAATAGAAAGTGGTCGTGAGTAATAAATAAAATAAATACATATGTGTAATTGTTTGTCGATATATTCCCGACTGCCCCGTATTCAAATCACGATCAACACTTCGAATTTAAACGGCATTTTAACTCATGTCAAAAAGTAATATTTGACATGTAAAAACTAATAAATTGTCTCAATATTATGATCGTCAAAAAACAAATGTCTAGCCATTTTTTGGAATAAAATATAATAGTTTTAGGGAACACAAGTATGGGAACAGAAACAGTAATATTTGCAGAATCATGAAGATGGAACTTACGATTATTTATTGCTCACTGCTAATTGCTTCGTCAACCTTTGCCGTGTTTCATGGCACCCATTGATCCGAATCAGTTTAAATTTTATATGGAAAACGTAATCCCAATTTAGTTTTAGATCACTAATTTTGATTTAAAATCTAAGCGCCTTTGCGTTTTTTCATAAAACATGAACTGAACCCGATCAGATCAAGCGGCAAGAAACACAGCTCTTGTTGCCAATATTGAATTCGATTCGCTTAATGATATCACAAATGATCCAATATTATTTTAAATATTTTAATTCATTCTTACTTAATTTAACCTAACTTTTTTCTTTCCCAAAATAGTTGATTCGGCTTCTACTTATTTGTTTTAATACGTTTTGTTTAAGGCCTGTTTAATAATTTTGATGCAAATCTTCGCCGCTATACAATTTTTATTTGTTTCGCGTGCATAATTTATTCTTTTGATACGTTTATGTATTATTTGTTTTTCCACTTTGTTTATTTTGTTCCGCAAAATCAATTTTTATCGTCACCATGGTATATTTTGAAATTTTGAAAGTGTTGCCGACCTATTATTTTTAAAGCCTCATGTAATGTGTCATAATATAATTTCACGTCGTTCATACTATTATCCCAATTAAAAATCATAAGGCGTTTATTGACATGAGTCTTTTATAGGTCAAGCAAAACAATATTAAAATATAATAGATGCAGTTATTACCTAATACGAGTATACTATATTACCTTGCCTGTCATTATTATTTTTATTAAAGCATTGCGTATATAGCATTCTTAACATAAAATCCACTTTATTGCAGCATGCATCTACTTGATAATTGCAGCACATAGTTTTATCAATTCCATTAACCAATATTTTTGGTAAATTTTAGAGAGCACGATAATAAGACGATTTGATAATAGCCTGAGACCGCTGCATGATTGACAGCATCAGAATTTGTAGTAAAGTTTATGAACCAATGCATGGATAAACTATAGTACTACATTTTGTTAGCTGATCTGGGAAACGGTCCTTCTACCTAAATCATATATTATTCAATATTCAATTTCCCCGTTGTGCTTCTGGACAATTTTTTTTTTGCCTTGTAAGTACCGCCGTCACATGTTACCAAAATTTTCTGAAATTAAAAATGAATACTCGTATTTATCAGTTTCTCCTTAAAGTAACCAACAATCATATTCTAGTATTTATTAAAACATAAATGCAATTAGAAGTATTTAATTAATTTTGTTTACACATCGAATAGTTTTCTCATCATTTCTTTGAGCACCGAGGCAGATTAGTCTGTAGCAATTGAAGATGATTCAGATACCATATCATAGCATAAATATTTCTTACTCAAATGTAAGGCTTGATTTCTCGTTAAATACAGGGTCTTATAAGAACTTTTTTTCAATAGAGTATATAAGTAGCTATTTTGTTCCGTTATTCAGTATTGTTTACAAATTAAAATTCGTATTAAATTAGTTAAAATCCATTATGAAAATGATAGATCTGTAAAAACAATATTTCGAGAAATTCGCGTAGACAAATTTGCCCATCTAATCAGCTACAGTGAGAGAATGTAACACATTCCTCTTTTATTAATGGTGTTTGCTACAGAGGCATAAAATGAAATTTTTTATGGCCAATATTTTATTAATATGAATATTAACAACTTATGGTTTCAACAGGACGGCGCAACATGTCTCAATAAACACATTGGATGGATGATTAATTTCGCCAAGGAGAGATGTTAATTAGCCTGAACTTTCACAAATTGTGAAACTTATTAGTCGGATTCACAAATTGGGAAACTTATTCGTTTCTCACTAAACACAGAAAACACTTTTTAGTCTGGTAGTTTACTAAAGCAGTTTTATGAAATTCTAAAATCTTACATATCTAACCGACACTTTCGTGTTAAGTTAGATGGAGAATACTCTGAAATATAGAAAATATCAGCATTAGTATCACAAGGTACCGTTCTGGGACCAATTTTAGATGTCCTATATACCTCGGACCTATCAACGATAGAGGAGCAATGTTTGCAGATGTTACGGCCATCTTAGCACTAGCAGTCGCTGATAGCATTGAAGAATCCACAAGCAAAGTGCAAAAGGCTACTAATATTGTCAGTACCTGAACGAAGAGATGGCGAATAAAACTTAATGAAACAAAATCGGTTCACGTAAACTTTGCCAAGTTCAGCAATTTACCTATGCAAGCACGGCAAAATATCTAGGCATGACTCTAGTAGTGAAACTAAAATGGAAAGGGCATGTGAAAAAGAAAAAGTACATCAAGTACAGAGAAGATGGATTGACTGTTAGGATGAAATTCTGAGCCAAATTTACATAATAAATTGCTACTGTGCCGGCAAATTCTGAAATCTGTGTGGGCTTGTGTTATTCAGCGCTAGGGCTCTACAAAGAACACCAATAGAGAGATAAAAATTAGTTAAGTAAAAAACTTCTGGTAATCCCAATGCCATGACTGTATTTGTGACTTTACATTGCGCCAGAATCTACTTAAATATAAGTCATGCTAACTCCACACATATAAAATAAAGAATAACTGACTAAAGATGTATTGGCATTTTCTTTTCTATGGTAATTTTTTTTTAAATAACTTGGCATAAATGTTGTTTTTATAAAAACAAACAAAAAATGAAAACAAATCAAATTCACATTGCATTGTTTCTGTAAGCAACACAATCTTTTCTAGTTATTTTTATATAGGTATCTTTCAATGACTGCGTTTATACCATAGCTAAAATAACAATTCTAACCGCAAATGACAGCTGTAGCAACGGCATAGACATACTCATAGCTCAGCTAGCTGAAATAGCACTGCTATTTAGCATTACTACGTAGGTAGCAATGCTACGTAGCTACGGTATAAATAATAATAATAATTCCCAGCGACATATTACCCCTCCCAACCGCGCGCGGGGAGTCTCCATCTGTATTATTATTATTTTTTTGAGTATAATTCCAGTGATTATAAACATGGATATCGAACTGCTTAACCTGTGAAATTAAAGAAAATTAGCAAGCGGGAAAATCTGTATTAGTATTAAAATCAAATCTGATTATTAAGAGGCAAACTAGGTGAACAGCTAAGCAAAACGATACCCGTCGCGGGCGGAAGGAGAACAGAGGTTGAGTCTGCTTAGTACAAGCAGAGAGAAATTGAAAAATATAGCAGTCAACTGATAAAATTTCATAAAATTTGATAAATAAAACAAAATAAAATGTAACAAAACAAAATGTTATAAAAGTTATAAAATATTAAAGGCCAAACCAGTCAAGTTAAATAAAAAAGTTGTTTTAAAGTGCGTTTCGTCATATTAAAATCAATGAAGTGGGAGTATTGGTTAGCCTCGTGAAGCATCCTAGATACAGGTTCATTTTTACCATGATCAGTCAGTCCTATGATGGTCGATTCGAAACATAGGTACCGATCTCAAGGCTCGTGAATTAAAATTTAGATTGATTTTTCCTAAGAGGAAAGGAGAGTCGGTACTGCCGGTTAGCAATTGATGAATAAAAACCACGTCTGCAACAACCCTGCGCCTACGAAGTGGTTGTAAATCAATTAGCTTGAGGCGATCTAAGTATGGAGGTAGGTGGAACATGTCCACCCACGGTAGCCCGCGTAAAGCAAAGCGAAGAAATCTACGCTGAAATGCTTCAATCCTTTTTATGTGAACCACATGATAAGGCGACCACACCTGGCAAGCATACTCGAGCAGGGGACGAACGAATGTTAAATAGAGAGCCTTCGTAACATAAGGATCGTCGAATTCTTTCGACCAACGCTTAATGAAACCGAGCGCAGCGTTACCTTGATTGACAATGCGATCTACGTGATTTCTGAAGTTCAATTCGCTGTCACAAACGACTCCCAGATCACGAACAGAACTAACTCTGGTAACGGCATCGTTGTTAATATAATAGTCACGAGAAATGGACTGTGCACGCTTCCGAGAGTAGGTGACCGTCTGGCATTTACCCACATTCAGCTCAAGGTTGTTCTTTACACACCATACGGAAAATGTATTGAGGTCGGATTGTAATAGGATCCTATCGGTGGTGTTTGAAATCCGTTTGTAAATCTTCATGTCATCGGCGTATATAGATATAGTTGAATTTTTAATTAAACATGCAATGTCGTTAATAGACAGAATGAAAAAAATCGGCCTCAGATGGCTGCCTTGGGGCACTCCAGATGTTGCTGGAAAATGAGCTGATACTGATGTCCTAAACAGAACTTGGTAAATACGGTCTTTAAGATAAGAGCCCACCCAACGGAGAAATTGTGGGGGAAATCCAAGAGCCCTGAGCTTAAACAAAATAACTTTATGGGAAATCCTGTTAAACGCCTTGCTGAAATCGGTCAAGATAACATCGAACTCATTCCCTGCTTCAATCATATTTAATGTTTGTGAAGTGAATTCCACAAGGTTTGTGGTCGTGGAGCGAGCTTTGAGAAAACCATGCTGATTGTCGGAAAACAACGGTTTACAATAAAAGTACAATGAATCATATATAATACTTTCAAACAGCTTCATTAGAGGAATGATCTTTATAATTCAGAGTGGGAGGGTATCCGTCGGATTTTTTTTCTCAAATTAACAAACCGCCAGAAACTCCTAGGATCGGCTATAAGATTGGACTGCATGAGTCTGATGTAATTCCCATAAAGTTCGTCCGATAAACTACTGAAATCATTTGCAATCGGCCTGTAATTACAAATGTCTGATTTGGAGCCGTTCTTATGGATCGGAACTATAAAAGAACTTTTCCAAATAGATGGGAAAATTCCAAGTGAAAGCGACTTTTGGAAAAGTGCCGTCAGCGGCTGAGCAAGAATATCACTGCAGTTTTTTAGGACGATGGATGGTAGACCGTCAGGACCAGGTGGAAAATCATCTTTAAGTTTGGAAATCTTTTGTACCACGGATTCGTAATCGATTTGAACCGAAGTTAGTGTTGTTTGAACACAGTTATTCATGTGTATGAAGTAATCTTCATCGGGTTCAAAATCACTGTTTGCAAAAGCCAGACTGAAAAAGTTAGCAAAATGATTTGTTATGATTTTAGGATCATTAGAGGAATGATCTTTATAATTCAGAGTGGGAGGGTATCCGTCGGATTTTTTTTCTCAAATTAACAAACCGCCAGAAACTCCTAGGATCGGCTATAAGATTGGACTGCATGAGTCTGATGTAATTCCCATAAAGTTCGTCCGATAAACTACTGAAATCATTATAACTAATCAAATAGTTAGAGTGATCAGAGTCCGATTTAGTTCTTAGAAATCTTTGCCAAAGTTTGTTTCTACGGTTGCGTAGTGCTCGTAATTCGCTATTATACCAAGGAGGTGATGGCAATACAGTTTTTTTGCGAGTATACGGAATGGATTGTTCAAAGCAATCAAAAACTACAGAATAAAAATTTACAGTTTGTGTTTCTATGTCATTATTATCATTCAAAATGGTGTCAAAGTTGATATTTAACAACAAATCATTAAGTTTCACAAAGTCGGCCTTACGAAAATTAAAACATGGTGGAGTTTCGACATTAAAACTGCCTTGCTCCAGACAAAATGTAATTAAAATGGGAGGATGGTATACATCTATGGCACAAAGGATGAGATTGGTTTCCGATTCGTGAAATGACGTGAAATTTTCTGTTTTTGACATTTATAGCAAAATACGGTATGAATGCAAGCTAAATATAATTGACAATCTGTAGCATTGCTAGTTTAGCTGTGCTATGTAGATTTTGATTACGCACATTATAAAGTCACAAATACAATCATGACATTGGGATTATCGGAAGTTTTTTACTCAACTCATTTTTATCTGTCGATTTATAAAAAAGAGAAATCTATGGTAAACTTATTTTTCTATGGTATTAGCAGAGACAACCTAAAAAAGATATTTCATTCTAAATAAACGTAAAATTTTAACGGCGTATTCATTTTCTGTAAATAGCCGCAAAAAAACAAAATATTTTTGATTGTATGCGGCTATTTATAGAAAATGAAATCGCAATTTTATTTTTTACGTTTTCATAGGATGAAATATCTCTTTTAGGTTGTCTCTGGTTAACAAAACCAAAAGGTAATTTCAATTACATATTAATTTTTTCTATATAAAAATCCTATAAAATTAATTGGTCTTCACTTAAACGGACACCTCATGAGAGCGGACATTTTAATTGGTCCCGTCGATGTCCGCTCAAGTGAGGTTTCACTGTATATGGAAGAAAACAATTCTTGACTTGTTAGTCGTTGTCACTAGATTTGAAAATAAAAACGGCATGTATTACAGCATAGAGCATATATACTTAAGAGGACTCATGTAGACATTCCGATGTTAATCTATTTTACTATTGGTAATTTATACAGATTAAAAAGAACAATGAACTATAAAATAACTATGTCGATACGTTTATAAGATACGTATATATGGATTAAATATAGAAGAAATTTGGCTTATAAAATTTGCACTACTTGATTTCGCTTATATATTTATTCCTCGATAATTACAATTAGCCAAGCCACAGTTTTGGAAACATTTCTGTGTAGACGTACTTATTTAAATAAGTCACCTCGCAAAGTTATTTATTTGGATAAGTAAGTCTCCACAAATAAGTAGGTAATTGGAAAAAGGCCTTATGCTCTCTTCCAATTACTTACTTATTTGTGTATTACTTATTTAAATAAGTAACGTCGCGAGTAACGTAAGCCGGTATAATGAGATGGATCGACTTAACCGACTTATTCAAGATGGCGTCAAATAAGTCAATAAGTCTGTAATAAGTTGCCGTTTGGAAAACACCCTTAGTAGCTGTTTTACTACGATTGCATTTAAAAAAGAGTAGTCCAGTCTAATTTAATACTTTTACCTTTACGGAAATGCGATGACTTGTGTTTGTTAACTTCATATATTTTACCTAATGACTGCATTAGTGATTTGACCGAGTCAATTCTATAATCGTACATTCATTACTTTTCTTGTAAAAGCTATATTTTTTAAAATGTTTGTAAATTGGAAATGCCTATTCTGGAAGCCACCTCATCCGGTGAACCAATTTTAAATTATCAATTAGAATCAGTTATATGGTGTCTATGTTACCAGAGAGACAGATCAACAGAGCCATACACATTAACACTTTTACTAGAGAAACTCCGTTTTTCTAACTCGAGTGACAGGAAAAATGACGAGATGTGAAAGTTAGAAGAATAATACCACAAAAATCCCAGAGTCAAAATGTATCTTATAATATTTAACTTTGTAAAGTAAGAAGGTAAATGAATTACATATTTATCACCCAAAAGTAGAGAATGAACAATTTCCATGTACATAATTTCTTGATATTAAAACCTTGTGTTTTAATTAAAACCCTTAACAGCTAATGAAAGCCAAATATGTAGTACCGAATCGAAAAAAGAATTATAAATAACATAACAGAAAACCACAAATCAATTGAGTTTATCGGTCACTTAATTTTTTTTCTATTTACTTTATGTCTTATTATAACGGTTATTTTGTTTAGTTTCTTTGATTCTTTTGTTTTAAATTTTAATAAGTAATAAAAGACTATAAAAAGATTCATCGTAAGTTATTCTTAAGCCGTTCTTTAGCAAAAAAAAAGACAACGAACTGCTTTGTATTTGTATGTATTTGTATGTATTGTAAAAAACGTTCTATATCTTTTTCTTTTAGTATTCGTTTGTTCTCTTTCTCGTCTTGTAGAATCTAGATAACACAACAATATGCACGAGACATAGGGCAGCGCAGCGACGTATATATACGGTATGTATATGAAATGAATACAAAGTACTGTGTTGTATGTAAGTGAATGAGTTTAATGGAATGCAATCACGTATCGAGAAGAGAAGAGACTGGAAACCGCACGTTCTACATACATGTTTTGTATTAGGTGACTGTTATCTAGGTTTCTTATATATATATATATATATATATATATATATATATATATATATATATATATATATATATATATATATATATATATATATATATATATAAAAGCAGTTTTACCGTCTGCACTATTGAAAGAAGTGTGAATGATACAGCTGGAACTACGTATTGAATAAACATTTTTACCCTATAACAATCGATGATGACCTCCCTCAAAAAGTTACCCCTCGTTTCTTAGAGACCAAACGCATTAATCGAGAGGAGTGATTATGTTGTGGCAATACCCGCCTTCCTTTTACCACGAATTTATACATAGTTCTGGAATAAACCACACTTGATTTCTAAAGCGAACAATTAAACTTACCAGAATTTTAATAAAAACTGACCTGTACTCGCATAATCAAAAATAATTATACACGCTTTAATTTCAGAAAACCAGCAACCCTTATTGAATATATTTTAAGCTTCAAATTTGTATTTTTTGATTTTTCTCTATATTTACTTTTCATTATTTTTATTTTATTTATATTTTATATTACAACTGATTTACAAAACATTTAATAATTTATCTTTCTTAAAAAGATAAATTACTAAATGATTTATTTGTAAATCAGTTGTAATATAAATTATAAATAAAAAAAATGTTTCTTAAATAAATGTTCACATTTGACTGGCAGTAACCCAATATGGTTACTCCCGTTTGAATTTAAATAATTTATTATATTTCTCTGTCCTAATTAAATACAACTGCCCAGTTCTAAAGGTTTCTGTCTTGGCAGTCTACTTACTGCATTGGTGGTGTCCAACAAACATCGTATATCTGCATTTTGGTGCCGAGACATCTGCTGAATATGTTTCTTTGCATGATTTTTATTTTTTCCCTGACATATTCCATGTTTAAGTCCCTGTGTAGGTTATCATTTCTGATGTTACATGACGCGTAGCACTTTGTTTTGAAAACATTGTATCTCTTGGTACTACCCCGCAAATAAAGTAGTTTTTTGCTTGTCACTTTTGGCCCATGTTCCATCCTCATTTTTAATAGGCGGCACATGCATTTTGGCCCTTTTTAATCCCTTTGTTGCTTTCCAAGGAGAGTAATCAGTTTTTTTATGTTCGGTGAGACCAATTAAGTACTTGTTAATAGTTTCATTCTTAATTTATTTTATAAGTTGCTTCAGTTTATTGCACAGATAATTGAGGATTTTTTAGTTTACCGGAGCGCGTGACCTTTGCCAACTCTTTCATGCCTTCCGTTTCTCTCTAACTAATTCTCTGACTTCAAGAGGGTAATTTTGATTCCTGGCACATGTAGTTCTCGGTAATACCTCGTTACAGAATGGATCGCAGTTGTTTATCCGACCTGCTCCGAAAAGCTCTTTTCATTTACGGGTTCTAAGTCTTGATCCCCAATAAGTATTTTTTGCTTTAAAGTTACCACCAATAATAAAATTGGATCCTAGTGATCTAAAGAGTCTGTTATAATCTTTTTTGTTTAGATTATAGCGTGGAGAGCAGTAGATAGAGGAAATACTGGGGCCCAACTATTGAATTCGACGTTAATTTTCGAAGCGTAGGAACAAAAGGGAAAAGAATAGTAAACAATTCAGACATTTTTCTTTTTTCTTCTTTTGTCTTCTATAGGAAAACGATGACCTTGTAACCTGTATTCATTATTATTATTAGTTTCGACTTTTACGGTTTTAACTTGCATACATTCTTCTTCGATACCAGGTTCTTCATAGTGTTTGACATTCTTTTTCACTATTACTGATGATCCTCCCGTCGCGCTGCCTCCTGTGTGAACAGCATGATAACATTCATAATTACGTATTTTACAGCGCATCCCAGAAAAGTATGAAAAAAAATTTGAGAAAACAAATTTTTTTTTTAAATAAATGATGTTTCTGTCATTTGGCTTTCCGATATAAGGCATACATCTATTTTCTCTAAATTTAGAAAAATTTCTCTAGAAACATACTGCTCTAGTTAGTTCGCGTTCCAGGTGACAATTCTTAAAGTTGTGCTCATTTTAGTATAGAAGGCTGCTGCCCATTAGTGGTTTCTTGCTTTTCTAGACGCTTGTATAAAGCTTATAGACCACATTCTTGCTTTGCTAGCCTAGCATTTATGGCTTCTATGCTTCTACATAATCTTACGAGGGGGTCATCAGTAATAGCATTAGATGATTGTTGTACAATTTGCGAATAGGTTTTCCGCACTGTACCTATAACTAGTGGCTTTGGCTCCGCTTGGTTTTTGGTTACTTTCTCTCTGGTAACCTTAGTGGTTTGAGGAAACTGATTTATTTTGTTTCTTAACATTTGAAGTTCTTTGACTACTTCACATCCTCTGTAATTCGCAGGATGATGCCCTTTACAGATTATGCATTTTACAGGGTTGTTTCTACTTTCCTTACACTCTTTCGCGTTGTGTTTACCAGCACATTTTACGCATCCAGACTCACGACCGCAATATTTTTGCGTGTGGTTGAAACCTTGGCCTTTTTTGCATTGAGGTATTGGCCTCGTATTTCTCTTTAGGAGTTCTATTTTAACCCTCATATTATGTATTGCTATGATGTTGAAATTTTTTTCAACTTTCTCCATTTTATTAAAAGTAAGCATAATGGGAGCCCTCTTTTTTTACTTCATTGTTCTCACCTCTCTCTCGTTTTAGGATATTAACTGCATCTTCTATTTGCAAATCTTTTGCCTTTAGGTCCTCCATTATATCCTCCTTCTTACACGTTGGATGACCGGACAAGTGGTGCAGTGGTTAAAGCTTCGGCACCTGGACCGGGAGGTACTGGGTTCGAATCCCATCAGAGGCTAGATGCAAATCGAATTTTCATCATCGATTACAATCGGCGATATTAATAAACACAACTAAGACCCTCTGATGGAGTGCAGAATTCAGCGCCGACCCACCGTCCATGTCAATGTACAGGTTGACATGAAGCTTGCAATGTGCAGGTGGTATACTGTAGTTGTGTGAGTAGGTGAATGGGTTAATGATGTAGTGTGAATGCGTGGTATAACAATGGGCCAAAATGGTCTAAGTGTCAACCACTGAAACCTAACCTACACGTTGGATGAAGGCGGCCATAACCTTAATTGCACGGTTGTTTTTATCTTCGTATGTGAACCATTCTTTACCTTCCTCGTTCAGCTTGAGGCTAAAGCTCTATTAATATGTATCGAAATCTGGTGTATTGATTTTCCACATGTTATTGTTTAGTGACACTACTCTGTATTCCTTAGTGGTCAATGATTTTATTATTGTTTGTATACTAGCAAATTCTGTTATGCCAAATACATTAATTAGCGGAAGAGCCTTTTCTTTTGGTGCAACCTTTTGTTGTTGATTTTCTTGCTGTTGTTTTTGTTGCTGATGTGCTGGGTTAGTATTAGTAGTACCAGATACAATAGCTTGCGTTTGTTCTCCAACTTCAGGCGAGAATTTTGCCCTTCGTTATTTCGTGGGTCGTTTTTTTCCTGTTCCTGTTCAGTACCCAATCTGTTTCTCCCGCGAGTTCCTCCTCATCTGTCTGAAACTCGGTGTTATAACTGGTGTATGTACTTGCTTAGTTATAACTGGTAATACCATAGACACATATCTGGTTTCGTAACTAGGATTAGGAAACTATGGTTTGCGAGATGAAAACTCAAGACACACTACAATTTCTTTTGTCTTCTCGTTTGGTTTTAAATAGTAATGGAGTAGGCATTGACAAAAATGCCAAGATTGACATTTTATTGACTATTAAATTGTCATAAATGACTTTTCTGTTGACAGAAAACAACCAAATATCTCAATGATAAATAGAAAACTCAAAGGAAACTAGATCAAATATCCATTTTTGATGTATTGGGCGTTGGGAGTACAAAAATGTCTTGGGATGAGAAAAAATATCTCATTCCGAAACTATGTTTAAACCGAGTTGCAAACCATGGTAAGGGGTGACACATTACAACGAAACCATGGTTAACTCGAAACCATAGTTATGAAACCATGTGTCTATAGCATTAAAGGGTTTTCATAAATCTCCATTTCCATTTCTTTGAGCCTCCTTTCTCATCCTTCGGCTGTGGGCATACCGAGGGGCTGTAACTGCGTGCACCTCGGCTATTCCTGGAAGGCGCGTCCACGCCACGAGGGATGGGTACTGCTTGCAGTGGCTAAGTTCTGCCAGGGATCTAGTGTTGGGAGGTATAATGTGACCAATTAAAGCAATGAATACAACGAAAAAAGCAGAAAATACACCAACTACCCAGTTGGCTAATCCACTCTCTAACGAGGCTGGCTCGTCGGAAACTAAGTGACTTAGAATCATTTATAACCCAGCTAAGAAGCGAAGTTGACAAAGTAAAAAAGGAAAATGACGAATTAAAGAACATTTATTGCAAAAATTGAAAATGCTCCCATTGAAGCTGCTATAGATTTAAATAAGATTTCACAACGATCTCCCAATTTATAGAAAAAGAATAAGTATTGAGTATTTTCCCGATAATCGTGGAAACCAGTTTAATAAGCCTGGAACCTAGAGTTAACAAATTTATATGAAATAAAGTTTTTTTTAAATCAAAACTCATTATTTTCGGGAAATTTATAAAACGATCTGAACTAATTTTGTTAGAAATTTAACTTACTATCTTTTTGTTTTTAAGTATTATTCCGATCAGTCAATCCGTCTGGATCGTACAAAGCTCATTTTTCTCAAAAATCTTTTCTCAAATATCGCAATTTCCGTTGTAAATTTTGGAACACTATGAACGTTGCAAATTTAATGTAGAATATTTTAGATTATAGTCGTATACAAATGATGTACTTTTCAACTATACTTCATTTAACTTTGTAAAAGAAAGTAAAATAGAACATTAGAATTGGATGAACATTAGAACACACGACGATGGTAATTATAATTATCACCATAGCAATAATGCTGCGTTTTAGCTTCAAAACATTCGAGAAAACACTTTTCCAAAATATTACTGCTTACGTCCTATTTTTCTAATTTGCCTAATATTTAAACAAATCCATTTAGAACAAAGCTTTTTTTCCAGCGCTTTGCTTTACTCACCTTACGTAGTACAATAGAAACTGTTTTTGAGCTATATTTATTTACGCATATTTCTTTACCATATTAAAGCTGGTATCCCCTTAGAAAGAACCCGTAAAGCTGTTGCCAGTTTAATTGTATTTGAATCGTTTCTATTTCATCCCACACATAGATGAACGATTCTTTATTTAAACCAAATAGTATCTTAAACCTTAAAAAGTAATAAAAGTACTATTTTCTCGTCTTCTCTAAGTCAAGTTTTTTGATCAGCATTGTGAAAATTTCCGCCTGGTCATTTTCAATTGAAGAATCTTTTCATTTAAATCAATTGAATCATTATATTAAGACAACGCAAAAATTTATTTCGTGCGGATTCACTTGAAGCAACATTTGTATTGAATGAAATATCAGGACGCCTTTATGTTTGGTGTTCGTTTGTTCGGTCTTTTTTCGACCAATCATCTCTTGTGGAAAAATCCAGAAGAAAAATATCGTAATTTTTGAGCAATATGATTGGTTGAAAAAATTGTCAGAACAAACGAACACCAACCAATCAACCATAAAGGCGCCTTCAAGTTTTAAAAGTAAAACTATGGGCGGTATATTGTACCATCACTTCGAATCGAAATTCGATAAAAGTCGAATGGCGGTATGTTATATCATTTTCGAATCGCGACAAATGATAAAGTTTCATCATTTAAAACCAAAGTAATAATAAATGTAGCTGACATTTCATTCTAGAAAAGGTATTGCAAGATTAAATAAACGATAAAAGTCGAAAATGATACAACTTTCACTTTTTCGATTCGACTTTTTTCGAATCTCGATTCGAAGTGATGGTACAACATACCGCCCTATCAGCCAAGCTACACGAGATTTTAGTATTTGGTTTCCAACTAAGTCGTAATAGATTTTTATTGTTAATTTAAACCATTTTTTAATTTTTTTTTCATTTGGGATTCAAGGACAAAAATTTTATGTCGCAGCTGCAGAAGAAAATTATTGTCCTTGAATCCCAAATGAAAAAATAGAAATGAAAATAAAAAAATTTAAGGACTTTTTTGAGATGTACATTTTTGCTTAAATTTTATTTTCGTGGGAGCAGAATAAAACAATACAAAAAAATTTGGTGTTTTAATATAAAATAATGGTTTAAATTAACAATAAAAATCTATTACGACTTAGTTTGAAACCAGAAAATGAAACCGTGTGTAGCTTGGCTCGTTAACATTGCGGGTCGAGTCAAGTTGTAGTTACTTCAGGCAAATATACTTCAGGTTAACTTGTAATTAACTTTTTTCGTGTTTATATTGGAAAGTTATCTTTGGATCAAGTCCAAACAAGGTTAAAAATGTCTAGAATTCAATTTATTTTAGCGAAAACTTAGTAAATTAAAAATGTAAAAAAAAATTTTAATTAATAATTTCGTTTTGTTTTCTTGTTATTTAAGTTTTAGTTTTGTTGTTATTTTTCGACTCGACCCCGTTTATATTGAAATTTTTTAAATAGAGTTAACTCGACCTAAGAAATATTTTGGATTGAGTCAAGTTAACTACAAGTTAACTCTTATTGTTGATGTTGAAGGTTGAACCTTCAATGTAAACAGTATAATTATTTGAGTCAATGAACCATGAAAAGGGAACGAAAAATCTAAAAAGATTGAACAATATTTTCAAACTTTCTCGATTAAAACTAATAAAATTTGCTTTGGTGCATGAGAGGTGATGAATAAATGTAACTAACTTGTGAAAATTTTCCAAAATTAATTTCTACCAGTATTATTTCCGTACAGAAATGTTCAATAATGAATAGTTCTAGGATAAAATTGCATAGATACGCAACTTTGACCATTTCAGAAAATATTTTTTTAATTTTTTTGTTCATCGAAATATTTTGAAACAAGTAATTATTCCGTTCGGTTTTCACGACCCTTAAATTTAGGAGTATAAAATAGATTCTATACAGAACAGCAAATATTATAATTAAAATATTAATTTAATTTAAACATAATCTCCTAAGTACCATAAACAAACAATCCGCTTAGCTTAGGTATAGTTAAAATAATAGCTAACTGCATGGGAAAATGAATGATCGAAAGTTTTTAAATGCGTTGTTTACAAAACAATTAGAAACCGCGATGAGAATAAAATTTATAAAAAATGAAAATTAACACGTGTGCAGAAATTCCCATCGCTTTGTATCTCGTCGTTTTGATTATCATCTTCACTTTCTGTATAATGGTGATCAAGTTTAATTTCAAAGTCAATCAATCAATTTCTTAATTATTTGTTTGTGTATTGTTTAAATGGACGTTCAAGATACGTATACCTGTTCACAAATTTGGTAAACGATCATCTTTGTTTATGTATTCGTTCGACTTTCCTAATATTGTATATGATCACTGCTAGATTATTTTATATACATACTACGAATTTTATTTCGAATAATAAACACTTCTTATGCTTAACCGGTTTTTAATAACAAAACATAATCGTTGTTGTGGTTGTTGTGGATCGGACGTTTAACCATCTACAGCTAGACCATCATCATAAAGAATGTATTTATATTTTTATATTTTGGAAATTATTAGTCGATTGATCGTAATTTCCGGATTTTTTTTTGGTAAATAAATACATATTTGATTTTAATTTTAGGCTGTGTTGCACGATTTAATGATCCCCAGGTGTGTTGTCGCATTTAGAATAAACCTAACAAAAAATATTAGAAATAATGCACCTTGCCTCCGAACAAAACTATTCTACTAAAATTTAAAGTTAAGCCAACGATTAAAGACGTAATCATCTACAGTATAAACAAACATCCCCTTTCATTTTGTCTCGATAAACGAAAAATGAAAACATTTGGGTCTAATTACATCTAAATGAGTATAACAGACACAACATAATACAACAAGTAAAACAACGAATTGTTAAAGGACTGTCTTTTTGTACTTTCTTTTTACGAAAAATCAAGTCGTTTTGTTTATTTTCTTGGTATACCAAAAATAGAAAGAAAATAAATAAAAAGAATAAAGATCAACGACAGCATCAACGCTATATGTAAATCCGAAATGAATGAACAACTATTGTTAAAAAGATTTTTTGTTAATATTCGGCTCGATAACTTTTTATTTAAATCAAAACGATTACAATTACTGGTATAGGTAATATACAAAATTGGGAAATACTTATAACTGCCTTAATTATTATAAAGCAGTAATAAGAAGTCATACAGTGATTTTGAGTTTTGCAGAATGATGGTTTAAGATTAATAAAATAAAAGAAACCAAAGCTTACTTGTTTCGGTTTACGTGGTGGTGTCGATATTGGCAATGTTTCAACATTTCTCTTGATGTTGGTTGCCTTAAAGAGCAATCATACACGCTATTTATTTATTTCCTACAATTTGTAATTTTGCAAACCTTACACCACGCTCGTGTGTTTTTGGTTTAATTAATTTGTGTTTAATTTGTGTTTTGGTTTAATTTTGTTCAGTATATTCTTTAATTTCTGTGTGGTACTTTTGCTAGAATATACTTGGGATTGCCGGTGTCCTTTTCATTTATCCCAATCGCTATTACTGATATTCTGTAAAAACCTTTCTGTGTTTATAATAGCGACGAATAAACTGTTATCATACATAACTTTTATCATTGCACAAGCAGACAAATCAAATACAAAACTCACCGACCAAACGGCTCAGTGGTTAAAACTTTGAAGTTTGGATCGGGAGGTACCGGGTTTGAAACCCGATAGGAGCAGGATGCAAAAGGAATTTTTCATCATCAGATTACGATCTGTGATGAAAATGAATACTATGACCTCCTGTCGGAGCGCAGATCGAGGAACTGGAACAACTTATACTGGTACAAGAGAATGAAATAGAGGACTGGAAGCTGTGATTAATTATTTTATTACGAAAATACAAGAAGTTGAAAACCGATGGGACGATTGAGTAGAAGAGTAAGAATTAAAAGTTAAGCAAGAAGTGGAAAATAAAATTATAGAACTCGATGCAAGCTTTGGGAGGCACAAACAAAGATTAGAGTTTCACAGATTGCAATTCTCTTGTTCCAAAGAAGGGGTAGTGAATGTGTTGCAGACAACACTCAAGATAGAAAGATGCCACGATCCGTTGACGTTAGAGTATGTGGTAACCAGAACAAGTTTAACAACTGACACAGTAAAGTTGCGCAAACTGGAGGTTGAGGATATAGCGGTGATAAAGATTATGATAAGAGAAGAGTTAAGGAAACTAGCACAAAGCTATTTTAGCCACTGAAAATTTCCACAGTCAAGTGGTGTGCCGTGTGACATTAAAATTCAAAGAAGATGCTTCATGCGGGAAGCTAGGTCACTGCATCCGAGACTCCAAAAAAACCACAGTGAGCTCAAGAATGATTATTGAGGGTGAGGGGTTAATTGCTGAAGAGTGAACGATCAGGCAGTGACAAAGACACAAAATGGCATGCATTGGAGCTAAGAAGGAGGTGTGCTGGAATACGAGAAGGCAGAGAAAGGGTCATATGCATGATGAATCAATAAAGGGAAGCTAGTCAAGCAGTAAGAGGCAGCATAAATAACGTAGCTCTACAACGACGACGAATGGATGAAGAGCAATCCAGAAATAAATTAAAAGCGCAAAAAACCGGAATGTAAGTTTTGCCGATTTTCTACAATGAGACTTAGTGTGGCTGAAGTCCAGAAACCAGATCTCAAGATGCACAACGAAATTGGAAAGGTCCATACAAAATTGTCAAAAGTATCAGCGACGATGTGTATCCGATACAAGAAAGTTTTGAAGGTGGACGAAAAGTTTTGTAGGTTCATAGACTGAAGTGAGATGACGATGGATGTGTCTGTTCGGGACGAACAGATTTAAGGTGGGGTAGTGTTACGAATTCTACTCTACAGGAGTATATCACTGTGTGGCCGAGTAACCACTCGGTGTACAGCTCCAAGCGTCATGAACCCAAAGATTGTGAGTTCAAATCCAGCTGGATACTATAATTTTATTAAGCGATTATTATTCTTAACATCATCGTGTTGTCATTTCAGATTTTAGATTGGCATTTCAAGTGGCATTTGTCGTGCTAAATTCATTTATTTTTCAAAACCTCTATGGCAAATTGTTCGAAAAATCTGTAATAAATCCGATTTTTACCATAGTAAACGATGTACTCGACTATTGGCCCGCATCCTTATGATGAATTCGATTGATATTTTCCTACTCTAAAAATAGTACCCTCTTTTTGTATCAATGGAACAGAAATGAACTACACCGCTTTTCAATGGCAAAACAATATATTTTTGCCTCATTATTTTTTTCATGCCAACAACAAAAAATGGGTTACTCGATCAAAAAACCTAGAGTAGAGAAAATTACCCTGGGTCTAGCAAAATATTACCTTGTGGTATTTTTTTTCTTTCAATCGAACATTTTGACAGCAGTTGGAGTACCATTTTTACCCCCAGTCCAGTGTAACATTTTTCGATCAATCGAAATCGACATTAGTATCAAATGTGCTAAGAATCACTATCAATTATGTTAATGGACGCAAATTCAAACCTTTCCTCAGTTAGGGAAATTAGAAATTCAAGTTTCAAATTGGTGGGACCAACTCATTCTTTAAAGATGCCAATTCTGGTCAACTTTGCTACACTCCTTGCCATATTGATATCGATAATAAAATAAATAGAGAAAAGTGCGGTAGACTTAAAATGTGTATACTCCTTCCAGTAAACGTAATTCTATAACATGTAAAGTGACTGTAATTTTTGCATTCCCATGTACATTATTTACAGAATAGTGATTCACCATACATTGTAATATTTTATTTATTGATATCGACATTTTAAGAAATGCGTATAGCAAAGTTGACCAGAATTGGAGTCTTTAAACGAATAAGTAGCGAAGTAGCAAAGTAGTAGAGAAGTAGCGAAGTCCAGTTTTAACAAAATAGGTCGCTTTTCCCATTTTGGCTTACCTGTTTTGTTCCTAAACTTAAACTTCGAAGATGTTGGGTGTCACAAATAAATTTGAATTACTCTGAAGCCTTAATGCATATTGCATGAGTATTCTCGTTTAAATTTTATGTAAATAGGTAATTAATTCACCTTTTAACTACGATTTAAATTAGTAAAGTTGGACCTTCACTATGGTCTTAAAAATACATTTTTCGATATTTTCTATCAAGTTCTAACTTTAGACCTTTAGGTCAATAAAACTAAATTACCAACTTTGAACAAATCAGTGATATGAAGGTAATTTTTTTTCTTTTGGCAGTAATTTCTAAACTAAAATTCTACACACTGACTGTCCATCTACATTTGCTTTCAATACTAAGCTGCTTAATCATGTTAGTTCTAAAGTCAGTTAGTTCTAAATTCTCTTAAGACCGGGTGCCGATAGCGCGCCGCGCATAAATATTTTGCGAATAGATTTGTTCAAATTGTAATAATTTTTAACTCACCAGGCGAGCGAATGAAGGATTTTGATTGGTTGAATCCGTGAATTAACAATTCGTGGCACACGAATCACTCTAGTGAACCGGAATTGATAGAATAATAATCTATTTAAGATGGACTAAGTCATTGAATGCTTTTAGGTCCTTAATTGTGTCCAAAAAGGGCAGAAGTACGTACTGTTTAATTCAGGAGAATATAGTGGGAGTACGTATACATACACTGATAATTTGAAAATTTTTGTCTGACAATTTTTTTAAATCGAGTTTTTTACAGATTTACCATTCACTAAATCACCAAAGTCAAAAACCGTGTTGTAACGAAACGACTTAGTGCAAACCAATGTGCGACTGAAACACAACAAGTTGGTCAGATATTTATCACTTCGTTGACAGAATTTCTCCGTGGTTATACACATCAGTGACTTGCAGCACATTTGCCGGCTAGAGCAAAGAAGGTGGGCGTAGTTCTTGTCACCAACCACGGAAAACTGGAAATGCTGCACTACTACATACTACACATTGACATTTTTACACATTGCACTGTACTATTGATTGACAAATGTCCTTGAAATAAATTGATTAAAAATTAAATAATTTGTAAATGAGAATCGCTTACACTATTTAACAAAATACTAAATTTAGTCACTATAGCCATTTATGTTTTACTGTTATGTGGTCAAGGATGTTTCAGACCACGAGCCTCCGCCCTCCCCATTGACACAATCATGCTTATAATTTTGATTTGCCCCATTAACAGTTGACTCTGTGTCAGCCCATGCTATCTAAAAAGAATAAGTTTATCTACACATCGTGATATTCGAACAAGCTAAGTACTTAATCTGGACCATCAATAAAATCAAATACCGATAAAATATTAAAACCGATGATCGAGAAATACACTAATGAAATCAACAATTTAGCATTATATCAATAATTATTAGTATAACAGCTTTACAATTAAATTTTTACACAATATTCATATACAGCAGTATATTATTATAAATACATAAAAGTAGCAATAATAGAGAGATAAATCATATTTAAGGAAAAAAAAATATAAGGATCCGCGGTCCATTTTCTTATTAAGCATAAGACGTAACTTAATATATGGTATAAATGTATGATAAAACATAAGTAATAAATAGCATGCAAAATATTGGTACAGACAGACTTAAAATAGAAGTAATTAAATAGACATACTTATGTATGACTATTTATATGTTTATATATACATATATAAATTTAAATAAATATAATATGCAAAAAAAAATAATATAATGAATATAATATATATAAATAAATACTTTCTGTGGCGGGTAAGCCACGTAATAAATTTTGATCCACTTAGCTGATTATATTATATAGATCCGTTAGTGATAATGATGATCTAGTACGTGTAGTAATGACAAAGATCGACTCCGTTATTTTTTTTTTTTGTATAACCGATAATTTTATATCCCGCGAATATTTATAGAATACCGCTGAGCACAACCAAAGTGATCGAATGCGCGTATTGATAAACGCTCCCAGTTGTAAATATCCTAGTCCGTTGATATTAGCTACGATCGTTTCGAGCAGCTTGCGAGTCACGATAGCAATCCGGTAAAAATAAGTATAAGGCGCGGCCGGTAGTTTTACATTCCACTTTAACTTGGCACTATACAAAGTAAAAGAGAATAATAAATGACACTTTTTCGACAACGGATTACTTATTAAGCCAACATTACTCGAATTAAAAAAAAAAAATAACATAAGTTGACAATGGCTAAGCTAAATATCGCAATAAAAAAATGGAATATATATTACCTGTCCTTCCGCGACGATTGATTATCGTTAACAACAACAAGCAGCAAAACACTCTTATCTTCAGTGGATTGATTGCATATAATCCGTTGGCAACAAATTATTTATCCGCGATAATTTCACAGTTTAAATTAGCAAACGCTATTCTACAATTATTGTTTTAATTTTAGCTGTGTCACTGCACTACTGTACTGCACTGTTAAATACGATAATGTATTATGTGCAAGGTTTCAAAGCGAATTCCTGGTGCTACACGAGATTTTAGTTTCTGGTTTCAAACTAAGTCGTAATAGATTTTTTATTGTTAATTTAAACCTTTATATTAAATGAAAACACCCAATTATTTGTATTATTTTATTCTGTTCTCTCGAAAATAAAATTTAAACAAAAATCTACATCTCCAAAATGCCCTTAAATTTTTTTATTTTCATTTCTATTTTTGTCATTTCGGATTCACGGACAAAAAATGTGCGACATAAAATTGTTGTCCGTGAATCCGAAATGACAAAAATAGAAAGGAAAATAAAAAAAGACGGAAAGGTTCGGAACCGAACTCTATAAGCTTTTTTGTTGCCTATAAAGATGTGATGTGTGATTTGCGTATTTCAAATATCACGCCCACTCACATCCACCCACACCCACCTAACCCTCTTACACCCAGCCCAACCGACCTCAATCCACCATAACTCAACCGACCTCAATCAACCGCAAACCACCACACCTAAAAATTATTACCACCCGCCACCCACTATCCAACCCCTAAAACACATGTCACCCGCACTACCCTATACCGTACTATCCATATCAACATCACCTCCATCCCCACTTCCACACACACACCACACAAACCCTCATCCATCAAATCCCAATTCCCACATCAAACAACACCTCATCCAATCCGCCCCCTCCACCCCCATACCACCACTCCTACCACCCCCATAACCACACCAACCACACAAACTCATATCCACACGAGATATAATTTTGTTCCACATTCACATGCTCTATGAAATCAAAATAGTATAGAAAATAAAAATAAAAATCGATCAATTATAAGGAGGGGGGTTAACAAAACCCTACGTATCTCCGAACACCCTGAACACAGAAATGTCCAAATCAATAGGGCACTTTCCCATAAATTGCTTGAACTTTTAGTGAAAAAATTAAGTTGATATCTTTACCCGTTCTCAAGTTATCGTAGACACAGACGGACAGACGGCAAACCGAAACCATATAGCATTTTTTTTAACAAAAATGCTTAAAAAATTTAAGGGTATTTTTGAGATGTAGATTTTTGTTTAAATTTTATTTTCGAGAGAACAGAATAAAATAATACAAAAAATTAGGTGTTTTTATTTAATATAAAGGTTTAAATTAAAAATAAAAAATCAATTACGACTTAGTTTGAAACCAGAAATTAAAATCTCGTGTAGCACCAGCCAATGACAAAAATTATTGGAAATTAATTTTACGGGCTAAAGCAAAACAAAAAAAAAATATCGCCATAAACCAAGATCATCACCATCTACCCTACGATATTCAAATTATGCAATTATACTAAAAATTATCAACTTAAGGGCGATAGATTGAGTGCTTTTCTACGGAGTGAGAAAATCAACAAATTTAAAAAAAACACTAACCAAACATAGAATCCACGATCTTATTATTAGCTTGCTGGAACATCTGAATGTTACAGTGTTTTTAAATAAATATCAGTGCCTATGTGCGTGGATGTGTGTGTACGGTGTCGTGCAGAATAAATGTCTGTGTCGCCTAGACGCAGCAACTGATCGGGGTGAAACTTGATACTTAGTATTTTTGTTTTTTGCAATTATTTTGAAAGTATATTATTTACAAGAAAAACGGTTATGAACTTAAAGATTCTAAATTAATGTTGCAATAATATCGGTTCAAATCAGTTTTCCAAAATTTAAGCACGATTTTTGACAGATAACTGATTTTTAGCCTAGACTAGTTGATTGATGGGGATTAAACTTCATACTTAATGATTTTCACTTAATAACCACATTTTATTAAAAACTTGTTTTTTATTTCGCAAAAATTAGATTTTTGAATATTTTAATTAAAAAATTTGTTGAAAAAGTTTAAAAAGTCACTCCTTCTCTTTCGACTTGTTAGGTCATCATCAGGAGTATCTATACTGATTTCCCAGAAATCAGAAAATACTCCTGATGATGACCTAACAAGTCGAAATCGATCGAGTGATTTTTTAAACTTTTTGAACAAATTTTTTAATTAAAATATTCAAAAATCTAATTTTTGCGAAATAAAAAACAAGTGTTTAATGAAATGTGTTTATTAAGTGTAAGTGTGTTTCGCCAAGTGCCTACGGCAAAAAGTGCAAAAAATATTAAGGATTTTCCGTAAATTGCGAAGTCCCAGAGATGTTTGGCTGAAACCTGTTCACCGGTAGTTTCCATAGAAGCATTTTCAATTTTTAAAAACACATTGCACTTACGGAAAAAACTATTAAAACCGAAAAGATTGTAAATTAAGTTTCAAACAAGATTTGATCAGATCATATGTTTGTACTTGTCTGGAAATAACAAGTTTTGGTAAAAAAAAACTATAGTTCACCAAAATTCAGAATCTACAGTCCAGGCGGAATCGAACTATACGAAATAAAACTCCGTACTTAAACCTTTTCCACTAATTGGGAGATTCTTGCGAAATTTGGTGGAACTTTGTCTACCGGAAGTGGCATAGCTATTATATTAACTATTTCAATTTTGAAAAAGCTTATATGACAGCTGCCACTTCCGCCTTTCTTTGCCTTTTCACAAAAAATTAAAAGATTCAAATAAATTTAAAGATTAAATTTTCAACAATGGTTGACATAGTTGGCTTTATGAAATTTAAACTAGAATAATGATTTTTTGATTATACAAGACAGTTTACCAAATGTCCGGTGAGTTTCATTTCTCGCTTTAGAAATCAAGTGGCGTATTCGAGATCTGTGTATAGATTTATGGTAAAAGAAAGTTGGGTGTTGGTCACAATATATGATCCCTTCATTTTTTGTGATAGCATGTGTGTCGTATTTTGGTAAATTTGTATACTCAAAGAATGGAATGAAATTAATTGTGTGCTCAAAGGGCCAAGAAGGGTGAATATTTTTATTTTATTTTTAAAAGTTGGTAAACATAAAAATAAATGCCAATTGACATTTAAAAATCAATTATTTATATAATTTAAATATTTAATGAAAAGAAAATCACAAAATAGATTCCAAAATTGCAGTAAGCAATAAACAAAATGCACCGTAGGTGTAAATACGAACTGTATATCTTAACGTATTGTCTTTTACTTCAAGTCAACCCATAAAACGAGAAATATTTTATGTCTGGAAATAAACATTTGAACTATACGGAGTCAGAATTATGTATTCACGTGTATGTATTGTCAAGTTAAAATAAACACCACCCGGTATAGTATAAACAGACCTAGATTGAGAGATTAAAATTATAAAATTATTGTAAGCAGGTTGGCTGAGCGGCCTAAGGCCAGGTTTAGACTCTGCCAAATTGTGCCTTCTCCCAAAGAACAAATTTAGGATCATTGTACCATATCAACCCTCTATTTACCAATAATTAGTGTTTGTGGTAACTTATAGACCGTTACACAGAAAAATGACCAACTGCCGATTAGTTTTGCGCCACTTAAATGTTTTATATGAAATCTGATTGATCTGATCTTGATTAAATATATTTTATTTTATTTTATTCCGTAGAAATGTTTAGCTTGCGTATGAATATTTAAATGGCCAATTTTGATTGAATAACTTTTTAACTAATCGTTAAATATTACCGTGGAATAAAATATATTTCGTCAATTTTGCTTTGATTTTTTTCTGATTGCAAAAACAGATTTCAATAAAATATTTAATTGGCGCACAACTAACCGGCCGTTAGTCATTTTTCTGTGCAACCGGCCATTAGAAACTTGATTATCCCATACTCACTTACTTCAAAGGAAGCTGAGAAGAGGGAAAAGAATAAGTAAAGATTAGATGCGTTCCATTCGTAAATCCTGCTTAGCTTAACTTGTGAATCTGAAAGTAACAACTTTTGGCTTTAATTTTTATAATGTATTTTAATTTTTCATTTTATTAATATTTATTTTAGTTTTTTATATTTTTTGAAATAGAACAAATTAAATTCGGTATTTTGCTGTCACATAACAAATGTCAAATGTCTTTTTTTACTACAAGATAACCACCCTTCGAAAATATAGAAAAAATAACCGCCTTGATTCTCGTGAAGTTTGTCCTAGTCCTAAACCCAACAACAACGTTTCCAATTAATAATAAACTTTAACAGTGTAAAATATATTATTTCGGGAAAAATAAAAACCCTTTGTCCTAAGATACTTCTAAGAAGTTACAACTCTTGAGATAGATGGTTTCACTTTGTACTTGACCTAATCCAACTAGAAAACATGAGTTTTCCTTAAAAAATTAGGGGAACACTGGGTTTAGTATTCAAAGTTGTATAGGTAAAAATCGAAGTAAAAACCTTCTATCCTAAGACACTTCTAAGAGGTTACAACTCTTGGGGTAGCTGTTTTCACTTTCTACTAGACCCAATCTTTTAATTCATCAACAACTTTGAATACTTAACCTAGTGTTCCCCTAATTTTTCCGGAAAACTCATGTTTTCTTGTTGGACAGAGTCTAGTACAAAGTGAAAACATCTACCCCAAGAGTTGTAACCTCTTAGAAGTATCTTAGGACAGAGGGTTTTTTATTTCGATTTTTACCTATACAACTTTGAATACTAAACCCAGTGTTCCTTTAATTTTTCCGGAAAACATATGTTTTCTAGTTGGATTGGGTCAAGTATCAAAACATTTCACATCACGCACTGCTCTGTTATATTTACTTACTTCAAAAGGGTTTTTCTCACTTTTTTGTTTTTGTTCATTTTGTTAATTTTTATGTACTTAAAAATAAGATTCATGGTTGTGTCACATGGGTATCGCAACAAAGAAAAGTTTTCCGAAAATATTCCAAAAATCCAAATTCCATTTTCAACGTTTTTTCTAACTCTGCCTAGTGCGTATGAAGTTTTAAGGACGGTACGGAGAAAAAATAGCAAAACTGTCAAAATCGTTATTTATTTACAATGCAATCTGTTTTGAGGCTCATGTGGCGCATCCCGCTCTTTCGTGGTTATGCTTTTTTACGTCCTTACTTTACGCCTACTCGAGGACGTACGGCTATAGCACCGATTTAAGACCATCTGCTCATTGTAAGCTCCATGCCAGCCTATGGAAGATGGGTTTTGCACACCGACAGGGGGTCATGATGTGTTACATTTCACCACAGATCGTAATCTGTTGATGGAACTTCACTTTGCATTCTGCCCTTATCGGGATTCGAACCCGGTACCTCCCGATCCAAACGCCAAAGCTTTAACCACTGTGCCATTTGGCGGGTCAGCAAAATCATTAGCTAACTCGCTGACTACAGAGGAAATTTACGTACAATTTACAACAGCAAAAATATCAAACAAAATTGCAAGACACTATAACGTTTATCAGAAAAACCAACGTTAAAATTATTATTAATATTAAATATTAGAGTGAACTCTGAAATTTTTTTAAGTACCTTTAAGTGCCTCAGTGCCTCACATTCTTCATAAGTGCCCGAACGGCAATAAAGTGTCTCTTTTGGCAGTTCTGGTTGTGAGTGGCTGCAAATGAGCAATATGTTCGTATTTTCTTAGCTACTAACTACTTATTGGTAACGTACGTGAAAAATGTTCCGAAATATTTTTAGGATCATTTTCTTTTCATGAATGATTCTTTTCATTATGGAAATATTTGAACATTATGAAAATAATTTTTTAGTTTATCTTTAGCGAACATTTTTCGGTACAACGTATTTAATCATAGTGCACCAGTAAAAAGCTATTTGACCAGAGATTGGGATAAGATCTCAATGGTATAAGTGAAATTGACCTAGAGAATATTTTTCGAAATTGCTTTGTCTAAAGGGAGAAAATCTTACGTTTGTTTTGAATGTTTTGTAAATAACATGTTGATATCGTGCCATTTGAAAAATCGTATAACCAAGCTAATATCAATTTTGCCTCGATGACCATGAATGTTCTATCAATGCGAGTTGAACAGTGGTTTGGACACTGTCCAACCGATTTGGATGGATGTATCTTTTTAAAAGTGCATAAACCGCTGAATGGCTTTCACAAATTACACTGTGCTAGTTGAAAAATGTGACAAGGTGGGTACCCAGGGGGTAAACCTAATTTGAGTACGCTGAATTCAATGGTACTAGTCCCATTTCAAAGTTATAGTCCCCATTTTTGAGATATCGCTTTCGACATGTTTTGGCTCTGAGTCAAAAATTTGACAAAATGTACACTCATTTTCACGTTGATAGCTCTTGAACCATTAAGATTTTGGTTTTGCCTATTTCAGCGAAGTTGTTCCACAAGTCAAGATAAACAAGTTTGCCGAACATATCAAGACCGAAAAGCCACAATGGTTGGTTCCGTACATTTCCCCTTAACCGTGTTCAAAACCATTCGGAGCTACACAGGTAAGGCTAAATACAACTGAAAGTCGGCATGCTTAGTCCAAGCAGGGCGCTCATTTCAAATAAGATACAAAGAACACATCAATGACATAACCTAATTTAAAAAAGTACATAAAATCAAGTTTCGCACAAGACATAAAAACTGAAAATCAAAAGTACATTAAATTCAACAAAAATTTAGCCAAAATCTTGATATAAATTTTGGGCACAGTTTAACTCAGAGTCGTGGGACATTTGTATACTTTACGTATACAAGATTGAGTGACATTTGTTGGAATTTGCAAGAGGAAGAAGATCCCGAAGACGACACGGACGAATCAGAAAATTAAAATTAAAAAAGTTAAGAAAAATGTCAATTAAAATTAAGAAAAACCACCATAAAATCAATTGAATCGATTAGATTTTCTTTTAAATAGTTTCTATTGTATCAATATTTATCGATACGATGTATATTCGATCGATTTCAATAGATTTAAATTCAATTAATTGATGAAAAAATGATAAAAAGTGTTTTTCGTCGAATTTGAAAAAAAAAAGTCTTAGTATGTTCGGCAAAGTTGTTTGTCTTGGTCTGCGCAACAACTTTGCTGAAGAAAGCAAAACGAAAATCTTAATGGTTCAAGAGTTATCAACGTGAAAATGAGTGCATATTTTGGCAAATATTTAGCGATATCTCAAAAATGAGGACTAACTTTGAAATGGGACTATCACCATTGAATTCAGCATATGTACTTGAATTAAGTTTGTCACAAAAAAAGTTTTCGATTCAAGCACAGTGTTGTTTAAGTAGTTAATATTTTTAGAACTCACGACACCTAAAATGTGTTTACGGTTTTAAGGTTTTTGTATGAAAAACGTAAATTTAATCCATTGCAATTAAAAATTTAGATGAAAATCGGTGCGGAACGAAACGAAACGAATCTTTACAAATTCTATTATTTCACACAGTAAATTGATATTTTCAATATCGTGAACCATTCAACTTCGAATATTTAACAATATGTACAAACATTCCAATTCAACAAATTAATTCAATCATTACGTGGTACCATTAACGAAGTCTAGATGTCACTAAACACAGTAAAGTGTATTGTGCAGGTCAGTTACCATTCAAAACATTTTATAAAAATGTCAACACGTATACTATTGCACCATTTTCGTTATTTTTTCAATAATCGAGTAATTTCTTATCGGCGATTTTGGATGGACGAACATAGATAGATAGATAGATAAAAAACACTTTTCAATTGTATTTTGATTATCTGGTATATATATGTTTTAGTATGAATTAAACCTTCTTATTTTAAATACATATCATTGTTTCGTGTAAACATCCATAATATGGATTTTTAAGAATTGGAAAACGATCTTAATAAAACGCACACATTCATATATTTTACATAAAGTGTTGACAGAATTGCAGAGAAATTATGGCTTCACTAGTATTTTATGTCATAAATGTAGGGAACGAGTTTTATAAACTTGCTAAAATTTTTATCGCATCTCGCGGTTCTTTCGATTTATGTATAGATTATATTGCAAAGAAACGAAATAATTATTTGCTAGAGAAACGGATTAATGAATTAAAGCTAGAACAGCAAGTGAGTCTTGTGAATAGCAACGACGACGTATTGCCACCTAATAAACTGAATCCACCATTGGAATTTCACACCACGGATAGCGGTCGACCAAGCATTGTAAGTAACTATATAACTAAAAGTGCTTATCAGTATTTAACTAGTGTTAGGTGTTATCAGTAAATCGTTTCTAATGGAACATCATTTCGTTCGAATATACATAGTGTTAAAATATAAATTCAATGTACTTGTGTTAGGTTATGTCATCGATGTTTTATATGATAAGCAATCTGCAATTTATCATTTTTGGGATTCTCTTTTAAAATAAAACGATTTTGATGAAAACGAGGGAAATGTGTTGAGGTATTATTTATAAGTTGTAGATGGTCTACTGAACTGAGGTGTCTGTTTAGTAAACCGAATCTAATCAAATCACCCACTGACAGATTGAATCAAAACATTCTACAGTAGCGATAAAAAGTAAAAATTGTTTTGGTTCAAATTTTGAATAGATGTTTCAGAATAATAACAAAACAAACCACGGCACCTTCTTTTTAGATCCTGATAGAATATCAAAATCTGAACAAGCTTCATTGCTTACACGAAGAAATTATAAAATTTTAATTTTACTGATGAATGCTTTCTGAGATCCATATTGTGTCAAATAAGCAGCCCAACCTATAACGCAAGTACATACCACGGCTGGTTCCGGTTTCTGTACAGTGGCTTTATGTATTTTTTTTACTATACAAATAAGTGTGGCTTTGTGTATTAGATTTCAGAAACCACAATCTATTTCCATGAAATTTTTATTTGTGCCTTCGTGCTGATATCAAAATCAATATAGGGTGTTACATCTTACTACGCACTGTCTTAAAATAAAAATAAATTATGAATAAAATTAATTGGTTGTGCAGACTGCACAACTTGGTATTAGGAAACCCGATTTTGCAAAACTCGATCAAGTTCTCTAGGAAATAAAATTCAATTCAGTTCGATACAACACGAACAACTCGAAAAGCTACGACCGAAGTCTAGTTCTTTCATAGGATACTTGATAAAAATTTTCTAAATCAGGTTCGCCAATCCGCAGTCTGTACAGGTTATAAATAAATCCAGGCATAGTATTTTTTGGTGAGGCGGAAACCATAAATAGGGACGGTACAGTAAAAACAAATAAATATATAGTAAATGTATAAGTTAAAATACAAATAATAATTAAGTTATTATCCCAGATGTAGATGTAGGCTGCAACAACAATAATTTTAGTTACTAAAAATAATTTTTAGAAAGGCCTTTATGAACCTTGAAGTTTTTAACCTTACACCGTTTTGAAATGCCTAATTTCTAACATTCACTTTATGAACATCTCCTTTTTAACCCTCATGAGATTTTAAATAATCTCAGTATGTTAGATTGGTTTATGAAAGGCGATTGGTATAACTTTCTAAAGTGAACTCGCGAGCTGACAATTCGTGATGAATTGCAGTAAGACTAAGTATCGGAAGATAGTGATAGATCTACCAGGATACTGGACAGTCAGACAGACAGACTGATCTGTGAAAACAAATCTGTGGCTGTGTGTGCAGACTAAATGTCTGTATCCTCACTAAAGCCCAGACGGTTTGACTGATTGAAGGTAAAACTTTATACTTACGATGTTTTCAAAAAATTGTGAGATGTTTTTTTTTTTGGCTGAAATCGGTTCACCGGTAGTGGTAGCCTCCATAGGAGCGATTTCGTTTTTTGCAAATATGTACCTATTTTCAAAAGTGTCATTTTCAAGAAAAACGATTAAGAGCTAATAAGTTCTAATTTTTTTTTAATCCCTGCCATCTGTTCTGGACTGAAGCACTTTGCTATTTCACGGATAATTTTGCCGCCCTACTTTATGCAATTACTGCAAAATCGAAGACGTAATTATGGCTGCTATACGACCCATTTAAGTTATTATCTGCGGGATTACCCCGCTCCATGCCAGCCTGTACTGAATATGGAAAATAGGTCGGCCCATGAGTTTTGCACGCCGATAGGGGGTCGTAGTTGCGTTCCTTTTAATCACATCGTAATTTATTTTACATCCTGCTCCTAAAGGAATTCGAACCCGGTACCCTCCGATCCAAACGCCAAAGCTTTACCCACTGTGCCATTTGGTTGGTTTTATATTGTATTTATTTTAAACAATATGGACCCAGATCAGGAATACAAAATTTAAGCGGAAATTACTACCTATATTTGACAAAAGCTTTTAACTAAAACTCGACTCGAGATCCTTGCGAAATTTGGTGGAAATCTGTGTCAGAAGTAACGCTTCAATGAGAGCTTTTCAATTTTTGCAATGATTTTGAAAAGACTAGCGTTTACGAAATCAACCAAGAATTAAAAGTTTTAAATAAATTTAATCATTGAATTTTCAACTTTAATATGTGGTTGCTCCTTTAAAAAGTATTTTTATTTTTCAAAAACATGGATTTTAACAGATTTTAGTTAAATCGGACCTTTTTGAAAAAAAAAATATAATAATTTCATAACATAAATTAGCTGAACCTTACGGCATCTCAATTACATCCACCTACATAATTGTGCCGCTTGAACTATGGTTACAGTGTTTTTTTTACGAGAACAGGTTTAAATGGTGTATATTGTTCCAAAATACACACAAAAATCAATTTTTGACATAATTCTCTTTCGTAGCAAAACCAACAACTATTGTTGGTTTTCTTCATACATATATTTACATATAGCTAAAGAGAGTTGCAAATGAATTAACTACTATTCTTTAAATTAAAAGACAAAATTTATTTATTTTATTTAAAAATTTAACACTTCTAAAATCTCTCTTATTTTTTTTTATTTTGCTTTTATTTATTTACAATATGCACATATTCAGTCATGATACTAAGCATAAGGATAAGTTAATAATAATAAGTTTTATAAGTTTTATTTAGAGTTTGAAAGACAATCTAGAAGTAAAAATCGATATTTGACAAAGGTATTGTATATCGATGTATAATGAGTTATCGGAAAATATGAGAAATTGTAGAAGCATAAAGGATTTTAAGGCAGAACTGTTAAAAGAAATTTCATAGTTATTAAGTAGATGATGTATTTATATTGTACTATAAACTGGAAAATTAGCTTAAGAGCTATTTGAAAAATAAAATAAATAAATAAATATATACACAATCTGTTTTGGGGCTTCAAAGCTCACCTTGCTCTTCGCGGTCATGCTTTTTACGTCCTTACTTTACCCCTACTCAGCCAACTCGAGGACGTATGGCTTTCAAAGGACCGATTTAAGGCATCGCAAGCTCGGCCCATGGGTTTTGCACACCGACAGGGGGTCATAGATGTGTTATATTTCACCACAGATCGTAATCTGTTGATGAAATTTCACTTTGCATCCTAGCGCCAAAGGTTTAACCACACTGTGCCATTTGGTCGGTAACGTATTATTGTTAATACTCAAAATATATATTAATTCGAGTAATTTTTTAATATAAACAATTTTGACCCATTCGGTCTTCACAGCTTCTTTTAGTTGTTGGTCAAACTGACAAACATTTTTGAAAACTTGTTCCAGAAGTTGTCGATCTGGAAACAGAACATACAGAACTGTTAAAAGAAATTTCATAGTTATTAAGTAGATGATGTATTTATATTGTACTGTAAACTGGAAAATTTGCTTAAGAGCTATTTGAAAAATAAAATAAATAAATAAATATACACAATCTGTTTTGGGGCTTCAAAGCTCACCTTGCTCTTCGCGTTCATGCTTTTTACGTCCTTACTTTACCCCTACTCAGCCAACTCGAGGACGTATGGCTTTCAAAGGACCGATTTAAGGCATCGCAAGCTCGGCCCATGGGTTTTGCACACCGACAGGGGGCCACAGATCGTAATCTGTTGATGAAATTTCACTTTGCATCCTAGCGCCAAAGGTTTAACCACACTGTGCCATTTGGTCGGTAACGTATTATTGTTAATACTCAAAATATATATTAATTCGAGTAATTTTTTAATAAAATCACAATATAATCAATTTTGACCCATTCGGTCTTCACAGCTTCTTTTAGTTGTTGGTCAAACTGACAAACATTTTTGAAAACTTGTTCCAGAAGTTGTCGATCTGGTTTAAATTTGGATTGTTAGCGCCACTCTGATAATCGGGTATTATTAGACTTTCTCTTCCATCTTCTGAGTTCGAATTAATAGGAGTGTATTCTTGATGGAAAATATAATTTGGTTCCTCATTTTCATCTCCATTGATTATTAGTAAATCGTACAACAATTCAACATACTTGGTTGGATTTATTTTCGTTGAGATAATGCATATAGGGGTTTCCCATAATGTTCAATGGCCTCTCAAATCATAAACGTTCCACCGCCAAGATTACGAAACATTCTCTCTGGCGGTTTTATACGAAGGTCGCGCAAATATTTCTGTGATCCATCAGAACCATCAAGATTGAACTTTTTCTCATTTGAACATATAACCTATCTTCTTTCTAAAATTGGTATTTTTCTACATAAATCGAATCTCACTAGTCTGATGGCACACGGTTAAGTGTACTCCTTGTAACAGTTAGCTTCCAAAATCTGCTGAACCCATCTTATTTCTTCATGTTGTGTTGAGTTTGAGAAAACTCCGAATTTCAGAGCTATTCGATTTGTGAACTGCCAATCGTTTGCCTCCCGCAAATTTCTAGCAGAGATAACTGATAACTTCTTGGGGGTTTCTTTTGATCATATTGTTCTATCAATTTCAGCAAATTTATAACCACCGTCTTACTTCTACCGTTTTGTGCAATTAGTTCTCGGGTAGTCAAACCAGATGCAAGGCATTTCAACAAGTGCCCTTCCTCCTTGTCCACCAACTCTTGACCTCCGCCCATTTCATCTTATCCACCAATATTTAAATTTGTATTCAATAAATTATGTTTTTAGTATTGAAAAGTTCTTTACGTAGATAATCCAATTACAAACTATACTGATGAGACAAGAATTAAATAAAATAGCCAGCGTGGTTTAGTCCTATGTTTATTTCGCACTGCGATTTTGTTCAACTACTATTTAACGGTACATGCAACCTTTTAAAATAACTATTTTTAGAAAATATATGCTTGAAACAGACGTGCGGAGTTTCCGTATGCGGATACGCAAGCGGAAACGCAAGTTAACTACATGGGCGTATTTTCCAGACATTGCGTTTTTATTTTTCAGTAGAGTTTTTAATAAAAATATACAATTTGTTTTTGAATTTCTGTCAAAACATTGAAAAGCCAACGTGATGTTAATATTAATTCATGTTATTCAACTTGCGGAAAAACGCATCCTATGCGGAATACATGTATTTCATTTTATTTAAAGTAGCGTATTCTAATTTAAACGCAAGCGTTTTTCCAACATCTGTTTCCAGCAATAACCTTATGAGATATGTAAGAACATATGCTACTAAATTATTGGTTTTGTTTTTTATGGAAAATGTGATTACTTTGTTTGATCCTATTACTATTTCATACAGTGTATTAGAAACGAAAATAAATTCAAGTGCAAACCACTTAAATTTTTTCTCCCGAAAATAACACTGTAACTATAATAATAATAACATAATTATATGTTATCAAAAACAAATAATTAATATGTTATAATGTTTTTTTTTCAAAAATAATTCTGATTTAAATAAGATCCGTTAAAATCTAGAAGTCATTATAATAACCTGTCATTTTCGACATACACATTTGGGTATGGTGGGCTTAAATTGAAGCAAAAAAAGTCTTGAAAACGGATATCCGCGCAGATAAGTTTTTTTTACGAAAAAACGGCTGACAGCCAGCTCATCTAGAGTAAGTTTTTTACCCTGACAGCTGAATCCGGATAATTTTTTGTTAATTATAAATAAAAATTAGTTTTATTTTTTGAAATTTTTAACATTATTTATTAATTCTTCCTTATAGTGATAATAAATTTGAATATTTGATTTTTAAAAAAGATCGATTTTGGATATCTTCAGTTTTTTTTTAATTAATTATTACCGCAACGCAACTATTATCGTAATAGTTATTTTAAAAAAAATTAAAGAAAGAATATATTCGAATTAGATCTTTTTTAAGGAAGAATTAAAAATATTGTTAACAATTTCAAAAAATAAAACTAGTTTTTATTTATAATTAATTAAAGTGATAAAAGTACACAAAAGTCAAAAAAAAAATTTTGTTGTCTGACAGTCCCAAAGAATTAAGTATTCTATTTCGAATTAGACGTGGTTCGTTTTTTACCAAAATTTGTTATTTGGGATATCCCTTTTCCGGTCTGAACAAAAATTTGTTTTCTTCAATTAAGTCCAACATACACAAATGTGTATGGAAGGAATGACAGGTTGTAATGTCTTCCTGATTTTAAGTTATAGTGTTATTTTTCGGGCGAAAACGATTTAATTAGAATGCACAATGTGAATATGGGTTCCTGAATTAAAAAAGTCTGAATTAAAAAAGTTCTTTAAAAATGAATTAAAAAAGTTGATTTTTGTATGAACATCTGCGATTTATTTTAATTCATATTTTTAACAAAAAATTATGAATTAAAAAAAGCGATTTAGAAAAATGAGAAAACTCAAATGAATTAACAAAGACTATTTCATTTTTAAAACACCTACCTTAATTCATTTTCAAAATGAATTAAAAAATGTACATTTTATTTCATTTTATAAATTAAAAAATCGGAAAAATTAAAATGTGAAATTAATATTATATGTATATAATTTTTAGTTTTAAATAAAAATGAATTTAAATGCAATATATTTGTTTTCTATAGATTTCTATTTTTATAATTGTTGCCTCGTTTATTTATTATTTAGTTAGTTTTAGTTAAATTTCTTCATTAATGAAATAAGGTATTCTAATGTCTCATTTTCAGTAATGAAAATGTCTCATTTGATTTCCAGTTTTATTCGCTTTTTCATTAATGAAAATACAAATCCAAATTTATCCAAATTTTTACGTACCAAATTTAAATTTAAATTCCTAAAAAAATTTCATTAATGAAAATAATAGTTGCATGGATTTACATTGATTAGATATGAAATATAAATATATAAAAAAAGGCTTATATTATTTCATTTTATAAACATTTATATTAATTCGTTTTAAAAATGAATTAAGAAATGCCTTTTTAACTTCATTTTATCGAACTTATTGATTCTTTTTCAACTCTGATTTTAATTCATTTTTCACTTATTTTAATTCGGAAAAAAAAACTTTTTTAATTCAGACTTTTTTAATTCATGGAGTCGTGAATGTTTGTGTAAAATACATACAAAAATAATTTTTTGACGATTCTCTTTCGTACACAATTTTTACATGCACAATTGTAATCGCGGGTCGGAAAAAGGATATAGTTCGATATGCTTTAAAAAATGGTATAGAAAAATTTACCAAATATTACTATTAACTATCTGTGTCTCTGAAATAAATCGCAATTCATTCTAGATTGCAAAACGAAAAAAAAATTGTATGTTATAATCATGTACCTGAGTACAAATATGTACATCCATACTTGATAATTTGTATGTACATAGGGTACACGAAACATCATGAACAGCTGTTTTGAATTAAACGCCGTCGTCTTACGTTTCATTTAGATTCTAGTATAAAGAAACTGAACTACGAGTACACTCGAAAAATAATAATTGGCACATTTATTAAGAATTGGTGATAATTCTTGTATGCTCATGAATTTTGCTCCCAACTATAAATAAAATTATTAGGTTTTTTTCGTAAAGAAACATTGCGCATATCACACGACTATTACATTATTACCTCCCCGCTTTGTGTATTTCTTGTATGTATATATTTCGTACACACATACTTTAAATTCTTCATACCTCCCCAAAAAACTATACCGATGTATTAAATTTGATTAAGTATTGAATTTTATTGTGTGTGATGGAGCGAAACAGTACACATTTTGTATTAAATTTCAATGCAGTAAAAGTTTGTTATTTTTACCAGCTGATTAGCTTGTCAAGCTTTTGCTACAATCTTATCAGTGATTCATTGTTGTATTATTTTAATGTATTCAAAGTATTTAGTATGCCTACGGGCGTTAACACACTTATAAACAATTTTGTCACTTCTCGTGTTATGTGTGATTCATGATTTTGCGAGGATTTTTTGATCGAAAAATACAAAATATATGTTCAGTGTTTTGTGATTAATTAGGAAAGGATTACATTTTTATATCATTGTCTTATGTAAATAGTTGTAATTAATTTAGTTATATTTTCTTGTGAAGTAAAGAATAATCATCGAATTTGGTATAATGAAAGACAACAAAAGTGATAATACGAATGAATAATCTGATAAGAAAGTAATGGTAGAAGTGGTGGGTGTTACAAAAGTAAATTACACAAACAAAACTATTGAAGTCGATTTAAATTCGAAATAAATTTTTTCATGATGTCATCTTTATTGAAATGGTTCTGCTGTATACAACCTTGTGATGGTGAAATTGAAGTTCAGGTAATCGAGACAAATGTCAACAATAAACAGTAAACAAATCCCGTACTCCCTCGTGCGCCTTTAAACTAATTTGTGTGCATTTTTTGATTTGATATATTTTTAGTTTGTTGACAATCGCTTTGCGTGTTTTGTGCGATGCTCATAAATATTATTTGTGAATTAAAATAAACTATGTAATTGACAATTTGTATACGGTAGTCTACGTCGTCTGCGAGTCACTCTGCAGGCTTACGTAATTTTATGAATATTATATCAATTGGCTGACTACGGGTCAATCGCAAGGTTACCAAATGTAGAAATACCAATTAAACGTTTATAAAATAAGAGAAACTCACTATTGCCTTGTAAGTCATCTCCAATCCGAATGTGTAAGTGCTAATTTCATTTATTGTGTAACGCTCAAACATTAAATTTTTATTGATACGGATTTCGATTTTATCTGTAATATTTATGTTCGTTTACGCGACAAATTTTATTTGGGTTACTATAACAACAATAAACTGAAAACATTAAGGGATGAACTGTGGCTTAGCCATTTTATTTATGTTTAGTGTTCCATTTGCCTTCATGTATTTGTCCGTCCATAAACCAACTGTGTTATCAACCTCTTACGAATATACATTGTGGTTGAGCGAGCTTACCGTTGATAACCTTAATTTATTTGTTATTACTGACATTTTAAAGACCTTTTTTATTTATATTATAATCAGAGTTAGTAGTATTCAAATTTTAATGTTTATGAAATCATGCATTAGTCCTCTACTTGTTTTGTATAGACTGTTTTTTTATAAATTTATAGTAGAAGGGACTTATTTGGGTAATGCAAGTTTGAAAGAAATTCTTCAGAAAAATATCTGTACTCTCATTTATTGTGTTTTGTTTCTTGAGTTGGCTCCTTAATCGATTTGCACGTTAAATATCTATTAAAATATATTATAAGCAGAGGAATCCAGAAACCTTAAATTTCTAGGAAACGAATCAAATGGTCGTGTAATTTTCCTAAATATAACGAATGTCCAACGAGCTGATTTTCCTAAGATTTGGATTGATGTGAGTTGATATTTCTTAAAAAAAACTTTCTTCAGCTCATCAGGGGACAAATCATCATCACTTCTTTTTCTTTACATTCCTGTTTTACGTAAACATGAAGAAATTGTGTTTGCTGGACCACTGTGGCCCGATTCTGGCTTTGCTGGGGAATTAGAAATTGACAAAATATTTTGCTGTAATTAGACTGTGCATTAATTCCCAAATATTTATTTCCCATTCCCAAATATAAATTCTTGACTGGGAAAAATTTTCAGGGAAAACTTTTTTTATCTGGAGTTTTATTAACTAAAACACGCATTGCAAGATACGCTATATTACTAGTTTAATTTATTTTATATATTAATGATAATAAATTTACAAATAATAAGAATCACAATATTCCCGAAAAGTAATAGGAAAAAATTAACGTCAAAACTGCTATAAAATGGAATAAAAAATCTGTTAGAAAATGTCACTAATTCCCAATTCCCTGAATAGGGCTACTGGTCTATTGTGAATCCCTGCTATTATGAAGAATGGAAGTTCAGCTCCTAGACGATGTTTTTTAGGTTTCCATTTTTTCCCAAATCTCCATTAAAACGACCGTGCATGTACGTTTTGATCCACCCGTTTGAGTCTATGATTTTCAGAATAGGTCTTTGAAGGGGTGTTTCCGAAATGGTGGGTTTTAATAAAAGGCATGTTAGCTTCAAAGAGAAAGATAAATCGGAATTCTATGCTGATGGACAAATTGCTGTCTTGGTGATTGAACTTTCAGTGCGTCACTCCTCTCTGGATTAGCCATGTGCTGTACGTTATCGATCCCTGACTCTGTGAGAACTTGAAAAGAACCTAAACCATGTTAGTTATCAACGACGAGCCAAAGTTTGAGAAGTTATTTTCAAGCCTAAACGGAAATTAGCTTAAAGTACTCAGTACAGGCCGGGCACAAGAGACGAATTTCGTTTCTTATGAATAGTTCAATTTGGAATAGGCATTTTGGAATGCTTCGGTAGCTAGGGCCTCAGTTTAGCCATATGGTGTGTTGTACAATTTTTCTTTTTCGTCAAAGGTTGGTGTGTTAGTTAGAAAAAGAAACAAAAAGACACTGTACCGCACGGTTGAAATTATCGAAAATGAAGTTATGATTTTAATTTTTAAGTTTTAACTAATTAAGTTTAAACAACATCGGAATAGTTATTATGAATGTTTAGAGTCCTCCAATTAAGAATGGTGCATAATACGTCCAGAAAATAATTAGGCTTCATCCTCCTTTACAGCTTCTACTCGAAACAAATAATACGGTAGACAGAAACATTAGGCTTTGACTTTTGAGAACAAGTTTATTTTTCAATATGTTTGGAATATTGTTTCAATACGTGTTTCATACTTAAGAACAATAAAACTTAAAGATAATCTTATTATTATTACCGTAATTTTGTATGTTTTCTTTGTTTTATTTTATTTCATCTAGTTCGATAGAGGCTGATTGAAACCAGAAAGCATAATTTTTAAAAGAAAATTAAACGGTTATTTAAATTATTATACCTTATTATATACAAGAAAATTTTATCAGTTTTCCATTGAATGTAATATAAGAAAATTAAAAGTGCTACTTCCCAAAATATCGTTCTTTTAACACAATTGGAAGGGTTCTCCTTAACCGATTTTATCTCTGCCTAGGGGTTCACGTGCACAGTAATGCAACCAAAGTCACGTTCGCTTTCATCAAGGAATCCAACCATACCATTCGTGACATTGCTGGAGGGATACTCTGTATAATGCCATTGCAAGTAAATACCAAAGAATCAAGCTCATCGAAAACTCATAATATGACATTTTTCATGACGGATTATTCAGTGGTAATAAATCATGCACTTGAATGAATTGGAGTTTCTCTTTTCGATTATTCAAGATGTATCAATGCAAAATCGCGATCACATCGTCCATAAACAGTAGTGCAAGGGATCGTAGGTGCTGAGTTAATTAATTGTAATCAATATGAGTGACATTGGTATATGTCTGAACCATCGTGTGATTTACGTGTAGAGATCAAATGTAAAGTATAATCAGATTGTGATTAGAAAGGTGTAACAAACTATATCCACTACATAGGTACTTTTACATAAACATATTTAAAGGCAAATTTAATTCCTGGTCGGGTCATTTATAAAACTATAATATACTATAAGATCCTGATTTTGATAGGACTTACTAATATCTTCACCGATAACACGCGTTTGGCAAAATATTTTTGACACAAATATAAAATTGCACAAAACAATATTCTTATGTACTTACCTAACTATGCCACAGAAGACGATCCCTAAATAAAATCTTACTAAGTTACCCACACAATTATTAACGGTGTTCAACCATCGCCTCACTTGCACTAGTCGTTTTAGTAGTAGTATTACAATTAACCAATGAGTAGAGTAGTGCAGACGCTTTATTTTATCCAGAAAAAACATAAATAACTGTCTGACGGTGGGTCACCGAATATTTATTCCGTAATAATCAAGATCGACCAATCAACATCAATTATCAGAGATCACAAACTCAATTAAATTCCAGAGGGATTGGCAAATGTCATTCTATTTTTGTCAGAAAATAAACTTTGCATTTTAAATTAAATTTATATTTCCTAGTTTGTTACGACATTCCTAAAGTAATTTTTAGAAACGCGTTAATTCATTATTTGTTGTTAATAAAAATGTTTTCTTTGTTTTTATTCCACAGGAATCGATAGCAATTATGTCTGACCCTGACGTTGTATATATGAACGACAAACTATCCAAAATTATTCCGGGCCGTAGTTTTCTATTTAAAGGTGTTACATTACGCACATGCGAACGGTTAGTATGACGATTGCTGTTAGCGCACTATATAATAAACACTTAAATAATATTATGCCGTTAACAGGTTTTCTATAAATTTCATAATAAATCATCCAACAAAAGATATTGCACTACATTTTAATCCTCGTCTTCCTCAAAACTATATTGTACGTAACTGTAAATTAAACGGCAGCTGGGGCACTGAAGAGGTGACATCTCCATTAAAATTTAGTCTGTTTCGAGGTCAGCCCTTTGCGATACAATTTCTAGTGACCGAATATGAATTTTATATATCGATTAATGGGAGACATTTTGCATCATTTCGCCATCGATTGCCTTACAATTTAATTAATATTGTGCAAGTAAAGGGTGATGTTAGCGATATTACAATGGTGGAGAGTATGGTCGAGGATTATCCAGATTCGCTAGATTTCCGTCCACAAACAATTCAAAATTTAATGAGTGAAACTGAAATTCGAGATGCGTTTAGTTTTGGTGAATATTTGGTGAGTCATGACTTTCATTTTTTTTTTAATTTTTTTTACTTTATTTTAAATAATTTCAGGACATGCCTTACTATGGTAAACTAGAAAGTCCATTTCTAACTGGTTGTGAAATCAATATAAAAGGACGTGTGAAGTTGTTACCGCACTCTTTTTACATCAACTTACAGGAAGGCATTAAAATTTGGCCACATCCGGGAATACCGTTTCACTTTAATCCACGATTCGCAAATATAGGCGGGAAACATGTAATTGTACGAAATTCATGGTACAACGGGAAATGGGATCGAGAAGAAGTAACCCAGGTGACTACAGATTTTTTCCCTGGCAAGGAATTTTTGCTCACAATCCGATCTAATGAAACTTCGTATGCTGTATTCTTAAATCATAAATTAATAGCGGATTATCCATTTCGGACAACAAAATATAGCGTGAACACGGTTTATATACAGGGCGATATACATTTGTACAATGTTTGGATGAAAGCTATAAATTCAGTTTCGGTTTTTATGTGTAATTCGAATTCTACTAGTGCAAACGATGAATATGTGATGATAGATCGTGAAATTTAGTAACAGGCCTAATACATCACACATCCGGAAAAATGCCTAACGCTAATGCCAAAAAGACCAAAGCTAATAAAAAGTCAATTCTAAATACTGTGAAACGGTAACAATAAATGGTTCTATGCTTATTTTCGAAAATTCCTCGAATTCGTATACAAATATGTGTGCGAGGTTTATACATACATACTCGTAGTACGAATATGCAATTTTAATTTATTATTATCCACCTCTGTTAAGATTGTCGTGTAGATATCAATCGACAATTGATTCCATAATACTGCAACAATACGTTCCAGATAAATTGAGTTTTATTGAATTCTTTAAATCCAAATATGGCATTTTATTGTCTCTAGTCGTAATTCGTTAATAAAGTTACCATCAAAAGTTGCAAGGTGAAGTCGATATCAACACGACGATCATTACTGGGGTGGTCATTTTTTTTTTTTAAATTTTAATTTATTAATGTAATTAATTAAAATATTTATTTATTTGTTATAAAGACAATTTAAATTTGTTTTCTAGAGACATTATACATTTAATAAATTTTTGTTATAAAATAATAATTTTTAAAGGTTCCTATCAAGTTCTCTAAAATACAAATACTGCGTTTTACCACACATAGGAATGCTTTTAAATTTAGGAAGGGATGGAACTATAGCGGTTTTCCTTCCTAAGGATGGAACTATAGCGGTTTACTTACAGGTATCGCCCTCAAATTATTCGAGAACTACTTGTTCAACGCTATGATAGCATTATGTGGTATAATTATATCAATTACAATAATACTTAATCCGAAACTTATATTAGATTAGAGCTGGATTGTAAAACACGGCTCTGGCGTCCTACAATTGTGTGTTGTTTACCTTTATTTATATACTGAATGCTCTACAGCACAAGAAGTGAAAATATCTTAATTTTTCTGTTAAAATATCAAACTGAATAAAATTGTATATATTACAAGCAACTGTCAACGTCAAAGGTCAATTCTTTATTGTCTTTATAACTTAGCCAACGGTATGTATATCAAATTCACACTAGACCTTAAATAAAGGATAAAGCAGCAATATAAATCTAGCAATATATGTACATAGTTGCTATTATCAGATTTCTATGTATAAAGGTTGTAGTTAAGTTAAGTTGAAATTACTCGTTTCCGTCAGTAGAGTTCACCGGTTTAAAATTTGGCTGGTTGGTTAGGGCACCCATATTTAGACATAATATATCGAATATTAGTAGAAACCAAATGTACCCAACTTTAGAGAAGGTTGGAAAATTAGAAACGGAAAAGGCAAATGCTCATATCGGGTTATGCTCTTTTAAGTGAACAGATGTATCGAAAAATATCGAGCTCAGAAATTTTGTACAGTTAAAAATTCAAAAAAGCAGTATAACATTTCGGTAAGCAGTCAGCGCTCGAGTGCGATTTCCTATTACTCAGGTATAAATGCTATATGATACTCCTAACATTAATTAGAAATTTTATTTGGTGTATGCAGAAATACTAGCGAATTTTATTTTTAATTTACTGCTTTGTATAAAGTCTATATCTCAGATTTTTAGAAGATAGTATAGTACATATAACCGCCGAATAAAAATAATTTTGTATTTTATAATTAAACCCTTTGCGGTCGTATGTCTACTCTCAGCCACCAACGCTTTTTTACCGTTCCAGTCGTATGTCTGCTCTCAGCCATTACAGCAAAGAAGCATACTGATCTTATATTATATTAAAATTTAATTAAAAGAACAGAAACAATGCGTATTGATTTGTGCCTACAATTTTGTGTCTCGTTTATTATTTCTCTATGTTTACGTTTATGGAAAATTAAGGAAAACACTTATTAGTTTCTTGTGGAATTTTGCATACATTATAAAAATAAATATGAAATAAAATCAAATGAAAAGAGAATTAATAAATTTTATTTTTCCTTCATAATGTTGCAACACTTGTTATAACTTCGTTCAATGAAAATTAATTCCGACCACCGACAAAAGCTTTTGAAAATTTACTACAATCAGAACGCAAATTATTTTTAATTCCCGTGGCTGCTGAGAGATTCGTTGTATCCTATCCATGCCCAGTGATTGTGATTTTAATTATTTGCGTGTATGAACAATTGATCTACTCGCCTCAGTAAAATACGGTGAGCAAGTCTGAGTTTGAAATTGGAGGTAATTATGGTTGGTCGAAACTTTAATTTATTCGTATTCTGTTAATTTGGAAAGGTTTGTGACGAGAGCGAGAACGATGCACAGCTCTCAATATTTTTTTGTTTTGAAATAATGTTTGTTTCCAATTAAATTTTGGTGGTCCTGCATAGTTCTAAACGCTTCAGAAACATCTTATTTATTTATGTCCACTAACTTGCTGGTAATGTTCGAGGCAACAGATTTAAATATATTTATTTGTTTCGGTTGGTTTACTTCCACAAATTTCGGCTGCAGCAGCGTATTTGTTCCCTATTTCATTATTTTCTTGCTGTTGCCGTTTGAATTTTTGAGTTTGGAATGTGTCTTGAAATGCTTTAACATTAGTTGCTCAGTCATTTAACTTTCACCGGAATTATAAAAATAGGGAGATGAAATTTTCTTCATTTTCAGGTTCGCAAATACTTGAGGTTTGGTGCAGGACAACCATCCCGCTCAAAAATTCCACTTCCACTTTTAAAACCCAAATAATTATTACATTGGTTCAGTCCCATTGTCACAATTTTTTTTATACATATTTTTTTTTGAGGCACGTTATATATTTCTTAAATTTTTAGATTTTGAAAATTTCTTCAGCGATCGCTCTTGTCTGCAATTATTTGTAGTGCTTTATTTTTAAATCGGCCACCTATATTATAATGTTCACGAGTTATACCCCGTTTACAGCAGCAGTATGTAGCAAAAAAGTATGTTGGTGTAAACTCAAACTAAAATACTTTAATACTTTATCACGTACTATTTTGCTATTAAAGTATAATAGCTATCAAAAAAATATTGGTATTATAGTCGTGGTTTAAACTCTACTTTAATATTATAATACTTTAATTTCGTTTATTTTTTTTTCAAGTGGCCGGTAAAGACATTTTTGTTTGGATATACATTTCCATTTGTGGTATTAAACAAAAAAAAATTATATTTGTTAAACAAAAAAGTAATATAGTATTATAGTATGGGTTTACACCGCTTGTGATGTAAACTGGCCGGGTATTATACTTTATTAGCAAAAAAGTATTATATGTACTATTAAAGTAGCTCTGGTGTAAACCCAGCATTATTTTCTATAAAACACTCATTTTCGCTATATAAATAAATTAGTTGGAGAGTTTCTATGCTAAATTTGAAGGTTGCATTCTTTAGGTGATACAAATTTTTATTTTTAATGGTTATTTCAAATGATACAACTGAAATATAAACAAACGAACATGAATGATAGCATTACTTTTTACACGATTTGCTGTAGGCACTTGGCGAAACACACTTACACTTAATAAACACATTTTATTAAACACTTGTTTTTTATTTCGCAAAATTACATTTTGAATATTTTCAAAAAGTTTAAAAAATCAGTAAACTTTTTGAAAATATTCAAAATATAATTTTGCGAAATAAAAAACAATTGTTTAATAAAATGTGTTTATTACGCCACATCTTGAAATGCTACAGTTAGGCATTCTAATTGTTTCTTATCAATTAGCTCCTCGCAAATTCTTCTCCAGTATTCTGCTATTTAAGATGTTTTGATCTGAGTGTATTCCAACTAGGTCTGATGTCTATTTGTATTGTTTTTGTAACCGAACATGTTTTGAGATCGTGTTTTGAGCATTTCGTGGCAAGTATTATATAACAAGATGGTAATGGAAAAAATAAAACATTCCCCCAGACGGTCTAGCATTTGATAAAATTGTCTTATTTTAACATTATTTAAATTAAGCATTGGCATGCTAAATTTCCACATTTTTAAATTAAGCAGCGGCACATCGAAACAAAATTAATGTTTAGTTAAGTGAGAAGATGTTTCTTATATTAAGAGCACTATATATGATCAAATTTGGTTGCATCGGATGGTTTCTAGAGAAGTTGGTCCGACAAAATAAAGTTGGATGGAAATCCCATCCAACCAACCAATCAGGTTAGATAGCGTGTACAAGTTTTGGATGGTATTTATATTTCATCATTCAGTTAAAAATTTCACGAAACAAACACAAATTAATAGGGAAACTAATGCGTCAATTCAAGAAAAATTGTGTTCACAAAATTTACTAGACTATCGAAATATTTAATTTGTAGATGTAGTTTACAATAAGAAATTCTTGTTGTCGTACAAGTTGTACACATCTAGTGATATTACATTAGATAAATTAGGTTTGATTTGCTTTTTAATATTTTTTGTCTGAAAAACGACAACAAAAATGCCGATTTTGAAATGTAGTTACCTTCATTAGTCTTTCCTTAAGATAAAAATTTAGTTTGATTTTTGCAGATTTACCATTTGGTATATCGCCCAAGTAAAAAAAAAACTAGTTTTTTAAAAAAAAATCTTTGTAGCTTTTTCGGTTTTTGCAAATATTTTGAAAAGTACATAGGATTATAGACCTTTTTCAACCAAAAAAAAAAATGGCTCAATTTAAGTTCCTAACTACACAAATGGGTGAGTATAAAACCAAGGTATGTAATGGCGTTTTTGATAAAAAATTTCGCTTGATTTGAAGTACAACCAACACAATTGTGTGTATAGTTATAGTGTTTTTTTCGGACGAAAATAAGTTTGAAAGGAATGCACAAATGTGTAAGTTGGTTCAAAAAACATACAAAAATAAATTTTGGCATGGTACTTTTGCTAATTTTACTAAGGGATAATTAATTTTGCAACAATATCGGCTCAGATCATAGTTTTCTATTATTTAACCGTACTTAAGCCTTTACCATAAATGTAAAGGTCCCAGTGATGTTTAGTCGAAATCGACCACCCAGAAGTGGCACCTTACTTAGTCGATTTTTCGTTTTTGATGGGATGAAACTTAAGCTTTTTCCATAAATTGGAAGAACCCAGTGTTTTTTGACCGGCATCGGTTCTTCGGAAAAAATGCCGCAATTTTTTTATTTTTCAACCAATTTTTTCCTTTTAGTTCATTCCAAGGGCGATTTAATGCTGAATAAAACCCCGTTTTTTTCGGACGTTTCTGAGAGTAGTTATGATGCACGCCGCGAATTTTCAGTGTTTTTGGAAAACCCTTGTAGCAGACGGCAGTGGGCTAAAAAAAACAAAAAAAAAATTTTTTTGTATACTTTCAGTTAAATAAAATGTCAATGGAAAGTTTCATTAAAAGATATCTCTTTTTATTCCATTAAAAAAAAAACCTTTGAAAAACTTTTTTTTCAATTTTGAAGGTGCTATGTCTCCTTAAGTAAATTTTCAACCAACAAGGGTTGACCATGTTGCTTTTCTGAAATTTAAGCAGGAATAATGTTTTTCGACTATACAAGCTAGTTTTACTAAAAGCCCGAGTTTAACTTTAGAAATCAAGAGTGGTATATTCGAAATATATGTATACATTCGAGGTAAAAGAAAGTCGGATAGAATATTCGAGTATAATTTTGAAACGGCCACCGTAATTGCTATAACTGTATCTGTGAAAGGTAATAACTCTACTATAAATTCTGCTGAAACTTCAAGGTTATTATCTTCATTATGCAACCGTAAAATAATACAGTGTGGATGAAAATCGAGAACAATCAATTCTCAAGAACGTGGATTTTCTCACAGCAGCGTGTCAATGCGTTCAATGGTTATAAATTTCAGTTAACCCAAGTAGAGCAACTTGAAACATCCATAATTTTATAGATAAATCAACTTCAGCGATGAAGTTCATTTCTGGTCAAATAAGCAAATATACTTTTGTAATTCAAAAAATGGCGCATTTTCAACAACAACAATGAAATAATTAGCAGTTACGTCAAAAATTATTACGCATAGCTGTTGTAATAATTTGGTTGCATTCAGTACTCTGTCAAAATTATTACAATAGGAAAATTTGATAGAGATGATATAATAAAAGTTGATTTAATATGTGCAATTAATTAATTCATTTTCAAAATATTTTAAGAAAAGTAAACAAAAACTGAAATAAAATGTTTTTTTTAAATTATTTAGGAAATGATTTTAGAAAAATTTGTAATTTGTAATTTAAAATTCATTTTGAAAAAGTAACGGCAATAGATGGGGAATTCGGATGTTTTTTTTAACTTAACATTAAAATCTTAATTTAAAATTTTGTTTGTTTTATTTGTATTTTTATTAATATTATACTACAATTTTGAATTAAAAATTAAATATATGTAATATTATTTTTCAAATTTCTCTTTATAAAATAATTCACATTAAAGTGTCATATGTTAGCATTTTCAAAATTTTCAGTCATAGTAGTTGCGGCGTTTGTCGCTAATAAAAACAAAATAACCATAGATAATTCTCGGCTCCCTGAATTAAGAAAAGTGAATTTAAAAAAATTGGTATTTGTATGAAAAATGCCACAAGAAAGGCATATTTTATGTCATTTTACAAATATATTTTTTAATTCATTTTCGAAATGACTTAAAAAGGCATATTTTAGTTCACATTATAAACATAAAATTTACATTTGTTTTTAATACACAGAAATGATGCGAAATTTAATGTTTTTAAGAAAATGTTTTCTTGTGTTTCTTACAACAGTTGTATTGTAGAGAAAGATTAAAAACATGCATTTCATAAATTTTATTTGTGAATTATATTATTTGTGTATTAAGTGTGAATTATTATAATATGCATTTTTTAATTTATTTGAAATTTGCAATTGTTTTTTGCACATTTTCATTATGAAAGCATTAGTTGAAAATTATGAATGGTTTTAATTTTGATATTACAATGAAAGCCCGTTAAAATGAATTAAAAAAACATACGAAAGGGAAAAAATAAAAAATACTTCCTAAAAATTAAAATTCTGGTTTACTGAGTGTTCTGGTTAATTGGATTCCAGATAATCGGGCTTTTACTGTAACATGAAAATTAAAGCCATTCAAAATTTTCAACTAATGTTTTCATTAATGGATATGTGCAAAAAACAATTTCAAATTTTAAAATGAATTAAAAAATTAATATGAAATAGAAAAGAAAGCGAAAAGACCTGAATTTTTTTAATTCAGGGAGCCTTAATTCTCATACGAGTGTATTTTCTTCTTCATTAAAACACGAGAAGTCATTTTGAATGAACTTGGAAAAGTGGGCAAAACATGAAATAAAATAAATGTATTTTAAATCAATTCGAAAATGAATTAAGATAAATTTACGAAAAAATGAAATAAAATGTGCATTTTTTAATTCATTTAGATTGAGTTTTTTTGTTGAAATTACTTTTTTAAATTCAGGAAATCTGTTTAAAAACGTGAAAATGTTTCATACAAATACCAATTTTTTAATTCTCTTTTATTAATTCAACTTTTTTTATTTCGGGTAGCCATATAATATAATACATATTTTATCCTCTTTCAAAAGTATTACTCGAAAATCGTGTAGTTCGAAACCGCGTAATTCGAGGGAAGGTGTCCTTTCTCTCCTTTTCACATTCCATGAACGGATTCAACTTTCGAAATCCTAATACGAGTAGGTCTTGTTCGACGTCGTCAGGCCAGCGCAGTCGGGGTCTTCCTCTACGACGCACTCCGTCTGGTTGTTGATGGAACACTCTGTTAATCATTCGTTGTTGGGGAGGCCTTGAAACGTGGCCTTGCAACGATTGGATTTGATGAAGCCGATAATATCGCTACCTCCGAGAAGTTGCTTTTTTCGTGGTTCATGCGAATCCGATATTCGTTATTCGTAACTTTAATAGGACCAAAACTTGAACGGATGAGCGCTTCCTTTCGAAGGTAGATACAAATGTACAATCGCTAGAGGTCCAGCTCTCGCTTCCGAAAGTCAGTACAGGTCTTATGAGTGATTTATAAAGTGCGAGCTTGCACGACACGCGATAGCTGTTTAGATCGCAATAATTTTGATTGGGCGTATGAAACTCGTTGGCCGGCACTGATTCGGGCTTTTATTTCTGACTGCATATCATTCAACGATGTTATAACTGATCCGAGGTATTTAAAGTTTTCGACGCTATTAAAATTATAATCGCCAATTTCGAGATTTGCCATGGAGATGTTCCTGGGTGTTGTTAAAAATTTGGTTTTACTACTGTTCACCTCCAAACCAAGACTCCTTGCGCAGCGCCCTAGAAATATGAAACTGTCCTTGATGTCGCTAGGTCTTCGGCCAAGAAGCACGATATCATCTGCATATTCAACAATTTGGTCTGATTTATTGAATATACAGCGCGAAGTTTCTATGCTGCTTTTCCTCACTACGTACTCAAGCGCCAAATTGAACGGCACAGGCGCGAGTGCATCTCCCTGTCGAACATCAAATGTTATTTGAAAGTCTGATACAGTTTCTTCAATTACAAATCCTATACATACATAGCCATATAACGTTGTTAATTTACACAGGGAAACGAGTTTCTCTGGAACTCCTAGGCATATGAGCGTGGCCCGTAGGTTGTAGTGGATTATACTGACATATGCCTGCCGGAAGTCTATATATAGTTGATGTAAAGTTATGTTTTACTCCCAACATTTTTTTAAGATCATCCTCATGGTAAAACTCTGGTCAATGGTCGATCGATTGGTACGAAAACGATAGTCGCCAATGATGTTTTCGGCGAAAGGGATGAGTCTGGCAAGTACAACATTAGCCAACACTTTGTAAGTAATGCTCAATAGAGCAGTACCACGATAGTTTCCAAATTTAAGACGGCCTTTTTTGTGCAACGGATATATGAACGCGGTCTTCCAATTCTCCGGCGGCTCTACTTGGTCCCAAATACAGACGATGAGATCGTATAGAATTGTTGCAAGAGTAGCGCCTCCGAGCTTAATCATTTCTGCGGAGATTCCATCGAGACCGGGTGTATTTCCATTTTTCAATCTACTAATAGCTGCGTTTACTTCCTCCACTGTGGGGTATTCGATAAAGACCTCTTCACCTTGAGGAGCTATTGCTCTAATGAGGATCACTTTGTCATTCCGATTTAGCAGATTTTGAAAGTAGGTTTGCCATACTGAGAGGACATCAGCCACGTTTGTTCTCAACTTTCCATTCCGGTCTTTGATGGCTGCACTTCTTGGGTGGAAGTCTTTAGTGAGATTCCTGTCGTTAGCAAAACAATCACTTGAATTTCCTAGTTCTGCTTGGAAGCTGGAGTTGTAGTTCCGCTTGGAAGCTGGAGCACGAGTTTCGAAGAACCAGGTTTATTGATCAAGCGCCACTAGCGAGAGGGATAAATGAAGTAAATAACCCTTCTCTATATAACAATTCTAAGCATGTAAATTCCATGAAATCTTTATAATGAGGTACGTTTCTTACATTTTATATCTGGATAAGTCGTATTCTCGTAAGTCAACGAAAAAAAAAACACTTTAATTATAGTTAAAGCGTACTTTGGGGTTTTAACTTTAGAAATACGATTTTTAATTAGTATCATGTCAAAGCTTAATGCGCCCGAGCAAAAGTTTACTTGTTATCAATCTTTACTATGTTTATGTATATACGCATGCGATGATTGAAATGTATATCAAATATTTAATATATATTGTAGTTACCTAGTTAGGTATTTTACCTTGAAATGTTTTTGCAATAATTATCACACACATTTTACGTTTCTTGGATTGAAAAGTACAACCACAGACAATCAAAAGAGATTTTTCATTTGAACTAAAATATTAAAACAAAATTTATTTCTGATAATTCCAATGTCATCGTTGTATTTGTGATTTTTCGTAAAACTGCGTATACGTATACGCAAAAAAACAAAATATTTTTGATTGTATGCGGGCCGCTATTTACAAAAAATGAACATTCAGTTTAAATTTTTACGTTTACATAGGTTGAAATATCTCGCCTCTGGTACAACGCACATATACATATCTTAAAAGTTTCAGTATTTTAGGAAGAACGAATCGAAAAGTACATAGATATCATGCTTTCATAAACGTAATTAAAAAATTACAAGTTTCTTCAGTATCACCTCAAGGTAAAGTTTTTATTCACTATCGGTAATACTATAGTTCCTATGACTAAAATAAAATTTAAAATTGAAACAAGTTAATTAACTTTTTACTATCGTTTTCAAATAGTTCGTATCGACTTAATTTATAATGTTATGTAAATCATTTACTCAAAATGTAATTTCAAACAATTTATTTATAATTTTGTAATAACAAAATAGCATAGAAAAATTAAAATTCGGTAAAGCTTACTGAAATAACTACACGCAATTTTTGGTTTTTACGTATAACTTCTAATATTAATGCTATATAACCAAATTACCGTTTTCAATTTTACTGTAGATAAATAAGTACAATATAAAAAAATTAGAAAGTGATTTGGTCATCTAACCAAAATTTCTAATTACAAATAACCAAAGCCTTTGATTATTATATTAAAGCACCTATACAGATTATGGTTTATTACGAATTATAACACGGGAATCTTTCTAATTTTCTAATTCTCGTTTGTAGTAATTTCAAATAGTGATGTTTAACTTTCTATACGTGAAACAATATACTTATGTACGTACATATATGACCTTTCTCAATTTGTATGTATCTTATACAATATAGTCTTTTTTTTTAAGTAATGCAGCCAATGCATAACTAAAATGTCAACCAACCAACAACAAACTTCATCAATTCCAAGAACAATATCAGTGGTAAAGGTTATAAATCTTCGATAAATTTGTCAAACAGTGACTTTTTCAAACATCGCTTGAGCTTTGAAATTCTATCATCTTTCAAGTCATCAACCAATGCATTAAATAATTTGACACCTTTATAAAAAATACTATTTTGAGTCGTCGTGAATTTGTAATTACGAAAGCGATAGTTCAACGAGCTTCGTGTAAGTTTTTCTGTAACAGTAAAATTAGTGAAAAAATCAGTATTATGCCTCAATAAACCGTGTCTAATCTTATAGATTGTCAAAATATAATGATAGTCAACTAGTGATAGAAATTTTATCATTATAAAGGAATTTACTTGGAGTCAAAACTGGTAAATTTTGAATCGCTTTTAGCCCTTTGTTTTGATTAATTTGTAAATCATTCAGATGAACATCACTTGATGAACCCCAGATTTCAATTAAATATGTTAAGTGAGAATAAATAAAACTGTAGTAAATACTGTATTTTAGAGAATCTGGAATAAACCGCCTAACACGCCACAGGACTCAATGATAGAGGATATTTTTCGTTTAATTCCATTGATGTGATTAATCCAAGAGAGCTGCGAATTAATTTGCAGTCCAAGATACATAGCACAGTCAACACGTTTAATTTTATCATTTTTAAATTTAATGTCATTAAAAATTTGTGATGGTTTATGTTTTAAGTAAAAAACAATGAAATTGGATTTAGTAGCATTTAATACTAATTTATTATCATTTAGCCAGTCATTAATAATGGCCAAATCACTTTCCATACCATGATGAAGCTGATCATAAATTTTAGAGCTATAGATAAGTGCGGCATCATCAGCAAACAGTTAGATCTTTCCTTTCAAATTTAGATTGGAAATGTTGTTTACATAGATCAAAAACAGAATTGGGCTCAATATGAACCCCTGTGGAACTCCAACCGAGATATCAATAGTTGAAGATTCATGATCGCCAATACGAACAGTTTGTTTTCTATCACTAAGATACCTTTGTAACAAAATTGGGTGTACAAATGTATTTCCGACCTTTTTAGATAGATGTCGTTAGTATCACTGCTTGCATATTATTCAATCGGGCAATACATATTTTTTGGAGATTAGATGTTTTGGGATGGAGGTTTTCATGTAATTGAAAATGTTGAATTGTGTGCCAAAAAACAACATTGCAAGAAGTTTTGCTTCATTATATTTTGTTGAAGAAAAGTGCACCGGAAACAAATCGTTTGCTTGTGGAACTTTACGGTAAACATGCAAAGAGTGGTTTCATCGATTCAAAGTTGGTGATTTTGACGTAAAAGACAAAGAACGTGAAGGCAGACCAAGAAAATTTGAAAATACAGAATTGGAAGAATTGCTTGATGTGAATCCTTGTCAGACTGAAAAACAATTGGCAGAAGAGTTGAATATTTCCCAACAATGTGTTACGCAACGTATACATGCAATGGGATTGGCTCAGAAGCTGGGAAATTGGGTGCCACACAAGTTGAAAGAAAGGGACATGGAACGAAAACCATGTGCGAATTGTTGCTTCAATGACAACAAAGGAAGGGGTTTTTGCATCGGATCATCACTGGGGATGAAAAATGGATCCATTATGACAATCCAAAGCGCAAAGCAGCGTGGGTCAAGCCAAGTGAACCAGGCCCGTCGATGCCAAAAGCAAATATCCATAGTTCGAAGGCGATGCTTTGTATTTGGTGGGATATGATGAAAGGTATCGTCTATTATGAGCTGCTGAAAGAGCGCTATTACGGGACAAGTTTATCGACGACAACTGATGGCTTTAAAGCGAGTTCTAGGTGCAAAACGACCGGAATGGGACAAAAGGCACGATAAGATTAGTTTGCAACATGACAACGCTAGGCCACATGTTTCTGTGCCTGTCAAAAACTACTTGGATAGGCAGAACTGGGAAATTCTACCCCACCCGCTGTATTCACCAGACATTGTTCCCTCTGATTGCCACTTGCTGCGGTCGATGCAATTAGCCCTGGCACAGCAAACTTTCACTTCATATGGAAACGTCAAAAATGGGTCGATGACTGGATCGCCTCGAAACAACCAAACTTCGTCCTTCGGGGAATCCGTTTATTGCCTGCACGGTGCACGAAGATTATGGCTTCCGAAGGAGCATACTCCTCTCATTTCACTAAAAAAGGTCAAATATATTTGTTCACCCTCTAAATAACATACATATGAAAAATAGATATTTGGTTGTATGGCAATTACGAGTAGTAGTACATGCAGGACCAATACAAATATGGTTTAACGCGATAGAAATGATTATAGTTTTATCACGCTATTCAAAATCCATCGCACGGCATAGGAGAAACGAGAATCCGATGGTATTATATAAATGTTTAGTATTTTTGTTGGTCTGTTGTAAATGCGTTCTCTTGAGGTTCACTGATGTCACTGCCCCCGAGAAGTTGTTGTATCTCTATTTATTTATTTATTCATTGGCATTACAGTTTTGGTAAAGGTAAAAATACTTCCATTAGGCATAAAAACCTCAGATTTTTTCAAAAAACAAATCCACTCCATACTAGTACCCTCCGTATTGAGCTCAAGCTCATTTGTTACAGATAACACTGCAAGAAGTGAATAGTTACAGACTATATACAAAAATAATACAAATAAATACAAAAATATTATTACAAAAATATTACTACATGTATTTTCATTCAAGCGCGCCGCTCTTTTGTTTGCGCAACTTTAATTGGATCAAAGATGGAACGAATGACCTTTATTTCGAAATTAGATATCACTCTACAGTCATCAGAGATTATGTTCTCTAATCTCTCTCCCTTTCTCTCTCTCTTTCTATCTCTCTCGCTCTCTCTCTCTCTCTCTATCTATCTCTATCTCTCTCTCTCTCTCTCTCTTTCTCTTTCTCGACGCACACCGGCTGGTTGTTGTTGGAACACTTTATCAATCATAGAAGATAAGTTGGTTTATCTCGTGATTCCTATGAATGCGATATTCGTTTTACACAACTTTATAGTTGGAGCACAGATTAAAAGAATGACTTTTTCGAAAGTAGATAACATTCTACAGCTGTTAGAGGCCAGGGTCCATTTCTCACTTCCGAAAGCTAGCACAACTCTTATGAGTGCTTTATTAAGTCCAAGATTTGGTGTGATGATGCTTCTGAGTGTTGCTAAGAATTTGGTTTTGCTGTTGTTCACCTCCAAACCAAGTCTTCTTGAGTAATGTCTCATCGGTATAAAACTATCCTTGATATTGCCAGGTCTTCGACCAAGAAACATAATATCATCTGCATATCCAAGGATTTGGTCTGATTTAATAAATATACAGCGCGAACTTTCAATGCTTTTCCTTACCACGCACTCAAGCGTCTAAATTAACAGCACAGGCATGAGTGTATTTCACTGTCGAACACCAGATGTTAATTCAAAGGAGTTGTTAACTAACCGTTGTTAATTTACATAGAGAAACGAGTTTCTGTGGGATTCCTAGCAGATTTTGAAAGTATGTTTGCGAGAGAACATCAGCCAAGGTTGGTCACAGTTCTTCATTCCCGTTATTGGTGGCTCTATTTCTTGGGTATCTTTAGTGAGATCCCTGGAGTTAGCAAAACAGTCGTATGAATTTCCTTGTTCCGCTTGAAAGCTGATGTTTTCGATGCATGATCTCATTATGTTCGCGAATTTTTTTCCGGAGGTATTTAGTCACAGCCTTCGTGGCATGGAGATATTCTGCTATAGTGCCTCGAGTGTTGCGAGCCAACCATTTTCTACAACCTATGGGCACACGACAGTTCGCTCAACTAGTAATTAATTAAGAACCTTTAACATTTCCTAATCCTGTAGTTTTAGAGACCCTCTCAGGTTTAGGATTCCTAGTCAGGTCGATCACCGAATCGTGTCTTATATGTATCTCATTGTTCTATATAATTAGGTGATAATCGAATTCAGTAGTGGTAGTATGCATATGCTGAAGTAATTCAGTTTCTGCGATGTATAGAGGAATGTGAGAACATTTGGCATGGGCGCATAAAGAAAGTTTGCGAAAATAGGCTACCAGCTTAATCGCTGCCCTGCGTATCAATGACGTTTTATTTCAGAAAATTGACTAATAAGATGACAAATTAATCAATTATAAATAAGAATGCTGATTGCTAAATATTATAGCCAAACAACAAAAATAATTGTGCTGTCTTGTACTAACCACCTTACATTATATTTTCAACTAACAATTTACTAACTATTTACTACGTGTCTGTAACCAGGTCGATTCGGTCATATTACACATGTCTCTCCTATCCTTCCATCTTGTTAAATGTAATAAATGCGTATATCGGACACGGCGTCCGGGAGTCTCGCTAAATTGCCTGGTCATACATTTCAATCAATCAATCGGCATTGTATCGAACAATATTTTGTGCTTGTCTATTGTACGTATACGTACAATAGACAAGCACAAAATATTGTATCATCTATAGATGATAGTTTGCATATTTATTTGAATATGACAAGCAAATGATTACTCTCCATGTCTGCACCTCTGTAACATGTAAGGTTGGATATGGTGGTGAAGTGTCTCTTAGAGACCATCGATTTGGTTTTCCGTTCTTCCATCATTCGATCTCCACGTTACTTTGGGGATTCTCTTACGTGAAAAAAAATGTACTTGATACAACAAAAATGTATATTATTGCCAGGTCAGTGACGCGTTGGCCGCTATTCTTACTGAGGTACAAGTCGTTAGGGCCAATGTGCGATGTAGTTTCTGCATTCCTACCAATTTTGGTATAAAAGTCACCCGCATTGATTTTAATATCGTAGTGCGCGATGTTATTGATGACTTCCTCAAACATAGAATAGATCTTTTGCGTCATCTGATTTATCTTCGGTGGGTGCATGTAGAATGGTGTGGCCGGTTGGATCCCACTCCCAAACTATCTAAGCATAAGTATTGCAAGAACGTCTAATGTGTCACTCTTTGCCTGGTTCAAATTTTTTTCTAAATATTTAAGGAAAAAGACGCTAAGCACATTCCACGTGTCCATTTTGGTAGCGTTGTCCGGGTACAATTTTCGAGGTCGTGTTTGTGATGAATCCGATATAGTAATCCGCGGCCTTTGTGTAGGGTTCATAACTTAGTTGTTTTTATCAAAGAAGGTTAAAAGGCTGCCGTTCAACCCACTTGTTACGTGTGTGGTTCACGTACTGGTGAAAAAACTATAGACATCCAGTCCTACCTTGAACACATTTTTAAAACGGGCCATTTGATACAAGACTTCCACTTCAGCAGTCTCTAACCTGGCGCACAGACGCTGATTTGGCATTGGTTTTAATGCGCCAATGACTCGCCGTAACATGTAGTGGCCGGCCATGACTCTATAAACAGAGCCAATTCTACACCTCTTTCTTAATTTTGAGCTACCCAGAAATCACCGCTAGGGAGTATGAATCTAGGAATTCGCTCTCCTTCCTTCGAAAGCCAAAACCAGCCTTAATCACCAAATGTTCAGCTGGGTTGTGTATATGGTTACCATTCTTCTGGACTGTCAATGAAAACGAGGACGAATAGAAGTGAGAATACACTATTTTTATTTATTCTCTTAATAACTGATTAAATATGATGACCTTTGATTTAAAATAAATCAATTTATAAGAAGATTATTTACTATTACAACATTATAACATCACTTCAAACATTAATTGAAAGTTTTTATGATGAAATCGAAAATTATAATAATATTTATAAAGCAAAAGGCAAAAGTGTGCGGTCATCGCTTTTCATTGTTGTATATAAAATGGGATCAGCGGTTGGTGAACAATAATAAGTTACTAACGGATAGTTTGCATTACCTTTTTGATTAACTGAGTAAAAAAATAAAGCTGAGTTTGATTTTTTTACAGAAAATATTAGCCTTTGGAACACGAGCCTACAAACACTTCACAACCAGATTTTTAAAATCTTAGCATTATTTTTAATATACAATGTATCCTTAAAAGTACGAGTATAATAAAATGTATACCAAATGTACTTTGCATATACAGTGGGTCACAGCCAAAATGATGCAAGTCAATTTTTTTTAAAGTAAATATCGAAAAAACAAAAATATCTATTTTTAATTTACATTTATTATAAGCTTCAGTATTAATTGTTAATTTCATAAAGCAAAACAAACAATTTCAATTTATAACAAAATCTTAACAAAAAACCAAATTCTATGTAAAAACATGTCACATCTAAAAGGATGCACTCTCTTTGTTTTGAAATTAGTGGTACTTTTTCTATACAAAACAAAATTTTCAATGTAAAATAATCTTGAGTATCAGTTTTTAACAACCTTTTATGCGATTATAGTCAATATAATGCGTCAATATAGACAAATATGTGAAATATTGTAATAATTGAGAAAATGGGTCGCCACACAAGTATTGAAACGCGTGAATTAGTTATTAAATACTTTAAAGATGTCAAAACTCAAAGAAAAATTGTAAAAATGGTGAAAACAAGTTCTTCTACTGTTCAGCATATTATTGAACGTTTCATTATGAACACCGTATTGAAAATAAGCCTAGAAAAGCGCACAATAAAATATTTTCCGAAAAAGATTGTCCGAAATATAAAAGTAAACCCCAAATTGAGTGCGCCAAGCGGATCGAGAAACCTAAAAAATATTTACATAAAAAATGTCATCCAGAAACAATACGGAGAATATTAAGATAATAAAATTTTCATGGTAGAACAATGCGGAAAAAGCCATACATCAGTGAAGTTAATCGTGAGGCTAGAATTAAATTTGTCCAAGACCGTAAAAACAAAAATGAATCATTCTGAAACACGGTTTTATTTGCTGATGAAAGCAAATTTAACCTTTCTTGACCAGACGGAAGAAACTACGTATGGAGAAAGACTAATACGGAGCTAGCAGTTGGATATTTAGAGTTTATCGAAGGCAATTTGAACAAAAATGTATATTTAGACATACTAAAAAGAAATTTGGAGGGAAATGCTGCGAAAACTTAGATATTCCGAATATTCCGATCATTTTCGGCACTACCAGGGCAATGATCCGAAACACAAACCTCGAATTGTTCAAAGTTGGCTCATTTGGAATACTCCACATGTCTAAACTTGAAAGCGAAATCAGAAAACATGAGATCAATAATAAAAAAGGCATTGTTAGAAGAGTGGTGTAAAATAACTCCAGAGTACACGAAAAAACTCGTAGATTCGATGTCAAAAAGACTCAAAGCGGTTCTAAAATGAAATGGATATCCTACCAAATATTAATAAATTAATTATACAATGTAATAAGATTAGTAACAAACATATGAATTAATTTTTTAAAGAATTTTTAAAACTGCATCATTTTAGATGTGGCATGCGTTTACTTAGAAATTTTGATTTTTGTAAATTCAAAATATATATTTATAATTGTGTTTTGGATATTTACTTTAAAAAAAATAAAAATTGATTGTATCATTTTGGATGTCACTCACTGTATGATAATGAAACATACACATGAAACTTATAGCGTAATTAATATTACTAAGCATAAAACGTATTTATGGGGTCATAAAATATTGATTGTATAGTTGTTACAAAATTTTTCTAGATTAAGGTGAAATTATCTTAAACGCAATGCACTACAATAATAATAAACGACATGAAGTTTTGTAAGGTATAATAAAACAAAATCAATAAACTTGTTTTTCCAGATGACGCTGAACCCATCTATAATACTCTCTTTACATAAGAAAGATAGAACAGGCGCATTGGTCTTAAAAAAAACGAGCCAGTTACACGCACCTAACTGACCAATTAATTGTTATGTTACATTTCGCCATAGGTATGATTGTTTCAAACATGCGTTAATTTCGTCCGCATATGTAGCGCGTGGAATGACCGGCAATGTCTGTCTGAAATCATCGGACAGCATCAGTACAGCGCCACCGTAAATTATTGTATTATTGTTGAGATCTTTCATCGTTCTATCGAGAGCGTCAAATTAATGCTTGTGGGCCATAGTGCATTCATCCCAGATAATAATTTTGCATTCTTGCAAAATTTTAGCCATGCCGGAATGCTTCTTATGTTGCACATTGTGTGTGGACTTGTGTGAATGTTCAATGGCAACTTGAGTGCTGAATGTGCAAATCGCTGCAATGCGTGATGAAGCAAATGCTAACAAAATATGATTTAGTGATCAAGCGCACGCAAGTGAGATGAGGAATCTTTTACCAGTGGCACCTGGTGCGAAAAAAAATCCGCCTTGTTGTGCTGCAATTGATAAATTAATTCGATCGTATATGTTCTTTTGTTCAGCAGTGAGCAGTTGCTTATTATTTGCAACAAAAGTAGTCAAAGAGGCCGCATCGAACTGTTGTTCGCACTGAAAATCGATGTTAATGATGTCTGTTGCTGGGCGGTTAGGCGATGGCATACCGAAATGAATGAATGACATATTCCCATGAAAATGTGGCTCGCTTACCTCCATACACAACAAGATGCACTGATTACAAAATATGCACGCTTGAAAATAGACGACTTCTCTTGGGAGCAGCTTTTATTGGTAACGTTTTGCTTGGTCACGTAGATTCAGCTTACATCTTGGAAAACATATCAATTCACGTGCCATGCAGAACATTTAGAAACCATAAATTTCTAGCACTTGAACACCATTCCACCAACTATGGAGAAAACAACCCAATTAATAGGATGTCTAAATCTTTCAACTTAATTGACGATGTATTTGACTTCAGCTTATCAAAGGACAACTTTAAAAATATCCTTAAAGACTTTTTTCTAAATTTTTAATTGTTTAAACCAAAATTTGGTTTATATTTTTTTTTTTTTATTCTGTTTTAAAGTTTTTTGTTGTTTTAATATAATTTTAACTATAACTGTAAATAATCTGAAATCATACATGTATATTACAAAATAGATTTCTTTAAATAAATAAATAAATAAATAAAATAAAAATAAATTCGAGATAAGAATATAAATATCCTCAATCTTTATTAATGCCTCTCATGGGAACCTCACAATAGCCACCGCCTCCAGGTTCTCATTCTTGAAACAATAATGAGTGAAATGAGTAATCTAAGTGTGATGTGGGTCACGCTAAATGGTGGCGGATGGGTCGGATCAAGGTGTTATGCGAACGGTACCGATGATCAGTCAGGTTGCGGACACATCTAAAAATAATTACCCAGTGCTGAACGGAGCCCTCTGGATATCTGGTGGCCTCCAGTTGTATTTAGCCTTACGCGTGTATACGGATCTCTGCACGGACGGACCATCTTTTTCTCCGATACTCGTGGGTTCGAAAATGAGAAAAATTAATAAATAAAATATAGTAGTGGCCACTACTTCTCAAGCGCTGGTGGAGACGGGGGGTCTGGGATTCTAGTCGTCAGTGGAGCTAACACACGTTCCGAGGTTTGCAAGCCAGGCTAGTATTAGCGGGAAAAAGGAGAAGGTCATTGCTCCTCGACTGCGGGGCTGTTGGATTACTTCAGGTCTAGGGATGACTGCGGGTCCAACTGTTGCGTACAGATGATATTCTAAACACACGGAAGATAAAATGGGCTCTTAAAGGGTTTAAGCCTTTTAAGTTAGCTGGTCCGGATAGGATTGTACCTGCTGATTGTTTGCTTCCCTGACTAGAAGTTATCTTCAAATGGTGTTCTAAGCTGGGGCACATCTCACAAAAATGGAGGAAGGCTAGGGTGATCTTCATCCTGAAAACGGGTAGAAGGTCTCACAGCAACTCTAAGGACTTAAGACCAATACCTTTGTCATTTTTTCTGCTGAAAATCATGAAAAGGCTGCTGGATGTTCATATTTATTCGAGAATTGTATCCAGATACTGGGCACAGTCTCACCATGCGTACCATATGGGTATAAGTACGTGAATACGGCATTAAAAACCTTGGTGCAGGGAATTGACAAGTCACTGGATTTTCAAGAATTCTCGTTGGTGGCGTTTCTCGATATCGATAACGCTTTCAACAAGGTAAAGGTGGGGGCAATTAGGGAAGTATTGTTGCCACTTGAGATTGAAGACCCAGTAACCAGGCTAATTAACCACTTGCTAGGTAGAAGAATGATCATAGCAGGGTTGGGGGAAATTTCCGTCAGAACACGGGTCATTCGGCGAACGCCCCAAGGAGGTGTTGCTCTCTCCCCTTCTTTGGAATGTAGTAATCAATGGACTACTATTGGAACTGGAGCGGGAAGGAATAGGTGTGGTTGCTTATACCAATGGGGTAGCGATAGTGTTACGGAACATTATTAATTATTCGGTGTATTGTGCATAGAAAATATTAGTATTACATTAAATGAGATGTGACATGTATACGGCTTGCTCTCTCTGCGTTGCTAATGTTCTTTTTTTTACACAAATACATACATCCGAAAATATTTTTGTTTTAAGATTAAAAATCTAATTTTTATATGCAATAACGAAATCAATAGTAGTAGTTCTTTTTTAGGAAAGCTTAATAGGAAACTATAATCTATAAGCTAAGAGTTAAAGTTAGTCATCGAGCAATAAACATATAAGAGAAATCAAGTAGTGCAAATTTTATAAGCAGGTTTTCCGAGGTTAATCTTATTTTTTAGTTTTAATATATTTATACACACAAATTTAATTTTTTTCTACATTTAATCCATATATACGAATCTTATAAACATATCGGCATAGTTATTTTATAGTTCATTGTTCTTGTTAGGCTTATATAGATTGCCAATAGTAAAATAGATTAACCTCGGAAAGTTTACATGAGTCCTCTTATGTATATTTTGCTTTATGAGTTAGTGGACTTCGTAAGTGTAAAATGATTTCGCAAATAATAATTATTTTATTGGTTAATGGACAAATATAATTTGCAGTAAATTTGTTGGTAATACACGTTTGTTACTGTCAGTAAGCGCCGTGGTTACATCGACCGGTAAATATCCAAATTCATTCCTATAAAAAAATTCTATTTACTTTATTGAACAATTCTTTCTCTACCGTTTTATGGTTGGAGAATTTAATATTCAAATCAATTACGATCATCAATATAAAACATATACTACTTACTGGATAGTATATAGGTATTTCAAATAATTGCCTTTTCGGGCCTCATATTTTACTTACTGCGCGAAATATACACGAAGGCACTATGGAGTATAGCAGGAGCAGCACCAACAATTAATCTCGAGCGCTGGAAATAAAACAGTATTAATTCTAGTGTGGAATAATTGTGCTTTGAAAAATAAGAAGCGGTCTTCGAGGTGCTAATAAAACATTGCTTTTAGCTACTTCGTTCAAGTGAAGAGCGCTCTTCAGATCTACAGGAGGCAGATAAATTGTAAGTTTTTTGTTTGATTTTTTTTTTCAAAAAAAATTTTAAAAATAAATTGCGTATGAAGGTCGCTATTTCACCCAAATATTTTCCCTATGATTTTTTTGTTGTTTGTACAAATTTTAATTTTTTGTTTTTTTAAGAAATATGATTTTTTTTTGAATAATTATTGTATACATTAATATAAAATAGTGTGTTTCCTTTTGGGTGATGATGATTGTTAGCTTGGCCAATTCTGAGTTTTACTAATGTCTTTTTTTGCTGTTGTGATACACGTATGGTTTGTCGATCACAAATTGTCCGGTGACATGGAACCCCCTATATATACCGTTACAGTCTACCCTAACAAAACGTGTAGTCACCCGGTAGTCGTAACAATAGCTGTCTCGAGTAAGCACCTGGGTTCAAGGATTCTTCTGGACTGTAAGCTCGGTTGGAAACCAAACACGATATAAAGAGTGAAGAAGGCCACTGTGGCACTCTACTGTTGTAAAAATGCCATTGGAAGGAAATCGGGTTTGAAATCGGAGCTGGTGCACTGGCTTTACACTGCAGTTGTAAGGCCCACACTGCTGTGTGGTTTGAGTGTATGTTGGGCAGCTCTGGAGAAATTATCATAAAGGAACATGATGGCGAAGGTGCAGCCGGCAGTCTGTTTGCTCATTAGTGGGGCGCTGAAAAAGACCTCCACTAGCGCCTTAGATGTCATGTTGCACCTTCCCCCATTGGATATTATTGCTAAGCAAATGGCGGTTAATACGGCCGCCCGGCTGTCAGCGATTTCGGGTTGAAATTGTCTGCAAAAAGGGCACTCAACTATAGTCAATTCTGTGAGGCTGATGACCTGGTGAATTTGGATTATATAATACCCATGTTGTGCTTTGGCAAGCTTTTTAAGGTGATTCTCCTCTATAGGGAAGATTGGAAGAGTGGTCTTTTTATGGAGACCGGGACAGTTAAATTCTTCACCGACGGCTCCAAGCACGATGGTAGGGTGGGAGCTGGTGCGTTCTGTAGGGAATTAAATGTAAGTTTATCTTTTCGTCTACCTGATTACTGTGGCGTGTACCAGGCTGAAGTTATAGCAATTGAAGTGGTCATGAACTGGTTGAAGCATAGTGTAATATCGTTGACTGATTTCAATATATATGTTTACAGTTGGGTGCCCATTCTTTCACTTGATTCAGTTTCCCTGGCGTCAAGTGTGGCGTTGAATTGTCACACATCTGTTAACGAGATGAGTGAACTGTTCAATATCCGATCCTGACCATGAAGGAAATTGCAGTGCAGATGAATTAGGAAGGTACGGTACGACTCTCTAACTGGAACTAAGAAGATACTGTGTAGGAAGGCCTATCTGTCTGTGCTGAATGCTGAAAGCCATAGGAAAGTAGTTGCACTGGCAAATGGTAGGTGGTTCGCTAGTCCGAATAGTATAGTTGCGAAGCAAGTATAGTCTGAGCTGAACTTGGGCACTCCAAAATCTTAATCACACTATAGGGAAGCAAGATTTAGTTAGATTTGTAAGGCTACTAACCGGACACTACCTATTCGGAGATCATGCGAAAAGACTGGGTATATGGGTGTAAAAGACTTCTGCAGAAGCTGCAGGGACGAGGCGGAAGAGGAGACTCTTGTTCACTTCCTATGCTCATGCCCTGCGCTAGCTGGCAGAAGACATGATCACTTGGACAAATACACTTATCCTCGCTGATCTCGATAGTTGTAATGTGCGAGATCTTTTGCGCTATATTAATAGTACTAAATGAGTTTAAAGGGAGTTTAATGATGTCGGACCATATATGGTATCACATTGGGCCATAATTGGCCTAAGTGTGCGATAGCAACCACTGAATCCAAATCTAACCTAACCTTTTTCCCTGGTGTTTTCTTTTATTTGTGCATCCAATCAGTTTCACTTGTAAGTTCCTCAACATCTGTATGAAACTCTGCGTTAGTACAAGCAAGTGTGCTAATTTGGTTATAGCTAGTAAGAGGAGATTCCAGAACTTCTATCAGTCTGGTTTTCTTCAGCTCCTCATTTTCGTTCTTTAACTTAGCGATTTTACTGCTAAGTTGTGATGCCACTTTTTCTATTTCAGTCAGTCTTCTGCGAGTTCAACATTTTCGATTTCCTGATAAGTCGCGAACTGTGTTTGTCTAGGTGGTGATCTAGATATTTTTGAACTACGATCGAATGCGCATTGCAATGGCTGGCTCACCCCAGAATCCTTTGAGCCGGCCTTTTTAGAGGGTGGATTAACCAACTGAGCAGTTGGGGTACCACATGGGGTAAAAATTCTTTTTTGTTGTAAACTCATTGCATTAAGGACTGGTTATTGATTCAGCTACCACTTTAACCAGTGAATTTGGCAGTAGGTCAGTCGGAGAGAACATCTTTTGCTAGGTTCTCGGTGTTCGGTGATCCCGCCGTTTCTCGGTCGCCAAAGCCTCGTTTGTTAATTAGCAGGGAGCGCCACGTGTATAGACAAGGTTGACATTTGGGCTGGTATATTGACGTTCGCTAGACCGACGATTATATGATAAAAATATATATCAATATAAATAATAAGATCATTTTTTAAATTTTACCGGAAATGACAAAAAAGGAAAAATTATTTCGCGAATTGAAACTTCATACTTACTTTTTTCATTAATTGCGAGATTCTTGTAAAATTTGGTGCAAACGATAATGTATATAGACTTGTAGTAACAGAAAGTCGGGTATTGGACACAATATATTCATCGCTCCTTTATCTTATTTAAGATTTAGATTTGACTTTGGTAATTTCGATTTAATTCAATGCCAAAATTGCTTAACAAATATTTACACTAATTTTATAAGAATATGTATACTCACCAAAAATTAAATAGGTGACTGGATCTGTTTGCCATTACATTTTTCGTGTCATTTTGAAAAAACACCTCTGTAGCATCGCTCAAGTCAGCATCGCTTCAGCATAGTCGGTACAATTTTGATACAAGTTCGCAAAAAGTGTCATTTGTAACTTGATCAGAATCTAGGCTTTTACCAAATCTTTTGTTATTATGTAATTTAATTACTCGAATAATTCTAAAAATGAATGTGATAATCAGTCAATATTATTGAACGCATAATAATTATTGGTTAGACGGACAACCTATACATACATCCCCAATACAGAAAAATGGTTACAAAGATTTTGTAAGAGTTGCAAAATGGCCGGTTTCTTATATTTACTAATAAAACATGTTATATTATCTATATTACTAGTATATTTCCTAATGAAACAAGTCATTGATGCTTATGTGGTTTTTGTGGTAATTAAACAAAATATAGGTAAATTTATTGAGGAGCATCTTACAAATAATAAATTAAACAAACATCTTAATAAATAATTCAATCGTGGTTAAACAAATATAAATTAAATATTCTAGTTACGAAACGACATAGCATCTGCAGAGAGAAATTCCAAAGCACAATTGAGATTTGTTTATTTAGATTGAAGTACGCATATTGAACAAAATAATATCACAAAACAATCGAAAGATTATTGTTCAGTTTAGGATGTTATCTGTAAAGACCTTTATATTTAATTTAAATTATTATAATTGACGTACGTACCTTAACGAAATATAAAAATAGAACCTGCTACGGTAAGCAGATATACACATATTTGAAATAAATGATCTCGGGGAAAACAGTTATCATATACAGAAAAATGTCCGCTTGAAAACATGTTTACTCGTACCTACACGGACATCTACGTACACAGGAAAAAACCCACATTAAAAAACTCATAAACGTACATATCTAATCTTCGATCAATTATTACTAGGGAGGGACTATACTGTGAACAATTGATTTTTGGGCCGTTTTGATTACTACTACGTTGTTGTTGTAATAATTATATTAATATAATTCACAAAATGTCTATATAATCAATAAAGGATCATCTAGACAGGAAAATTTTAATATTAGGTGGATTTAACAACGAGACCCGTGTAAAAATTGTCTAAGGTCTACAAGAGATCACTAAATAAGTTGCCTGTTTTTTCTGTTTGTGTGAGCAGGTGCATTTTGGTTTCCCAAAACATGTTTGTTGGAGCGATTTCCAGATGCGTCCTAATCTACACGAACATAATTGAAGATCACCCGATCGTGATTGATACTGTATACAAGATTGATTGGTTTATAGCGTTACACGGAGGGTTGCCCAATTTGTTTGGTAGTTGTGGGTTGGTTATTCTACCCACTGATCCTTACGATCCGGTCTTATTGCCGGCCTCTTTGTCATTCGTCGCCTGTATTCTAAGGATGTATTTGAGTGGTATATAATTTTTACTTATTGTTGATTGTAACAAAATTTTATTAACTCATATTAATTCATTTTTGTATTCATTTACTGATTCATTCATTTTTGAATCATAACTGTATTATTACTAAACCGATTTTTTGAAATAATTAAATAAAAAAAATTATTCTAATTGCGGGTCATCCACGCATTTACAAAAATTCATAGGTTATCTTAATTTTATAAAGCAAACCGACGGTGATAACCGATATTTAGAATTATTTTTTATTAGTTTTCGTATTTCCCGTTTCAAAAATTCCGCAATTTTCTTTATACTTTTCTTTGGCCTAGTGAATATTAGTTTAATGTGTAAACAATTTATCAATGAAACAGTTGATTTCGATTTTTAATTTTTTGGAATGAAAAATATACCTAATCTATCTAATCTATGTAATCCATCTAATCTATCTAATCTATCTAATCTATCTAATCTATCTAATCTATCTAATCTATCTAATCTATCTAATCTATGTAATCTATCTAATCTATGTAATCTATCTAATTTATCTAATCTATCTAATCTATCTAATCTATCTAATCTATCTAATCTATCTAATCTATCTAATCTATCTAATCTATCTAATCTATCTAATCTATCTAATCTATCTAATCTATCTAATCTATCTAATCTATCTAATCTATCTAATCTATCTAATCTATCTAATCTATCTAATCTATCTAATCTATCTAATCTATCTAATCTATCTAATCTATCTAATCTATCTAATCTATCTAATCTATCTAATCTATCTAATCTATCTAATCTATCTAATCTATCTAATCTATCTAATCTATCTAATCTATCTAATCTATCTAATCTATCTAATCTATCTAATCTATCTAATCTATCTAATCTATCTAATCTATCTAATCTATCTAATCTATCTAATCTATCTAATCTATCTAATCTATCTAATCTATCTAATCTATCTAATCTATCTAATCTATCTAATCTATCTAATCTATCTAATCTATCTAATCTATCTAATCTATCTAATCTATCTAATCTATCTAATCTATCTAATAATAATGTGGAGCGCTTAGACAAACAGAAAAATGTACTGGCTGTTGAGAAGGAACTCCCAATCTTCAACACATAATAAACTGATACTATCTATATAAGCAGTAAACCGATTAACCTGAATATCATCCAAAGATCGTAACGAACTATTGTGAATTTCTAATTTAGGGTGCGTTCCAATCCAAGGGTAAAAGTCAATTTTAAGTAAATTTTTTGGTAAATTCAATTATTTTTGAAAAACTCTATGGTAAACCGATCGAAAAATCTGTACCAAAATCGATTTTTACCGTAATAAACGATTTACCCTTAGATTGCTACGCAGCCTTAGATGCACCTTAATTTGAAGGCTTTGGATTTGATTTCGCGTACTGTACAGGAATTTAAATTGGGTCGATTCTGGTTTTCCTATAGGAATAGGAAATAGGAAAGAATTTTAAATTTTTATAGCAGTTTTGAATTTTTTCCGCTATAAGCATATTCTGGTGTGCCTTATGGGAATTTTTTCGTTCCTATTTATTGCAGTTTTGACATTTATCTTTCCATACCTACTTTGGATACGGAAAGATTTTATAATAAGAAAAATGAGCAGTTTAAATGAAATTTTAATAGTAAAAGTAAGTAATCTAAATTTAAAATAAAACGTTTATTATTAAATTATGTATTTAATTTATTTATATATCTATATACAGAAGAGACATACATCTAAAGAACAGAAAAACGTGCTTATCGATAAATTGGAAGATGATCTGGATTTAGCCAATGGAAGGTAGATTTAAATAATTTTAAATGTAATAACAAATGTTAATTACAAAAATGTACTCAATTAGATTTTCAGGCATTGATGCTCGCAACACCATCCATCTTACCGGAACAATGTAAATTACCCCGTTTTTCCGTTGAAATCCTCCTGTATGCAAAAATAAATAAAAATATGTGCATATATTAAAAGTACATTTTACTTAAATTAATTGTAGTACCTTCTGCTAGAAAGCTTAGTGCAATAAATAGCCTAAACTCTTTGGGAATTTCTGTGCTTCTCATGTATGGGCTTATTTCTTGGCTTAATAAAAGGACTAATTGCTGCGTTAACCGATATAATCCAGTAAATTCTGGCTTGTATATATCGAACGGGTCAGACGCATCCCGTAAATGTTTCCTCTGAATTCTTAGCCAGCGCCTCCTTTTATTCTCGTCATCGTCGATGTACGGTATTATTCTGGCATTCAACATCTAATTAATTTTATTTTAAACAACTCACAGTCTTTTAATTTTTTAATTATTCAAAATAAATTATAATTACACACAATTAATGTAAGTTTGACATTTAATAACCGCTTACAGAGCCATGGTTTTCAATACTCAACTTAATCAAGAATTTATTAAACATTTATTCCTATGTGTACCAAAATAAACCATAGGAAAGATTTTTTTAGGAAAAAACTGCTATCAAAAATTTTTCCTAAATAGGAAAAAAATTCCTATTTCCTAAGGACATCAGAATCGACCCACTGGTTTGAAATCCGAATTAAACGAAATAAAAAAAGAAACCGATAAACCCGGAAAGAAACACTACACCGGCGATTATGAAAGCGAAAGTGTGACGAAAAAGATGATTTTTAGAATTTTTAGTTAGTTCAGTCATAAGCATTCAAATTGAAAGGTCAAACATAAATAAAAAAAGTGAAGCACACAAAACCGTAAAAGTTAGTGATTATTAAATTTTTTTTATTGGCTTATAGACTAGTAACAGAAAACGTTGATTGTTTCCAATTATGAAATTTGAATAATGTTCAGGTGTATATTCCTAAATAGTATGTACCTATTTATAACGGAAATACTGTGAAGATTTATTAAATACTCAAATTTTATCATATCACATATTACGGATTTGAATGTAATAAAAGCGTATGTTAAAGTGTTACGCGATCATAATAGTATGTGATCATATGCAATAATTTATTAATAATAATAATTAAAATTATAATATGTACGGCATGCGGTTGTTGTTAATATTAAACTCTAATATAAACGTACATATAACCAAGCGCAAGTGCACTACGTAATTTCGAACCACGGTTATTTCATGCTGAAGCAATTTTTCGTAGCACGTTGTGATCATACATAATACATATCCAAACTACGGAGAACAGTAATTTGTTATGGCAATCGAATGGATTTACCGGAATTAGTGATCAAACGAGTAACGTCATAAACAACCTGTGACCTATTCTGGTAATTTTTATATTTCCATTTCCCTCAAAGTGTATTCTGGCTTTTGGGAAAAAAAAATTTTGAGAAAAAATTATTCCCCATTATAGCAGTTTTGACGTTTATTATTCCATAACCTATTTTAGGAAAGAATTAACTGGGAATAGAATTTAACGGAAATGTATTCTATTTACGTATTATTATGGCTCTAAATTTATACTGAAAACTGGTAATATCAATTCAAAATATTAATATCGAATTTTTCACTTTAAGAATAAAATTTATTTTTTAAGTAAAATTCGATTAAAATATCAACAAAAACCAATTAAATGTAGAAGAGTAATTTTAGACATTTATGTTTTTATTTTATTGCGATCGTGTGTCGACCACGAATAATTAAATTACTTTCTTGTAAATTTATACAAAAATCGCGAGAAATAAAATTTGGGAAACGGAGAATTGGGGAAAGTGTCTGGGGAATAGCTGCTACAAAAAAAAAATATATACCCTATTCCCGGGAATTACCAGAATAGAGCCACTGGAGGAAAACAGAACAGCATTGAGGATCCTTCTACCACACAGTATTAATTTACTTTCAATATTTATCATTTTATTTCTACAATTAGTAATTCTTCCTTTGTTTTACACCATTTATTTTGTTCTATTGATTATCAATTATCATACATGTATATTTTCTTATTAGTTTTAGTTATAATACCAAAATTTGTTTTCTTCTTACTATTAGGGGTGGTGCTTGTGTTTTTTTTTTTCAATGAGCGAAACTCATAACAGCAAAATAATATACAACATTAAATGTTTTTCCTCCTATTTTGCATAGCGTATTTTAAGATTCGTATTAATTTGGTGTAAATATTATATCATGATAGTGTAAAGTACAATTAATAATAGGATGATTAATTATTAGCTGCGAAGTGACTTAACCTTTATAAAATTTAAAAGGATATGCTGTATCCTTTTAAATTTTATAAAGGTTAAGTACAATTAATAATAGGATGATTAATTATTAGCTGCGAAGTGACTTAACCTTTATAAAATTTAAAAGGATACAGCATACTTAAAGTATCTATTGTAAAATAAGTTTCTACACCAGTTATGATAATGCAACCCTCGTAGCCACTGAACACTGCCCGAATGATATAAGCGTGCCACGTGGTGTAGGATTGACCCAAGGCCTTAGGTTACAAGATTCCAAAACAAAGTATGTACTTAAGGATATTGCTAATGCTTTTGATAGCGACGTCAATAGGGACCGTGCAATTTATATACAGTCGCCAATGAGGTAAACAAAGAAGCACGGAAGCATGAAAGAAGCTTCACAATCACCCAAACGTCGAAGCCACCCAACTTCTTGACCAACGACAATTAATAAGAAGGCACAAAATGGTAAAACCGTTTGACATTCTAAACATTTAACAAAGTAGAAAATTAGGTTAGAAATGAAGTGTTACTAGTTATTATAAGGACTAGTATATTATAATATGTTTAACCTTCCTATTTTCCTCAAATTATTTATACACTAATGCCCGAAAGTGTAACAAAAACATATTAGACCCGAAACTTATAAATTATCCTTTTTTTATTAATTCAACATGTAAAATAATTATGGTCTTACTTTGGGAAATATACATATATATAGCGTCTTACTTTGGGAATTCTAAAACACAAATGCCATACGGTTCATTCCAACCAGAATAGTTTTATTTTACAATAGGAATAAAATTATTGTACGCAATGTTATCCTATTGAGCATTAGATCAACTTTTTCGAAAATTATAATTTTATGGGTTGGCGTTTTGATAAGGAAAGTCAATTTTAACTTTGTAAAATAAATTAGATTTTTTATTTTTATCGTATAAAGAAACAAATTACATAAATCAACGATACAAAAAATGAACTCCGATGCCAAATTAATCTGAAAAGTTTGCCATATTTTCGTCGAAAACGCATTTTATATTTTCATAAATATTTGTTATGAGTATGGCGTAAAAGTAAATCGCATGCTTCGTTTATTTTTTTAATTTTTTTCACCAACCCAATAAAAATACCTATAAAAAACGTTAAACCGGGCAAGCCACCGAATGATAGAAAATCCTAGTGGCCAATTTCACTTCTACCAACACTAGCGAAATTGTTTGAGAGACTGTTGCTCAAAAGATTGAAAAGAACCATAGAACAAAGAAACCTTATCCCAGAATATCAGTTTGGTTTCAGAGAGAAACACTCAACTATTGAGCAAGTTCATAGGCTTACAGATGTCATTGAGAATACATTAGAAAGGAAAAAGGTTTGTTCTAGTATCTTCTTAGATGTGGCGCAGGCCTTCGATAAGGTGTGGCACAGAGGTTTACTCTTCAAACTACATAGAGATTTACCAAAACAATATTATATGATTTTAAAATCATACATAGAGAATCGCCACTTTAGGGTGAAATATGAAGATGAATATTCCGAGCTAAAAAGATTTCGGCAGGAGCCCCGCAGGGTAGTGTTTTGGGACCTATTCTTTACCTGCTCCACACCAGAGATTTACCTCAATTAAACGATGTTACCATTGCAACATTTGCTGATGACACTGCAGTTCTCTCAGTAGGAGACACTATCGAGGAATCGACAACGAAACTCCAAGAAGCTTGTGACAAAATCATAAAATGGACAAAAATGTGGCGTATCGGGCTCAATGAATCGAAATCCACGCATATGAATTTCACCAATCTAAAAGTCAGTTACAAACCTGTAATCATTAACGGTCTGCAGATTCCGTATGCAAATAATGCTAAATATCTAGGGATAACCTTAGATACCAGGCTCAGATGGAAAAAACACGTTAAAAAGAAAAAAGATGAGCTTAATATCAAATATCGCAAAATGTATTGGCTTCTCGGGAAAAATTCGGAATTGTCAACCGAAAATAAATTGCTATTGTATCAACAGGTGCTAAAGCCTGTATGGACTTACGGAATACAGCTCTGGGGCTGTACAAAGAAAACCAACACCAAAATAATACAAACTTTTCAAAACAAAGTGCTACGTGGTATAGTTAACGCTCCGTGGTACATTAGGAATGATGACCTTCATAGGGACCTAAATATCCCGACGGTTCAAGAAGAAATAAAAAAATTTGCAGTAATTCATGGACAACGTATCTATCAACACGTAAATGAAGAGCGTCGAGGTATGTTGGACACTTCACATGCAGTAAGACGATTGCAGAGAACGAAACCAATTGATTTAACGGATTAAGGACACCAGAGCAAAGACTACTTCAGTAAATAACCTATAAATGGAGCTGGCCAATGGGCCTCTTCTCATTCACAAATGACTAAATCAAGAAAGAAAAATTACTAGATGAATTGTATTCAGTTGTAATAATTTTAAAAAAAAATAAAAAAAACGCTTGGCTGTTACTTTGGGCACAAATATCATTCCTATTCGAATAGGAATAATATTTCCCAAAGTAAGACCACAATTATTCCTATTCGAATAGGAATGAAATTTGCCAAGCGATTTGTTTTACACTTTTATCGGTATAAAAATTTGGTAAAATCAAATTAAGCATGCGATTTACTTTTATGTCATAAGAAATATTTATGAAAATATAAAATGCGTTTTCTACGTAAATATGGCTTATTTATCAGATTAATTTAGCATCGTAGTTCATTTTTTGTATCGTTGACCTATGTCATTTGGTTCTTTATATGATAAAAATAAAAAGTCTAATTTATTTTATTGGCTGTGAATAGTCGGGTAAAAATCAATTTTAAGTAAATTTTTCGGAAAGATCAATTATTTTTAAAACTCTATGGTAAACTGATCGAAAAATCTGTACTAAAATCGATTTGTACCTTATAATTGATTTACCCGACTATTCCGACACAGTGATTGTTGACAAATTTAAAAGAAACTTTTCTTATCAAGACGCCAAGTCGCCAACCCATAAACTTATAATTTTCGAAAAAGTTGTTCTAGTGGTGTTAGTAGATAACTGCGTAGAATATAATTGTATTCCTATTTCTACAACTATTCTGGTTGGAATGAAACGTATGGCCTTGTTGTTTTAAAATTCCCAAAGTAAGATGCTAACAGTTTCATCTTTAGCTTAATGAATGCTACAACTATTTTTCCTCTTAAGCTTAAGAAGCTTTGGTGTTGTTGGGTACAAATCGTTGCTATACGCACACTGGCCACGAAATTAATAAATCTTTAATTCTTATTAAGTCCAAAATCAAAACCGACCGACGTTCTGTATTGATTGCTAGCTAAGTCACAGCGTTTTTATACTTTTCCGAGTCTTCTGTGACAAGTTTTTGCTAAGCGTAGAATTTTTTTTAGTGATGTTGATTTTGATTCCTTTAATAATCTATTAATATAGTATTGCGTGAAAAAATTAGAAAACACTAAAATCTAATTGTATGCTGAAAACATATTGCCAAGGGAGATTTTCCGGAATGAATTTTGCCACTGCAATATTGTTGGCAAAACTATTAAAATTTTTAACTGAAGGCAAGTGATTTACGAATATAACGATTTAAACAAAATGGGAAAATTAACATAGCAAAACAGGTATGTACAGACATGTAAAATTTGTTAATTAACAAAAAAATTGTGAATGATTTGTACAACAGTATAGGTAAAAGTAATTTCTAACAGACCATAAAACTCAAAATTCAGTTAACAAAAATTGTATATTTTTACTAAATTTAAATTACTTTCTTCTTAGCATAATTTAGATTTTATGTTATACTCGTATAAACATTTGGTAAACTTACTGAACGTACGATATGCCTTTCTGAATTTTTTAGGCGTATTTTGCAACTTTTCACAATACACTTTATTTTAAATAAAAGTTACTAATTTTTATTATCAAATGATGCACTACTACATAAACCACTAACTATTTTATAATGTTTTTATTATTTTAATGTATTTTAATTAATAATTTTAAAAGCACAAAATTAAATCGTCACTTCGTACAAAAACAAACAGCTGGTTTGGTGGGTTCTGAGAATGAGATTTGAGTAAGCCATATACATATTTTATATAACCATCCTGCTCTGACTTGTGACACATGAAATAGCTAATTTTATACGGGAAAAATCTTTATAGCCATTCTATAGTATATATGTAATTCTATGGTTAATTATAAAGAAGCATTTCGAACTGTTTAACAAGTGAAATTAGAGAAAATTTGGAAGTTAATAAGCGGCAAAATATGTATTAGTATAAAAATCAAATTTATTATAAAAATACAAACTAGGTGGATAAATAAGGAAAACGATACCCGTCGCGGACGGAAGGAAAACGGAAGTTGAGTCTGCTTAATACAAACAGATTTAAATAAATTAAAATAAATAAAGCAAAATAAAATAAAACAAAATATAACAAAAAAAATTATTTAATTAAAATATCATAAGTCAAACCGCGTTTCGTGATGTTAAAATCAATGGCAGTGTCTCGCGCAGCATTTTTTTTTTACTTTTATTTTCCGAAAAACACATCTATATGTTGGAAAATATTAACAACTAACAATTTCTTTTTTTTTTACAACATAAAATACTATAATGCATTAATTTGATAACAAAATATTGTAACACAACATAAAAATTAATGGTACTGTTACTGTTAGGATATCGGGTAGAATGTTTTTTATGAACTTTATTTTTAATTTTAAAAGAATACATTTCTAAAATTGTTTTGTAATCGAATATATCACTGTCATTTTCGTTCAGAATATTTAGGTTACAATCGCCAATCACAATACTATGAAAGAAGATAAAACGGCTATTATATTAAACCTAAGCTTTGGAAAATATATAATTAGAAAGTCATTTTCAAGTACGATCTACTGCAACTTAAATTCGAAATCGAGCCCGAAATTAACGAAGACTGTAATGCCACCACCATCTCTGTGTTGACGTGTTACGTGAAATGATTTAAAATTTTCTAAGTTTATAAATTCTACATCACAACTGTGAAGAAAAGTTTCAGTCAACACTATAATAACAATTTTTTGATTCAGTGTAAACAGAAATTCCTCGAGACGTTCCACCTTGTTCTCCAATCGATTGATGTTAATGTATAAGATGGGAATACCTAAAATTGTGCAGATTTACTGTTTTTAGTAGTTTTACATTAGTTGTCGTCATTCTTTCATACCATAAACTATTTACATGTTGTTATTCTTGACATTGTTAGTTTACACGTTATTTTTACTTAGTTTTTCATGAATTCTGCGTTTTTATTTGACATTTAATTTCTGTAAATATTCAATAATTTTACGAAAATTTTCTCTATTAGTAAATTACCTTTGTTTGCGATAATTTTTTGTTTACCGAACAATTAAAGTTTCCAATATGGTAGCTTTTTGTTCTATTTAATTATATATTAATTTATGAAACTAATAGTAAGTTTTAAAATTTTTCTTTATTTTTATTTTTCCATTTGTAGATAATTCTTTTATAATTTTTTACAATTTTCATGTATTTTTATATTGTTTTATTTTTACTTTCTTAATATAATTTAAACATTTAATAATGGCTCAAGAACCAAAATATTATGTGTATTCATAGAATTTTTAAATAAAATAAAATAATTAAATACATTGTTGGTTAAGTGCAAATATACATTTAAAAAAAAATTATTATCCAATTGGTCGATATTTACTTTAACACCTGATAATTCATTAGCAAGTGTGCAAACGGTATCATTCAACGTGTAAAATTTTTTAGATAGCAAGGTTTGCGAAGGTCATATTTCGGTATTGCAAAATTAGTTAACTAAAAATACAGAATAATATCACTGGGGTTATGTTTAATATAGATTCACAGTTAGGTTTATCACGTCACTTATGGGTAGCCAAAAATTGCCACCTTATGGGTAGCCAAGACAAAATTTGTGTAAAACTTTAATTTCAAATCACTGTTTTACAGTTTATTATGAATTCACTTATTATTTTTGTTAGGTCACCCAAATATATCAATTTTCTGCAAACAACTTAATATTGATCGCTTATTAAATATGTATATCTATACAGCTCGATGTTTCTATACGCGATTTTGTCTGTCGCGTCACTAATCATAATTATTGTTAGATATTATGTATACTATATATTCCCCCGTTATTAATTAACTTATTATTTAATACTAGGGGCCCGTGCGAGCCATGCAAGCATCGAAATTTATGATTTGATTAGAAATAAAAGATCGACGGTCAAAGAGTGAATGACGATAAAATTTCAATCTTTTGACACAGTTAAATAAAATTTAAAAATTAAATAAAAGTTACAATTGAATAAAGATTAAAAAAATAATAATAATAAAAAAAATTGCGAAATAAAGAAATATACTTGTAAACATTGTAATAAGTAGTATTTTTATGTTGCAAAATTTAAAAATATCAATTTTTGAATCCCATGTATTTTCAATGGCAAGTTTCTGAAACTTTGATCTGCCACAGCTCAGCCCAGGAAAAATCTATCGGTGTAATTCCAACGGCTATGAACTTTTCTCACCGAACCCTAAAAGCATGCCAAATATCAACTTTCTACCATTACCCTTCTCGAGTTGAAAAAAGCTACGGATATTTGTGCATTATTAAAATAAGATACATATTTTTTTTGTATAATTTAATCTCCAATTTATATTTTATCACCTTTTATTTAGTTATTTAAACTTTAAATTATTTCTGCTCAGCATCAACACAACATTTTTATTCAGCATTCAGCGATTTGAAAGTTAGGCACCGTTCTCAAATCTCGCGAATTTACATTTAGATTAATCTTTTCTACTACAGAACAAGAGAATCGATACTGCCGGTTAGTAGTTGTTAAATGAAAAATACACCTGCAACAACTCAGCGTTTATTAAATGGTTGTAGGTCAATTAATTTGAAACGATCTTGGTATGGAGGCAGGGTAAACATATTGAACTAGGTAAGAGTACCACACCTGACCAACACAAGGATCTTCGAATTCTTTCGACCAACACTTGATGAAACCGAGCCCAGAGTTTGCTTGATTAACAATACGATCGTTGTGATGTCTTAAATTCAATTCGCTGACACAAATGACACCAAAACCACGAACAGAACTGGTTCTGATAACGGCATCGTTGTTAATATAATAGTCATGAGAAAGGGACTGTGCTCGTGTTCGAGAGTACAGGAGGTTGTTTGGCATTTACCCATGTTCAATAACTCAAAGTTGTTCTTTGTACACCAATGACACTATTCTGGTGATTCCTTGGGAATATGGAATTGGGGAAAGAATTTATATGTAATTTTTAGTTAAACATTTTATTTCTGACATAATGCGAAGCAAAAATTTAGTGTTCATTTTTTTGAAAACAAAATTAATTGTTGAATAATTTTCCCAGCTAATTTAGGTATGGACAAATTATTCCCAATTTATAAATATTTACATCAAACTTTTCTCCTCAGTAAGCCGCAAAAAAAATATTTGAACAGAAGTTACATATAAATTCTTTCCCCAGTTCCAAATTCGCGTGGAATTACCAGAATAGTACCATTAGTGAAGATGTTAAGCTCGGATTGTAATAGGCTCTTCTCGGTGATGTTTGAAATCCATTTGTAAATATTCATACCATCGTCATATATATTGATATGGATGGATTTTCAACATTTAACGTCGATGATAAACGGAATGAAAAAGGCACTTTGCGGCCTTGGGGCACTCCAGATAAAGCTGAGAAATGAGCTGATATTGATGACCTACCAGCACATGATATTAACGGTTTGTTAGATAAGAGCCCATCCAATGGAGAATTTGGGGTTCCAGAGCCCTAAGCTTATCCAAGATAACTTCATGAGAAATCCTGCCAAACGCTTTAATAAAATCGGTGAAGATAATAGCATCAACCGTTTTCCCGGTTCGCGTTCAAAAACCACACTCTTTCTATGGAAAGAACTATGTTATGTACACAGAAATCCGTACTATTCGCCCAGAACCAATCGGAAACTTACACTTTTGAGGTACTTGCAATACAAGTCGGATTCTCATTCCCCGGCGAGTACAGCAGTTTATCATTTTCTAATTGCCTATTTATCCAACGTGCTGAATCCCATCATAATCATTCAAAAATTGGCCTAGTTCCGACTCAGGTGGCTATATTCCAGAACTTCATTCACAAATCATTATAGAATCCCATTTCCATCCAACGTACAAAATCTCATTATAATCAGTTAAGAAATGGTTGTTCCGTCCCAGGTGACCATATTGCACAACTTCGTCCAAAAATCATTTAAGAATCCAATTTCCATCTAACATACCCATTTCCATTTCCCTCCACCAACAATTGTGTGCGTTTTGCAACGCAAAAGAATCATAACAAAAATTTGTTTTTGTACATGTATTTTGGCCCAACATTCACATTTGTCTATTCCACTTAAAGCGTTTTCGTCCGAAAAATAACACTATAACTATATTAATAGTAAAATAATTAATATGTTATCAAAAACAAATAATTAATATGTTATACAAATTGTATGTTATCAAATTATAAAGTTTTTTTTTCAAAAGTAATTCCGATTTAACTAAGATTCATTATTTATACACACATTTGTGTGGGTTGGACTTAAATTGAAGCAAAATAAATTGTTGTCTGGTAGGAAAAGGGATATAAAAATCGTGGGTAATTTCAATTTTGTATTAATTCTGCCAATAGGAATTAGTTTCTCTTAATTAATTTCTCGTTTAAAAAATTTATGATAACTGGTGGAACACTGCTCTCGACAGACAACCAAACCCACTACAAACTTTGTGGCATTTAAGATGGAGTTCGCATTTTTGTTTTCTCATAAATCGGTTTAATTTATATCCCAGGTTTCCGTGATTAAACACATTAGACCGCCAAAATTATTGTTAAATGATGTTTTACCAACTAGGCTTGGCTAGCATCAGTAGAAGCATCTACACAAATTATCGTTTGATTCATTAACTTGCTGTACTCTAGATTGCCTGCTCCGCAATAAAAACTCAATACAAAAACTGTTGAGGACATCTTCACTATGAAGCAAAAAACTGTAGTTTTGTGGCTCATGGCTCATTTATTATATATATTGTTATGGGTCGTAGGCCGATAACACTATTAATTTGTTGCGGGTAAAAACGGTTTTGGAACGGTAGTACCAAAATAATAAAAAACTTAAAATAACTTCACTGCACAAATAACACTCATTTATTGTATAAAATATAAAATTATAATGAACAATGTTTTTGGTTAATGTTAGGTTTTTATACTACAGTCATTTCCTGCTATGCATTGGAATGACCCAAACTTTATTATTTCGTTTTAATTACAATTAAGCTTATTCGCGAAAACACCTTGTGTAGTTCAACGACATGTATAGCTCTACTCGGCATAATTACAATTATGATTATTGCGTTAATTCGCGTATATGCTTTATGCGGTGCAATAACATGGTGTCATTGTACTACACGTTACTGGTCGAACTTGATATTGGTATGCGCTGCGTGTGGCATGATGATAACTATATGCATACATACGTTCTGTCACAGAGAAGAACAAATTTAAGTTTTATAAAAATTTTCCACCTTCTGATCAGTACTATTCGCTATACATCGCCGAAGTCAGAAAAAGTGGCTTTAACAATGTTCCTTCTGTATATCCTGGCCGTAGCAAAAATATGCACCGAAAAAGTTCATAAAATTAAAAATCTGCCCATAAAACATTAATAACAGTGAACAGTTCACCGTGTGGACAGCCCAGTATGCTATTTTTCCAGTGTGTGAAAAATATTGTTTTAATTCCATACTAAATGCCGTACTACAAAATATCAAAGACACAAAAATATCGATTTTCGAGAAAAATAATTGTCTTTCTCTTTCTGTTTCGCGGTAATATTATTTATTTTTTTATTTGTTTGTACAGTCAAACTTCCATAACTCGAAACACCAAAAGCCAACCATTTTTGTTCGATTTAGAGAAAATTCGAAAAATAGAAATTGAAAATAAAACTAAGCAAATTTAATTAAATTATTAATATATTTATTGAATTAATTCAGTTTCAGTCAATTTCAGGTATTAAATATAAAAAATAAATAAAAATAAACTTAAAGCTTTATCACAGCTTCAAAATAATTGTATTCATTGCATTAAAATTTATTGCATGTTATTACATATGTACATATTTACTCATACATATATCCACATATGTATGTACAGAACTCGTTATTTCAATTTTCTGATAAAAAAGTCGTTAATTTTCGTTTGTTTACATATGATTGTAGTTTGATTTAAAAACTGATCGATCTTGTGCACGCCCAAATGAATTTCAGCGGGAACATTAACGTGCATCTCAATAGCAGTGCGTATAGTGTCCATGGATACTCTAATTTGTTGAATTGTGGGTTTATCAATGATTTCCTCTACTTCGTCTACTTCCTCTTCTTCGGACTCGCCTGGTGTTGAAGGCGGTGTTGTGAGATCTAAAATTGCATGGTCGTCGAGATATTCAGTAGCGCAAATGTCATCATCAATATGTACAAATTCCTCGCCTGTTATTTCGCTAGCTCCTTCCGATCTGCTCATCCATTCGTTAAATACAAATAAGTATTCGTCGAGTTCCAAATTTACTCGTTCGGTTCGAATTCTCAAATCGGCAAGCGGCAATAAATCATCATCACTCCATTCGTCATTTTCCAAAAACCCAGCTTTTTGAAAACAATTTCTTATTGTATTGTCGGTAACATCAACAACCCAAGCCGAAGAAATAGATCTTACAGCATCTAGCAAATTAATGATTGTAGGCTTATGATTGTCAAGTTTATTTAGCACTAAGGTCAGTATTCGCCGTCTGTAATGTGTTTTTAGACTTTTATAATGCCCATATCCATTGGTTGAAGCTCAGATGTAGAATTTGGAAGAAAATATTCTAATTTAATAAATTATAATTTTGATTGTACTTCTTTTGGATGGGATGGGCAGTTATCGACAAACAGAATGATTTTTCTTTTCTGAAGCCCGAACATTTTGTCCAATTTTATTAACCAATTTTCCCATATCTCGCTAGTCATCCAAGCCTTTTTATTGGAGTAATAATCAACGTCTAGAGATTGAACTCCGCGAAATGCTCTGGGATTTTTGCTTTTTTCAATGATTAATAATTTTAGTTTTTCGGATTCCATACATATTGGACCCCACTAGACATGTAATTCGATTTTTTCTTCGCCTACCGCCAAAGCGTTTATCCCCTTTGAACGCAAAAGTTTTATCAGGTAGACATTGAAAAAACAACCCCGTTTCATCACAGTTAAAGATGTTTTTGGGGCTGTATTCTTTTAAAATCCCGGGTAAATTCGCTTTCCATTCATTGCATGTGCTCGAGTTTACTGAAGCACTCTCTCCACTAACAGTTCTAAACACAATGTTATGACGGGCTTTAAATTTATCCAGCCATCCGCTGCTTGCACTAAAACCAGAAATGTTCAGTTTTCTCGCCAAATCTAGTGTTTTTTCTCTTATTAAAGTGCCACCTACTGGTAAATTTTGATCACGAACCTGTTGCAACCAAGCAAGAATTGCAGTATCAATTTGTTGATGTTTACACACTTTCACACGCTTTTTTTCGTTTATTAATTTACACGCACTGGTACTAAGTAGCTTTTCACGGTTTTTTAAAATTGTTGAGACGGTACTTGCCGGTAAATTAGATTTTGCAGCAGCATCTTTCTTGCGAGTCCCATTGTCCACTAGTGTAATTAACTCTAGTTTTTGTTTAATGGTAAGATATTTCAGTTTTCTCTTTTGTTTTTCCATATTTATGTAATAACATAGATTCAAATTAAACAGAGTGAAATTATTTATTTTTTGTTTACGTACATATGTATTTAAACGGTTATCACTTAGAAGTTTGGTTATTAAATAAACCTGTCAACATTTCAAATGAGAGCGAATACAACAGTATGACAGAAATAAATGTATTGAAACATCACATGTATTACTTCTATTTCATATAAAAAGAGACACTAATTGCAATGTTTTCCTACGTGTAAATGAGACAACGAGAAATTATAACGATATTTTCCAATAATAATCGTGAAAAATGAAACAGTATGGGATATAACCTGAAACGACTTATGGAAAACAATTAAAAGTGAGAGAATAAAAACAAAATTCGACTTATTGGAATGGAAATTGTTCGTTTTTATTCAATTTTTTAAACGATTTATAGAGAATTTCGATTTAAAGAAATTCGATATAAAGAGAAAAAATTACAGCTAAAATGAATTATCAATTCTTCTGCCAAAATATAAATTTGATTTAAAAAAAATGCGAATAAAGGAAGTTCAACTTATAGAAGTTTGACTGTATATTGATTTTTTTATTTTCTCTTCTCAGTTTCAATTCAAGTGACAAGACAAGTCGACGGGTGAATATGCATACGACTGTGCATGTGCGTGTTTTTGTTTATTTTAATTTCTCGTGTTGCTTTATTTTAATGATTTTTATTATTACAGTAACATTAATTTTATTTAGTTTAATTATAAAATAATAATTTAAGTAATGAGGATTGGGCTAAGTAGGTAATAAAAAACAATTTTGCCTGATGCCGTGTCATTTACATATCTATTTAAATAAAAAAGAAATATACATTGAATTTTGAATATCTGAATAAAAATATAAATATTACAATAAATTTTTCTTTTTAATTTCAATAGAAAATTATTATTAATCCCATGTAAAAGTGTCTATGGAAAGCTGCTCTATTTACATGCGATAAAGTTTGTTAAATTAGTACGGAAATATATATGGAATATACCCGAGTTTCCAACGAAGTTTCACTTTATTTCCACTTTGATTTTTCTTCTCTTTTTAGTCGGGATTCACACCCACACTGAAATTTTTGTGACCTTTTTCTTTGGAGAGTAGTATGGATTTCCGTGTACTTTACAATGTTCTTTCCATAGAAAGAGTGTATAATTTTAGAAAAATGTTCAGGAATATGGCCATCTGGGACGAAACTTGGCTCATTTTAAACCGATTATGATAGGATTGGATATGTTGGATTGAAATAGGATTGTAAAATGATTTTTGGAAGTAGTTTTAGAAAACGCCACATCGAACTTGGCCATTCCTTAACCGATTACAATGTTATTGAGTTTGTTGAATGAAAATGGGAATCTTAAATTACTTATGCAAGAAGTTTTGGAGTTTTCCCATTCATTATTTTTAGAAAAAGTTTTTAAATATGGCCACCTAGAACGGGAAAGGGCTAATACTTAACCGATGATGATGGGATTCGACACGTTGGATAAATAAGGAATTATAGAATGATAAACTACTTTACTCGGGGGAGAATGCGAATCTGACTTTATATTACAAGTACCTCGAAAATGTAAATTTCCGCCTGGTTCGAAAGGTTCTGGAGATCTCAAGGTTTTAAAACACTTACCATATTCTATGCCCGGTGTACAGTTTTCGAGGTCGTTGTTGATAAGAATACTACAAATGTATCCGACTTTTTTGTGTAGGGTTCATAACGTAATTTTCTGTGAGAATAAGTAGTTGGCCTGCCGCGCAACCCACTAATTACATGTGTGTATCATGCACTGGTGATAGATGTTAAGGCACCGAGCCTTACCAAAAACATGTTTACATCATGAGCCGCTTGCTTCAATAAAGCGCCTGTTTATTACCAAGTCCAGTCCCAGCTTAAATTAAAAAGTTTCGTCCCAGGTGGTCATAGCCCAGAGCTTTTTCCAAAAATTATCTAAGAACCAAATTTTCATCCAACATATCCAATTTCAGCATAATTGTTTAAGAAATTACGCGAGTACCGTCTCAGGTTGCCATATTCCAGAACTTTCCAAAAATCATTTAAGAGTCCCATTCCCATTCAACATGCAAAATCTCGTCAATATCAACTAAGGAACGGCTGAATTCCGTCCCATTGGCCATATTCCAGAACTTCTTCTAAAATTAATTTAAAAATACCGAGTTCCATCTCAGGTGATGATATTCCAGTACTTTTAAAACCATTTAAGAATACCATTTCCATCCAACATATAAAATCCCATCAATATCGGTTAAGAAATGACCGAGTTCCAATAAAGTGTTCACACGATAAATTGTATCCAAGATAAACTGTTATTCGGTTAAATGTTCTCATTTTTTGGCAGAACCCGAGTGGGAAGATCCAAAATGATGATATTAATTAGGATGTAGTGATAGATAGAGGATATATTATAAGCATAAATATTCAAATGGGTTGAAATACATTACCGTTACGCCGTTATAACGCGAAAGTTGAATACTATTATACGAAAGTTGAATACTATAGTATACTAATTTATCAATACGACTATACGAGTATCATAAAATATCAATGTATTAAAGAATTTTGATTGATTAAAGAAAGTTTGTAGTTTCGTACGTACAATAACGTACAATTGATTCTGGATTTGTTCGTAGTATTAGAAATTAGTCCAATAATGAAAATAATAATTAAAAATGTTTACCGTTTGATACAATGTTTATGTGAATTTGTCTTTGGGAATTACTAAGTGTTTGTCTTTGCAGTCGAAGCGGGATGTATAATTTTGGTTGGACTTTTGAGATTTTTTTAACTTTTAGAGTAATGCAAATATTTTGAAAATTTCACCAAATTTGAAAATCTAAGGAAGTATTGATAGATTGAACAAAACTTCATACTTTACACTTATTCTATTCGCGATTTTCAACAAAGTAGCTGACATCTAGTGAACAAAATGTTAATCATAGTTTACTATGAAGCAAGGGGGATTAAAACTGTCATCACAATGAATTTGACAATTCTCGTCCTCCTTGTAGACGTAGAAACCAACGCTATCTCATCGCCAATAAAATGGAAGAATCCAGTGAAATTTGGTCAAAGTCGGCCGACCGGTAGTGACTGATTCCAAAGGAGCGGTTGGTTTTATGCAAATGTGTCTCTTGAAAAGTATATAATTTGGTTGGTTTTCTGAAATTTCATCGAAAATAAGATTTTTAAAGTACTTGTATTACTTTCTAAGTATTTCTAACTATCTGAATTAAATAAAAACTAGAGATTAATTTAAGAAATATTTCAGTCGCTGGTTTCCAATTGTGTAGTTTTTCCTACATATAAATAAATGTAAAATTTGTATTGGTTTTTAACCCAAATGTATCCGAGAAAATAATAAACAATTTGCCATAACCAACCAATTCATCTAAAAAATATTCTTTATTTAAACTTAATAGACATATGTACTTTGATTGTGTGTCATTCAAACGAATAACGAATACTGGTCCATATTTTTCGAGATGATCATCACTGTGATTTTGTCATAATTAGGACATAACCAAATATGGAATAATTAAATAGGGGAGGAATTAAACTCGCTGCTTATACTTCTCTAAAAGCATTTTGTAGTACATACATTTTTAAAATATATTTAAACATATATTTAAACAGGGTTTTTCTAAAATTGAGTCAAAATGCTTATATTTAAATAAAAAGCGGCATTTTATGTTTTTTCGAGTACTTTTCTTTCGAGTATAATTATATGACTGTCTATCATTTGTAGTATTCATTATTTTTTTTTAGATCTATTTCATCATATCTAGGTGGCATTAAATTTATGGCCAAATATGGCATAGAATGAGTAAATTTAATTTTCTTAATTGCGTTCCATTTAAATTAATACAATATCAGATTTTATGGGAAGCACTCCGTTGAAATTTGATTAATTATCCGTTGCAATAAAAAAATTGCAATTTTTATTAACACCCCGATTTTGGCGTTAGAAGAATAATAGAAATATCTTTGTTAGACAATTTTGGAGACCTGTCAAATAGTATTTACGAATGTTATTTCTATTATTTCTATTTAAAAAAAATGATTTACAATTAATTACGTAATATGCGGTAGCGTTAAATTTATGTAATTAATTGCAAAGTAGAAATAAAGAAATTGGGTGATACCTCACACATATTTTTTTGAATAGGTACAGTTTGTCAAGAATGAGTTTACACATTAAAAATAAATTCAATTTTTCAAGTTAAGTTGCAAAATATATAATTTTTTTTATTTCTGAATAATTTTTTTTCTGTATAGTTATATTTACAAATCCTTTTTAAAGGGAATTCAATAAAAAAAGTGTAAATTCAATGCACGAAAAACAAAAAGTACAACAAAAACAAATGTTATTTAATTTCGCGAGTGTCAAATAACTCTTTTCACAATTGTCTATTTCATTTTTTTCTTCTTTCGGTAATGGAAAAATACCACTCATCGTTAACATAAGTGGTATTTTTCCATTACGTATGCTTTGCAATGTGTTGTTGTATGATATTGTTAATTAGTTGGTGATTAGAGTTTGCTTTGTACCCATCACAATTTCAAGTGTTGTGTTTTTAAAATGCCTGGTAAGAGAGTATCGTTTGAAGTGGCTCAACTGATATATTACAATCACTATTTGGGTAAAAATGTGGAGGAATTATCAGAAATGTTTTCTGTTACACGTAAGACAGTCTACAACGTGTTAAATTGCGCTGAAAACGAGGGTAGATTAGAGCCAAAGCGTGGGGGTGGCCCTAAGCTTAAAATAACTAAACGTGCAGACCGCTTAATTATTCGAAAACTCCATCAAAGCCCTCGGATTTCGACCAGAACTCTTGCAAAGGAACTTCAGGAAGAATGTGGCATTATTGTTTCTCATGAAACAGTACGTCAGGCCATATTGCGACACAAGTACTGCTCCAGATTTGCACGCAAGAAACCGCTACTTTCCGTACAAAATGTTGAAAAGCGTCTTTCTTTTGCTACGATGCTAATATATGAATCTGTTGACTATTGGGACGACGTTATTTTCTGTGATGAGACGAAGATGATGCTGTATTACAACGATGAATCAACTAGAGTTTGGCGCAAGGCATTGACTTCGTTAGAAAGCCGTAATATCATTCCTACTCTAAAGTTTGGAAAATTGTCCGTAATGATTTGGGGCTGCATCTCTAGCAGAGGAATGGGAAACTTAGCATTTATAGAAAATAGAATGAATGCAGAACAATATTTAGAAATTTTGAAGAGATGTTTAATAAGCAGTGCGTTAAAATTCGGGTTTATTAAAGACAATAAACCACATTTCAAACTGTATCAAGATAATGACCCCAAGCATAAGGAGCATAGAGTGCGGATGTGCCTTCTGTATAATTGTGGCAAAGTTATGGATACACCAGCCCAAAGCCCCGATTTAAACCCTATTGAAAATTTGTGGGTCTATTTAAAGAAAAAAGTAGCTAAAAGGCAGCCAAAGAACGTAACAGCACTTAAAAGTGCAATACTTGTAGAGTGGCAAAACATACCGAGCAGTTATGACTTGGGAAAGTTGATTCATTCAATGAAAAAACGGCTGCAATGCGTGATAAATGCTAAAGGTCGTCATACCAAATATTAATTATTTATTAAGATCTAGGATAAATTAAGGTATATTCTATTAAAATTATCATCTTATCATTTGTGAAAAGAGTTATTTGACACTTGAAAAGTAACATAACATTTGTTTTTGTTGTACTTTTTGTTTTTCGTGCATTGAATTTACACTTTTTTTTATTGAATTCCCTTTAAAAAGGATTTGTAAATATAATTATACAGAAAAAAAATTAATCAGAAATAAAAAATTATATTTTTTGCTACTCAACTTGAAAAATTGAATTTATTTTTAATGTGTAAACTCATTCTTGACAAACTGTAAATTAGTAATGTCGTAATAGAATTACAAATGTAAGATACTTTCTGCCAAATTAATATTTTGCTATGTGACACAAATATTAAAATAAATAAAAAATATATTTTAATATACCACATAATTTATATAATTGTTTACCCATTATTTTTTCAATTTCCATGTCCGAGCGCAATACAGTTTTATTGGAAACATCAAACTGTGACCAATAAGACCAACAAATTTGTATGTCTTACGTAAGATTTTCTTTGAAAACCGATGCCAACTAAGACTATGCGGAGACGATATTCTAAGGATTCGAGCAGTGTAATTTTACAAGACATATGTATATTGTGCGTCAACCAGAGAGCGTTACTACTTCGTAACCGAAACAAAACCAAAAAATTTAAAATTGATCCAGTGATTTTCAACAGACGTTCAGCTATCTTATACCACTTACGCTTTATTGTATAAATGCAACACAATTTTATTAAATCACATAACACGTCTTAATGATAAACTAGTTGGAGGCAAAAACTGTCATAAAATGTAATGAGACAATGCAAATTGGAACTCGCGCGAATTTTCTTTCGTATCCGTCATCTTTTCTAAAATGCTTGAACCATTTAGTGTACAGTAGAGAGAACATAAAAGTACGCCATTGCATTGTGAACAAAACCTGCATACGCATATCGTATATTCTCCTAGGGGAATACTTAGAATTAAATAAATTATTGTAGCAAACGCGATCGATGATCTCGTATTTTTATACAAACAGCTTAATAATACTTTCTTGATTATTATTTTACTTCCTTTCTTTTTATAACATTGCGCGGTGATTAGTTCGTACTTCTTACACATATGACTATTAGAAATAATTCTAATCACAATCTGTATAGGTACAGTACATACTTCGTAGACGCGATCACTATAGTAAAAAATAAACTTTTAGCTTTTTTGTTATTAAAATTTATTTTGTTAACGAAATTAAAATCTGTAATTGAATTCAGTTTACGATTGGAAGTCGTACAAATCGTTTCATTTAAGTTATATTGTGATATTAGGATAGAGTAAACAAAGTGAGTTAATGAGTTCGATTAGCACAGTATGGATTTAGTGTTGTTTTTATCCGTTTAAATGTGAATTAATTTATAATTAAATCAATTTTAAAATATTTATTTTTAAATTAATTAATTGTGATTTTATATATAAACAAATAACTAAATAAAATGAATTATTTTTTGCAAATTGAGTTGGATCAAGGGAATTAAATAGGCTTATACGAGTATTAAAATTAAATATTGTTTGTTGATTTGGTCCGTCTGAATTGATAAGGCGATGTCTTTTTTATTCTGTTATCTGTTGCTGCTACATATGGACACCCATGATGTGTGATAAGCGGGAATCGTATTTATTTTGATTTATTGTTATAGTTATGTGTTAGCGAGTTATGTGAATTTATGGAAAACAAATTAGTATTCACGAGGTTAAAGATATTTTTATCTAAACTTAATGATTTTGAATCGGACAATTACCTTCAGAGATTTGTATGTGTACCAAAATCGATTGTCTTAGAATGCGGATATGCTTTGAATTGAATGTTGAATTTATGAGCCGCTATCATTTGATAATATTTTTTTGTTCATTTTTGAAACTACAGATCGCAATGTATAATAAAAATATTTTCAAGTACCTTCTTATCAAAGATGAATTACTCATGAGCCAAGCGAATTATACTGATCTCTTAGTTCAAATCAAATCATTCTCTAAAATTTTGTTCATTTGCGTATGACCCAGTGTGATATTACTAACATCCGGCTTTTTTATAAACTTTGTCACAATAATATAAATATTGCATCCTGAAGTTTTATATATTTAAAATTTACACAATATTATGTGACTTGTGTGTGATGTTCAGTGTTTATTTAAATAACGGCTAAGTTTGGTAGTTTACTATAGTTCAAGTCAATTCTAATTATTATAATTTATTATATGATTATTTATAGCAACTAAATGATTTGAAAATAAATTCCAAATTTTGTATTTAAATTTGATTAAAATTTGAAGAAATTATTTAGGTTGTGTGTTTGGTTTAAATTCAGTCTGTATATATTTGTCGATATTTGCATTTTGTGAACAAACTTTAAATTAATGAGACTTAGGTCAAAGTTGAAAAACAAGTGAAAGGTTTATATACAAACTAAATGAAACTCGAAATAAAATAGGCGCATCTGGAGCCTCTAGTTTCAATGCCAACCATAAATCAATAATTGGAATCATAAAGGCTGAGTTTGTTATTTAGTCACTGTGAATGTCTTAAAGTATTCAAAATATTACCATTCAATTAGTAATATTAACCCAATATTAACCCAATATCGCTAGCTAAGTATATTCAGAATTATTTTTAGTTTATTGTGGTATATTTAAAGAACCACCGAAATAACCTGGAGGAAAAATAATTAATTTATTGGTACAGTTTTGATTACAAATGAAGATCAGTTCATTTATTTTCCACTTGAAATTTATAGAAAAACGACAATGGAAGAATTCAGTATTCGTATCAGTGACTACTTGCTCCTTTTCGTTTGAACTCTTTTATGCTTTAATGTAGCTTTTCCACGTTAAAGATTTAATATAAAACTACACTCGTGAGCAACTAAATCGACTCAAACCTTCAACATCAAAGTTAAAGCAAGTTAAAACAATAACAAAGTTAAAACAATTTCAACTCGAGTTCGGAAATAGTAGACGTGGTATGAAGCTTTTCACGTAACTTGATTGGTTTTGAGTTCGGAAGCGAGTATATGGAACTATTTATTTTCTATGTCATGTACGCGACTACAGCGCTCACAGAAAGACGATTTTTTTTTTAAACGAATTTCCATGAAAATTTTATTTCAGTACTTTTTTTATAATAAATTTTGAATGAAAACGCAACCAAAATTGATGATTATGAAAAAAAATTATTGGGGATATTTAAATTTAATTACAACAAAAAATTCAAGAAAAACAAAAATAATTTTATTGGCATACTTAGTAGTGCCCTCCATTGTGTCTACAACGGTTCGTATTGACCTTATTAAGGTTTTCCCATTGACCTTATTAAGGTTTTGACAAAGACTTGGGGGATTGCACCCCATTCCTAATCTAACGCAATCTTGAGGTCATTGTTGTTAGATGGTACCGGATTTCTGGCTCGGACGCTTCGGTTTAGTTCGTGCCATAAATGCTCAATTGGATTCATGTCTGGACTGAAGAAACCTACCCCTACGGCCATGCCAATTATTTTCACCGAAACATCGCATTTTACTGCTTTAATTTGAAAAGTACTTTATAGATTTTAATGATGTTGTTTTACGAAAATCGGGTTTTTATCGAAAAAAACGCCTTTTAGTACAATATAAATCAAATTTGGTTCAAAATCTCTATTTGAAAATTAGCAAGACATTATTTAATAATTAAACGAAAAAAGTATTAATTTCGGTCCGAAGGGACCTACAACTTTATCAAAAGCTATAATTGTTACTTTTTTCTAATAAAATCCCGATTATATAAAACCATATTAATATTTAAATTTGTGTATGCGAAAGTAACGGAATTAATTTATTTGAATTTTTACTACTCAGTCTAAAAATAAAATTCTATGTAAATTGAATAATATGTCGTCGGAGATCCAGATAGTTAATTTAACGCACATAAATTCGGATGATTCAATTTTAAATTTTACTCTTGTTACAAAATGCAATAGTGGTAACGTAGACTTTCCATAAAATAAATCTTTGTGTACGAATAAAAGAATCTTCGGACACTAACCCAAAGATTAATATTAATCACTAGTTTAATGAACAGACTTTTATTTTAATTTGCAAGCAAATTGTATTTGTAAATACGTCAATCAATTAGGAGGTCAATAAACATTTCTTACATAGATTTAATAAACACATTTTATTAAACACTTGGTTCTTATTTCGCAAAAATTAGGTTTTTGAATATTTTAATTAATAAGTTTGTTCAAAAATTTTAAAAGTAATTTTTTAACTTGACTTTTAAACTTTTTAAACAAAATATGTATTAATTAATATACTCAAAACCTAATTTTTGCGAAATAAAAAATAAGTGTTTAATAAAATGTGTTTATTAAGTGTTTTGCCAAGTGCCTACGGCAAATAGTGTAAAAAGTCTTAATAGGTATTATAGTTGATGCACTAAATTTAAGTTTTCGTTCCGATTTACTGCATTTCTCGCACATTTCAAGTGCAATGAAATCTACACGAGATACACATGCAAATTAGTAATTTTTAACTAAGCATGTTTACCGTACGCCTCGCGTAATCTAATCGGATTATTGATCGCTATATAAAAACGAGTGCATCGAACTGAAAATAATAATCAATCTCTACCGCAAAATGTTTATTTTTTGTTTTGCGCAAATCGCATCACATGATTTTCAAGTTATCTGTATACAAAAAATATGAGAGTTCAAAGTCACGTGTATCAGTGATCTTTCTTCATTATGCATTTTTGAAACTAATCAATATGACTTTAAAAATTTACGTCATAGGACTATATGTTTGACCTATACGACCCTGGATTATTTTTTTGTATATAAGACCCCTGTTTATATATTTATGAGCTGGCTGTAACTTTGGATACATTGAACTGTCCTGTAAACTAAGCGCATGTAAATTACAAAAGTAGTTTCTTTCATATTTATTTGTTTGTTTTTAATCTTTGCAATCTGTTCTAGGACGAATAACTCATCTATTCCGCGGTGCGCTACCCAAGTAACAATTTAGGCTTTAAATAAATTCTAGAAGAGCTTACAAAGCTGTTTTTTAAAGCCATTAGCAATTAATATTGTTCTAGCGTAGCAGCGTTTCTGGAGCTTATTTGAAACGTATATCGAGCAATTTTAGCTACTTTTAGAGCAATATTTTCCTTTTAAATGATCGTTGCATTAGCTTCCTTGGAGCTAATTAGTGTTGTTTTAGAAAAATCAGAAAGTCTTTTAGAGCCCTTGTTATAGAGCTTTATGTTTTTGAAAATTATCATCATTAATTTTAATAAAGCTTTTGCCTTTAAAAGAGTACAGTTATGTATGCGTTTATTGAAAATATAATTGAGACAATTTCTATATATAAGTATTTATATATAATATATATTGTGGTAAAATTTCTGCCCGGATACCTAACTTAAATTTTTTTAAATCTGTTTGGTGTTATAATTTTATGTCGAATTAATTTGATAAAATTAAATAAATTTAACATTAATAAAAGGAAATATTTTGTTTTTAATTTTCAAGTTTAAAGTGCCGTTTTTGTTTTACTGTGAAACTGTTCAAGATAGTTAACCAAATTTTAATGCTCCTCGAAAACTGTTTATATTTAAATTATAAATAATGAAATAAAATGCATAAAATATAAAAACCATTCACTGTTCTAAGCGTTTTACAATAAAAAAAAATTCATAATAAGATATATTTATTATTTTAGAATGCATTTCATTATTGATGAAATCGACTGAATATGTATTAATATAATAAAAACAAAAACTTTAACAATATTTATTAACATTATTCAAAAGTATCATTTTCGTTATGGCGAACTTTCTTGTGTCCATTGTTTTGCAAATGGTGAAAATGGTGCTGATCACTAATTACATTGATAAAGAGCTGTTATTTTCATACCATTCTCTTATACAACTATCAAGACTATTAAAGATTATTTTGTACCATTAGTAACCCTATTGTAGATCGAAAGAAAATAAAAATAATTTTTAAGAGCTAACTAACTCTATTGGTATTCGTTGTAATTTTGTCGCTTTAGAATATACATAATTGATGTTTATTTAGAGCTACAGGCTCTATTCAGTTACATTATAAGCACTAAATACAGCCCATCGTTTTGATATTTTGACATTTGGTATAGTGTCAATTGAATTTGAGAACGATACTTTCTAATCCGCGATGCCAATATTTTCCATTACCAATAGTACTCAATGTGACCTTATTAGGGGTTTCTAATAATGTCCGCGCATCCATAGGCAGTCCATCATCAGGTAATTTAGTTTTTCTTAATAGAAATAATAATTTATTAAGTGGTGCATGGTGCCTGGTGCCTGATATAAAATTCTGTGGCCAAATTTCTTAGATCTTCTCTAAAATTGTCATCACCTGCGCCATAACCTTCGCAAGAAGTTTGTGACATACACATTCCATATCGACATCAGCAGACTCTGGACCAATTTGTCACAACTTTCTGCCATTGTGCGATTAACACTTTCGCGATTTTCAATCGATAGTAGCGATAAAGCTGGAGTTCTTTCAACATTATTTATTTTAGTTCTATTAAAGTTAATTTGATTTTTTCTAATATAATATCTATGTATCTAATATAATATCTATGTACATATATACACTGCTAAGCTACTAATTACCAATAAAATTTCTCAAGTGCGCGCCTATAATTTAAAGCTGTCAGCTCTTTAGACGTATAAAAAACGTGACACCTCTTAAGATTTAATATTTTATTTAAAATGCTCTAATTGAACCATAATTATAGCTCTATTCGAACTTTTTTAAATAAAGCTAGTTGATTCAAGAGAGCTGTATTATAGCTGCTATTACTATAATATTACTAATTAAAAACTATTAGCTTCATAAGTTTAACTGCTCTAAAAAGTTATATTTTATGCTCTTAATTGGATGATAGAGCTAATAAATAGAGCTAAAAATTCTAATCGAATTTAAAGCTTAGAGTGGTGAAATTATCAACTATAGAGCAAATAATATTTTTACTAAAGCTTAGAAAGACTAAAACTTTGGAAATAGCGCTACGGTTGCCTTACTAGAACTAAAATAGAGCAACATCACAACTAACTGGTCTAACTAATGTTACTTGGGTATTCACGTCCTGCTGGCTGACGAATGGCTTTATGTCCGATTTACGCAGAAACATCTACCCTTTGTATAGCGCCATGTTAGCATATAGTATTGACATGGAAGAGGAGTGGGCCCGACCTCTGCACACCGGTCGTTTATTTAATAGCGGTAATGTTATTTATAATAAATTAAATTGAATGAATTTCTGGGTAAAACATTCACTTTACAGGGAAACTTTGTCGACTAAACTAAACGAAAAAGACGTACACAGTTAGTAAAGTGTTTGTATACAATACTTTACTTTAACTCTAGGTGACTACTAAACCTTTTCTATCTATAAATGCTTTTTCTTGTTTTTAGTTGTATTTCGACCCAAATCAAAAAAAAAAGTAAATCGAACCCCGAAGTGTGTCCACCCTTATAGCGAAAGCCTTTGAACCATATGGAGTGACTACAAATCTTTTCGATAAATTCTTTTTAGATAGATTTTTGTATTGTTGGTTGTATTTCGACCAAAATTCTCAAAACATCAATGTTTCGAACGTAAGTACTTTCCCTAAAATTTTTGACTTCAAATATATCCACCTCTAACGAAAGGCTTTAAACAATATTTCTCCATGCAATTTTAAAGCCAACATTCTAATCTTATTGGTAATTTAAAAGGCGTCAATATAGAATTAGCTTAAATGTGGCTTAAAGATTTAGGAGAAATATTCTGCATTGTCAATTTCCGTCGAAAATCTCGAAAAACGCTAATTTGATGATCAAATTAATGTTCAACAATACATGAATTTAAGCAGCAGTTAAAGTACAACTAGGATTCTATATCAAGGATGACCCGAGTTCTTTTAATCGGTTTTATCTACCAAGTGCATTATAAAGTGCAAAACGATACTCTACATCCAAACAGACGACTGTAATAGCTTGTGTTTCGAAATTTATCAACGAACTTCCTATAACTAATCACTTGAAAGGTATAGCAAAGAAACAATAAGGTTACCATAGATTTCTCTTTTTTATAAATCGAGAGATAAAAATCAGTTGAGCAAAAAACTTCTGATAATTCCAATTATACTGTTTGTATTGGAGGTGAACCTAAGTTCAACCTAGATTGAACCTTCAATATAAACAGCAAAAGTTAACCTGGAGTTAACTCGACTCAATCCAAAAAATTTCTTGGGTCGGGCCGAAAAACAACAACAAAAATAAAACTAAAATAAAAAAAAAACAATAAAAATTATTAATTTTATTTTTTTTTGTGTGAGCAGTGGTATCTAAATAGGAAAGCATATTTTTGTGATTTTTTCGATTTTAATTTATTAAGTTTTCCCTAAAATTAATTGCATTAATCTAAATCTAGACATTTTTAAAAATTTTTGGACTCGATCCAAAGACAACTCTGCCAATATAAACACTAGAAGTTAACTACAAGGTCAACCTGAAGCTAACTACACTCATAGTTAGTTAGCTTCAGGTTGACCTTGTAGTTACACTACACTCGTCGTTGACTCGACCCGCAATGTAAATCGCATAAATGTCATGATTGGATTTGTGACTTTACATTGCGCGCAGAAATTTTTTACTCAACACATTTTTATCTCTCGATTTATAAAAAAGAGAAATCTATGGTAAACATATTTTTCTACGGCTATAGATTACAACCATGGTTTCATAAACATTAGACATTTAAATTTTAGCAAATAATAATTTTAATTATTTACGAGAGTTTTTAAATTACGTATACCTACACTACATATTTATTTAGTTTTTAGATTGCAACTGCCGGAATATGATTGGTCATTAATATAATTTAAGTTAATGATCAAGTTGAAGCTTATTTTTTTTCTTTTCGATAAAGTTTTGTAACGAGTTCAATATCGCGTAGTTCGATATCGCTTTGAATTAATTAATTAATTCAGTACTAAATTTGGGAAGGGAAATATTAAAAACATAATTTAAGTTAAGGTTGGTGCAAAGTTATGTAAACCTTGTTTTTAAAAATGCGTGATTTAGTGAGGTTTAACTATTTAAGCGAGACAATTTGATATATGACCTAGGGAGCGCACGCTATGTGTATTTTATTTTATCTATTAATAGGATAACACATTCCCGATCAAAACAACAACAACAAGCAATTATTTTCTGTACACGACACGATTTTATATGTATACTACCTAGAACTATCCACTATTTGCACAAAATAAAATAAAACTAATTGGCCATTTGTACATATTGGACATACATATGTACGTATAGTATATCAAAAAAATGTAAACTAATACTATCATTGAATCACAATTATGCTTTAAAAATTAAATAAATTACAGCAAAACATTTATTATGAAATTTAGTTAAATATTTGTCAATATAAAAAAAAGAATAATGTGTTAATGTTTACGAAGCGCAAGTAATAAATTAATATTGATACTTTAAGAGCAGCTCAATCGTAAGCGAAGTTAAACAGCGATATTGGAAAACCAATTAAAGATAGAAACAATATCTGGAACTATGAGTATCGATGAGATAAGCGTGGATGATTTAAGCACGCATAGTATAAGTTGCAGCAGTTATAGTGGTGTTAAAAATGATCGCATCGCCGAAGGATTAAAACATTTGCCGAATTGGCCGCCAGTGAATATTGAATTTCAAGATTTAGCTTATTCGGTTCCAGATACGAACGATGGTGAGTAAATTTAGATTAAGTGTTATTGAGCTAATATATATTTTACATAGTGCACAACGTACTGTATATGTCGTCGTTGAGCTAGGATTATAGGATATTATGATGAAGTTTTTATATTTGTAAAAATGCATTTTTTACATTTCTAATCTGAAATTACATATAAATTCTTTCCCCAATTCCCAATTCCCGGGAATCACTAGAATAGTAGCCACTGACGATGACCTGTAACAAGTCGAAATTGATCGAGTGATTTTTTAAACTTTTTGAACAAAGTTTTTAATTAAAATATTCAAAAATCTAAATTTTTGCAAAATAGCAAAACAAGTGTTTAATAAAATAATATTAATTAATATAGAAATTCATTTATGTTTTAGAATAACATAACATTTTCAACGTAAGACAGATGCTATGCGCCAATAGTCTATAATACATACGGTCTTAAAGCACCTTTGTGAATTGGTTACATATTAGTATTACACTCACCGAATGAACAAATTAATTTTACTACCTGTTATCGATTTTCATTAAATTTCAATGAAATGTATTATGTAAGCAACGATCCTTAACTAGCAGTCTATTACAATCGAGTGGTTTATTGTAAAATTCACTTTCGCCATATTAAATAGTTAAAAGGAGAACTTACATTTACATATATTTATTTATTGAAAGAAATCGAGTACATATAATTCCAAATAAGAATGCAAAAATACAACATCGTATAGAGCCTTCTAAATGTAAGAGCCATAAGACTGCTATTTTTTCATGAGCTTTCCTAGAGGGTAGGCTTTTTGCTCATTTTTATACCAATCAGTGTATTTCCATATTTTTTTAGAAGCTTTTTTCTATTTAAAACTTAAATGCTTCGTTTCAATTTTTAATTTGAATGGTTAGTTGAATTTTCAGGAAAAGCTTATTTTAAAATTGAGTTAATATGTCGAGTTAACGCAAAAAGATTTAAATTGGGTGAGCGGCATATAATCCTTCATTTCATATACTCTTAGTTACTAAATCTTCTATTATTGTAAAAATCGCCTAATTGCAAAATCTCCTAATTACAAAATGTCCTATATAAAAAATCCCATAATTTTATAATATCCTTATTACAAAACCATCAAATCGTTTTTTCAATCAGTTGATTGTTTTTGGAACGGCTGCCACACATGCACAAAATTTGTAATGTTTGATTCTTTAAAATTGGACTAAGATCGGTAAATCAGATGCTGTATAAGATAGCAGAAATTTCCAGCAGAAAAAATGCGTTTTTGCTCGTCATCGCTAGAGGCATCACTATCACAAAAATGAATTTTTTTCTGCTGATATTTTTTGAATCCAGCAGAAAATTTTTGAAATTTTTAAGCAAATTAGTAATTCTCACCAGAAAGTTTTAAGATAAATCAAAGAATTTATGAAAAGTAGAGCCAATATTTGTTTAAACGTTTTGAAACGAACAAATTTAGTTTTCTGTTGTTGTAAGGAATGTTAAGTGTAAGGACTCTCAAAATATACTAAACTTACCATAATCATCATAATGCAAGTACAGGGCAAAATAAACTAAATCGCTTGCGTTGATAGCACTCCATACATTTCTGAAGTCATTTTAATGTGAAATGTTTTCAGTTTTTTAAATGACTTCAAAAATGTATGGAAGGCTTTTGACGCCAAGTATGAATCTTATGTTGCTCATATATATAGATTATGATCTCAGCTACCATAAAAACATACACCCAGGGTAGTTACTTGGGAGTTTTTCTAACACTTTTGTTAAAAATCTGAAAAAATTTCACATTAAAATGACTTCAAAAATTTTGTGCGATGTATTTGTGATGATGTTGTTGACGATGTTTTGTGTTGATGTGCGTGGGACCAGAATTTACTAAAGAAGTTAAATTTTTATAAAACTTAATTTTAAATTTGATTTAAGAGAAATTTGCGGCATCACCCTTTATAAACTTACTTTACTAACCTACACAACTAAATTTATGTTCAAAAATTTTCCAATTACCACGGTTTCTTATAGTAACTCAATAAAGCTTCCCCTCTATTCAAAGCTCTCATTTTAATATTACGGCTCTTTAAAATTGTAGATGGCTTTGATATTATTCATTGATTAATTGATTGATTGACTGAGTGTAATGTATGACCGGCAATTTAGCGAGCCTCCGGATGACGCCGCGCCCGTCATACACCTTTAATACATTTAACAAGATGGAAGGATAGGATAGGCTTGTTAAATATGACCGAATAGATCCGGTTACAGTTACCTAAGTAGTCATTACATAAAAACATCTTTTATCCGGAAATCTATTATCCGGAATAACATCTAATATCCGGAAAACTTTTTTGTCGTATTCTTTTATTTTCTCTTTTATTTACCTTATTTTTGTAGTTAGTAAATTGTCAGTTGAAAATATAATGTAAACTAGCACAAGACAGCACAATTATTTTTGATTTTTTTGATGTTGCAGTAAATTTCCTGAAATAAAACGTCATTGAAAAAAAATCATCATATTTAGTCCAAAGACTATACACTATATCATATGTAACCTAAACTGGATAGGTAACATGATGAACAAACTCTAGTTACCCAAATTAGAGTGGGTAATTTTTTTGTGTGGACTGACCCAGTGCACCTAGAATACTACAGGCCACACTGCTTTAAAAATTTTGCAATATGACATCATTTTATGTCGTCGGTTCTTTCTTTCTCTATTATAGGCACCACTAAACTTAAAAAGATTGTTTTGATTTTTATTTGTGTTTAAGCTGTCATATTGTAGGTATTAACTCATAATATTATTATAAAATTATGCATTCTAAGTTGTGTTAAATATGTAAACACATATAAAATGTGTACACATTTCGTGTAATTTACAAGAAGACATTTAACCTTACTTTTAGCATTAGTACAAATTTTTAGTTTTTCTGTTTATTTTTTTCGTTTTTTCTTTTTATGAACATGACTGCTGTATACAGTTCAAAGAATGAACTGTAGACATAAATTTAATGACATAGCAAGCAGTGTGGCCTGTAGTATTCTAGGTGCACTGACTGACCCCACTTAGGTCGATGAAAAATGTGATGTAAACGTCACCAATCTAAAGGGTTCTTGCATCATAAAATAGATGTCGATAGCGGCAATACTTTTATTATTATTCAATAGATGGTGTACATAAATTTTGTTTTGTGACTCAAATGTAGCCTATAATTCTTGCGTTGTTAACGGTTGCTAGGTGCTTCATGATGTAAACTACCTCATTGTCATGAGTTAAATTATACTTGAATAAAATAAATGTAAAGTGGCATTAACCAAATTGGTTTGGATCTTTTAAAACAAATTAAATCAAAATGAAATTGTTGCCCCGACAATGTTTGCCGCGACTTTTCGAGCCAGAAAAAAAAAATGCCATTTACTCATAATATACTACCACAAAAAGTAGAAAATTAACTGCCTTCCATTTGTAACTCCCAGGGTCATTCTGTATAATACATAAAACCCTTACAAAAATTGAGAACGTCCTCAAGTTCTTTCTTGGCAGCTTGGTTTTGGGGGGGGGGGGGGGGGGGGGGTGGGGGAAAGGGGGATTAATTTTCTATTTTTTGTGGTAGTATATTATGAGTAAATGGCCTCTTTTTTTTGCTGGCTCGAAAAGCCATAACCATTGTGAATGTCATTGTAAATAATATTCGTGTACAAAAAAGCCAAAATCTTTAAATTAATAATACAGACGAATTTAAACTTCTTAATCAATTTACAACAGTATTAAATAAATTATAAATCATAAAATGAACGACCGATAATTGTATATCCAACCTACAACAAATTAAACAAAACCTTTTGACATTTACAGTATCCCGATTAATCTAGAAAATAATTTAATTAAAGAAGTGCCATGATCTCCGAAAAACTGTCTAAGTGCCTAAGTGCATATAATTGTATATCCAACCTATAACAAATTAAACAAAACCTTTTGACATTTACAGTATCCCGATTAATCTAGAAAATAATTTAATTAAAGAAGTGCCATGATCTCCGAAAAACTGTCTAAGTGCCTACTGTGATATTTAACATTTTACATGACATTCACAATGTTTACGACTATTCAAGTCATTAAGAAACAAAGGGGTTATCTATTTCGGGGGTTAAAAAGGGGGGGGGGGGGGGGAGTTAATTTTCTACTTTTGTTTAGTAGATATATCATATATTACAAGTAGATGATCTCTTTGTTTCTTGATGATTTGACTAGTCGTAAACATTGTGAATCTCATGTAAAATATTATGTCTATTAAAAGCTGAGAAAAGAACACTTTAATTAAAACTTAAATATAGACATATTTCAAACTTCATAAACGACTAATAATATTTATTACAATTCTAAAAGAACGCCCGCATTCACTCAGCTGGTGAGTTAGTAATTCTTTCGCCACTTGTGAACTAGGTATAAAGTCTGATGACTTCTCTTAATAAACTGACAAAAACAATATTATAGTTGAAGATATATCAATCATTTAAGCACACGGCAAACTCTCTTACTGCCAGCCATTTAAATATTTTCTAAATTAATATTCAGAACAAGTGATTGAAATTGTACTGAAATTATATTATAAATTATTAATAATTGATTAATTAATTAATTAAGTAATAAAAGTGTAACCGGCCACCAATCATCTAAATTAAAATGAAATGTGTACCCGTCAGATTGAAAGTACATATGCATTATGTATAGATAGTCTTTTGTGAATTCAATTCAGTAACATAGTCTGAAAACAAAAGTAATCGACTAATTTCATGAAAGGGTCAATTAATTCTAAATAAAGGTGAATTAACTTTCATTCGGTCGTCGATGGCAATTCAATCGTATCATACAATTAATCTGAAAATTGTATGTAGCACACTAATTTCATTTTTATTTCAAAATTATCGATTACTGAAAGCTGTAATTAAAAAATTTCCAATCGAATGATGAACGCATATTTTGTGATTATGAGAAAGAAACACAAGATTTAGACGAAATTTCCTGTTTTTGAACTATACATCGTAAATACGATTACAAATGCTTATGTTTGTTGTTCATTACAATGTTTATTTACTAAATAAACTAGTTTGTAGAATATATTTCGCTAAATCGAACAAAGGTTGGAATCGTAATACGATTAAGTTTTTTTACAAATGACACTTACGTCATTTTAGGATGATTGATAATAATATAGCGTTATCACTTAGTAGACTTTGAAAGTTCAGCGTAATTATACGGTTATGGTATGTGCTAAGGCGATATAGTACAGGAAATTATTTTTCATGACATATTTTATTTGTCATACTAATTATTAACACTATGGTCATCCTTGGACCTGCCAACTACTCGTATATTATGTGTATTATACCATTACGTTAACAAAAATAATTTTTTTCACTTTAAATTATTCGATAAATTGCAAACCAATTAACCTGTAGCACTGAATATTGAATTCAAATTTCTTACATTGCAGGTAACAAAGTTATTTTAAAAAATATAAGTGGACGATTTCAATCATCTCAGCTAACTGCAATATTAGGACCGTCTGGCGCTGGGAAAAGTACTTTACTTAACGTGCTTGCCGGATATAAATGTCCTGGTGCCACCGGGACGATAAATATCAACGATCGACCACGTGATATGAAAACGTTTCGAAAAATGTCACGTTACATTATGCAACAGGATGCCTATCAGCCAATGTTAACGGTGCAAGAAGCTATGATGATATCGGCTGATTTAAAATTAGGAAACGAATTAACGCAACATGAAAAGGCTGAAATAATTGATGAAATTTTAAGTTTACTTCGATTGAGCAAATCGCGAAATACAATGGGACATAAATTATCAGGTGGTGAACGTAAACGATTATCAATAGCATTGGAATTAGTAAATAATCCACCTGTTATATTTCTCGATGAGCCAACTACTGGGCTAGATGATTTATCGTGTTCGCAATGTGTAGCGCTGCTGCGAAGAATTGCACATGGTGGTCGCACGATTATATGCTCAATACATACACCGTCTGCAAAAATATTTGCGATGTTCGATCACGTGTACATCGTCGCCTCGGGCCAGTGCGTGTTTCAAGGGAGCGGAGAGTATTTGGTTCCATTTATGAAATCGGTTGGGCTAAATTGTCCTATTACCTATAATCCATCAGATTTTGGTAAGTACAAAATAAACTCATACTCCGACGATAAATTTATCAATTCTACTCATATCTAATCAAATTTAGGCTGTAAATTCACCAATACATATATATATATATACATATATACATATATATATATATATATATATATATATATATATATATATATATATATATATATATATATATATATATATATATATATATATATATATATATATATATATATATATATATATATATATATATATATATATATATATATATATATATTATATATATATATATAATATATATATATATATATATATATATATATATAAATAAAAATAAAATACTTACAGTGATCGAAGTATCATCAGGTGAATATGGATCGGAATATCTGGAGAAAATGGTTCATAATGCGGAAAATGGTAAAATAATTCAATGCATCCACGAGGTCAAACACAGACAGATTATCATGAGAAAAGTAGATCGCAGATTATGCAATTTGAGGAAGAGATTGGCCCACGGCATTTAAAAGCGAATACAACCGCCTGGCAGCAATTTAGGATATTGCACAAGCGAATGACTAAACAAATGTGGCGTGATTCAACCTACATGAAACTACGATTTATTAATGCATATACTATTAGGACTTTTAGTAGGCGCTTTGTTCGTAAACATGGGTAATGATGCCTCTAAAACTCTATACAACTTCGGCTTTTGTTTTACAATCGTCATTTTCTTTATGTACATACCTATGATGCCTGTGCTGTTAGAATGTAAGTAAATCAATTTAAACTACATATATTGTAGCAAAGTATGTTTAAAAAAACAACGTGGCATAAAGTACAGTTAAAAAAGTACCTATTCGAATCGAAGTTTTAAAATTTACTTAAACTTCTTATACTCATTCTGTAAATTAATTTCAAACGAGCTAACGTGTTCTTTATAACGAAACTCATAAGTTCCGAAACAAACACGAATCAATCGACGTCCACATTTGTTTTGCTTTGCGCATTTTTTTGATTTATGTGTGTGTGTAAAAAAAATTATGGTTTTTGATTTATTCGTATTCGCTTGGAGTTTTGATTTAACTGCCATCTTGCGGCTATATAAAGTAGGCCGTTTTTATATTTTTCAGCTACAAACTTTTAAATAGTAAAAACATCTTCTAACACGGCTTTCTCGAATTATTTAATGTGTATTATAAAATATAATAAAACTCGAATAAGTTTGGGGTAAGCCAAGTGTGTGGCAGCTTGCAAAGGAGAAATATTCTAAGGGAAAATACTTCAATGAGTTGTATCCTCCAATTAAGAAACCGAAACCCGCTCCCAATAAATGTGATATTTCAGAATTACCTACTGGATCTCCTTTACGATTAATGATGCTTGAATCAGCCAAAGGTTACAATTAACAACATAACAAATACTGAAACATATTTAAAAATTATGTATGCACTTCTATTTTCTATATAGATGTCAAACGAAATCTATAAAATGTCCTATTTATTTCCAAATTTCGACACGGCGAGCAGTACCTGTAATTTTGTTCTCCCTTCCACACAAACGCTCTAAGCGAATAGCAAAAAAAGTTTTTTATTAAACTGCTTCCTTGTTTGAAAAAAAATATTTTTCCTCTTGAAACAAAAATAGCCCAAAAACGACAAATAAACAAAGTGTCCTTGAAATATTTATTTTTGTAGTAGTACGAGAATCAGTTGAATCAAAAAAAATGTTCTGAGGCTGTGTGCCAAACTTTAGGTAAATCGTATACTACGGTAAAAAGTCAATTTTAGGACAGATTTTTAAATCAGTTTGCTATTGACGATTGGAACCGTGATTTTAAACTCTTTTTCATATGGAATCAAAAATATTAAAATTTGCCGCTATATTTTTAGTCATTTCGTGAGCGCTGGGTGGTCATATTTTACATGGCATCACAGCTTTATTTTATTCCACTAGGTGGTGTTTTCTCTACATTACCAATCGTCAATTAACGACTGTTAAAGTTGGGAATGTGACATCTAGCGCATTAAAAATAAGCTCATTGCGGATTTTTTCCATGAAATTTTAGCATGGCATACTTTATGAAAATAAAAATTAGCATAAAAAATGTCCGGAACAAGCTTATATTTTTTGCCGTCAGATCCACTTATTGATTCTATAGAATTGCGTATAGAGTTTTTGTCTATAAAGTTTTGAAAAATTTTTCCGAAAAATTTACTTAAAATTGATCTTTACCTTAAGTTTGACAGACAGCCTGAAAAAAGAATCAAAAATTTCCCCGCCACGAAATTAGTTTGTAGGTGAAGGGGAAAGAAGCGAGAAAGAATCACGACGAAAGAATCAAAGTGTGGAACCGCGGAATAGGTTGTATGCATACTCTAAAAGTAATTGTTTTTGTTTGTATAACTTTCTATTTATTTTTTTCTGTTGTATGTCATCTTATTGCGTAAGGTGTTAGCAACACACACAAACCCCATTATTGCCGTTAATCACCTAATTTCTAATAATTGAATGAATATGTTTGCATTTGTTTGATCATCTACTGCTTAATCTCACAATTAAGGAAGGAATTGAAATTTTTATGAAAACCTCCGAATAATGGAATGTATATAGATGGCGAGTTTGAGCAGAAAACAATTTTTGGATAGTTCAAACTGCTTTCTACTTAAGCGTTACATTTCAGAAAAACACAAGGAGAAAAAAATAATAATTATTATGTTTTTGTTTTCAGTTCCACAGCAAGTCCAACTATTGAAGCGAGAACATTTTAACCGATGGTATCAACTAAAATCATATTATTTTGCAATGGTTGTGGCAAAACTACCATCACAAATAATTTTAGGATCAATATATATGACGATGGTGTATTATTTTACGGATCAACCGCGGGAATGGCATCGAATGGCTATGTTCTACTCTATATCGCTTTTGACTTCGGTAACCTCGGAAAGTCTTGGTTTAATGGTGGCATCCCGATTAAGTATTGTAAATGGAATGTTCGTTGGTCCAGTTTGTACCGTACCACTTATATTACTAGCTGTATATGGCATTGGATTTGGCGAAGGTGTGTTAATTCCATCGTATGTTAAAGTTTTAATGTCTTTAAGTTATTTACGTTACGGTTTGGAGGGACTGATCGAAGCAATATATGGTTTTAATCGAAATGATATGGTGTGTCCTGATGATGAAGTTTACTGCCAATGGTCGAAAGCCAAATATCTTATGGTCAATATGGGTTTCAATGATAATAATATTATTGTATCATTTGTGGCCATCATTGTATTCTATTTGACATTTAACTGTGTGGCGTTTTATCTTATTAAACAAAGGTTGTCTGTAAAGCGTAAGAACTTTTTAGCAGTACAATATATTGGACGATTTGTTAAGACACATTTAAATTTTACATCATATAAATATTAATGACATTACCATTAAATATTTTAATTACCTAGTTTTATATTATTTAATATATTAGTACAAATGAATGCTCCTCGAATAAATTTAAGATTATTTAATTATTATTACCTATTAAAATTTTGCAATTGTTATTATATACTATGGGCCAAATAAAATTATTTTTCGATATTTAAACCTTGATTTAACACGTCCGTTGAAAATGTACGTTTCTGTGGTTGATGTAAGTATATGTAGGAAGAAGTTGAATCACATAGCGCACGCGGTCTAAATTAAACCATATGTTATGTTAGGAATTACGAGTTCGAGTTAAAAATAACCAAATTCTAAATAACTAGTTTTTATGTTATCAATATGTATCGAAATTATATTACTAATTTGGTATTATAAATGATATTTAATCGGATTATAAAATGTAGATCTCCCCGCTGAATACAAAATTTCTCATCTAAAAAAAATTGAGATAATCACACTCTCCATTCTGTTCCTTAACTTTAAAATTTTCCTGCATTTATACCTATTTACCATTTTTAGAGGCTTTGTAAACACTGGCGAACATGTATAGTATGCTTTACAGCTATATTTTATTCCGATATGAAGTGTTCTAAATTTCAAATTCTCAACTGCTTATATTTTTTTAACTGAAAAAAATCCAAAACTGTTCTTTTTTTTGACTCCTCCTTTATTTTAGTGCTTGATTCATGCAAAATTATGTTTAAGTTGGTGCGATTTTTGATGGTAATTCTGAGTTTTTAATAGCGATCTGTATTTCTATTTATAATTTAAAACTGTAGAACGGGTGTCAAGATTTTACCCATATAAAATTCTCAAAATAAGAACCCGCCAAACCAGTTATTCTTTTTGTATGATGTGACGTTTTAATTTTGCGCAGTAAAACTATTAATTTTTAAAATTATTAATTGAAATACGTTAAAATAACAAAAACATTATAAAATAGTATGTGGTTTATGTAGTGGTGCATTATTTGATAATAAAAATTACAGACTTTTATATAAAATGAAGTGTATTGTGAAAATATGCCAAAATACGCCTGAGAAACAAAATACAGAAAGGAATATCTTACCATCAGCAAGTTTACCAAGTGTTTATATAAAATAAAATGTAAATGGTGTTAAGAAGCTAGTGATTTGTAGTAAATCCTTAATTTAAGTTATAAATCAGGAAAAATTAAAGAAACAATTTTGGTTGTTGGCGTGGGGTTCTTATAGATTTTTATGTTTTTGTAATCCCGTTGATTTAGATGCTTTCTTTTTTACCCTCCGAATTTGTGACACTTGACAGTTGCTTACACTCATTCTGTAATTTTAAATTCTTTGTTTATTTCACTTTACTTCATTTATTTTATTACTCATTTTGTACAATTCGCCCATTTTTATACTGAAAAAAAATTTACAAACTTCGCATTGTATTTACGCGAGAAACAAACCAAAATATAATTTTACTTTATTATAACTTCACTTACAGTTAATAGATGGCATGGCGACCTACCAATTGTATAATTCATCAGTCATTAATAGATGGCATCGTATATCCCTTTTCCGGCCTGTGTACACACTTGTGCACGTAAATTTCAATGAAACAAAATTCTTGAACTCGATACTGCATAAATAAATTATTTGCTTAAATGTGCATGTGTTTTCATTTAAATACAAGAATTAATTTATATTTAAAAGCTTATTTTCTAATGTTTTCGGTAAATATTTTTCCGTCTTTTTCAATTCCAGTAAATTTTCAGTTGAAAAAATGTAAACGTTGTGTGAGGTTCTAATAGATTCCCTTTTACAAATTTCCACTTGACTTTTGTCATAAATGTGAAAGTTTTTAGAAATAGAATCTTTACTACTTTACCACTATTATAAAAAAGCGAATTGTTTCTTACATTTCTTAGAAATAATTTATTTTATTGTATTTATTAAACTACAGTTAAAAGCTATGACTTTATAAATTGCACATTAATTAAAATGTTCCACGATCTTCCTTAGTTGGCATAATTATGTTTAACGGTAACACGATATAGCAGAATCGATAGATAATTCTTAGCTTGTCGAAGTTGCTGCAACTTTTTTTCTTCGACATATATGCAACACAATTTCACCAACTTTAACACTTTTAAACATTTGAACCGCTTCCGAATGAGATAGATTATCACATATTTGGCCATTAATGGCTAAAATTTCATCACCCTCTTTTAAGTTACCTTGTTCGGATGCCTGACCCGTTGCTAAAATACTTTTAACGAAAATACCAATTGCACCGCGTGGACTGTCTCGCCCACCAACAATCGTAAACCCCAGTGATTTATTACCAGGACCTTTTTGGTATACGATGGTATGAAATTTCCAGGCCGTTGATCGTGGTCTTCTAGGTAAAGTACAATAATTTGTATGGTGTTCCACAAACTCTTCCGTTTTTTTGGCGTTTCCATCGTGACCCACATTACTATCCTCGGAATCCAGTTTATCACATAAATTTTGTATGCTTTTAGCATAAAATTTTATGTTACCGTTCATCGAAAATTTTGTTGAGTCGTCACATTTTGATTTATACGATTTCAGGTCTCCGTCATTACTTTGTGAATTGCTATTTGACGAGCTAATTAAAGACCTACGAAACAATTTATTAGAGATGATCGAGGAAGGTACATGACTTTTTGTGAAATGCGATCGCTTGTACATTTGATTAATTGAATTATTCGATACTGTCGAGATCGAATCGGTGTCATCATCACATGTTGACGATCGCGATTTTAGTGACGTTTGGGTAGCGAATTTTTTAGTATTCAGCTTTCCATCGATTCTGAAATTTAAACAAAAATTAATATATACCGGTCGAAAGATTATTATTCTGTAGCATTTAATATACTTAATTGTCTTTGTTGTGAAATCGTCATTATTTTCGTCACGAATGTCGTGTTCCGATGAGTAACGTGATTTATCGCAGTTCGTATCCACAGCGCGACATATTACTAAATTAATATCGTTGTTTGTTGATATCAGGCACGGTAGAGTTAACAAATCGTAAACTTGCTGCAAATTTAAATTGTACAACCGCTTGCCCATTACATCGATAATTTCATCCCCTTGTTGCAACAACCCGTTTCTAAAATGGAAATTACATAATATCATTAGTATGGTATGTATTAACAACAGATTGGTAAACTCTAATATATTTACTTTTCATTTACACTTCTTAGATTTATTTTTACTTTTTAAATCAAGCACACACACATTTTAAAGTGTCCTATGAGACAACCACTTTAAATGGCAGGAGCAGGTAAGCTGTAGAGATGCAAATTATTATCTATACCATATATGACTTTATCTATGGAATATACGCCAGTTAGTGAGTAATTAAAGACAGTTGAGACCATCATGTCGTTAGATGAGGAATAAATTATTCTATGAAAATGTAGGGGGGGGGGGGGGGGGATGGAGATAAACAAATATTTCGTTAACATCAGACCTCTCTACATCCAGTTTTGAATAGTGTAAACGAATTTAAATAGGTAATCAAAATTTCGAACTTTAACCGTTATCTTTATACATATAATTTAATATATACCTATAGGCATAGTATCTGTACGTACTTTAAAGTATTGGTACAGTTCGGGGGTAAAATTACTATAATTATAAATGAAAAAAGTTTCATCGATAAAATAACTGTAAATGGTTTGAAATGACGAGCGGAAAGAGTGGCAAAGTGATAATCTGCCTGGTTGAGACAAAGATTCAAAAAAGAACAGTATCGATCGGAGTCTCTAGATACGGAGCAACGTCCATTGGTATACAGCCTTACCTGTGTTCATAGATCTTGTAAAAGTGTTTTTTCTCCGATACTCTGGTACCAATATAACACATAGGTGGGGCTCTTAAGTATAGTAGAACCGCAATCAAGCGTAGTAATGACTTAAAACAGATTAGTGCCCGCCGTTTTCTTTCCGGCCATCACCCCAATCAGCAACCGTCGTGCAGAAACGATCCATTTTATAGGCAAGGGCACGCTTAAGGCGCACAATCGAACTCTGTCGTTTTTGTCGTGGATGGTACAAAGGGCGAAGTCCGAGATTCATACCTCCTCGCGGTGCTCTCTGGGTAACGCTAAATGAATCAGGCGGTGTAGTGGAGACGAACAGACTAAATCCTGTTTATAGTCATGGACACTACATGTCAAGGCGGGTTATTGGCGCCTCAAAACCAATACCAAATCAGCGTCTGTTCTCCAGGTTAGGTGCGGCTGAAGCGGGCGTCTGTCTTGTATCAAGCGGCTCGCTATATAAATGTGTTCAAGGTAGGACTGGATGCCTTAAGATTATCACCAGTACGTGACCCACACACGTAACAAGCGGGTTGAGCGGCAGGCCAACAACCTTCCCTCATAAAAACCATTTAAGTTATGAACCCTGAACAAAGGCCTCGGATTACCATATCGGATTCATCACAAACTCGACCTCGGAAATTGTACACGGACAACGCTTTAAAAATGGGAACATGGAACGTGCTTAGCCTCTTAAGACCTGGAGATCTCCAGAACCTTTCGAACCAAGCCAAAAGTTACACATTAGACGTACTTGCACTACAAGAGCTTAGATGGTCTGGGAGTGGGATCCACGACACCACCAATGGTTACACTCTTCATTACAGCGGCCATCAGAGCGGAGGAGAATTTGGAGTTGGCTTCCTCATCCATCGGCGCGTGAAGCACCATATCATCGATTTCCGCCCTATCAACATGCGGATATGCACGGTCAGACTTCGCACTAATAAATTTAACATCACGATCGTTAATGTGCATGCACTCACCGAAGATAAATCAGATGACATCAAAGATCTCTTCTTTGTCGAGCTCGAGGAAGTCATCAACAACATACCGCACCACGACATTAAAACCATCGTGGGCGACTTTAATGCAAAAATCGGTAGAAGTGCAGAAAATACAACGCACATCGGTCCTAACAGCCTGCACCTAACTAGTAACAACAACGGCCAACGCGTCACCGACCTGGCAATAACGTACAACTTAGTTGTATCAAGTACGTTTTTTCCACATAAGAGAATTCACAAAGTAACGTGGAGATCGAATGATGGAAGAACGGAAAACCAAATCGATCACGTCATGGTGTCCAAGAGACACTCCACCAGCATATCTGACGTTAGATCTTACAGAGGTGCAGATATGGACAGCGATCATGTGCTTGTCATATTTAAATATAAGTGCAAACTGTCATCAACCTTCAATAGACAAGCACAAAAAACCGTTCGATGGAATGTCGATGCTCTAAAAGACCAAGCGTCACTGCAGAGTTACCAATCAGCTGTCACTAACTATTTAGAGCGGCCCAGCGACAACGAAGGAGCTCCTCCTAATATACAGGAGCAGTGGCACGCTATACAGTCAGCCATAACCACCGCGGCGCAAAACACTATCGGCAGAAGACCGCTGAGATCCCGCAATGATTGGTTCGATGATCAATGCCGCCTGGTCGTCGAAAATAAACGAAAGCTTCGTGAAAAATGGTTGGCTCGCAACACGAGAAGCACTCAGGCAGAATATCTACGCGCAAGGAAAGCCACGATTAAATTCCTTCGACAAAAGAAACGCGATCATATGAGGTCATGCATCGAAAACATCAGCTTCCAAGCGGAAGTAGGAAATTCAAGGGACTGTTTTGCTAATGCCAGGAATCTCACTAAAGACTTCCACCCAAGAAGTACAGCCATAAAAGATGGGAATGGAGAATTGAGAACAAACGTGGCTGATGTTCTCTCAGTATGGCAAACCTACTTTCAAAGTCTGCTAAACCGGAATGACGAAGTGACCCCCATTAGAGCAATAGCTCCTCCAGGTGATGAGGTCTTCGTCGAATATCCCACAGCAGAGGAAGTAGACGCAGCTATTAGTCGATTGAAAAACGGCAAGGCACCCGGTCTCGATGGAATCCCCGCAGAATTAATCAAACTCGGAGGCGCTACTCTTGCAACAAGTTTATACGATCTCGTCGTTTGTATTTGGGACCAAGAAGAGTTGCCGGAGAATTGGAAGACCGCACTCATATGTCCGTTGCATAAAAAAGGCGACCGTCTTAAATGTGAAAACTTTCGTGGCATAGCTCTATTGAACACTGCTTACAAAGTGTTGGCTAATGTTGTACTTGCCAGACTCATCCCTTTCGCCGAAAACATCATTGGCGACTATCAGTGTGGTTTTCGTCCCAACCGATCGACCACTGACCAGTGTTTCACCATGAGGATGATCTTGGAAAAATGTTGGGAGTACAACATAACCATACATCAATTATATATAGACTTCCGGCAGGCATATGACAGTATAAACCGCGACAACCTTTGGGCCGCGCTCATATGCCTAGGTATTCCAGAGAAACTTGTTTCTCTGTGTAAATTAACAACGTCTGGATCTGCATATAGAATTGTAATTGAAGGATCTGTGTCAGGCTCCTTTCAAATAACATCTGGTTTTCGACAGGGAGATGCACTCGCGCCTGTGCTGTTCAATTTGGCGCTTGAGTACGTAGTGAGGAGGGGCAACATTGAAACTTCGCGCTGTATATTCAATAAATCAGGCCAAATTCTTGGATATGCAGATGATATCGTGCTTCTTGGCCGAAGACCTAGCGACATCAAGGACAGTTTCATACCGCTCAATCGCTGCGCAAGAAGACTTGGTTTGGAGGTGAACAGTACCAAAACGAAATTTTTAACAACACCCAGGAACATCTCTATGGCAAATCTCGAAATTGGCGACCATAATTTTGATAGCGTCGAAAATTTTAAATACCTCGGGTCACTTATAACATCATCAAACGACATGCAGGCAGAAATAAAAGCCCGAATCGCTGCCGGACAACGAGTTTTCTACGCGCAATCAAAATTATTGCGATCTAAGCACCTATCGCAGTCGTGCAAGCTTGCACTTTATAAAGCACTGATAAGACCTGTGCTGACTTTCGGAAGCGAGAGCTGGACCATGACCTCTAACGATTGTAGATTATTATCTACCTTCGAAAGGAAGGTCATCCGTTCAATTTTTGGTCCTATTAAAGTTGCAAACAATGAATATCGGATTCGCATGAACCACGAAATAAAGCAACTTCTCGGAGGTAGCGATATTATCGGATTCATCAAATCTAATCGAGTGAGATGGCTCGGCCACGTTGCAAGATCTCCACAACAACGAATGGTTTACAAAGTGTTCCATCAACAACTAGCCGGTGTACGTCGTAGAGGAAGACCCCGACTGCGCTGGCGTGACGACGTCGAACAAGACCTACTCGTATTAGGATGTCGAAATTGGAGGACGAGAGCGATGGACCGAGAAGGATGGAGGACCATAGTGCGGGCGGCAAAATCCCTTCATGGGATGTAAATGCTAGAGAGAGAGAGAGGTACAAAGGGCGAGTTAATCCTACTCTTCCTACCACTAATTGAAAGAACGTTAAATAAGAGGAAACTACGCATTGGAATATCATTTTAATTCAAAATTTAATTTAATAAAAAAATAATAATAAAAATTAACTTTAGTTTAAAGATTTTCTTTATCGACTATCATTCAGAGCACGTTCTTTTGTTTTAATGACGTTATGGTTAACTTCAGTTAACATAAAACATGCAGCTTTCAACAGTAGGGTGGTGTATAGGATGTGCCGTCTCCTCTATTTAATCAGATATATATTGACGAAGTTAATTTTACCAAAAAAATTACTACAATTAACGAATATAGTGATACTCTAATAAATAAATTAATAGAAAAACATTTAGCAAGTAGATAAAATTTAACAACCTTGAGAACAAGCAGAGTCGAAGTGAAAAGATTTTAATGCTGATACACAAACAATCTAAAAGTGGTATTTAAAAAACGCAACATGGAATTGGTATTCTTTAATAACAATAATCTACAAAATCTGATATGTTATAGGAAAGACAAATACCAACTCTAAATAAATTTGAAATCTATCAAGTTACCTGTGGAGAAGATTGCAACCAATGTATGTTGGACAAACAAAACGAACCGTATTTACCAGAATCAAGGAACACATAGCACACAGAAAAAATATTAAATCATCAAAATCCGCAGCAGCATTAAACTTGTAAATGAAAGCCTGTATAGTATGGAAAAGCAATCCCATCCACTCTATCAAATCTTTGCCGGAACACATAATTACGATGTCGGCATAATTGTCTTAAAATTTTCATTATGCTTGAACCTTGAAATTTTAACTTTGATTGTTGTTGTTGTAAATTTAATTTACTTTCTTATATAAACCAAACCTATTAGCGTTTCTTCTATTTGTTTATGTAATTCATTTATAAATTAAAACAGTAATAGTCAGACACAAACTGGATAATCATGAATTCTTGATTATTCCGATATTTTTCCGGTCTGTCATATCACGATTTCCATCCGAACAGGATTATATATTACGTTTATAGAACAAGATTATAATTACAATCGGATTGTAGAAAGATGGCAAATGTGAAATATAAAAAAAAATCAGTAAAATTTTATGGGGGGAACATAAAAATCATTTTCATTGACTGTACAGAAAAATTGTTAGATTGTAAATTAAATTTTAAAATGTTTAAACTGTCACAGAAATTTTTTATACATTTATTTTGTATTAATTTATCGTACCTGAATTAAAAATCAAATCGGCAAATACGCATTGAAATTGTTTTATTTCATTAATTAAATATGAATTTGAATGTTTGCAGAGTTACAAAATCGGGTCTGTGTCTGTCACCATAATTATAAAATTATTATTTTATTTGTTTGGCATGCAATTGCGATTGGAAGTAATCGCGATAATTTTTGTGTCTGTCCACAGTATAACCCTTATATATCTGTGATTATCCAATTCAACTAGAGTATCTAGGTCCACTGCACTGGATTATCAGTTTATGGAATTTTTGTTGCAAATTTGTGTTTGAAATTTATTTTAAGTGTCCTTTCTTGCTTTTAAAATTAAGATTTATTTATAAAATATGTTCTATAAGATTTACATTACAAGAGGAGGCTATTAAGTTGAAGGCGACGTCAACTGCACGTCTTGCAAAAAGCAGCTCGCTATTTAAACTTCGTCATGGAAGAATTGGATGAATTAAGATTCATCACTACTGCTTGGCCTACACAAGCAAAGAGTATTAAGCTATGGTCGAACTAACTCACACAGATAGAAAATAATAAATTATAAATTAAAACTAAATGAACCCGATGTGGATAAATGTTTCCTCTAGTGTAGAAAGTAAAATAATAATATAATAATATTTAATAACATATACAAAACCAATCCACAGTTTCGATTCAAGAAATTACCACCATTCAATCTCGCTAAAAAATGTATGCAAACAACAATCACTTACCTCAAAGCGAGCCCATTTGGGCATAAGTTTTCCACAAAATATCGTGAATTATTTGAATTGACCTTGATTTGAGTAAACGTCACACCAAAAATTTTATTCAGTCTATAGATACTATCATATGAGATTTGTATTGATCGAAATTCTTTTTCGTTGAGATTTTGTTGCTGTTTCGCTGTCATCACAGGGCTATCACCATTTTCCAACTGTAACGACGATGAACCGGATTCATTAATCATCATAATTCCCGAGTCACCATCACATTCTTTCGAAGAACCATTTTTCGATTTAATAAACGATTTTAGGTTGATTAAATCAGAACAAAATTCATTCGAGACTGTTTCTGCTTTTGCATTGACCTTGAAATCCTTAAAATCGTCGAGTTCGGTTAACGAACTTAAGCTTAGACTATGCCGATTTCGTGACACATTTTTTTTAGATGAGCTCGACGACGACGAGTTCTGGTACAATTTAGAAAACAGTTTTTGTGTTCGAGCCGACATTGTTTTAAATTTATTTGTTAAGCTGTTTATATTTGTGCCACTGTTCGATTCATTATTCAGTTGATCATATTTCAAAGTGAGATCATACATTTCCTTTGGCATTGTATTGTTGTTCTTATCATTTCTTTGGTAGTTAACCTTAAAACTATAAGGAATATCGCTTTTTTCTAACGATAATATATCATCATATGATTTCGAGAGATTAAATTCTTTGTCACATTCTCGTTTAGTGATATGGCCACCATTTGGTTTATAACAGGAAAGGCGAATATTATCGCCCAATGGATTTCGTTTTTCAATAAAATGTGAAGTCCGCTTCTCTTCCAGTGTATTACAATCTTCTGTGCTGTTGCGTATAATCGGTTTTGTATCCTTATTTCTTAGCCGGATTGGAGAAATATAACGATTTTTACGCGGCTTAATATTTGGTTCAATATTTACAACACCATTTTGTAGATTATAACAATTTCGTGTAGATGTTGCTGATGAGGACGGAAATGTTATATCTGTTTAATAAATAAAAAAAAAATAGAAAACACTGTAAATCACTGTAAAATATTATTCTCTGATCTGAACTATGTATGTGCACAGACGAACACACACATGAAAATAAAACAGACTGAAAACTTTTACACACATTTGTAATTGTTTAGATAGTCGCTTTATCAGTCATAAAATATATGACGATTGCTGATAAGGCGAATATTATTAATTTATACAGTACCTCCTCGAGATTTTCTTTTATTTTCCGTCGTTTCAGTAACCGATTTTGGAACCGGTACCGTTGATACGCCCCCGTTGTCAATTGGATATCTAAAATCTGCATTCTTTAATGATGATAAACTTAAAAGTTGTGTAGAATCTGAATTACTTGATTTTTTAAACCAGCGCATATTTTCCCAGCTAAGATTCTAGTAGAATGATGTATTCATTAAAATGAGGTATCTGGAATTAAATACAAAAATTATATTACATAAATTTTAAAATAGGACTAAAAGTTTTCAACATTAAGTATTTGCAAATTTGAAACAACACGAAGTTCGAAAATTTGAAATTCTATTCAATTTCATAATAGGATTTTCTAGAGTATCATTAGATTAGTGTTAACTAACCACTTTAGTGACGTTTTTTTCGAGAAAGTGTGTCCATAAATTGTCAGTTTTTTTACATTTCTTTAGAAAATAATTACCAAGTAATCTGAATACATTGCTTTTTCAATTTTTTTGTTTTCAAGTCACAAAACAAACCAAAAAAACATTCAAACTACGCCCCCAAGTCAAGCTCGGGCAAATCACTCAAGTGGTTAAAAGCAGAAACAGAATGAATTTCTTTGAAAAAACAATCATCTAGAAATGAGATGCCGCTTTAAATTTCCGAAGTACGTCAAATAATCGACCATTGCTGCTTTTATTTAACAGCTAAATTAGCAATGCTAAATACAAAATGATAGCTGTAGCAGCGATATAAAGTTTCAACTGCGAATTTACATGAACATTTGTTGAATTGCCAGAATTATAAAAAATGGTTTACTATTTAAACATGTGCGGAACCAAAATGTAACAGAAACGTGTTCTCGCCCTATTTACGATATTCCAGAACGTTTCCACAAATAACTTTACTTTTTACTTTGGCAGATGGCTTTCAAATATTAGCATATCCCTTTCGAGTTCAAAAAAAATTTCTTTTCGTTGCAATTTAAGTTCACCATATACAAATGTGTATATAAATAACCGTAGTTTCTAATGTTGTTTTTAATAAAAATTTCACTTGATTTGAAGTTCAACATACTCAATTGTGTCTTTTACTGATATGGCGCTGACGTTTCAGAATATGTGGTTGCTCCTTCTTCTTTAAAAAATATTTTTCTTTTTCCAAAACTTATGGATTTTAATGGATTTTAGTTAAATCAGAATCCTTTTTGAAAAAAATATAATAATTAATCATAACATACGACTATAAATTAGCTGAACCTTACTGCATCTCAATATCAACCTACACAATAGTGCCGCTTGAACTATAATTATAGTGTATTTTTTCCTTATCGAAAACATTTTTATATGATATGCACAAATGTGTATAAATTGTTGTACTGTAGAGTCGCCGTGGTTTCCATTTACAAGTTTGTAAAACTTCTTAAATTACACTCTCCTTCTTAAAACTACGAACTAATTTTACTATTAGGAGAGCATAACCCTTTTTCAACCAAGAAAACAGAAATATTGGCTTACTTTTAGTCCAACCCACACAAATGTGTGAGTAAAAAACCATAGTATGTAATGGCGTTCTTGATAAAAAAAATCGCTTCATTTGAAGTACAGCCAACACAATTGTGCGTATAGATATAGTGTTTTTTCGGACGAAAATAAGTTAAAAAGGAATTCACAAATGTGTAAGTTGGTTGAAAACACATACCAAAATAAATTTTTGACATGGTACTTTTGCCCTACCCGCACAATTGTGTTAGTAAATCACTAAAGGGATAATTGTAATTATAACAGTTAAACAAACAAATTTGTATTTTGTTTCAAAATAAATACAAAAATCAATCAATTATTTTGACATTATACTCTCTTTCGTACACGAACTTTACATACACAATTGTGTATACGTGTATGTCATTTTGAAAAATTCCATTTTCAAAGTTCCTTTATGAACCTCGTCCCATTTTGACTCTTTACATTTACGGACCTGAGACCCAATTTTAATAGAATATTGTGGAACATTTTAGAGCATATTGAAGCTGAAAGATTGTATGCATTTTCTGTCATATACAATTTATTTTAAATATACGTGTTACAATTTCTTTTCCCTGAGTTTTCGAACTATATTTTGAGCCGATTGTTCTCGAATTCATGCAATTCCGCGGAGGCCTTATTACCTTCTCGCATCATAGACCGTTGGTCGCTTGAACCCGGTCCTTCGAAAATCGTCGACTGTCTATATTTCCATATATTTTTTTGCTTTTTTAGCATATAGCTAATGATGATCAAATAATTCTGTGGAATTAAACAAAAATGGGATATCTGCAAAATACAAAGTGTTTTGAAATCGCATTTAAAGTTTTTGCAAAACAATTTCAAAATCCGTTTAATTAAACATTCTAATTATTAAATCTTTAAATTCCATTCAATTTGAATACCAATTTAAAGTCAATTTTCCTAATTAATACTGAATAAAGCTAGATTTCAATAAAGCCCAAGATATCTGGTTCATTAGAAATTCTCAAAAACTTGGCAAATGCAGATACATATTTTGTCACATTAAACTCGAAACAAATTTAATTTCGGTATCTGCACATGTTGCGTTTTTGTTTAACAAAAAATTCTCGAGAAACTCGAAAAAATGAGGGGTCGAAACAAAAAATCCGTTAAAAGTTACGATAAAAGTAAATATGTAAGTACATCTCTCGGCTTCCAATTTCACTTTAGATATCTGTTCCAGCTGAATCGTTTTAAAACTGTTCTCAGTATTACTGAGATTTATCACTTGTCTTGTTGATTCCAGTTAAACTCAATCACTTTCATTCGAAGTTAAAAATAATTGGTCAAATAAATTCATTTCATTTGAATCCATGTTTATAAATTCGTATAATTTAAATTAATTTACTTATTGAAATAGTTCCGAACAACATCTCATCACAAAATTTCACTAACCAATGAAATACTGTTTATTTTAGTATGTAACAAAAATAATATCTTTATTATTAATAATCTATAAACATTAAGATTAGACAAAAAAAATAATACTTAATTATAATATCAAATATCTGGAATTTATAGATATCAGTAGCAGAAATAGATTTTGCTAGATATTCAAACATTTTGAAAGATATTTAGTAAATTTTCCTAAAATGTCGGGGCCCTAAAATCGTTTGAGAGTTTAAGAATTATTAATCAGCTCTACCAGCCTTGGGGTAAATCCGGCATTGATGATAACATTCAACCCAAAGCGACTTAATTTTCAGGAACATGGAAGTGGATCATAAGTGCATTACTACTTTCATCTTACGACAAATGTCGTCCAAAAACCTTTTTATTTAAATTTTTTCGGGTTGTCGTATTCTAGACTTTTTGCTGTTGTTTTAGTCGTACATATTTATAAATTCGTAATGAATATCTTTTCTGTTTTCATAGAAAATATGTCAAAATTAGTTGCGCCTAAAGCCGTAAGTCGTACACGTGATGCTTACATAATCAGGTACACGATTTAGAATTTAATGCATTTTGCAAAATGTTTTCGTTTAACCTGTTTCGTAAACCTAAAAAGAGTTGGAAAATCTGTGTACTACTCTAAGATAATTTACTACTCTAAAATAGGGAACGACCATTCTAAACTACTAAACATACGAACACTAAATGAAAAGCCTATCAATCAATAAAAGCCGCAGCCGAAAATTTTCATTTTATAGAATTACGTACAGGACACAATATTTAAAGCGACAATGCGAAGAGACCTTACAAACAACTTTAGATAATAATTACTTTTACATTTGTTAAATGTGATGTGATTTGAAAAGAAAATTTTATGACTACATAATTAGTTAAGATAAATTTTCCTTATTCCAAGCATTATGATAACCGGACGTTCATTGTGTTATTTATTACTAAATTGTTAAAATTCATCGCAACTATTTCGATAAAACCTTTATCTTTGAGAAATTTTAGAAATAAAAAGATTTACATCGAGTCAAATTGTTATTGTTTGTATGTTTTATTGAATTTTCTAATATATACGTAATTCTGATGTTAATTGAAATAGGTTGACCTAGTCCATAAGTTTATATTATATTCGAATTATTTTATTATACTTAAGGTGCTTGAAAAGCAAGTTTTTTAACTTTTTCTACTTGGCAATGATTCAAACTTATATACAGAATTCTTAATTATCAGTATGTGATGAATACCAAAATAATTTCAAACGAGAAGTAAATCGGATATTCACGGAATACTAATGTGAGCTTATGTTTAATTCGAAACATTGACATGTTAGTAACCCACATTACAGGTAAATCAAACTAAAACAGTAAATTCTTTTTGTTGATATTTACATTGTACATAAATAGCGAACAGTTTATCTAAAAATGTAAATCTACATATTTTACAAATGTTCGGTATATAAATAAATTTAATTAAAAAAAAAAATTTTACCGGATCAAAATGTATCTACCACATAAGGGGTGCTTTTTATGCTCCAGCTCGTTGCGTTGTGAAACACAATTTTATAATTTATATTTTATTGATTGTTTATAATATGGTCTTTAACATTATGTATGGAATATAATGTCGGTCAAGCGGCCGCTTCAAGCCTTGGCGCAAAGACGAATTTTTTTTATGCACATTTTTCATAATATTTTCGCACACTTCTGGTGTTATAAAGTATCGAGATTGTAGTTGGTTTATTGGTTTACACAACTTTCCTTTCAAGTAGCCCCATATGAAGAAATCGGGGGATCGTGGAGCCGGTCGGTATCACCACTTTTTGACATTATTCGTTGAATGAACTGTGTGTAACAGGATACCGCCTAGTTGAAATCACATGTAGGCTTATTCGGACCCAAGAAAGTTTTCCAACATGTCCCGATAGCGGTATCACCAGCGTGCTCATAGAACTATGGCCCAATGATGCTGCCGTCACTTACTCTATGAGGCTGTACCGGTCTTTTGTGTTTCAATTGAGAGTTCTCAGTGCCGCAGTTACGATAGCTACGATTCGTAGCGTTACATAATATTTCCTCATTACTTTACTTTACAATTTTCATTTTAAATTAGCAAATGTTCAATGATACTTTTAGTAATAATGATATAAATGAATCTACAAACAGTATTACAGGAACAGGACTAATTTGAATCACCTGGTGAAATTACAAATCCTTAGTTTTAGAGCATATCTTAAACAATAGAATCAATAAGAGCCATTTTATTATTAGTGGAATCCTTTGACAAGTAATTTATTAAACACATTGACAATAATATTTTAAGAACTTCTTTCAACCTGTTATTTTTATTGTCAACGACATGGAACCTTTACAAATATGATAGGGTGAAATATTGCAAGTGCCTGTTTTTAGTTAGGCCTTGCTAAGAACCCATCCCATTTTGCAGATGTATGGCAACAGATTATTTTATTTCTTATTTGAAAGAATATAAATGAAAATCTAAAAGCTCGGGGTTTCACACCCTGACGTGAAGTTAAAGAAATTAACGCGAGTTCCACAAAGAAGTGTTTTTCGGTCACATTCTCATGATCGCCGTATATAGAGCAAAATTTGTGTGTATGCACGTAGAGTGGATGACATTAATGCACCTAGAATACTACAGGCTGTGGCCTGTTTTAACAATTTTGCTATGACATCATTTTAGGTCGTCACTTCTTTCTTTGGCTATTACAAGGTTTTTGGAACAATATTCTTTGTGGAACAATATTCCAATGTAAATAACACAACTTCAGTCTTCGCGACCTGATGAGAAGGCTAATTTTTTCAAATCAGTAATCTCATCCGTTCGAAACTGATTGTTGTGATTTTTACACATTTTCCATCTATAAATCAAAAATTCAAATTAAAAAGATTGTTTTAATTTAAAAAAAAAAAAAAAAAATTAAATTTTATAAAAAGCTATTGGTAAGTATTATTTCATAATATGTATTATTATAAAATTATGCATTCTAAATATGTAAACACGGACATGTGTACATATTTCTTATAATTTACGAGAAGATGTAACCTTACTTTTAGCCCCTCTATAAAAGAAATTCTGGCTGTTTTCGTTTTTTCTTTTTATGAACAAGACTGTCGTCTACAGTTCAAAGAATAAATTGTAGACAAAAATTTGATGACATAGAAAGCAGTGTGGCCTGTAGTATTATAGGTGCCCTGATGACATATACTACGTATATATTAGAGATTCAATCCGGATCGAATCAACTTAGAGTTAACTTTGGATTGAAACCGAGTTATCTTTTTTAGCGTATATATTGGCGACTTATGTTTGGATCGAATCGAAACCGAGTTGAGATAAACGTCAAAAAAATTATTCTAAATACATATTTCTAAATTTATTTAAATTCAAATACAAATTAAAATACTTAAATACCAATTATACATTCGCAAATAATCGTAAATGAAATAAAAATGGCGTTATTTTATTATTAATATTTTTATAAAAAATTGTTTTTGTTGTTTTTCGACTCGATTCCGTATATATTGGTGTTTTTAAGGATTGAGCTAACTCGATTCTACAAATTTGGTTGATCGAATCGAGTTAACGCGAAGTTGACTCGACCCCGTATATATTGAAATTTCGATCCGGGTTCAATCCGGATTGAATTCTTAATATATATGTAGTAATAGAGAAGAAAATGAAACAAAAAATAACTACTCTTCATGCATACACACAAACTATGCTTTATATGTTTTGTATGGCGATCATCAAATTAAAGACATCATAGCGGAAAATGGTAAAACTCTAAATGAAAACTACCTTAAAAATAAAAAACAATTTACCAAAATTAATGACAAATAAACAAAATTCATGTTCAGGAGAACGAAAATCTATTTACTGCCGCATTTACGAGATATAAATAAATAAAGTAAAAAAAAAAATTAAAAAAAATGTCCATAGCATTTGTATAAAAGTGTTATTTAGTGTTTACGTTTTTTGGGCCTGCATACATACAAAGTCTAGATTTTGAAAGGCGGCCGTATACTATATATTTGATAAAGGGGGGAGAAACGAAGAAGTTACTGGGTACATGTTACCCTAGTGTGAGTATGCACATTAGGTAAATGCATCCTTGTAAAGAATAGATTATAATTCATTTCCAATATGTACATGTTTCCATGTATAAATAATATCCCAATCCACTATTAAGACTTTTACTATTTATAATAAATTATTTATTTAGTTTTTATTATTATTAATACATAAAACAAAACAAAACACACAAAATTTATTTATTATGTTTTATTTAGTACGAAGAAAGACAAAACACGTCCTCTCCCCCACCTCCAGTGTAGGCTTGCGTGTTAGTACAGCCCTATGTTATACAGCTAAAACTGAAATGAAATTTAGATATCCTATACATGTATATAAAGTTAGCGCAGGATTCATCCCGTAAAACGACGATGGCAACACTAAACTATCACGACAGTTTTCCATCCCAGGATTTTACTATCAGCCCAGAAATTTTACCATCCCAGAATATTTCATCCCAGGAAAAACTATAATGAGAGAAAACTATCACCCTAGAAAATAAAGTTAGGCGAGCTATTACTACACCGAAAGTTCACCATCCGATCACTATCAGCCCGGAAATTACACCCATTCCGTAAAAACTATAGCAACTAAATAATAACTATTAACTAAAGTACTAACATGATATTAATGGGACGACTGAAATCATCGGATTTAATAAAAAAATTATTAAATAAATCGAACTAATTCTACATAAGCGCTTAAACATTCCATTCTATAAAAGTAATTTGTCTCATTAATTTGCTGTGTTCACATTAATTCGAACAATACGTATATAACATAATATCATGATAGTTTAGGTAGTATTGCCTCAAGCGTATACATATTTGATTTTTATGGGATGAAAGTCTGGGACAACTTTTTTTACGTATCCTATACCTAATATCAACTAACCCAATTTAATAAATTAACATGTCTTATCCACAGACAACGTATATACATATGTGTAGATAACAAATTCTTTTTATAATTGATTAACAAAAATGTTGGATAATAACTTTGGTGCGTGGTGCCCTAGTCGTTTCTGTGATTTACTAATCCTTTCCCTATACTACCTTTAATTTGAGGATACGGGCAAGGGCTGGGCCCGCATAGTTCTGGAGTACGATTCGTCTGTACGTCTCTCTTATTAAATCATATTATATCATAATCGAAATAATTATTTCTATGAATCAAAATTGCTAGGAGAAGAGTAATTATCTAATTTTAAGTTTGCCAAGGCATATGCGGATGCGAAAATTTTCTTTATTTTATGAGTGCGGTTGTGGAATATTTTCTTTTTTTGTTGAAAAAATGGATCCTCGAAGAGCTCTAAACTCGAGCCACCTTTCGTTCTAGTGAATTATAGTGGAAAGCAATTTTAACTGTAGCACACACTTGAGTGACTAAATCTGAATAAGCGTAATATATTAATTGGCCTGCATGTATAATATACAGAAACGACAGGCTATGAGCAATACTTTTTTCTATATAAAAATACAATATTTCGAATTAAATAGAAAGCCTGCCATTTTATTTAGATGAGTGTTCATAAGTGCTATTCTCGAGGGAAAACAATAGTAATCGTTTTTAGTTATTATTAATTATGTAAACGATTCGTATATTTAACAAATTTGGTAAATTATTTTATTATGTATTGAAGTAAAATAATCTATATTCGATTTTGTAACACAAAATAAAATAAAATAAAAAAATTGGAGATGGCTGATGGTGGAATAAGACTTCACAATTCGTGACACAATTAATAAAATAACACAATTTTCTTAACCTCTGTCTATGGGTCACGTTTTACTAATTGAATAACTTTACACATACGTAAAAGTTTAAAATATCTATCACTGCCCTATTATCTTATCTTAGGTTTCGTCTAATGTTTGAGAGAATCGATGTCAACTTTTGGTTATAATTATTATATATTTGTGAAAATCTCGTATTTTATCCTTTTCCCTATATTTTTATGATGGTTTACACGAGTAGTCGAGTCGAGTATATCTGAGATCTTAAGAGAAGAAACGTAATTTTAGAAACGTCCTGTTTTACTTATGTTTTACAAACGTAGAACAAATGAAGTTTGGAAGTGAAAACACGGTCATTCTTTTTGTGACAATCGGAGTAGTTCCGATTATTTTTGCTAATAAAACAAACAAAACTTTGGTAACTCTAGATATATCGAATAACTGAAGATTGTATATCATGCCCATTAATCAAATCTAAAATATATTTTTGATGTGGTAAACAACAAACACATTGCTATACACAGCGAAACAATGAATAGTTCGCTAATTCCAAGTTGAAATTTAATATTAGCGGTTTGTAGTAAAATAACAAAACACGTTTTTGTTGCCAAAACACAAAAACATGATAAAAATAGAATGTTGACTAAAATTACTGCTAGAATTGATTAAGATTCTCATTATATTGCATTCAAATTGAAAACAGTTAAAATTAAGAGAAATGATTGAGCTCGAACGCTTAAAAGTGTTATTCTACACAATTTGTTCGGCATTTTTATTTTGTGGTAAAAAAGTATTTTAATATTTTTTTTGTTGATCTAATTTTTATTTGAACACTGGAAGCGTGCACTGACCTTGCATAAATTAGCGCAAAATCATAATTTTATTATTTACGTATAGCCTTGTAAGACACAGTTTAGTTAAAAACTAATTTTTTTTTGGAACATACTGTTAATTTAATAATTAAATAATTTCATTTATATCATGGATTGTATCTTTACCGTTATTACATACTTAGAAGTCATTAGTCTTAAATAATAAAACATATTGAGTCGAGTCGCGGTATGACTCAAGTTCAAGAATGGTAAACATAAAATACAACAAAAACAAATTCATATGAAATATAAAACGACTAGAATAAAAGGCAAAATATGTAATATGAAAAAATGCAATGTTGATATGCGGTCACAAAAAAGTCGCGAGTTGCGAATAATACCCTACATTATGCTGTCTCAAATAATTAAATTGTAATTAAAATCTAATATGTATGAAAATGATAAGATAATATGGCGATAGAAAGTTATAAATATTTATCTGGTTTGGAAATCAATAATATTGTTCATATAACCGTCGTAAAATAAGTGCAGGTAGCTGCTACAAATAGATATTATAGTATTACAAATGGTAATAGTGAAATTTCGGATGTTAGGTTCATAATATCGTGTTGTTTATGGACAAATTGTGAAGAAACTCTTTTCTTTTTGATTTGCAAAAGTTGCGTGCCCATTTTTATAGCGATCGATTTAGTTATGCAGTTGAACAAAATAACGCCGTACTAATCATATATAACTTGAAAAAAAATGCAAGAAATGAGTTTGAGATAATGTAAAACGATGATGATGTAAAACTTTTGAACCTTGTTTTAGGTTTGGTAGGTACTTACAAAATTAATTTAAATTAAATTTGTTTGCCAAATTTAACAAATATACTCAAGGTAATGTAATTTCCACACAAAAAATAATGATTTTAATTTATTTTTCGGAAAAATGCATAAATAGCTTTTTGATTCGAACCTTCTTTAGAAAATATAGCTTAATACTTACCAATAATGACTTATTTATCAATGTCATTTTTACCACAAAAGAAACATAAAACTTTCGCGAACGAAATATTATCACCTAATCTACCATTTAAGGTGTTTATGTTTAATTTCCCAACAAAAAAAAAATGAACAAAAACTATAAAAAACAGTATGCATTGTTGATTTTTTTTTTAATAAAACGTATAATTAAATGAGTTTCGTTTTAACTTTATTAAATTATTACATTTATTTCATTAAAAACTATTATTTAATTAACTAGTGCTGTGCGGCTTTTTTGTGAACGGATTTTTTGAAAATCATATTCCCAGGTTTCACAACTATTTCCACAGTTTCGGTGATCTTCATTTCCAAGAGCAGTGAAGCTCACTACGGTTCGATAAGTGTCATAGGAACATTCGTTAGTGGGGTTCATTTCATGAAATGAATCGTACATGATACGCATTGTTACATCTGCTCTTATGTCTTCTTTGTAATCTGGTCTTAAATATTTTCCTCTATTTTCTACAATAGGAACACTTTTTCCAATGTGTATGTTATTTAATATTGAGCTATTATTTTTTTTTGTATCCCAACGTTCCAAAAAAAAAAAAATTTTGGAAGGAAAATTGTAAAGTATGATTTCTTCTGCTTGAAATTACCGTCCTTCTGGCAACATCATTCACCGACGTCAGATTTTTTATAAAATTTGTCTGCTCCCACTAATTGATTGACCAATCCACTTTATTAATTTTCTCACGGCAAGAGTTTGATATTTTATCAATGCACTTCTTTTTTACAAACCAATGTGCACGGTGGTCTCAATTGATGATAATTCCATCTTTTGTTTTTTGCAAAATTAACCCTGTCACTTTTGCCCGCAAACATTTTTTTCTTTTACGTAAATTGTCAGCTTTGGTTAATGATGTGTCCGTCATGTTTATGAGACAAACAAAATAAAAATATTAAAAATAACTTAAATAAATTTACAATTTTTACTCACAATTGGAGATGTCTTCTAACACATTGAACTCACACTGTAAAGATGGTTCATCAACTAATGGTTGAAAATCATTGAGCTGCCCATCTTGCGCACATTGAGTTTCATAATTTCACTACGGGGGGTACTGATTACACTGTGCTGAATTGCAAACTTTTTTTCGTGACAAGGTAGTATACCCGAGGGGTAAACCTAATTTGAGTATGCTGAATTCAACGGTGCTAGTCCCACTTTAAAGTTAGTCCCCATTTTTGAGATATCGTATTCGACATATTTTGGCTCTGAGTCAAAATATACCCTCAGTTTCACGTTGATTAAGATTTTCCATTAAGATTTTCGTTATGCTTTCTTCACCAAAGTTGTTACGCAGGTCAAGACCAACAACTTTGCCGAACTTATCAAGACCGAAAACCCACATCTAATTTTTTTTTTTGCTTTTCATTTTGACGAAAAACACTGTTTTTATCATTTTGTTGAATTTAAATCGAGTAGAATCGATCGAATAAACATCGCATCGACAAATATAGATACAATAGAAACTATTTAAAAGAAAGTTAAATCGATTCTGTTGATTTTAGGGTGATTTTTCCTAAAAAAAAATTCCTAAAAAATTAACATTTTTCTTCTCTTTGACAAAACAATGGCGTGCTGCTGCGATAGTGGATAAAAATCCTAAATTTTTCCATCCCATCGTTTTAACCAATTACATCACGTCAATTATACAACAGACACTCCACTTTGCATACAAAAAAGTTGAAAAAAATTGAATCTGGGATAGAAAAATCCGAGATTTTTATCCGTCGTATGAATCTGTGATTGAATGGCGCAGTGACATTTGATGGTTGATATATTGATGCAGATGTTTCATCGGTTTCAGCAGATTTAAATGTTGGTGGTAAATATTCTTCAGTTGTATTTGATCATTCCAGAACAGGAATTTTATCTGAATGCGGCAGGGTTAGTTGAGCATTTGTCGTTGCAGTGTACGAAAAATCACCATAAAATCAACTGAATCGATTTAACTTTCTTTTACATAGTTTCTATTGTATCTATATTTGTCGATGAGATGTTTATTCGATCGATTTCAACCGATTTAAATTCAAATAATGGACAAAAAATAATAAAAGTCTTTTTCGCCGAAATGAAAAGAAAAAAATAACACAAAAATGTGGTTTTCGGTTTTGATATGTTCTTCAAAGTTGTTTGTCTTGGCTTGCGCAACAACTTTGCTGAAGAAAGCATAACAAAAATCATACTGTTAAAGTTAGCCGAAAGTTTCCAGCCGAAAGATAATGCAGATAGTATCTTGAATTCAGCAAAATCAGTCATGAACTCGAATTTAGGATCGCATTATATCATTCGGGTGAAGGGGAAATTATTTCAGTTTATAGGAATTCAAAAATCGATAGGAGCGAGAGTATAAAGAGAGTTTAACTTTCAGCTGAAATAGTCAAGATACTATCTGCATTATCTATCGGCTGGAAACTTTCGGCTAACTTAAACAAGGTCAAAAATGTTAATGTTTCAAGAGCTAGCAACGTGAAAATGAGGGTATATTTTGACTCAGAGCCAAAACATGTCCAAAGCGATATCTCAAAAATGGGGACTAACTTTAAAATGGGACTAGCACCATTGAACTCAGCATACTCGAACTAGGTTTACCCCCTGGGTGTCCAGCTTGTCACATTTTTCAACTAGCACAGTGTTATCAGATGTTGTTGCGTGATCTTAATTTTCTCCTTGTATACATATTATGAAAGATATGATTTTTTTGACATGGTTCTTGACGGTAACATTTATTACCAGATACTGCTGGATCATCTTGATTTAATTGCTGAATGTTTATTACTTCGGAAGATTGTTCGGAACTGAAACTACATTCGTCAAATAGAGAAGGTCTTTGAATAATTTGAATGTTACCGCAATGATTTTCTCTTAGATTATCATCTCTACTTAATCTTACTAAAAATTTTACAATCGTCCAAAAGCGAATTATGCTCAGTGAATAATAATGTATCCATTACAATTTTTATTATAACAAAAACTCGAACACTCACTCAAACACTTTTTTTTTATTTATTTATTTATTACAACTGATTTACAAATCATCTAGTAATTTATCTTACATCAATTATATTTTTGGTTGGAGGGTTGTAGCCCTTTGGCTAGTCTCCTTTACAATTTTATTATATTTTTAGTCGATCATGATTGGATCTAGTAGATCAAGCCGTTTCTTCCTTCGCAGCCGTCTTACTAGGTTTCGATACGACGTATCTCAGCATTTTGGTGTAGACTAATACGTTGCATGTGTTTTCTCGCGTGTTTGCTTACTTCTCCACTAACGAAATTGATCTTCAGAATTCTATTGCGGTTGTCATTTCTTATGTACCTTAACCTAAGTCATTTATGTTTAACTCTTCCTTTTTCTTTTTAACATGCTCTTTCCATTTTAGTCTCGCGTCTAGTGTCGTGTCATGCCTAGATATTTTGCCGTGTTTGCATAGAGAAGTTGCTGGAAGTTCAGTTCTACTAGTATCCAGTTGACCGTTTTGTTGATAAAGTTTACGTGAACAGATTTTGTTTCATTAAGTTGTATTCATTAAGAGTTTCCAAAACACATACAGTTGCCATTATATCGATATTGTGCTTGTCGTCACGTCGCTAGGTGATAAAAATGGTCTTACATGTGCGTTGCACGATACAATTGCTGCGATAAGAACAAATTGTGATAGAACATTATTTCACTATTACCAATTGGGTTGTAAAGGACTAAAATAGAAATAATTCCAATTGGAAAAATCGTGTTCCATCTTTAGAAACAGTAACTCCGATGGCCAGATTATTTGTAACCCTGCGACAGCACCAGTTTGATGTTGTAATTTATTATTACATTATTACACTATATCTGTTTATGTCAAATCAAAATCTGATTTAAAAATAACAAATGCTTCTCTTTGTTTATTGTGGTGACAGATGTAAGGCCATCATTTCCTAGGCAAATATTTATTTAAGTTCATCTTAGCCAACCTCGTATGCATATTGTGATTTATGTTAACAATTAAACTTATTAAATACATTCACATTCTCTGATTCACAGAAACGTGCTATATAGCTGAAACATCATTTACAAACACGCAGTGATTGACTAAGCGGTGGGACGAAATAATCACGTTGATTTGTAATTTGTAATATATCACGTAGAAAGTATTCAGTTTACAGTTATTTGTGCTATACGATAAAGATTTTGTAACTGAATTAATCGTAAACGTTACATTGTTTTCATGTCAAAGACAATTTAAATACCTTAAAGATGGATTAATGGTGACTTCTAATGGAACACAGGTATTTCCCCAGAATATACATTCATTATTATGATAAACTGACAAAACAAGATACCAGACATCGTAGACATGTTTTACACCCAAAATATCGGCGAGAACAACCTACATATATGCGGTATAAAACTGCAAAGGAGTAATGTGAGCTGTTAGGCAATCAATGGAACGATAATTATGAAAAATGGTTTGCTATATATATATTTTTTTTAAATCGATTTTACTGTACTTTTTTATTTCTTAATTTTCGAGAGGCAGCATGTAAATGCGTTATCCTGTTTGTTGCCCAGTTCTTATATAATATATAAACTTATATTTTCGACAAATTATATTGCATACGATGAGAACTATGCGAAGTCATTTCAAAAATGATTTTTTTTTGACAATTTTTTAACATAGACATTTATCTGTGGCTTATTTTGAAGCAAGAAGCAGTGCCTCAAAGCAACACAGTATGAAATGGGCAGATAGGAAAAAACAAAAAAAGAATTTAAAATTCTAGTACGTTTTGAACCCACATTTGCTCAGGCACCCAAGTATCACTACTTCCAACTTATTTCGATTTTTATGGAACAATTGTTGGAACTAAGTTCCACGATCAAGTTCCATTTTATTACAAGTTTTACTATGAACTGTGGAACAAAAACCCGTAACTCAAAGAACTGAATATTGTGCGAGTTCCATGTCTTCCATGAAATATCTCAAAAATGTAACGAAAGTTGGAACTGTCAAAATGAGCTCCATTTTGTTATACTTGGGCATTTATTTTTGTCTAAAATCAAGTTGATACTACACGATTAAAAAACAAAAAAGAAAAACATCTGTCGCTTGGTTAGTGCGTAAACGACACGGCACAAAATATTATTGCTGCCCCATTTCGCAAACAAATCCCACTATAAAATTTTGGAGAAGACTAAAGTGGGAACTATAGGTAGAATAAAAAAAAATTAACGTAAGTGAGCGAGAGATAGGATTCATATGTATTCGACCATACTCAGAATAAGAAAAATAAAAACCTTAAGAGAAATTGCGTTTTATTTTGCTGTCACTTAAAAAGAATAGCAGAGCGAAAATTTTCGTACTTCCGTCAGCGAATAAACATCGCATCGACAAATATAGATACAATAGAAACTATTTAAAAGAAAGTTAAATCGATTCTGTTGATTTTAGGGTGATTTTTCCTAAAAAAAAATTCCTAAAAAATTAACATTTTTCTTCTCTTTGACAAAACAATGGCGTGCTGCTGCGATAGTGGATAAAAATCCTAAATTTTTCCATCCCATCGTTTTAACCAATTACATCACGTCAATTATACAACAGACACTCCACTTTGCATACAAAAAAGTTGAAAAAAATTGAATCTGGGATAGAAAAATCCGAGATTTTTATCCGTCGTATGAATCTGTGATTGAATGGCGCAGTGACATTTGATGGTTGATATATTGATGCAGATGTTTCATCGGTTTCAGCAGATTTAAATGTTGGTGGTAAATATTCTTCAGTTGTATTTGATCATTCCAGAACAGGAATTTTATCTGAATGCGGCAGGGTTAGTTGAGCATTTGTCGTTGCAGTGTACGAAAAATCACCATAAAATCAACTGAATCGATTTAACTTTCTTTTACATAGTTTCTATTGTATCTATATTTGTCGATGAGATGTTTATTCGATCGATTTCAACCGATTTAAATTCAAATAATGGGCAAAAAATAATAAAAGTCTTTTTCGCCGAAATGAAAAGAAAAAAATAACACAAAAATGTGGTTTTTCGGTTTTGATATGTTCTTCAAAGTTGTTTGTCTTGGCTTGCGCAACAACTTTGCTGAAGAAAGCATAACAAAAATCATACTGTTAAAGTTAGCCGAAAGTTTCCAGCCGAAAGATAATGCAGATAGTATCTTGAATTCAGCAAAATCAGTCATGAACTCGAATTTAGGATCGCATTATATCATTCGGGTGAAGGGGAAATTATTTCAGTTTATAGGAATTCAAAAATCGATAGGAGCGAGAGTATAAAGAGAGTTTAACTTTCAGCTGAAATAGTCAAGATACTATCTGCATTATCTATCGGCTGGAAACTTTCGGCTAACTTTAACAAGGTCAAAAATGTTAATGTTTCAAGAGCTAGCAACGTGAAAATGAGGGTATATTTTGACTCAGAGCCAAAACATGTCCAAAGCGATATCTCAAAAATGGGGACTAACTTTAAAATGGGACTAGCACCATTGAACTCAGCATACTCGAACTAGGTTTACCCCCTGGGTGTCCAGCTTGTCACATTTTTCAACTAGCACAGTGTTATCAGATGTTGTTGCGTGATCTTAATTTTCTCCTTGTATACATATTATGAAAGATATGATTTTTTTGACATGGTTCTTGACGGTAACATTTATTACCAGATACTGCTGGATCATCTTGATTTAATTGCTGAATGTTTATTACTTCGGAAGATTGTTCGGAACTGAAACTACATTCGTCAAATAGAGAAGGTCTTTGAATAATTTGAATGTTACCGCAATGATTTTCTCTTAGATTATCATCTCTACTTAATCTTACTAAAAATTTTACAATCGTCCAAAAGCGAATTATGCTCAGTGAATAATAATGTATCCATTACAATTTTTATTATAACAAAAACTCGAACACTCACTCAAACACTTTTTTTTTATTTATTTATTTATTACAACTGATTTACAAATCATCTAGTAATTTATCTTACATCAATTATATTTTTGGTTGGAGGGTTGTAGCCCTTTGGCTAGTCTCCTTTACAATTTTATTATATTTTTAGTCGATCATGATTGGATCTAGTAGATCAAGCCGTTTCTTCCTTCGCAGCCGTCTTACTAGGTTTCGATACGACGTATCTCAGCATTTTGGTGTAGACTAATACGTTGCATGTGTTTTCTCGCGTGTTTGCTTACTTCTCCACTAACGAAATTGATCTTCAGAATTCTATTGCGGTTGTCATTTCTTATGTACCTTAACCTAAGTCATTTATGTTTAACTCTTCCTTTTTCTTTTTAACATGCTCTTTCCATTTTAGTCTCGCGTCTAGTGTCGTGTCATGCCTAGATATTTTGCCGTGTTTGCATAGAGAAGTTGCTGGAAGTTCAGTTCTACTAGTATCCAGTTGACCGTTTTGTTGATAAAGTTTACGTGAACAGATTTTGTTTCATTAAGTTGTATTCATTAAGAGTTTCCAAAACACATACAGTTGCCATTATATCGATATTGTGCTTGTCGTCACGTCGCTAGGTGATAAAAATGGTCTTACATGTGCGTTGCACGATACAATTGCTGCGATAAGAACAAATTGTGATAGAACATTATTTCACTATTACCAATTGGGTTGTAAAGGACTAAAATAGAAATAATTCCAATTGGAAAAATCGTGTTCCATCTTTAGAAACAGTAACTCCGATGGCCAGATTATTTGTAACCCTGCGACAGCACCAGTTTGATGTTGTAATTTATTATTACATTATTACACTATATCTGTTTATGTCAAATCAAAATCTGATTTAAAAATAACAAATGCTTCTCTTTGTTTATTGTGGTGACAGATGTAAGGCCATCATTTCCTAGGCAAATATTTATTTAAGTTCATCTTAGCCAACCTCGTATGCATATTGTGATTTATGTTAACAATTAAACTTATTAAATACATTCACATTCTCTGATTCACAGAAACGTGCTATATAGCTGAAACATCATTTACAAACACGCAGTGATTGACTAAGCGGTGGGACGAAATAATCACGTTGATTTGTAATTTGTAATATATCACGTAGAAAGTATTCAGTTTACAGTTATTTGTGCTATACGATAAAGATTTTGTAACTGAATTAATCGTAAACGTTACATTGTTTTCATGTCAAAGACAATTTAAATACCTTAAAGATGGATTAATGGTGACTTCTAATGGAACACAGGTATTTCCCCAGAATATACATTCATTATTATGATAAACTGACAAAACAAGATACCAGACATCGTAGACATGTTTTACACCCAAAATATCGGCGAGAACAACCTACATATATGCGGTATAAAACTGCAAAGGAGTAATGTGAGCTGTTAGGCAATCAATGGAACGATAATTATGAAAAATGGTTTGCTATATATATATTTTTTTTAAATCGATTTTACTGTACTTTTTTATTTCTTAATTTTCGAGAGGCAGCATGTAAATGCGTTATCCTGTTTGTTGCCCAGTTCTTATATAATATATAAACTTATATTTTCGACAAATTATATTGCATACGATGAGAACTATGCGAAGTCATTTCAAAAATGATTTTTTTTTGACAATTTTTTAACATAGACATTTATCTGTGGCTTATTTTGAAGCAAGAAGCAGTGCCTCAAAGCAACACAGTATGAAATGGGCAGATAGGAAAAAACAAAAAAAGAATTTAAAATTCTAGTACGTTTTGAACCCACATTTGCTCAGGCACCCAAGTATCACTACTTCCAACTTATTTCGATTTTTATGGAACAATTGTTGGAACTAAGTTCCACGATCAAGTTCCATTTTATTACAAGTTTTACTATGAACTGTGGAACAAAAACCCGTAACTCAAAGAACTGAATATTGTGCGAGTTCCATGTCTTCCATGAAATATCTCAAAAATGTAACGAAAGTTGGAACTGTCAAAATGAGCTCCATTTTGTTATACTTGGGCATTTATTTTTGTCTAAAATCAAGTTGATACTACACGATTAAAAAACAAAAAAGAAAAACATCTGTCGCTTGGTTAGTGCGTAAACGACACGGCACAAAATATTATTGCTGCCCCATTTCGCAAACAAATCCCACTATAAAATTTTGGAGAAGACTAAAGTGGGAACTATAGGTAGAATAAAAAAAAATTAACGTAAGTGAGCGAGAGATAGGATTCATATGTATTCGACCATACTCAGAATAAGAAAAATAAAAACCTTAAGAGAAATTGCGTTTTATTTTGCTGTCACTTAAAAAGAATAGCAGAGCGAAAATTTTCGTCCAAGAATAAAAAACTTAACAAATACAACAACCAAACTCAAACAAATTTTAGTGCGTTGAATGTAATATGCATGTTTATTATTTTATATATGGAAATTTGGAATTGTTCGTGTATATTATCTTTTCTATTTATAAAATATTCATGTACACATATACAAATATGAATATAATCACAATTACACTGTAGAATTGTATTTTTCTAAACCTAACCTAAAAAAATAATTTATCGAATAGCGTTAATTTAAAAAGCATATAAATAATTTTTATAAACTTAAACACATATATTTGTTGATATGTAATACGTTAATACTCAAAACTATTGTAGTTTCACTCAAGATTTTATGAAATACATCAAAAAATATTACATGAAAAATATGACTGAATTTAATATTTTAAGGAAGCTGTAAAGTCAAATTGGAATAATAATTTTTTATCTTCGTTTCTTACAGTATTTCTGTTATTTTGTTTTATTCCATCTATAGTTGGCCCATAAGAGGTAACATACGAAGAAAAAGGAATAATGTTGCAGCAGAACTGACACAAATGCTAACATTTTTGGTGATCAATGAAAATTAAAGGAATAATATCAGTATTTTGATCACAGACTTATCTAAATTTATAGGTTTCCTCGGTATTCACAAATTAGAAACACCATCATATAAAATTTGTTTAACTAAAAAATCGTTAGTTTTACACAAAATGATAGAAACCATCAATTATTTTTGTTAGCAATAAGCTCTTAATATATTCGTATATTATTTTAATTCACAATGTTTAGTTTTAAAGGTATGTAATTAATGAACGTGCACCAAAGCGCAAATTTTCTATCTAATGGTATTATGATTTATGAAACTGGCTTGAAAAATGCAGTAAAAAAAGTATACGGTGACTAGGACAGAAACAACTAAAACCAATGAGACAACACAATTTTTCAAATGTCATGTTCATTTTGTTGGTCAACAAACATTTTGTGCACCAATAAAAATGTTAAATTTTTTTTTGAAACTGTTATCAAATCACTTCAAATAGTTTTAGAATACAATATTTTTGTTTAATTTGTATAAAAATATTCGTTTTGACTGTATTTGATAAAAAAAAAGTCGGATATCAAAAAAAAAAAAATATAACAAAATAATTCTTGTGGTGTTATGACACTGGCTAATTTTCAGCGTCTGAAAAATCCAATTGGAGGGAGAAAATAACAGGTATACATAATTTTAATGAATGTGAGTGTATACACAGTAGCCATGACAAAAAAATTAAATGTCAGAAAAAAGTTGTTGCTCAATATTTTCTAGCAGTTAATCGAGCAAAAAGAATCCAATTTTAATTCTTTTTTTTTACATATCCGACTTTTTTTATCAAATACAGTCAAAACGAATATTTTTACGCAAATTAAACAAAAATATTGTATTCTAAAACTATTTGAAGTGATTTAATAACCGTTTCACATAATTTTTAACATTTTTATTGGTACACAAAATGTTTGTTTACCAACAAAATCAACATGACATTTGAAAAATTGTGTTGTCTCATTCGTTTTAGTTGTTTCTGTCCTAGTCACCGTTTACTTTTTTTACTGCACTATTTTCAAGTCAGTGTCATAATACCATTATCAAACAAAAAGAATCAAAATTGAATTCTTATTGCTCGATTAACTGCTAGAAAATATTGAGCAACAACTTTTCTGACATTTCATTTATTTTGTCCTTGGCTACTGTGTATACACTCACTTTCATTAAAATTATGTACACCTATTATTTTTCTCCCTTCAATTGGATTTTTTAGCGGCTGAAAAAGTTGGAAACAAACCAGTATCATAATACCATAACCAATATTATTTTTACTATGACTAATACAAAATCTACTTAAATATAAGTCCTGCTACATATGAAATAAACAATAACTAACAAAGATGTATTGGTAATTTTTTTCTATAGTAATTTTTTTTTAATAACTAGCATAAATGTGTTGCTACAGAAACAAACAGAAACATGAAAAAATAATTTAAATTTGCGGTTCATTTGTAGTGTAACCAAAACAATCTTCGGTAGTTACTTTAATGAGGGTGTCTGACAAAGAGAATTAGAGCAGGCAGTGCACCCAGTGCCACCCCGGTGGCAAAGTGGTCAGCATGTTTGCTCCAGCGACCGGAGGACCCAAGTTCGATTTCCGGTGGTGACTAGAAAAAAATTTCACGGCTGGTTTAGGATCAATGAATTAATCACTCATTATCCGAAATGAAAATATGATTATGAAACCTCATTTGAGGTGGCCAAATCCCTTGATGGGATATAGTGCCAGAGAGAGTGCACCTAGAATACTACAGGTCTCATTGCTTTAAAAATGTAACTATAATGACGTCGTTTTCTGTCAACAGTTCCAATTTTTGGCTATAGATATCAGTTTAGTTAATTAAGGGAAATATTTTTGTGTATATTTTTTTTATTTCTGTTTTCGTGAAACGTCATTCGTAGTAAAGAAAGCAGTAAATTTTGAATAAATAGCAATTAAAAACAATAATTCGAAACTTTGTTAACAACTAATTTATTATATTATTGTAAAAATATTCATTCAACATTTCATTAAACTACTATGTACGTGAAAGACACACGTAAAATTTGTTTGTTAAACAAAAAAACGTACAGTGCTAACAATGTCCAATGTTGCTTGACTCGGTGATCGAACGTGGACCGGTATGTTAAACAGGCATGTACATCCATTCTCTTTCATCTGTCGAGCCATACTAATTTTATTTTTTTAAATCTGTTTATGAACATGACTGCCGTCTACAGTTCAAAAAGTAAACCGTAGACATAAATTTAATGACATAGCATGCTGTACTGCCTGGTGTTGTAGGTGCACTTGAGCAGGACTTATGTTTAAGTAGATTTTGGGTAACACATACCATAGCAGTAAATAACGGAATGTATATACTTAGATTGACTCTCTCACTCTCTCTCTCTCTCTCTCTCTCTCTCTCTCTCTATTTCGTTCGCGCCAAACAAGATGATGCGATAACTATGATGATGTTTCATTTCTGTTTCTGTTTCTAATATTGGACTAAACATGTGTGTCGGTAATAATTACAATTTTACGTATTAATATTTTCATTTTTGTAAAAAAATGTAATAAAAGCAGTTATAATAAGTATTAGTTAATTGAACAACAAAACAGTTGTTAGACAGAAACATCTTATAGTTGAAAATATATGTAAAACGTCTCTTTATGGTTGATTAAAATTATCACATTGAAAATTAACATTTAGATTTCGAAAAAAATATTTGCACGAGATTATTTTTGTGTGATTGTTACGCGATTATGTAGAGCTCAGTAAATAGATATGACATGGTCTGGGCAATAATTTAAGACAGATTCAGGTCAAATCCAACTAAAGTAAATATGTACAATACTATACGATTAATTTTGGTAATATTTTGATATCCATTGTTATTTACAACACCATGATTATTTCCTTTGTTGGTGAAGGAGAAGGAAACAAGGAAAGAATCACGACGAAAGAGTCAAAGTGTGGTAAGGCGGAATGACAGCTAAAACTAAACGAAGGTTTCGTTGGGTTTCTGACATAAAAATTAAGTTTGGCTTTGTAAAGGTATAACCAGCGAGTCTGTAAGAGTCAGTAACGAAACCTTACAGAATTTAACGAACATGTTTTATTACAGAATCTTTGACAGTTTGACCAGCGAATCTGTAACACGATTATTGTCAATTGAATTTTTAAATGTCAATTTACTATACATCCTACAAAACGGCAGAACAAATTGAATAGATAATATCCATTTATAAATAAATTATTGATAAATTACAAATCAACCATGCCACGATGGTATCACATTTATATTAGAATTGTTTTTATATTAGAATTGTATTCAATTTTGCAGTTTCCTTCAGTTTGAGCGATAATGTTCGCTCTTGTTACGGATTGCTAAATGACAATTCAAATTTAACAAAACTGAACGAAAAGTACTTTGGGTTTCGCTGGTCAGTAATGTCAATAAACATACATTTTTCAGATGTCGCTTTGTTACTTAAATTTCTTAAATTTCGCTGGTTACGCCTTAACTCATGAAATGCCCTTTATCGCATTATTTTTTTTTTTATTAAGTTAAATTTTTATTCCTGAGTGGTTCCCACTAAAGTCATGTTCTTAAGTCACCAGATGAAATCTGCTCGTCAAATAAAAATTAGAAACTTCAAATTGAAGAGATATGTTAATACTATGCAAACCTTATCAAAGTAAAATAAACTGAAGTCTGAATTAGCAACCTAAGTCTGACATTACTCATTTTATTACCTTTGTATTTCTAAACTCGTAGAAGTTTTAAGAGTTAGACTATTAGCTTACTTTTGGGTTATTTATTTGGGCAGGAATGCTATGGGAACCGGAAATCACGAGCTGCCGATATACAAAACCGTTTAAATTTCTTTCCACTCCGACCGATTATGGGATTATTTTACACATTACACTTTTTTACACAACCATAACACCACGCGGTTAAATTACTATCGATAATTTTTTACGAGTTAAACCCGAATTGTAGATAACGAGTAAATGCATACAAGTATTTTTAAAATTAGACGACTCAATATGTAATACAAAGCATGAGTTGTTCTAAATGTAAATTTTGTTTCTAGCTATTAATGCAATGTAGAAATTTGTTCATACATAACCAGAATTTAACATACAGGTCAAGAAGCACTGCCAAAATTATACATAAAATGACCGTAGAACCATCTTCATGTCTTTACTATTTTACATAGTCTTGTAATGCATTGATGTTGAAAATCTGCCATTATGAAGTGTATTTACGAATATAAAGCTTATGTAAAATGATTAGAATACTTTAGTGATAATAAGCAGCCACATTTAGGACTTTTAACTATAGATCGAGTTTTATCGGAAAACATTATTTCTCTCAAAACGGCAATTTAGGGCAAAATGTCACAAGCCGTTAGCTACGATGTCAAAATTTCTCGAATTGTAGTTCGAATTGCAATCCCATCCACCGTATTCTCCTGATTTGGCTTCCAGCAACTACTAGCTTTTCGCAGACCTAAAAAAGGGAGATTTTGCCGAAGCAAACGAATATTTTAAGGGCAAAGATAACTCGCTCTACAAAAACTGCATTGACATGTTAGAGAAGCGTTGCAATAAATTCTTGAATAAATAAGTTTCTTGAAGGAAACTATGTTGATGAATATGTTGAATTTTGTACATTTTTTTATAGCCGGATTCAAACTTCTTCGTTCATTCATTCAAACAATTTATTCGACCAAACATATCTCTTGTAAAAAAAATGCAGGAGAAAAAAATCGTAATTTTGGAGCAATATTGGTCAAAAAATTTGTTCGAATGAATCAATGAAGAAGTATGAATCCGGCCTTAATATTTTTTCTTTTATATATTATGCGTTTTCGGAAATATCCTATGGTAACTTTTGGGTAACTTGCTAACACAAAATTACCAAATATATTTCCGAACATGTAACTTTAGAGTAATTTACTTTTAGGTGTTTTTTAATTTCTCTCTTTCTGACAATTTTTATTAAATTAGTAGTGTCAGAAAAATTAAAGTACATACAAGTTTTCAAAGTATAAACTATTAAAAAAATACAACAAAAATGTTGTATCAGTTAAAAAAACGTCATTGGATTTTGCTGAATATAAAAGTTACCACGCAAAATATAATCTTGCTTTTTATATAGCCAGGGTAACTCGAGTAACTTTTGTTACCAACATTAAAAAAACTTAAATTACTCAAAAGTTACCATGGGATATTTCTGAAAACGCCTATTAACACAAGTATATATAGTTTCCACACACACGCGCGTAAACAGTACCACACCACTACTACGGCAACATATTACAAATGCGTATTTTCTAATTTCATGCACAAAATAGTACAACTATCTTCCATACAACACACATATCATGAAATTCCAATCTGTTCGAGAAGTTAACACTTGATAGTTTTTAAACTACGGCGCTACCAAATTTGCATTTTTTAAATGTCGTTTGCATAACACTTCGAGTATATATGATTTACAAATTCCTAAAGTTGAATTGATTTCAGAGTATTTTTGAAATATTTTTATTTAATCATTTCTTTACACCTAAATAAAAATGCCAAGGATTTTATTTCGTTTAATTTCGTTTTAGTTTCATATCTATTATATGTATTAGCGAATCGATTTATGCATATCATTTAATTTTTAATTTTTTACGAACTATTGGTCTTTTAATCGTCGCCTAGTTAGCACCACTTCCTATACGAGCCAAGAGTGAAATTTGTTTATACGAGAATATTTTTTCATAATTTCAATATTTTTCATATTAATTGCATATTAAATGATAACATTAGAAATAATATTTAATCGAATTATAATCAACTATAAAGTTTATATAACATACAAACCAGCTTTTGAGAATTTTAAATATTCCATCACGTTTCGAAAATTTGGCAAAATTTTGACATTTTCGTGTATCTACGTCGTTTTATACTAATTTTGCGAGTGGCCCTTATCGTATTTTTACAATCAACAACCGTCATAGAGATAATAAACTATAAAGACACAAATCTAAATCTAAATCTAATCATTATGAAAGTAAAAGTTAAAACCAATCAATGCTCGAACAAAGCTGTAGATTTGTTATTTCGCATAACTCTATGCACACACAGCATAGTTACAACAACAAGAAAGCAACAGAAATCAAAAATGTTATGCAACTTCTTATAAACTAGCAGATAGTATAGGTTCAAACATAAATAATTTCTATTGCGGTGGTAAAGACGTATGGTATGGTAACAAAACTTGATTAATGATTTGCTTAAATTGCATTTGGTTATTTGTTTAATATACTCGTATAGGTACTCGTATAAGGAGACATTTTACTTAGATATGTTTTCCATATTTAGCTATAAATATTTTGTGGTGTGTGGGTTTTAGCATCTCTAACTAACTAAAGCCAAATATACTAAAGCTAAGTACACAGCTATACTTCAGATTTAATTTCGTATCGACCCAATTAATGCGTCATTTTCGTATAAATTTTGTCGAATCTCTTATCAGGAATAATGCAATATTTATACACCACAAATACGCGATCGTATGACAAATATCGTTTATTTGGCATTTTGTGTTTTAGAAATGTAATGAATCACGCCTATAGTATTTCGAACTTTTACTACTTATTTATTTTCATATTTTCGAATTTCTTAAAAATAGTGCTATCTTATTACTTTATTACATGTGGTAGTACTCTTTGTATGTACTTATTACGTGTATATGGTTCATGTTTGTTTTATATATTTTATTTTATTTACATTTTGTTGTTCCTTGTATTAAATTCTAATTATCACCACTTGATTTAAATTGATTTTAAGTTCAAGCTTTTGTGACATACATACATCGGAGCCTCCTAAATATATGTAAGAGCCGTAAGCTTTTTGTTATTTTTCAAACCACCCAGTTTATTTTAATATTTTTTAGAAGCTTTTTTGTATATCCCTTTTTCAACCAAGAAAACAAAAAAATTGGCTCAGTTTTAGTCCAACCCACACAAATGTGTGACTAAAAAACCATCGTATGTAATGGCGTTGTTGATAAAAATTTCGCTTGATTTGAAGTAAAACCAACACAATTGTGTGTATAGATATAGTGTTATTATTCGAACGAAAATAAGTTAAAAAGGAATTCACAAATGTGTATAAGTTTGTTCAAAAAACATACAAAACTAAATTTTTGACGTGGTACTTTTGCCCGACCCGCACAATTATGTTAGTAAATCATAAAAGGTATATAAAACATGAATGCTTCGTTTGAATTTTCAATTTGAATGGTTAGCTCAATACTCAGGAAAAGCATATTTTAAAATTGAGTCATATTAGCTGTTTTGCTTTGGCAAAGTCCGCTTAGCTTTGAAAAATAAATTATTAGAGGCCAATTTTAGTTTCAGCAATATTTGCTTGTGAATTTCTAGTAACGGAATATAATTGTTCATCATTTTATTATAAATGAATTGGGAACATAAATAACACTGTACTTGAATCGTAAACTATTTTTTTTGTGACAAGCTTGGGTACCCAGGGGTTAAACCTAATTCGAGTACGCTGATTACCGCTGAAGATACCGAAGACGACACAAACGAATCAGAAAATTTAAATTAAAAAAGTTAAGAAAAATGTTAATTTTTTAGGAAAAATAAATAAAAATCACCATAAAATCAACTGAATCGATTTAATTTTCTTTTAAATAGTTTCTATTGAATCTATATTTGTCGATGCGATGTTTATTCGATCGATTTCAATCGATTTAAATTCAATAAATATATAAAAGGTGTTTTTCGTCGAAATGAAAGGAAAAAATACACAAAAATGTCAATGTGGTTTTTCGAGCTTGATATGTTCGGCAAAGTTGTTTGTCTTGGCTTGCGTACAGATCCCAGTTGTACTTTAACTGAGCTAAAGACGAAATTTGTGTGAAATGGCATGCTAAAATTTGGAAAAGCATTACGAAAATTAAAAACAAATATTTTCGGTTTTTTACACTGTATATGAGTTCTTCTCTTTTCTTTATTGGGTAAACTGATGCTCAATTTCATCTATTATTGAGCATCAATTTGATCGTTAAAGCGCGAATTACATGATGAAAAAATGTTGTCCCAGCAAAATATTTGCTGTGTGCTTAGAGCTGCACACAATATAAATTTTTCGCATTAGTTGAATTGAGAAATATAATCTGTAGAAATAATATTTGTTGCTATAAAATATACTCGGGTTGATTATATTTTATGGCAGTATTTTTAATTTATGGCAGCATTTACTCAAAAAAAAGACAAAAACGCACAGCAAAATTTTTGCACGATGGTGTTTGCTTAAGCGCGATTTACATGATGAAAAATGTTGGCCAGCAAGAAAGAAGAGTTTGGTATATTAAAATTTTCGTGTGTATGAAAAGAAAAGAATACCATCGTGCAAAAAATTTGCTGTACGTTTTTGTCTTTTTTTTGAGCAAATACTGTCATAAAATAAAAATACTGCCATAAAATATAATCGACCCGAGTATATTTTATAGCTAAGCTACAAGTATTATTTATGGCAGTTTATATTTCTTTCTCTATTCAACTAATGTGAAAAATTTATATTGTGTGCAGCTCTAAACACACAGCAAATATTTTGCTGGGACAACATTTTTTCATCATCTAAACCGCGCTTTACTTAGCGTTTTTCGAGCACTCAATCATACAACTGGAATACAATATAACTAGATGAAACCCGAACGAATAAGTAGGTATTACTTGTATTCGTCCAGTGCCGTCAGTCAATTTACTTTCCTCATTTTACCGAGTAAGACCACATTTATCATAACAACGATAGTAAAAGAAATTAATTTTAAAGAAATACTTTACGCAATTTGGTATATAAGTTTGCTAATTTCAAACTAAGTATGTAAAGAGCTAATGAATATTTTATTTAGAAGAATTCCGCGTTCACGAAGTGTCAATTAAATTAACGAAGAATTTGTGAGCTATTTAAATAAACGTATGTATGAATATTTGTACGTGTGAGGTTTTAGTTTTGCTGGCACTTGTGGTGAGTACTGTACTCTACTTAGACCATTTAGGTGAATAGTAAAACCCCAAATATTTTAGGGGCTAGTTGTTAGTTATGACGAATTGGCAAAAGTATATTCTATTTTAATAGTTTAGGCGGTTGCTATTAAAAATTAGTTACGGTTTGGTTGTCCGGAATTACCCTTGAGTTGCCTAAGAAGCAAAGGGACTTAAGAAGCAGCATTTCAGTTGTTTGATTCAAGTATATAGTTTTTCATTAGTTTTTCATACTAAATATTATAACAATAAAACTAATTACTTAGTCTGGTTTTTAGTTGGATGTTAAACTAAAGCTATCAAACTCTAGATGTTGCATTTAAATACCCAAAAATACGATAAGATTTTAAAGTGAAATGCATGATAAAACCCGAATAAAGTTAAACAAATGAAATTTCATCTCTGCAGCATATTCCAAATCCAAAGCTATAAAACTGGGCAGTGTGAAGTGTAAAGATGATGATGGTGGTAATGAAACAGAAGTTGTTATGTTGCTTCTAAACAATTTTCATGATACGTTTATTACAGTAAATTAAATAATTTCTGCAAGAAAACGGGACAAAGGTAATTTGTTATACGAAATTCTATTAAAATTGTAAATGTTTATAGCATTGTCAAAAACTAAAAACTCTCTAATTTGGGTTTGTTAGATTTTCCATCTACTATAAAATTTTGAATGTAATTTTTGAGTGGTTCTGCAAAAATTAGAATTAATTCCATTAGTTTTTATTTTATATTGCTTTTGATAAAGTTTCCTACTCCAGGCGAGTGATTTTGACCGTTCGACATTGCGCCAATGGTCTTTTATTATGTAGTCAATCGGTTATCTAAAAAATTCAACGTAAACACCGAAAAAATCTTGTGCCTTTTTTAATTTCAATTTTATTTTAATTTTAATCATTTTCTACAAAAGGATCAGTGTTTACAGATGAGTTTTGCAAATTTAATTTTGAATTTTATAAATATATATAAAATTAGTTGTACACGTGAATCAAAGCTGTCTATTTTACAAACTATTATTTTACAAAGAAAAGCTAACTTAACTAATTTTCTTAAGCTTAGTTTAAACATCTAATTTTTAAAAGGTAGCAAAATGAAAACTTAATTTTTAATCGTTGTTTATAAGATAACCGGTGGTATGATGATACACATGAGCTTTTAAAGTAAAACATTTCAAAAGAAGATTGAAGTACTGATTACAGTACTTCAGTGTACTTTGTGATATCCTGTTTTGTGACATCCTATTGTGAAATGTCCCGTTCCGCATGGGATCCCATTCTTGCTATACATCATTCATGTGAAAATGGTAGGGAATTTGACACTCTCTAGAGCTCTTACACGGGTACAGATTTTGTACAGCCATCAGGAAAAGAATTTTATTATCAGTGCATTAAATTAAAGTAAAAATTAAGGCTTTAATTTTAATCATTCTAGATAAATGTTAAACATAATGGCGGAAATATAATCAAAATCTATTGAGCATTTCTTGAGATTGAGACACATTATTTTGTAAATAATAAATATGTATACATACAGTGTCTATAAGTATGTCGGTATAATATATAAAGAGCGCCATATTGCATATTCAATCGGATTCATTTTAAGCTTAAAATAGAGGTTTAGATTAATTTGTTCATTGTTTTATTATACATATAAAAATACTAAATGCTGTTAGTCTTAACGTTTAACTATTCTCTTACAAAGAATTATACTATCAATATATAACAAAATAAAGACAGATCAAATATGAAAGGAATTGAAGAGAAAGAGTAAAGAGTAGGGAGAATCTTGTGCCCCAAAACAGATTGCATTGATAACAAAAAACTATGAAAGGAAGAAGCTTATGAATCAAGTAACCTTAGATTTAATTTTTCTCCTAAAATATCAACAACAAAAAAATCACAAAGGAATTAAAAAATTGTGTTGCAGTGCAAATGAAAAAATATTCCCATCGGCATATACTGTCTGTAAAAGTCATGTACAACCTCCAGACACATGTTTGGAAAACGAATACCAAAATTAATTGGGTCTATCTTTGTCTTTCTTAAGCCACACATGAAGCGAGTTGTGCTCTTCTTTTGCAATGTGTAAGAAGAAACAAAAATAAAAATTGTTGTTGTAATCCGCAGTGGTATTATCTTAAGTCATAATTAATCAGTAGTATAGTTTTGCTTATAATAAAGTATTGCAACGTCATCTAAAGACATTGAGTGTATTTTTACGAAAATAAATGGTGATTGCGGTATTGACGACCGGTAAGGATTTAGGCGAGAAACCTTTTTTTACCTAAATCAGGGGTGGAATGTTGTAACTTCACTTTTTTCGATACTATCGAAATTTACGTCTCTTTCATCACAAATAAAACATTTTTCCTTTTTTCAATTACGTTGTTATTATTGCAACCTCTACCTATCATCATCGATTACAATCGGTGATGTTAATAAACACAACTAAGACCCTCTGATGGAGTGCAGAATTCAGCGCCGACCCACCATCCATGTCAATGTACAGGTTGACATGGAGCTTGCAATGTGCAGGTGGTATACTGTAATTGTGTGAGTAGGTGAATAGGTGAATGGGTTAATGATGTGGCGTGAATGCGTGGTATCACAATGGGCCAAAAAATGGCCTAAGTGTCAACCACTGAAACCTAACCTAACCTAACCTCTACCTATTCGAATAAAACATTATGTCGTTTTACTCTTACTCTATCATAAAATAAATAGGTATTTTATGAGTGATACTTTATCGAAAAACAAAAAAGAAATAAATAAACAATTTATTATAGTAGCATGCGACGCAATACAGAAAGCAAAATTGAAAAGCGAAACGGCATGCGTTTTTATTTTTGGAAAGAGATATAATCAGGGTTCATATTATGATTTTTCGATACCACTTTTTATTGAATAAAAAAAGTGGTATCGAATGAACATTGGACGAATACCAATATAATAATAAGTGGATTCATTATCATATTGGAACACGCTCGTCTTTATATTCTTTTAATTTTAATATATTAAAATTGTTCGCAAAGCATTAGAAATTTCGTCTTTTAATTTGGCAAACAAAATTGTATCTAAACCATGTATTATAAAGTAAAGACTTTACCCATATTGAATCCAAAGAAGTTCAGTGCATAATTTAGGGGAACTGACTTCTACTTTTTCAATAAAAATCAATGATATAAAAATTAGTAAAAATTGTTCATACAAAAATGGAGTTATGTCGTAAATATTTACTTTATAATATGTAATATATGCCTAACCCAACAAGTAATATATTAACTTATACCAGTATAAATTACATTGATTTAACACTTAAAAAATACAACGCCACAACGTTTGTTGGACCTTCCAAAACTGCATATCTTTTTAATTCCGTTAAAACAAATTGTAAGTTATTTAGTTTACTCATCACCAAACGGCACTAGTGATGAAAATGAACACAAATATGCCACCCTGTTCAAGTTCGCAACTCATGGACCGACCCATCTTCGCAAGGTATGCGCATATCGGGAATACATTTCGTACGACCAATTTGGCTCCTGCGTAAGAACGGACATGAAATGGACGTGAAAAGCGAACCGCGAAAGAGTTGGGTGTACATTGGCCCCAGAACAGATTGCAAAGAATACAAACAAACAAACAATTTATCTAGGTTGTACTTTATGTAACTTAAACATTTGATTTTTGTTTTGTCGTCACATTTTAAGAATTGTAGCTTTGGTAGAATTGCAACAATTATTGAATTTGTACAGAATTATATTTTTTATAATCGTACTTATATCATCGAGTGGGACATTACTTTCAGTTTAAATAAAAAAAATAGAATTAGAGAAAACAATTTAAAAATCCTCACCACACTTACCAGAATGAACATTCCGTTTAAAGTATGTATTTAGTAGATATTTAATCGAAACGATAGTGAGATTTCTACTTTCATTTTAATATTTGTACAAGATTAGCATACACTTTTGATTATTTGATCTTTTCCTTTCCCACTTACTTAAAACATGTATTATTATAATTAAACTACTCCTATAACTAAACGATTCTTCTCTTAAATGTAAAGACAACGACGCATCATCTAATAATAAATCTATAGGCGGTGTGATGCTTGAATCTAGAGTGGGGTGAGGTAATTTCTCAGTTGAATGTATGAAAGAAGGAATTTAACTATACCTACATAGTAATAATTTAAAAAAATGTTATCTAGTTATATTTTGCATTTTAATGTACGTATAGTAGGTACGTTGCACATAACTAACATACGAGTACAATCAGAACCTTTCTGTATATATAGCATTACAAATTTGAAACACTCTTAAAAAGAATAATTGTTGCTGCTGTAAATTGTAGTAATACAGCTAAAGAATTTGATTATTGCCGATACATGACCTTCGTGACGTTAAAAATATATTGTGCTATAAGCAGGTTATTGTAAAAGAATGTTAAAATCATGAAAATCCACAAATTGCTTACAATATAAATATCACATAATTTTTTAACTCGAATTTATATTATCACTCGTTTCCTTATCATTAAAAAAATGCGTTTTTGGTAAAATATAAGACAAACCAAACCGTACATGCGAAACTCGTGATATATTCGTATCCACATGAGTATATATTATATATACACATATCTGTAAAACCACTGATTTATAAAAAAAAAAAAAAAACTTGAGTTAATACCTAGAAAACACTGAATTTGAATATTGACAACTCCACTACACTAACAACATTTAAATATATCGTAAAACAATTTTTCACTTTCCCTCAATTTTAGCGGATAAATGATGTTTAAATAATTAACAAGAAATTATTTAATTCAATATTATAAACTCACAATCAACATGAATAACAATTTATTAAATTACGCACAACAATTACTGCGAATATCAAAACACTGCAGCACTACCAAAGCAACAAATTTTCATTATCAAAATGTTTTTCTCGACAAATTTGCATACAATTCTGGGCATAAATCCAATTTATTGTTTTAAGCATAACTTTTACTTTTCAATTTTTATAGAAATAAATATTTTTCAAACTATGTGTTGTTATTTACAAATCTCGTATTGTACTAATACGTGAAATTAATTCGATCGAACCACACAGCACGGCTGTTTATCCATGACTAATCTGAATGGTAAAACAGAATTTTTTAGTTTACCATACATATTTTTATTTACTATTACTTATACTAGTAATAAAAATAACAAACGAAATGACAAAACGAAGTACATAATAAAATAAAACGAGTAATACAATACACACTATAAAAATAAGCGGAGCTTAGTAAGGCAACATCTCATTCTCTAACGAAGATAAACTAAGAGCAACACCAGAATTAAAATAGTGCTCTTACCTTAATCTTATGACAAAATTTAAAATTTTTTGCAATAAATAAAATTTCTCTTTAGTTTATTAATTTTTAAGTACTTCTGGTATAATTTTGCACCAATTTGCTCAACAAGCGGTATGTTGTAACATCACTTCGAATCGACATTCGAAAAAAGTCGAATGGAGGTATGTTATATCATTTTCGGATCGCGATAAATGATAAAGTTTCATTATTTAAAACCAAAGTATTAATAAATGTAGCTGACATTTTATTTTAGTCGAAAATGATACAACTATCGCTTTTTTCGATTCGACTTTTTTCGAATTTCGATTCGATGTGGTGGTATAACATACCACCCCAAATTTTACTTTGTATGCATTTATTTACTAACTGGTTGTTCGTAGCATTTAGCTTTATTATTCTAATATTAGGACTTCTTTGTAAGGTGATTTAAGATTAGTAGGCGATTTAAATTAAAGCAATCTTACCTTTATCTCCGCCAACTTTTCTAAAATAAATGATAATTTTGAATTTTTCTGATGTATGGTTTTATATTAAGTCTTTTAGTTGCTGTTTAAAACGGCGGGAATACCTGTTAAAAATGGTAGATTAAGAAATTTGTTTTGGCAAGTGCATTTTTTATAAATACTCGCAAATGTATGTTCTCTTCATTTACGTTAACATAAAGTAATGAAATGGTGGGCAATATGAGTTCTGAGATAGATTTTTTAAATTCCTCTTTATACTTTTAAATTGAATAAACGTTCTGAAGTACATACATGACTACCCTAGATTTTCTGGTTACTTTTATAGATAGGAACTTTAAATAAACTAATTATAGTAATACGAGTCGTATCACAAGGAGATTTTTCATTTGAACTAGAAAAGTAAAACAAAATTTATTTCTGATAATTCCAATCGTTGTATCTTAATTTTTCGTTTTTTTTTTTTTTTTTTTTTTTAACAATTTTCTTTATTTATTGAATCTTTCAAACATGAAAATAACAATAAGTTTTCAAATCTTAAAAACTAAGGTAATTATGTAAATCTGCGGGAGCAGAATCCACTTTTGTTCAATAAGTAAACTTAATAATTTTATTAATTTATGCTATTACAGCCATAGTTTTCTTCTTTATTCGCGAAGACGTAGGTATCTTGTAGGTTTCGCGCCAGCAACTTCGGATGAGATACCAGTTTCCCTGCATAGCTGATCCATATCTTTTTCAATTCATCTTTGACAGTTAGGATGCTAAGGTCCTTATGTATATTTTTGTTTTTTACGAACCAGGGTGCTCCTGTAATCATTCTCAGAATTTTTGACTGTGTTCGTTGGACAATGTCGATACTCGAATTTGAGGTTGATTGCCATAATTGACAACCATACGACCAAATTGGTTTAATCATTGTATTATACAGAAGAAGTTTGTATTCTAGGTCAATAGTTGAATATTTCCCCATCAACCAATGCATTTTATCAATTTTTAATTTGGTATGGTCTCGTTTCATTTCAATATGTTTTCGCCAAGTTAACCGTCGATCTAGATGGACGCCTAGATATGTTGCTCCATTTGATTGAGGGATTGGTATTCCGTTCATTGTGAGTGTGACTGGCGGACAAGTAAGCTTATTTAAAGTGAATGTTACGTGGGTCGATTTCTCTTCATTGACATTTATCTTCCATTTCTTTAGCCATATTTTGATATCATAAATATGTTGTTGCAGAATTTCGGACGCCGTTTCTGGATTTTTATTGCTACATACGATTGCAGTATCATCTGCGAAAGTAGACGTCAGAATTTCCGAAGACGTTGGTAGATCTGAAGTGAAAATTAAATATAAAGTTGGGCCAAGCACACTACCTTGAGATACTACTCGTTAAACTGCGTTAAAATAAAACTTTATATCTGCATTATAGAAAATACATGGTAATAATAGTATTTTCCAACAAGTCCACCTTTTTTGATTAACATTTACACTTTACACGTCAATAATTTTACAATTTTCATTACGTTTTATTAGTTTAAAATTAAACCTTTAATTGTGATGTACAAACATGTAATATTTTGGCAGTTCAATACGTAACGACTATCAAATACGTCGGATCCGCTCGAAACGCGATATTTTAAAACGTGATATTTCGAAACGAGATATGGTGCAAAACGCAATATTTCAAAACGCGATATGGTATAAAACGCGATATGGTAAACAACGCGATATTTCAAAACGCGATATTTCAAAACGCGTTATGGTACAGAATGTGCATTGCGAAGCGATGGGAGCGTAGCGATCCGCTTTATACCGATCCTATATATCTCGGTCCTATCGATTTTTAAATTCCTATAAACTGAAATTAAATTTCCCCTTCACCCGACTGATATAACCCGATCCTAAATTCCCGTTTTGTGCCATATCGTATTTTGTACCATATCGCGTTTTGTACTCAATCGTGTTTTGAAATATCGCATTTTAAAATATCGCGTTTTGGTAATTTGCGTCTTAAAATATCGCGTTTCAAATGGGACCCCAAATACGTATACCATACTTCAGCTGTGCTTTATATCGCGTATAGTGAGAAATGAATGTTTTATTAACACCCAATCGATAATTAATCAATTCCATACGGATGAAGAAGAATTAGAAAGAGAAACAGATTGGCTCTTAAACCGGCATAAAAAACGATGCAAGGAAAGGAAACCTCTCTCCAGAAACTTTACCATCAACTTCAAAAGAGATTTCTAGAAGCAATTTGATCATCAAGAAACAACTAGTTCCAGAACAACAACCAAGTAAACCAAAAGAGAAATTACTTGCATTCACGTCGTTGGAATATCAAATTATTGCACGATACAATCGATCATGCATCGGCTATCGAAGCTGATTATAAACTCATATCTCTAAATAATGGCATCTGGAAAATTAATGCTCTCCCTCTCTCTAGCTTCACATCCCATGAAGGGATTTTGCAGCCCGCACTATGGTCCTCCATCCGTCTCGGTCCATCGTTCGACGTCGTCACGCCAGCGCAGTCGGGGTCTTCTTCTACGACGCACACCGGCTGGTTGTTGATGGAACACTTTATTGGTTATCCGTCGTTGTGGGGACCTTGCAACGTGGCCGATTGGATTTGGTGAATCCAATAATATCGCAACGTCCAAGCACAGACAATCAAATTAGATTTTTCATTTGAACTAAAAAATGAAAACAAAACAAACTTCTGATAATTCCAATGTCATCGTTGTATCTGTGATTTTTCGTTAAATTGCGTGTACGTATACGCAAAAAAACAAAATATATTTGATGTATGCGGCTATTTACAGAAAATGATATCGCAGTTTAAATTTTTACGTTTACACATTATGAAATATCTCTTTCAGTGCCCTAATTCTCTAAGCAGTAAGATAAGTTGTCAACGTGTAAACGATAATTTATCTTGGCTTTTTACAATATTTGCATTCTGTAATTGCACTCCAAGATAAAATTCAAAATGGTTACGATAAATAAATGTCAAAACTTAACACACTCTTATGATGTATTTAGGTTCATAGTTAGACTTTGAAGGCCTATAACTACCGTTCCCATTTAAATTTCAATATCATGCTTATGGATATAAGTTACTCTAAATAGCATCTGTTCACAATTTATAGTTCAAGTTGTTACGGGTTGTGGTAAGGGTGTAATTTTACAGGTGAAAATTTTATACAATATATTATCTTGGCATTTTTAAATCGCATTCTCTAAACAGTTTTTTTACCCAAGATAAACCTATTGACAGCAAGCGAACAAGATAACATTAAACGTCAAAACGAAATTTTAATTATTTTATATCCTTAATAGCTCAAAAAATAGAATCTCTAGAAACGTAAATTGTTGCATATACATCAAAGCCATCTAGAATCACACATAACCCTCAAAATCATATTGAAAAATAATCGGAGTCCGGAGTCATTTGAAATTTAAATCAAGATACGGTTAGATAGACTTTAAAACAAACCAAATGTTTCACGAGAACATTACAACAGTCAAAAAATTCTTTACTTCGTATGGTAAGGACGTGTACAATATACATAAGTCTTGTTTACAATTGATCGATCCGTTGAATTTTGGTTAATGTTGTGTATTCTAACCTGTTTAAAGGTTATTCTTTATACTAAGTACAAAACCGCATAATTATGTAATTATTATTTGCGATATGTTTTTGAAATCCAATCGAATCTGTCTTAAGCAGATCATAATTTCAGTGTATTTCGTTGTTGGAGACCCATTTAGATCTTTCCGATGCCCTATTTAGCTTTTTCCGCACATGCGGAAAAGTTCAGGATTGTCTTATTAGAATTTTAGAATTTCGAGTAAACTACAAAAAGCTATGCGTTTTGAGCAACGAAGCTCATTTAAAGATCAAATTTAGTTAGCCACTGCCACTTTTCCGAACTCCACGAGTTGCTCATCCTATATTTTTTTATGTGCCTCCTCAATAGCACCGAAAATTTGTTAATCGAAACCATTTCTAGAAGTTGATGTAGGTCTAGTTATGGAGGGACGTTTTAGTGTTACGATTTGTTTTTTTGCCATGAGTTAATTTTTAATCTTTGTAAAATGTTTGGGTTAATCTTAAGGATCGGTAACGAGTAGGAGGTGAGACTTTGATCAATTACCTGCACTTTGGAAATCGATTTTATGCAATATAAATCTTGTTTGACCTTAGTGCTCGTTAAAAGCTAGTTTTAATGCATAATATAATTAAATTTTGTACTCGTTCATCATTGTTCGAAATTTGTCCTAATTATTAATTTCTCAAAACATAAGATTAATAAATAGTTTAGAATTAAAGCATTTAAGATCTTATAGATAGACTGTTGAGAGCTCCTAGTGCCTTTAAATGAAATATTAAACAACAACAAACTGAAATTTGTTAACTAATTTAGATTTTCTATAGGCCGTCATATTTATTGTGTTCGTCAGTTTTCTTAATTGTGCATGTGTAATGATCAAGTAAAACATTGCAAGTGCCACATAGTAGCAGAAAACTACCTGGATAAACATTAAATGAAGAAAATGGCTGTATTTGCAATTTTAATAAACTGCACATTTGACAACAAATGAGCTTGAAAGCTCAACGTTTTACGTGTACGATTTTATTCTAAATTGTATTGTTAATAAATAAATAAGTGCACACCAAGTTGAAAGCTTTGCTTGCTATGTGGATAGCGGGTCCATTTTAGATGTTGTCAAATCAGACATCAGACGTCAAATCGCATGTCTTGTATCAAGCGGCTCGCTATATAAATGTGTTTCAAGGTAGGACGGGATGCTTTAAGTTTCTCACCAGTACGTGACCCACACACGTAACAAGCGGGTTGAGCGGCAGGCCAACAACCTTCTTTCATAAAAACAGTTAAGTTATGAACCCTAATCAAAGGCCTCGGATTACCATATCGGATTCATTACAAACTCGACCTCGGATATTGTACACGGACAACGCTTTAAAAATGGGAACATGGAACGTGCTTAGCCTCTTAAGACCTGGAGATCTCCAGAACCTTTCGAACCAAGCAAAGAGTTACACATTAGACATACTTGCACTACAAGAGCTTAGATGGTCTGGGAGTGGGATCCACGACACCACCAATGGTTACACTCTTCATTACAGCGGCCATCAGAACGGAGGAGAGTTTTTAGTTGGCTTCTTAATCCATCGGCGCGTGAAGCATCATATCATCGATTTCCACCTTATCAACAAGCGGATATGCACGGTCAGACTTCGCACTAAGAAATTTAACATCACGATCGTTAATGTGAATGCACCCACCAAAGATAAATCGGATGACATCAAAGATTTATTCTTTGTCGAGCTGGAGGATGTCATAACAATAACATTCCGCACCACGACATTAAAATCATCATAGGCGACTTTAATATAAAAATCGGTAGGAATGCAGAAAATACATCGCACATCGGTCCTAACACGCTGCATCTAACTAGTAACAACAACGGCCAACGCGTCACCGACCTGGCATTACGTTTTTCCCACATAAGAGAATTCACAAAGTAACGTGGAGATCGAATGATGGAAGAACAAAAAACCAAATCGATCACGCCATGGTGTCTAAGAGACACTCCATCACCATATCTGACGTTAGATCCTACAGGGGTGCAGACATGGACAGCGATCATATGCTTGTCGTATTTAAATGGGTTTAACTTATTTAATTTTAAATAAGTGCAAACTGTCATCTACGTTCAATAGACAAGCACAAAAAACCATTCGATGGAATGTTGATGCTCTAAAAGACCAAACGTCCCTACAGAGTTACCAATCAGCTGTCACTAACTATCTAGAGTGGCCCAGCAACTACGAAGAAGCCCCTTCCAGGAGTAGTGGCACACTATACAGTCAGTTATAACCACTGCGGCGCCGTAATGATTGGTTCGATGATCAATGCCGCCTTGTCGTCGAAAATAAACGAAAGCTTTGTGAAAAATGGTTGGCTCGCAACACTAGAAGCACTCAAGCAGGATATCTCCGCGCCAGGAAAGCCACGACTAAATACCTTCGACAAAAGAAACGCGATCATATGAGGTCATGCATTGAAAACATCAGCTTCCAAGCAGAAGTAGGAAACTCAAGGGACTGTTTTGCTAATGCAAGGGATCTCACTAAAGAAATACAGCCATCAAAGAGGGGAATGGAGAATTGAGAAGAAACGTGGCTGATGTTCTCTCAGTATGGCAAACTTACTTTCAAAATCTGCTAAATCGGGATGACGACGTGACCCTCGTTAGAGCAATAGCTCCTCCAGGTGAAGAGATTTTTGTCGAATATCCCACATTGGTGAAAGTGGACGCAGCTATTAGTCGATTGAAAAACGGCAAGGCACCCGGTCTCGATGGAATCCCCGCAGAATTGATTAAACTCGGCGGCGCTACTCTTGCAACAAGTTTATACGACCTCGTCGTTTGTATTTGGGACCGAGAAGAGCTGCCGGAGAATTGGAAGACCGCGCTCATATGTCCGTTGCATAAAAAAGGCGACCGTCTTAAATGTGAAAACTATCGTAGTATAGCTCTCTTGAATACTGCTTACAAAGTGTTGGTTAATGTTGTACTTGCCAGACTCATCCCTCTCGCCGAAAACATCATTGGCTACTATCAATGTGGTTTTCATCCAAACCGATCGACCACTGACCAGTGTTTCACTATGAGGATGATCTTAGAAAAATGTTGGGAGTACAACATAACCATATATGAATTATATAGACTTTCGACAGGCATATGACGGTGTAAACCACGATAACTTTTGGGCCGCGCTCATATGCCTAGGAATTCCAGAGAAACTCGTTTCTCTGTGCAAATTAACAACGTCTGGATCTGTATGTAGAATCGTAATCGAAGGTACTTTGTCAGACTCCTTTGAAATAACATCTGGTGTTCGACAGAGAGATGCACTCGCGCCTGTGCTGTTCAATTTGGCGCTTGAGTACGTAGTGAGAAAAAGCAACATCGAAATTTCACGCTGTATATTTAATAAATCAGGCCAAATTCTTTGATATGCAGATGATATCATGCTTCTTGGCCGAAGACCTAGCGATATCAAAAACAGTTTCGTACCACTCGATCGCTGCGCTAGAAGACTTGGTTTGAATGTGAACAGCAGCAAAACCAAATTTGTATCAACACCCAGGAACATCTCCATGGTAAATCTCGAAATTGGCGACCATAACTTTAATCGCGTTGAAAACTTGAAATACTTCGGGTCAGTTATAACATCATCAAATGACATGCAGGCAGAAATAAACAAAAAATATTTCTACGCCCAATAAAAATTATTGCGATCTAGACATCTACCGCAGTCGTGCAAGCTCGCACTTTATAAAGCACTCATAAGACCTGTGCTGGCTTTCGGAAGCGAGAGCTGGACCATGACCTCTAACGATTGTAGATTGTTATCTACTTTCGAAAGGAAGGTCATTCGTTCAATCTTTGGTCCAATTAAAGTCGCGAACAATGAATATCGGATTCGCATGAACCACGCATGTCACACATTTTTAAAGCGTTGTCCGTGTACAATATCCGAGGTCGAGTTTGTCATGAATCCGATATGGTAATCCGAGGCCTTTGATTAGGGTTCATAACTTAACTGTTTTTATGAAAGAAGGTTGTTGGCCTGCCGCTCAACCCGCTTGTTACGTGTGTGGGTCACGTACTGGTGAGAAACTTAAAGCATCCCGTCCTACCTTGAAACACATTTATATAGCGAGCCGCTTGATACAAGACAGAAGCCCGCTTCAGCCGCTCCTAACCTTGAGAACAGATGTGGTTTGTTATTGGTTTTAGGGCGCCAATAACCCACCCTGATCTGTAGTGTTCATGACTATAAACAGGATTTTCCCTACTCGTCTACACTACATCGTCTGATTCTTTTAGCGTTACCCAGAGCGTTACCTCCTCCAAAATTAATGCTGCAGACCCTGAAACCTATAGAGCTTCGGCTACAAAGCTGAATTCCAAGGAGCATCAATGGTTTACCTTTGAGGACAAGAATAACCGTCCAATTAAATTTATGTCTAGAGGTCTTAATCCAAGACTCTAAATAAAATGGAATCAATTCTCTATTTAAATGATGCAAGCAAACACAACATATTCCAGAACTAGACATTTTTCTAGTATCAAAAAATAGGTCTACGCCTAGTATCCGAAAACCAATTTACTACAAATTCATGTCTTAAAATATAGTATGTGGATACAGCTGTCACCACGCCGTTCAACCGACAGGAAGGGCCACAGGAAGATCGTCGATGGTTATAAAAGAAAACATCAAACACTTTATAGACTCATAGGAATTTATTCAAATAGTCACCTTAAAAGTAAATAAAGGGTTTTTCAATAAGAGCGAGTCGATGTTGAAATGGAATAAAACACGTTGTGTGAGCGGTATTAACGAAAGGCTCTTGTATGCCATTATTTGTGGAATATAACATCGTTCAAATGTCCGCCTCGGCTTCTCACAGTGGTCCAATTTTCAATAACTCTGCCGCATAGATACGGCTGAGTTTGAGCGATGGTATTAGTTATGTTGGCTTTAAGGGCGTCGGTCAATTGCGGCTTATTGGCCTAGATCTGTGACTTGAGGAAACCCCATAAAAAAAGTCTAGCGGCGTCAAATCGCACGATCTTGGTGGTCAATTCACGTCACCTCTGCGAGAAATAACCCCCCCCCCCCCTTCAAATCATTCATGCGGAATTTCCATCGTCGCGTCTGCTGTGTGGCACGTCGTCCCGTCCTGTTGAAAACCATGTCGTTTACTTCCATAGCGTTTAATTTGGACCAAAAGAAATCGGTTAGCATCGTTTTGCAGCCTCGCCACCAACGTCATTTTCAAAAAAGTATGGACCAAGGACGCCAACAGCCCAAAATCCGCACCAAACAGTAACTTTTTATTGATGCATTGCCATCTGGTGAACCTCATGTGGGTTGGCGTCATCCCATATACGACATTTTTGCATATTACATTCATCCAAAAATGCGCCTCGTCGTTAAAGATGATTTTTATCATTTGGAAGTGCTGCTCAATCATGCAATTTGTCATGGTGATTTGGCATCAGTGATTGAAACAAAAAAAAAGATTTGACAGACGCCACCAAAATAACATGGCCGCTACAGGCTGCCAACATCGACTCGCTCTTATTGGAAAACCAAAATAAATAACAAAAAGATTATAGTAAGAGTATATCAATATACTGCACTCTAAGATATAACTATGCAGTTGCTAGACAATTATGCAGTTGCGAGTTTCATTCTGGAGAACCGGTCCTAACAGGTCTCATAAACTCCTTTATCACCAAAACTATATACGAAAGCTGCATATACCTACAATTATGACAATCACTGCTACGATTTTTAAGAGTCTAGTACATCTAACAAATAACATTTGAAGATAATATTAAACTTCAGGTGCCAATTAAAAATCCGATACAGCTAGAACAAGAACTAGAACAACCCAACCACAGCATACAAGTAGCGGCATGGCTTTCCATACCTCTTAAGTTCAAGGGAAATGCACCGAAATATTATTTATCCTCTGAAAGTTAGGGAACTGGTTAGAGCAAAACGATAAGCAAAAAAAGCCTGGCAAAGAAGTCGAGTGCTAAAATCTAAAACAACTATAACTTTTTGTCCAATAAACAAAAATTGCTAATTAAAGAAATCTAGAACAAATCCATTACAAAACAAAAAGCTTTTTTCTTTGCAACCCACTTCGAGATCACGTTCCATTATTAACCTTGATAAACAGAAGATGGAAACATACTACTAGTAAATAAAGTGTATAACATTAAAAGAAGAAACCAAATTTAACCTAAGTGCAAATAAATAGCCAGGGTATGACATCCAGGATAGGACAAATAATAAAAACCCTTCCAGAAAAAGAACTATATAATTTCCACCAAATAATTAACGCAATATACAGGATTAAACACGTTCCAAATTAATGGAATGTCGCCGAAGAAATAATGATACCTAAACGAAACAAAACACCAACCAAAACAAAACAGTAAACACTTACACTATTTGCCGTACGCACGTGGAGAAACACACTTATACTTATAATAAAGTTGGTAATGGTTTAGGCAATGCCTCCTAAACTACAGGCCTCTTACTACTCTCATTTTTTGCACATGACGTCAATTTATGTCTAAACTGAGACTGCGCATTAATAATATTTAGATATTTACACTAACAAAACAACTAGAGAAAGCAACAACAATGTAGACATAGCGTGTCGTCATCATTTGGTGTATGCGGCCTGTAGTTTAGGAGGCATTGGTTTAGGGCTCGTTTTTATTTTAAATAAAATAAAACAATTTAAAGACTGAGCTTTCGATGTCTCATCGACATCATTTTCAAAGCTAATGAAAATTTTAATATAATTTTTTTAAAAACAAACATAAAAAGCCTATACAGTAAATACAATTTTTTCAAATAGCAAATACAAAGTAAATTTTAAAGTAAATTTTACAAACAAGTATATAAAATATGAATATGATTTTAAAATTATTAAAAAAATATAAATGAAAATTGTATATATAAATTAAACAATGAAATAAATTTAGCAAAGAAATAAAGCAGACAAAAACGAAATTAGACAAAATAATTGTAGCAATTGCCAATGTAGGCGCAATCATTATTTATATTTATAGAATTAATGCTAGATTTAATATATAGCATCTCTAAAATTGATCTTTTCCTCAAATTTCGTTCTTTTTCTAATATTTTAACATTATTTAGGCTAATTATGTGACCTGAATTCTTTAAATGTGTAGAAAGTGCACTAGTACCTTGTTCTTCATCTTTATTTAAACCATTTTTATGTTGATAAATCCTTTTTTCCAAAAATTGTTTTGTTTGACCCGTATAAACAACATTACAGTCACATTTAACTTCATAAATTAAATTTGACTGCTTATTGAGTGGTATAGGATATTTAAGTTTAGAAAAAAGACAATCATTTAAACAAAATGAAGAATTACCGACAATTTTGAAATTATAACTGTTGAACAAGTGTTTTATTTTTTCAAATAAATGTTTAACATAAGGAATTGAAAAATATTTTTTATCATTGTTAATGGGCCGAATTTCAAAACTTGTATTAAAATTCTTTTGTTTCCAAATACACTGATTTATTAATTTGGCGGGATAATGATTAGTTAACAATGTTTCTTTTAATATGTTAAAATTTTTTTTATTGTGAATTTTGAGATCTGAAAGTTTTAAAATTTTTTGAGCCAAAATGTTTACTGTATTAATTTTATAGGAAGTAGGAAGCCAAGAATGAAAATTTACTTTGTAATACCAATCAAAAGAAATTTTGCCATCAGGCTCATGGATCAAAAGTAAATCTAAAAATGGAATTTTTTGTTAACTTCCTTTTCCAAAGTAAATTTTATTCGATTAAAAATTTTGGTAAAACTGTGCAAAAATATATCAATTTTGTTTTCCGGAATAGCCGTTATAATATCATCAACATATCGATAGTAAAATAATGGCTGAAAATCTAAAGAATTTACTGCTAAATATTCCAAATTTTCCATTAATAAATTTGATAATATAGGGCTTATGGGAGAACCCATTGGAGAACCAAAAATTTGTTTATAATTTTTATTGCCAAAAGAAAATTCCGAATTATCTAAAACAATACTTAAACCTTCAAGAAATTGGACTTTCGTCAATTTTGATTTTGCGTTCTTTTTAATGTCTCTCCAATTTTTCTTGATAATTTCCGAAACTATATGACTATCTACATTAGTAAATAACGAAATCATGTCTAAAGAAATTAACAAAAAATTTGGGGGTATAATGAAATTTCGAATTTTTTGTTTAAAATCTTCGGAATTTAGAACAAAAGAGTTAGTTTTTTCTACACTAAATTTAAGAATGTTGCCTAAAAATGCCGATAAACCGTATGTGGGACCATCTATTCAGCTCACAATAGGTCTGTAGGGTATATTTGGTTTATGGATTTTAGGTAAACCATATAATTTAGGAACTACTGGAATATAACTAGTTAATTTTTTCTTTGTAAATTCATCAATGTTGCCAGATTTTTACCAATTTTTTACTAAAGTGTTTATCGTAGTTTGAATTGGAGTAGAATTATTTTTTATTAATTGTCTATAAGTTGTGTCGTCATTTAATAGGCTATTCATGTTTTCAATATAATCATTACGTGTGGTTAATACGGTTATATTGCCTTTGTCTGCTCGAGTCACCATAATATTTGGATTATTTTTCAAAAACGTTTTTGCTTGTTTAATGCAAGATAAAATACGTTTTTCAACTGGTGAAAACCTCTGCAACGATGAACTATTTTTAAAATTAGTCAAAACATTAACAAATTGATTACGAATTTGGGTACGACTATTTTCCGGAAAACTAAAAATTGATTAATTAATTAATTATTATTATTATTATTATTATTATTATTATTCTCTTTATTTAGAAAAAAAAACAGGTTACATACATTAATACAAATCATAAACTATTTCTAATAAAGTTAGAGCTCCTAATAGGTTTTTAGAACCTGTGGGGGAGCAAGAAAGAAAAAAATCGTGAAATTTAGGTTGCCAAAAGTGTACAAATAAAAATAATAAATTAAAAACTATCATAAAAGAATAAATAAATAATACATACAATAAAATTAAAATTCCAGCTCATATTTAGTGAATACAATACAAAAAAGAAAAATTAGAAGTAGGTTTCAATGTTGTCTATATTAATCAGCCAATGTCGAATCATTTTATCAAAATAGTGTTTGCGGCCAATCGGAATGGATTTCAACTATATTGGTAATTTGTGAAACCAATACAATCCCATATAAAAGTAAGACCTTCTGAACCTTTCATTATTACAACGTAAACCGGCAAAGTTGTTCGGATTCCTTAAAGTATACGTGTGATGAATACGACTATGGAAACTGGAACTCCGAACAAAAAACATCTTTAATACCTTATAAACATAGAGATATCTTAAAGGTAATAATTTCAAATCTCGAAATAAGGGAATTGTTGGAGTTGATAAAGGCCGACAATAAATTAATTTTAATAATCCGTTTTTGTGAAATGTATAGGTCCTCTATATTGGAAAAATAAATCCCACCCCAGCTTGATATACCATACATAATAATAGATTCAACTAGTGCATGATATAGAACTCGCAGTGTTGACGGTGGGCATAATTGCTTCAGATGGTAGAATTTATAAGCCGCAGTAATAACATTTTTTCTGACAATGGTGAGATGAGAATTCCATTTCAACTGCGAATCGATGGTAACTCCTAAGTACTTAAACTCATTTACGAGGGAAATTTCAAAGCACTGCGATGAACATGAGTGTCCAGAGCAAAATGGAACATGATACAAAACCTTAGAATTGGGAGATGCGGCCTGACCAAAAAACATTACTCTGGATTTATTACTAAGAGCCAGGCGATGGTAGTAAAACCAATTACCAAGATTCACTAAGTCTGTGCAAACTAGGTTCTGTAATTCCGAAGGGTTTGCTGAAGTGTAATTTAATGCTATATCGTCCGCAAATGCAGTGGTGTGCCCCAGAAGATCGATGTCGAATATAGAATTTATGTAGATTAAGAATAGAATAGGTCCTAATACTGATCCCTGCGGAACGCCGCAATTTAAGTAACCAGGTTCACTAAATTTATCATTTATTTTGACAATTTGGCTACGATTGTTGAAATAACTAACAAACCAGTCAAAAACTTTACCTCTGATACCTATATTTAATAATTTGTTTGCAAGAACCTCGTGATCCACCGTGTCAAACGCTTTTGCAATGTCTAAAAATAACGAAGCGGATTTTTGCGAATTGTTGAAAGCCGAGTAAACATAACTGAGGTGATGTAGTAGTGCTTCTTCAGAGGATCTTCCTGCTAAGAAACCAAATTGACTACGGCTAAAAAAATTGATTTTCTCCAGATAACCGAGCAATCTACGTTTTATTATTTTCTCAAATAGTTTGGAGAAGGAACTTAGCAACGAAATAGGTCGATAATTATTTAGTAATAGCACATCACTTTTCTTATGAATTGGAATTACAAGGGCTGATTTGAAAACATCTGGAAATACACCACTTTCTAGGCTGAAATTGAAGAGGTAAGCTAAAACATCTACTAGATACCACACGCAATTTTTTAAGATTATGTTGTCGATTCCGTCAATTCCACAAGAGTGTTTATTTTTCAAACTACTAATCTCTTTTATAATCTCTCTGGCGCTAATCGAATCAAACACACAAGACATACTAGGTGAAGTGGTCGAGCCTAAAACATATCTGCTATAGCCTGGAGAATTAGGCGAGAAGTTAGTGTTGTTCAAATTATTTGTTATCTCCGATGGAACGTTGAGGAAATAAATATTGAATTCATTACTTATAGATTGATAATTTGAAATAAGAACATCAGATTAGTATTTGTAAATTTTGGTGATTCGGTTTTTGTCTTTATTTGTTCCCAGAACTTCATCAATAGCCTTCCATGTGAGTTTAGAACTATTTTTAACATACTCAAATTTCTTCTTGTAAAATGAATTTTTGACAAATTTATTTCTAGCATTTACTTCCTTGGAGAGTTTCTTGACAAATTTTTCCAAACGTGCATTAGTGGGATTATGGCGTAATTTTCTAGAGAATTTTTTTAATTTATGAACCTTCAAAAGGAGATAAGAATTCATCCACGGTTTCAGTTTTTTTAATGTAGGGGCAGAAGACTCGACCTTAGATTCACGAATGTGCGATTTCAGAATAAATAAGAACCTATCAAAAGCGATATTGCAGTTATTCTCACCATAAACAGTCGCCCAACTTTCAGATTGTAGACGAGCATTCAGACGGCTATAGTCAATTTCCTATATAATTTCCTGTCAATATTCCTATATACTAATTGATTGAAAACTAAAATTAATTTCTTTAGACGTGATTTCGTTATTTACTAATGTAGATAGTCATATAGTTTCGGAAATTATCAAGAAAAATTGGAGAGACATTAAAAAGAACACAAAATCAAAATTGACGAAAGTCCAATTTCTTGAAGGTTTTAAGTATTGTTTTAGATAATTCGGAATTTTCTTTTGGCAATAAAAATTATAAACAAATTTTTGGTTCTCCAATGGGTTCTCCCATAAGCCCTATATTATCAAATTTATTAATGGAAAATTTGGAATATTTAGCATTAAATTCTTTAGATTTTCAGCCATTATTTTACTATCAATATGTTGATGATATTATAACGGCTATTCCGGAAAACAAAATTGATATATTTTTGAACAGTTTTAACGAAATTTTTAATCGAATAAAATTTACTTTGGAAAAGGAAGTTAACAACAAAATTCCATTTTTAGATTTACTTTTGATCCATGAGCCTGATGGCAAAATTTCTTTTGATTGGTATTACAAAGATAGTTGGTCTGGTAGATACTTAAATTTTCATTCTTGGCTTCCTACTTCCTATAAAATTATTACAGTAAATATTTTGGCTCAAAAAATTTTAAAACTTTCAGATCTCAAATTTCACAATAAAAAAAATTTTAACATATTAAAAGAAACATTGTTAACTAATCATTATCCCGCCAAATTAATAAATCAGTGTATTTGGAAACAAAAAAATTTTATTACAAGTTTTGAAATTCGGCCCATTAACAATGATAAAAAATATTTTTCAATTCCTTATGTTAAACATTTATTTGAAAAAATAAAACACTTGTTCAAAAATTATAATTTCAAAATTGTCGGTAATTCTTCATCTTGTTTAAATGATTGTCTTTTTTCTAAACTTAAAGATCCTATACCACTCAATAAGCAGTCAAATTTAATTTATTAAGTTAAATGTGACTGTAATGTTGTTTATACGGGTCAAACAAAACAATTTTTGGAAAAAAGGATTTATCAACATAAAAATGGTTTAAATAAAGATGAAGAACAAGGTACTAGTGCACTTTCTACACATTTAAAGAATTCAGGTCACATAATTAGCCTAAATAATGTTAAAATATTAGAAAAAGAACGAAATTTGAGGAAAAGATCAATTTTAGAGATGCTATATATTAAATCTAGCATTAATTCTATAAATATAAATAATGATTGCGCCTACATTGGCAATTGCTACAATTATTTTGTCTAATTTCGTTTTTTGTCTGCTTTATTTCTTTGCTAAATTTATTCATTGTTTAATTTATATATACAATTTTCATTTATATTTTTTTAATAATTTTAAAATCTTATTCATATTTTATATACTTGTTTGTAAAATTTACTTTAAAATTTACTTTGTATTTGCTATTTGAAAAAACTGTATTTACTATATAGGCTTTTTATATTTGTTTTTAAAAAATTTATATTAAAATTTTCATTAGCTTTGAAAATGATGTCGATGAGACATCGAAAGCTCAGTCTTTAAATTGTTTTATTTTATTTAAAATAAAAACGAGCCCTAAACCATTACCAACTTTATTATAGTTATAATTGGTTCAATAAATAATCTTTAATTACATAAACATCTCCGGTTGAAAAAATGGAGACAATTAATGGAAATTATACTAGAGGTTTTTTCCAAATAATAAAAGCTGATTTGTAAAAGTAAAAATTTAGTTATATATTGTAGAAAAAGGGCAAGAAAGGAAGGAGAGACAAAAAATAGGCAATAAAAATTAATCTATTGATCGTCCAGCCAACTGTTGTTTATACGGAAAAATTAATATAAAAAAAGGAGGAGGAATATAGCAGGTAAGCGAATAGTCATCGTCTGAGTAATAAAATGCAAGGTATATAGAAGTACATGTAATTACCCGATGTATTAGTCATATTATTACGAACGTGAGAAAAGAACAGGGCAGGATCCTTAATTGGTGAGAAACGGATTTCTCTCTCTGTTCGTTAAGGATATTATGGTTAATGATTATGGATTTTCAAATTTCGTAAGATTCTAATGTATCTAAACGTCTGTTTTTGGGTTGTATATGTAATATGTATAAATTGTTTAAGCTAGCTGTATGATTTTCTGAAGTTAAATGATTATGGAAAGTTGATTGATTGCAACCAGATAAATGTTCTTTAGCTCTAACTCCAAAGTTACGTACAATCATTGCAATTAATCCTATAAACACCAGACTTTAAAAGGCCATCAACTCTAGGTTTATTGTTAAAAACCATTTTCTTTATTGTGTTATCATTACAAAAATCAAAACTAATATTTTTATAATCGGATACAATGTTGCTAATCCTTTGGCTCGTTTTTCCTATATACTCTAAGCGATGCCATTTTTCCCGTGTTGGACTATCCGGTGGATAAATACCCGTTAGAGTTTTAAGCTTTACCTTTTTATTCAATCAATTTAATATAGTCCTACATATCCAGTTGCATATCCATTATTCGTTGCTATTTGTAGAATTATATTAAGCTCTATGTTATAATTTGAATTTGTCAAAGGGATGTTTATTAGTCTATCTATGAGTGAGTGGAAAGCTGACATTGTAATATTATGGGGATAGTTTGAAGAATTTGGGATAACAGCGTCTGTATGGGGGGGTTTCCGATAAATTTTGAAGTCTAAAGAAGAAGTAATCCTGGTTATCGTTATATCTAGAAAATTAATACATTTATTTTCCTCTTTTTCCAACGTAAAATCCATGGTAGGATATTGAGAATTTAACCAAGTATAGAATGAGTCTAACAGTCTATCAGTTCCATTCCATTTCCATAGACAGCAGTAAAAAATCTATACCAAAAGATTATACTATATGACGAAATTAAGGATTATTGTTTGATATAATCATTTGTTCGAAGAAATTCAAGAAAATTTCAGCCAACAAAGGTGACAGAGGGGAGCCCATGGGTAGACCATCAGCGAATTTGAAATCAGCGAATTTGAAATATGAAAACAGAAATAATTTTGTTTAATACAAGTTTCAAACACCAATTTCAGTTCACGACGTAAGTCCTCATCTAAAACATCCCGATCTAAGTAGTTACAAACTATTTGAGACAAAGTATTAATTGGAATAGAAATGAAAAGACTGGCAACGTCAAACGAAACTAACGTCTTGAATTTTGTTAATCAATTCTATCGAGTTCTTAACCGAGTAAGCCGAAAAGAAATTAGTATGATAATTGAAAAAAATTATGAAACCCTTACATAGCTTGTAGGCAGGAGCATTGCAACACGCAACTATTGGTCTAATCGGAATGCCCCTTATGGATTTTTGGTAAACCATAACGAATCGGAGCAGACAGATTCATGACAGAGTACTTCCAACCAGTTTCATTAAACAACTTTTGGCATTTGTTGATACTTTTACCGGGGGGCAAAGTCCTAGATTCATACCTCCTCGCCGGTGCTCCCTGGGTAACGCTAAATGAATCAGGCGGTGTAGTGGAGACGAGCAGACTAAATCCTGTTTATAGTCATGGACACTACATGTCAAGGCGGGCCATTGGCGCCTCAAAACCAATACCAAACCAGCGTCTGATCTCCAGGTTAGGAGCGGCTGAAGCGGGCGTCTGTCTTGTATCAAGCGGCTCGCTATATAAATGTGTTTCAAGGTAGGACTGGATGCCTTAAGATTCTCACCAGTACGTGACCCACACACGTAATAAGCGGGTTGAGCGGCAGGCCAACAACCTTCTCTCATAAAAACATTTAAGTTATGAATCCTAAACAAAGGCCTCGGATTACCATATCGGATTCATCACAAACTCGACCTCGGAAATTGTACACGGACAACGCTTTAAAAATGGGAACATGGAACGTGCTTAGCCTCTTAAGACCTGGAGATCTCCGGAACCTTTCGAACCAAGCAAAGAGTTACACATTAGACGTACTTGCATTACAAGAGCTTAGATGGTCTGGGAGTGGGATCCATGACACCACCAATGGTTACACTCTTCACTACAGCGGCCATCAGAACGGAGGAGAATTTGGAGTTGGCTTCCTCATCCATCGGCGCGTGAAGCACCATATCATCGATTTCCGCCCTATCAACATGCGGATATGCACGGTCAGACTTTGCACTAAGAAATTTAATATCACGATCGTTAATGTGCATGCACCCACCGAAGATAAATCAGATGACATCAAAGATCTCTTCTTTGTCGAGCTCGAGGAAGTCATCAACAACATACCGCACCACGACATTAAAATCATCGTGGGCGACTTTAATGCAAAAATCGGTAGGAGTGCAGAAAATACATCGCACATTGGTCCCAACAGCCTGCATCTAACTAGTAACAACAACGGCCAACGCGTCACCGACCTGGCAATAACGTACAACTTAGTTGTATCAAGTACGTTTTTCCCACATAAGAGATTCCACAAAGTAACGTGGAGATCGAATGATGGAAGAACTGAAAACCAAATCGATCACGTCATGGTGTCCAAGAGACACTCCACCAGCATATCTGACGTTAGATCCTACAGAGGTGCAGACATGGACAGCGATCACATGCTTGTCATATTTAAGTATAAGTGCAAACTGTCATCTACGTTTAACAGACAAGCACAAAAGACCGTTCGATGGAATATCGATGCTCTAAAAGACCAAGCGTCACTGCAGAGTTACCAATCAGCTGTCACTAATTATTTAGACCGGCCCCATAACAATGAAGAAGCTCCTCCTAACATCCAGGAGCAGTGGCAGGCTATACAGTCAGCTATAACAACCGCGGCGCAAAATACCATCGGAAGAAGACCTCCGAGGCCCCGCAACGATTGGTTCGATGATCAATGCCGCCTTGTCGTCGAAAATAAACGAACGCTGCGTGAAAAATGGTTGGCTCGCAATACCAGAAGCACTCTAGCAGAATATCTCCGCGCTAGGAAAGCCACTATTATATTCCTTCGACAAAAGAAGCGCGAACATATGAGATTATGCATCGAAAACATCAGCTTCCAAGCGGAAGTAGGAAACTCAAGGGACTGTTTTGCCAACGCCAGGAATCACACTAAAGATTTCCACCCAAGAAGTACAGCCATCAATGACGGGAATGGAGAGCTGAGAACAAACGTGGCTGATGTTCTCTCAGTATGGCAAACCTACTTTCAAAATCTGCTAAATCGGAATGACGAAGTTACCCCCATAAGAGCAATAGCTCCGCCAGGTGAAGAGTTCTTTGTCGAATATCCCACAGTAGAGGAAGTAGACCCAGCTATTAGTCGATTGAAAAACGGCAAGGCACCCGGTCTCGATGGAATCCCCGCAGAACTAATTAAACTCGGAGGAGCTACTCTTGCAACAAGTTTATACGATCTCGTCGTTTGTATTTGGGACCAAGAAGAGTTGCCGGAGAATTGGAAGACAACACTCATATGTCCGTTGCATAAAAAGGCGACCGTCTTAAATGTGAAAACTTTCGTGGCATAGCTCTATTGAACACTGCTTACAAAGTGTTGGCTAATGTTGTACTTGCCAGACTCATCCCTTTCGCCGAAAACATCATTGGCGACTATCAATGTGGTTTTCGTCCAAACCGATCGACCACTGACCAGTGTTTCACCATGAGGATGATCTTGGAAAAATGTTGAGAGTACAACATAACCATACATCAGCTATATATAGACTTCAGACAGGCGTATGACAGTATAAACCGCGACAACGTATGGGCCGCGCTCATATGCCTGGGAATCCCAGAGAAACTCGTTTCTCTGTGTAAATTAACAACATCCGGGTCTGTATGTAGAATCGTAATTGAAGGATCTGTGTCAGACCCCTTTGAAATAACATCTGGTGTTCGACAGGGTGATGCACTCGCGCCTTTGCTGTTCAATCTGGCGCTTAAGTACGTAGTGAGGAAAAGCAACATCGAAACCTCGCGCTGTATATTTAATAAGTCAGGCCAAATTCTTGGATATGCAGATGATATCGTGCTTCTTGGCCGAAGACCTAGCGATATCAAAGACAGTTTCATACCGCTCGATCGCTGCGCAAGAAGACTTGGTTTGGAGGTGAACAGCAGTAAAACCAAATATCTAGTAACACCTAGGAACATCTCTACGGCAAATCTCGGAATTGGAGACCACAACTTTGATAGCGTCGAAAACTTTAAATACCTCGGGTCAGTTATAACATCGTCGAATGATATGCAGGCAGAAATAAAAGCCCGAATCGCTGCCGGACAACGAGTTTTCTACGCCAAATCAAAATTATTGCGATCGAAACATCTATCGCAGTCGTGCAAGCTCGCACTTTATAAAGCACTTATAAGACCTGTGCTGGCTTTCGGAAGCGAGAGCTGGACCATGACCACTAACGATTGTAGATTATTATCTACCTTCGAAAGGAGGGTTGCCCGTTCAATCTTTGGTCCAATTAAATTTGCGAACAACGAATATCGGATTCGTATGAATCACGAAATAAAGCAACTCCTCGGAGGCAGCGATATTATCGGATTCATCAAATCCAATCGAGTGAGATGGCTCGGCCACGTTACAAGGTCTCCCCAACAACGGATGATAAATAAAGTGTTCCACCAACAACCAGCCGGAGTACGTCGTAGAGGAAGACCCCGACTACGCTGGCGCGACGACATCGAACAAGATCTACGAACATTAGGATGTCGAAACTGGAGGACGAGAGCGGTGGCTCGAGATGGATGGAGGGCCTTAGAGCAGGCGGCGAAATCCCTTCATGGGATGTGAAGGCCAGAGAGAGAGAGAGATACTTTTACCAACCGAAGTCTTAAAAAAATTAGTTGGATCCCTGTCAAGCTCTATTGTTTTTCTTTCTGTAATAAAATCAGAAATTTTATTACAGAAATCGACTTTTGTAAGCACAGTAATTGTATTGCCTTTATTCGCTTTAAACGCTATCATGTCATGGTCACGTATAGTGTTTTCTTTATTGCACCAATCACTTTGAGGCACCAATCACTAGAAGCAGCAGAAGAAGAGTTTGACGGAGAAGAAGAGTTATAAATACCTTTCTTTATTTGTAGTGCACACACTGATTTTAGTTGGGTTGGCTGGCCAAATAAGGCAGTCTCAGAATCTACAGCGAAATTGTCGAATGATCGCAAGCTGATTTTGTTTGGCGTATGAGCAAAATTCACTCCGTTACTCGGCATTTGAATATCTGCATCACAGAAACCGACTGAGGACAAGTTCGTCGCCCTCGTTAGCTTAGTAAGTAGTGTGCTTGCTCTGTAACTCGGGGGTCCTGGGTTAAAAAAGTTGCGACTGGGTGTTTTTAACGTGTCATATGTTATTTATATATGTTCGTCCATTTTCAGATTTCAGATTTACAGCCATAGTAGTTACGGCTTTGTCCTAAATATTTTAAAACGTGGATGAAATTCGAAACCAGACGGACCACTATTATCTCTACGGTTAAATGGATAAGCCTTATCTCGCAACATATCCACCTTAGCTTTTTTTCACTTGAAATGTCCGCTACCTCTCCACGAGCTTTTTTGTCCAGCTAATCGAACTCAATAGCGTGCAAACGAATCGCTAACTTGGCAGATTTGGCCACCCTCGCCGTAATTTATCGTCGTTTATTGGTAAGAATTTGTTATAATAATAATCAAATATCGTTTAATAGTAGTTGTAAAAAATTAAATTTCCTCCCTAACTATACTATTATTGAATGCAATAGTAAATCTTTGGAGGGAAGAAGTGCTATCAATCTAGCCTGTTGAATTTGGAGGAATAACGAGCTGCGCAAAGAGTTTGCTACCAGGAATAACTTATCTCCATCAAGTTGATCACATTGAGTTAGCGATTCTTTTGCACTCTGTTGAGTTCGATTAGCTGGACAAAAAAGTTCATGCAGAGGTAGCAGAAATTTCACATATTCAATATGTGAAACAAAAAACTGATTTGGAGCAGATAGTGAAATATCTACTGAATAACTTAAGGCAATTAACACCCAGTTTACTTATTTAAATTTAAATCAAATGAATGAAGTTATTAATAACTTAAAAGGTATTTTCTTAACTCTGACTCTGACAAAATATAATCTCTTATTTCATCTACAAAATGAGTGATTTCTATGGCATGTAGTATACCCTTGAAAAGAGCATAAACTGGAATTAAAAAAAAGTAGTTTTTCTTTTAATGAATTTAGATGGTGACATTTTTCGTACTTCTACACTTTTTTAGGATTTGGAAGCCCATAGCTCATTTCTCTTAAACCAATTGTATTAAATAATGATATATTTACAATAATGATTTTATCAATAAACGTTATTTCGTGTATTTACGACTACAAACAAAAAGTTAGAACCATTTAAAGGTGAGATTTTGGGTAATTAAAAAAAATTAAAAATATCATATCTCAGTTACCGTGACACTTAGAACATCAGTTCCATGGGATGAAAGCTTCCAAATGACCCCCTCCCCCCCAATCTGCCAAAAAAGTTTGTCAGTTCACCTGTCAAACACCCTGTATACTATTGGTTATGCTTAGACATTCCGAGATTTTTGATTATTGGTATGATGTATGAGCACCGGTGGTACGCATTTGATTGTGCTATTAGACGATACGTAAGACCAAATATTTAGATAAAAAAAAATACAAAAAAAATAAAATCAAAAAATTACTGGTAAAGTTTTACTGTCAATTTGAAGAAACGAAATCTAGTTTCGTTTTATTTTTGCGATATGACACCGCAATATGCATTTTTCATATAACCATCTGCTACACATGAAATAGAAAATTGTAAATGGGTAAAATCATCACATTCATTCTATGGTATATAATTCTATTTTTGCAACTCTTATTTATTTATAAATAAGACTCTTGATTATTTTGAAAGAAATTTTACAACAAAAAAATTTCCTTCGGCCTAAACTGTAAAAATTAAAATTTGTGGAACGATCGTATTCAGAAATACCAATTCATTTTCGTATCGAATTGAATTTTCGTATCGTAAGAAGATTCGTATCGTATTTAGGAATAGGGCGGCTGGATTAGCTCTCGTCCGATAGAGCGAAAAGCTTTAAGCGCAGCCGCCAATGGGCGAAGAGCAAGAGTTACAGCACCGTCGTGAACGTGTTAAGTGGATGTTCTGTTTTGGTGTCGATGTACTGGGTTACCCGGGATCTATTCACAACTGTTTACGTTTGGAATTCTAGTAAAAAATATACTGAAAAGTATCCGTCACAATTTTCTACAAGAAGATTTTTTTGTTGCCGGACTAGCAGTAAAAGGCACTTGTTCATACGTCGACCTAGGTTATGTTCGGCCAACACATGTGGGACCCACTGTCCAAGTTTATGAATTTTTCCCATTTGGTCTTCCTATTTAGTCTTCATCCAGTGGAGCTTGCAATCCCACATCTTCAAGCTTTCGAGGCTCTCACTAAGACCAAAATCACCACTTCTAAAACGTTTGTACCGTTTGTATCTGTGGAAATTTTAAATTTTGTAGCAGTTTTATTCAATTTTCCCCAAAAGTGTATTCTGACTTTTGGGGAAAAAATTTTTTGGGAAAAAATTATTCCCCGTTATAGCAGTTTTGACGTTTGTTTAGGGCAAAAGTACCATGTCAAAATTTAGTTTTGTATGTTTTTTGAACCAACTTACACATTTGTGAATTCCTTTTTAATTTATTTTCGTCCGAAAAAAAAACACTATATCTATACACGCAATTGTGTTGGTTTTACTTCAAATCAAGCGAAATTTGTTACCAACAACGCCATTGCATATTATGGTATTTTACTCACACATTTGTGTGGGTTGGACTAAAATTGAGCCAATTTTTTTATTTTCTTGGTTGAAAAAGGGCTATAGTAATGGAGGCGAATGTTACGAGTTAAGAGCTACGACAAATGACAGCAAAAGGCCTTTTTATTTAAAGCATTTTGAGTTATCGTAATTTCGATGTTTTGTTGTTGTTGTTTTAGTTGTACACATTTACAGAGCATCCCCAATGCAAAATAATTTTTCCTTTAACTTTTTCCTTCTGAAGAGCATACCCAATGAATAGGGAAAAGTCAAAGTAAAGCTAACTTCATTTTACAAAATTATTTTTTGTTTACCTGTTATTTTATATTATTATATTTTATATTATTTATTACTTTTTCACAGGACCCAAAATACAACACTTATTGTTAAAAGACAAATATGCATTGAATATTTTTTAATTTGTGACAAGCAGAAAAACAACAACAACAACCAATTTTGCAAATGCGGTTAACTTCATTATATTTCTCATAAGGAAAAAGTTAAAAGTTTGATAACATTTTTCATAAGGAAATCACCAAACTAACAAAAAAAAATTTTTTTTTCTCAACATTTTTTTCATACTTTTCTGTAAGGAAAAAGTTAAAGGAATTTCATTGGGGATGCTATGTTATAAATTAAAGACAAAAGTCGTACTATCTATTTTTTTCTTGTTTTCATTGACAATTTGTCAAAATAAGTTTGAGTCAAAACTCGTAAGTTGTACTCGTAATGCTTACATAATTCGCCCCCTGGCCTGTGACAACATTTATACTGTTTATATTGGAGGTTGAACTTAGGTTCAACCTGGGCTTAACCTTCAACATAAACACCAAAAGTTAACTTAGAATTAACTCGACTCAATCCAAAAAACTTCTTAGGAATATAAACGCCCAGAGTCGAGTCGAAAAACAACAACAAAAAACAATCAGTAAAGTAAAAAAATAAAAATGGCGATTTTTCATATTTTTCTTGTACGAGCGCGTCTGTGTCTAAATTCGGCACCATATTTTTGTGATTTTTCCGATTTTTTATTTTTCGGAAGTTCGAAAGAAAACGTTTGAATAATTTTTTGAAAGAAAAAATTTGAATGATTTTGACATTTATAACCTGGTTTCGACTCAATCTCAAGATAACTCTCCAATATAAACACTAGAAGTTAACTTCAAGGTTAACCTAAAGATAACTACAAGTTGACTCGACCTGGGTTCAAGCTCCAATATAAACAGTATAATTCATTTTTTGCTGATGACGTCTACGTAAATCGATAACCAGATGTCAGCATAATTAAGTAAAAATAATACCCTTGCCTCCTTATTACGACGGCAATAAATTTCACAAACTTAACAAAAATCAAAATAATTATAAAATAAATTAATAAACTATGAACAATTTAAGTCTAATTGACTTTCTTAATAAATAACTTGTATTTTTCAAATCCATACTCAAAAATATTTAGTGTAAATTTAAAGAAATTCGCGGATTTAGATAACGTAATACGAAGTTTTAGTGTATTACACTACAAAAATATAATTACAACTGTGAGAGCGCAAAGAATATATCCCTTTTTCAACCAAGAAAACAAAAAAATCGGCCCAATTTTAGCCCAACCCACACAAACGTGTGAGTAAAAAACCATAGTATGTAATGGCGTTGTTGATAAAAAATTTCGCTTGGTTTGTAGTAAAACCCAGACAATTGTGTGTATAGATCGTGTTTTTCGGACGAAAAGAATTTAAAAAGGAATTCACAAATGTGTAAGTTGGTTCAAAAAACATACAAAACTAAATTTTTGAAATGGTACTTTTGCCCTACCCGCACAAACGTGTTAGTAAATCACAAAAGGGATATATTGGCTGCGGGCCAATACTCGGGTAAATTGTACATTTACCAAATTTTTAGCAGTGTGTTGAGTAAATTAAAATACTGTACTAAAAAGTTGGGTAAACTATATAAAAAGTAGGTAATTTGATTTGATGTTGTTTTATTTTGACGTTTCGTGTTACATTATTAGTATACGATACATGAAGAAACTAGAGCATATTAATTTTTAGATTCAGAAAATAATTGTTTGCTTATTAGAATTTTTAGACTAATAAAATAATTTTTATTTTCTCAACCAAAACAAGAAAACTAAGCTCAATTTCGGTGGCCCATCCATGTGTTTTTGCCGGAATTAGCCCAACTAAATACTAATTTCATAAACGTCTGAGGGGTAATTCTAATATTCGTTTTCGTTTCTTCGAAATCACCCGCTAATATTTTTACAACGAAAGGCGGCTTGTAATCGATGCAATGTAACATTCTCGCCTAAAAAGTAATTATAATTTTTTTATCGCAATAATTGTAAACGTTCCAAAACTAAACACAATTTTTGAAATTTACATAATTACCTATGAGCCAATTCAAGAGAGTCTCTTAAATAAATTTACCCTATAAGCCATTATTACCATATTTTATTTACTACAGAATTGGCCCGCTATATTAGGTAAATGTGTACTAAAATTTCAATTTACCTTACTTATACTGTTTATGTTAGAGGTTGAACCTAGGTTCAACCTGGGTTGAACCTTCAACATAAACACCATAGGTTAACTTGGAGTTAACTCGACTCAATCCAAAAAATTTCTTAGGTCGAGTTAACTCTGGTTAATATAAACGCCCAGAGTCGAGTCGAAAAACAACAACAAAAAATAATCAGTAAAGTGAAAAAATAAAAATGGCGATTTTTCATATTTTTCTTGTACGAGCACGTCTGTGCCTAAATTCGGCAGCATATTCTTGTGAATTTTTATTTTTTGAAAGTTCGAAAGAAAAAGTTAGAATGATTTTTTGAAAGAAAAAAATTGAATGATTTTGTCAGTTATAACCTGGTTTCGACTCAACCTCAAGATAACTCTCCAATATAAACACTAGAAGTTAACTTCAAGGTTAACCTAAAGATAACTACAAGTTGACTCGACCTGGGTTCAACCTCCAACATAAACAGTATAACTGTTCAATTTACCCGAGTATTGGCCCGCAGCCATCATCCGTTTGTTTATATTTGGTGTGTTTTGTTTATAATGTATTTTATTTTTATATGGACTGTGTCCTGTGGGCTAATTCAAAGGGAAATCTAGGATAAATGCTGTTTTAACAGTGTATGCGGTAAATTGAAATACCCGTACTAAAAAGCAGGGTAAAGCGAAGACACAAAAGGTAAATAGTAGTGGTTTTTGTTTTTGCTAAACAAATCATGAAAATATGGCGGCCATGTTTCTAGACATAATTTTTTTATATTCATGGACGATTTACATGTTCCAATTTTTTTTTCCAGTAAAAAATGAAAGGTTAAGTATATTACGATTTTCGTTTGCGAGAGGAGCACGAAACAAATTCCAGTAAAATAAAATTGGATTTTTCTTTTTAATTTGAGCAAATGTTGGCATAAAACTGGGAATGTTGCCATAAAATATAGTTTCTACGAATATTTTATAGCAGTAAAATAAAAAAAATTCAAAAAAGTTTCAAATAAACATCAAGCAGCCATAAACATCATTCAAACAAAACGAGCAAACATGAACGGTAATTAAATATTTTATTTTTACTTGCAGTTCGATGTTGTTCGTTATCTAATTTAAACGCAAGCTGTTCGAACTGTCAAAATTTATGGGACATACAAAAAAATTATAGCATTGCCTTATTTGTTTATATTGCTAACTCTTTTTAACTAGTAACTTTTTTTTATATGCGTGCAGCTCTATTTTTCAGTAAAAAATTTGTTGGGAAAAAAACTGGAACATGTAAATCGTGCATCACTAGCATCATTTCCCATGAAATAAAAATGCGCTTGCTTATTTATGAACACAGTTTTATTTGTTAAAATTATTATTTATTTTTTCAATAAGTTTATACAAAAAAATTATCGGTATTTCTTCCAATCGCGATTACATGTCATAAAAATGAAATCGCGATTTTATAATTACGGTGACAGACACAAATCCGATTTTGTTATGCTGCAAACGTTCAAATTCATATTTAATTAATGAAATAAAACAATTTCAATGCGAATTTGATGATTTTGAATTACATCGAGTCATTTACAATAAGTTAATATAAACTAAATGTAGAAATAATTTCTGTCACAGGTTAACAATTTTAAAATTTAATTTACAATCTAACAATTTTTCTGTATACATTCAATGATGATGACTTATGTTTCCCAGCCCCATACAATCCTACTGATTTTTTCTTATATTTCACATTTATCTTCTTCCTACAACCCGATTGTAGTAATCTTCTTCTATAAACGCAATAATCCTGTTTTGCCAAAATCTTGTGCTGACAGACTGAAAATCTCGAATTCACGATAAGCTAGTTTGTGTCTGGCTTGGGTAATCCCAAGTATAACAAAATGGAACTCATTTTGACAGTTCCAACTTTCGTTACATTTTTGAGATATTTCATGGAAGATATGGAACTCGCATAATATCCAGTTCTTTCAGTCACGGGTTTTTGTTCCACAGTTCATAGTAAAACAATAGGATTAAGGACTAGACACACCAAGCGTCGGCGGCGAGCGGCGTATTTAAATATGCATTAATTTATTTATGTATTGTATAGAAAAGATAGTATAAACAATTATATATCCATTATTTATAAAAAAATTTACGAATTTTGGATTTTTAATAGAAAAATTATAATTTTAAGAAATTGTATCGAGTGAAATTGCATCCGCCGCCGCGAAATTATGTCCCACACCAAGCGGCCAAAAAAATTCGTTCATCGCCGCCGAACATAACCTAAAAATAATGATACTTCAATTGTGGTCCATATATTTCTCATTCGTTATTCATGTATACATTATTATTATTTACCAATATGAAAGATTAATAAAACAAAAGTCTAAAATTCTCAAAATTATCCAAAACGAAAAAGTAGTCGCGCCGCTCTTGGTGTGAACGGATATGCGCGTCGAGTTGTATGGAACTTTTGGAATTTGACGCGCCGCTCTTGGTGTGTCGTCCTTTATACTCTTAGAATGGATACTTGGATTTTACCCATATAAAATTTACTATTTCATGTGAGACACGTTGGAGCAGGATGGTTATATAAAAAAGCATATGGCTTACTCATATTTCAAAATGAAAAACCCCATCTGTTTATTTATGTGCGCAGCGACAACCTATGGTGAAGACTTAATTTTGTGCTTTTAAAATTATTAATTAAAATTCATTAAAATAATAAAATAATTAGTGGTTTATGTAGTAGTGCGTGATAGTGCATCATTTGATAATAAAAATTACAAACAATTTTAAGTAAAATGAAGTGTACTGTGAAAAAATCAAAAATACGTCTAAAAAAATTCAGAAAGGCATATCTTACCATCAGTAAGTTTACTAAGTGTTTATATAAAATAAAAAGTAAATTATGTTAAAAAGAAGGTAATTTGTGGTAAATTTAACCTTAATTTAAGTTATAAATCAGAGAAAATTAAGTAAATAATTTTGATTGCCGGCATGGGGTTTCTCATTTTGTTTGTGTTTGTAAACGGATGTTACATTACAGTATCGTATTTTTCTTATTACTAGGTACATATTCTACGTACGTGCTTTTCTTTTCATAATTACTTTTTATTTTGGAATACTATAAGTACAATATTTTACCGAAAATAAAAACAGTTAATGCGTACTATAATGGAATATAAATAATTTTGAATTTGTGTAGTTTTTAATTTCGATCGAACAAATTCTAAATACAGCCCGTTGATTTATATGCTTTCTTTTTTACCCTCCGAATTTGACTGACTTGACAGCTGCTTTCATGTATTCTTTCTAATTTATTCTTATTCTATGAGTAAAACTTGTAATAAAATGGAACTTGACCGTGGATCTTAGTTCCAACAATTGTTCCATAAAAATCGAAATAAGTTGGTAGTAGCGATACTAGGGAAACCATGTGTCCCTTTAAGCCGCATTTACTTAATTTTATTTACTAAAGAATTGGTACGATTTGAAAAGTAAAGCCTTTATTCCACAATGAAACATATTTTTTCAGTAAAAAAAACGCGAGATAAAAATATAATTTCGCCACGAACCAAAATGAAACAAAAAAAAAATTCAGTAAAATTTAGTAAGCGGGGAAAGTGTTGCCATAAAAAGTATGAAACTCAATACTTTTTATGGCAACATTTGTTTGTCTTTATCACTCTAACATAATTTTAATATGTATACTCTCTTCTTTTCGGTTTCCTAGTATTTTTTACTGAAAAAATATGTTTCATTGTGGAATAAAGGCTTAATTTGTACAATAATGCCCCATTTACATGCGACCAACATTTTTTTTCTGCAAAATGAAAAAGATATAACATTGACTTTTTGCAGATGAGAGACAAGAAAAGAAATATATCCCAACAAAATTTTACAGAAGATTTTTAAGCCACTACACTGTAAACCACTATAAAATGTTGCCATAAAATATATTCGATCCGAGTATTTTTATGGCAACATTTTTAAAATCAACAAGAAAAAAAAAATTTTCGCATTTATAAATGTTGAGAATTCATAATAAAAACAGACGCCATAGTTAAAAATGTAAATTTCGCATTTAAATTCATCAAAATTAAATTAATAATGATCCTATAAAAAAAATTACGCCATTACTATATATGTTTATTTCTTTCTGGCACATTGATTATTTTTATATATCAGATCCTTCTTATTTACCTGCAAAAATTTGTAGAAGAAAACAATTTTCTACATGTAAATGCCCCATAAGGGTACGTTTCGACCAAAGAATTTATTGCTATTTTAGCAAAGGAAAATTTGTGTTGCTTTGTTTGGTGAGTATGTTAATTTTATATCCCTCTATAAGTATTAGAATCAGTTTGACGTTTCATACAATTTGTTGTGGCACTTTTAACGTGGTAATAAGGAGCTATCTAAAACTTTACATAAATAAAAATAAAAAAACAGAAATTACCATATTATTTTTGAATTGTTTAATTTGGCTGTGGGCCAATTCTCAGGTAAATCGATTAGTACAGTAAATTGGAATTTTAGTACAAATTACTTTTCAAATCGTACCAATTCTCTAGTAAATAAAATTAGGCAAATGCGGCTTAAAAGGACACAAGGTTTCTATGAATATACAAAAATTGGTATGTAGGTGTTATAAAATGTCATAAATTTTATTGTTGTTGTTCCAATTATTCGTATTGTTTATGCGAATAAATTTATATTGTACATTTCTCAAATTTGTTGTGTAATATATACAATAAACGTATTGAAAAAATAAATAATAATTTTTACAAATAAAACTGTGTTCTTAAAATATACAAGCGCATTTTTATTTCATGGGAAATGCTATTGAATATAAAAAATTATGTCTAGAAACATGGCCGCCGCCCGCCATATTTTCATGATTTGTTTAGCAAAAACAAAACCACTTCTATTTACCTTTTGTGTCTTCGCTTTACTCTGCTTTTTAGTACGGTATTTCAATTTACCGCATACACTGTTAAAAACGGCATTTACCCTAGATTTAGCTTAGAACTGGCCCACAGCCTTTGAATCAGTTCATTCATACAATGCATAAAATATACTTGGGCTTGGTATTTTTATTTTTCGTCAAGTTCCCGTAAAAATATGGCCACCTGATCACTAAAATGTTCCATGTCATTCACCACCACAGGTCTGTTACCTACCTTATCCACTAATTTGTTGAGGGGTTCTAAGAAATTTGGCTTTGTGGAACAAGTAGGCCGAACACTTGTTTATCTAGCCCTTTTGGGTGGTTGGATTCCGTGCTACTTTCTATAACTATTGAGAACTATAAATGTCCGGGGTAGTGACATCTGGCGCATTAAAAATAAGCTGATTGGGTCTTTTTTTACATGAAATTTTAGCACGGCATACTTTATGAAAATAAAAATTAACATATAAAAAAAGACCCAATCAGGCTATTTTTTTGCCGTCAGATCTACAAACAGTTCTCTATATTAGCATTGCACTGAGAGCTGCAACTATCATTTTATGGCTCTTGCTCAGTTGGTGCAAAATCCAAATTGCTTTTATGCCTAATATACGAAATATTATTATTAATTATTAATTAATATAATATATATGTAAATTGTATATATATATTAAAATTATTAATAAACAAATTTTGTGTGCAAATTATGTATGCAACGTGAGAGCTGTCATTCATGAGTGGACGGATGTACATCAAATATTAAATTTCCTAAAGGAAATTTTATATTTTAGTACTAATGTAAAAATAGCCACCATAAAACATCTTGGCAATAGTACTTTTTGGTTGCTATTTTCTTTGGTTTTTTAATATGTGTGTATAAAAAATTTGTGTTTGAACACAATTTTTTGTGTAATTATACTATACGTGTGAGCTGCTTTGCTAAAATAGCAAAGAATTCTTTGGTCGGTACACTAATTTCAATGTACTGTGCTAATCGATTCTGAAAATTGGCACACAGCCACATTGATTGTTGGAGCGTGTTTCAATTGGTTTAAATGCCGCATAAAAAGTTAAAAAGTTAAAAATTGTGGTGAATAAAAATGTCAAACTTTTTATCCGCTTCAAGAGCTGATAAAATTTTTATATAGAAAACATTTGGCTGACAAAAATATTTGTTTGTAAACAAAAATTTTCCATGTAACAATTTTGAGAAAAATTGCAATGATATATGCGTAAACTGACCATAATTGACTAATATATATTTAAAAAGTATTTATTTTACATGTTTTCATATTTAAATTTGCTATATATGTTCGCAATTACACATAAAATAAGCAACCATGTTATTGTCAAAATTTTTAACCAGTTGAAACAGATAAAAAGTTAAAAAATTAAAAAAAAATTACCACAAATAAATTTTTAACTTTTTAACTTTTTATGCGGTATTTAATCCAATTGAAACACGACCTTGTTTCAAATTTCTCAAAGACGGAGATAATTTACGAATCGTTTTTGAATCGCGATGTTTACAGGGTGGTTTATTGCCAAAAATGCCTAAAAGCCGTTTTAGTCAGCTACGCTTACAAAACATCCATTAGCAATTTGTTAATAAAAATAAATTGTATTATATTGATCACATACATTTATTTAAATTACTTGTAGGTTATAATAGAATTTTAAAAATTAGACATAACTATTTTGAACATTTTTTTTTGGATTACATATATGTATACAAAACAGGCTCTGTACAAAACATTAAAATCTTTGCTGAATACGTATTAGCTTTATGAACGACCGTTCATTGTTGGTTCGTACTTATCTCAATGTACTAAGCGCGGCAATTTAACCGGCATTTTGCATCATTCGTCATTTCGTTCATCTCTAGTAAGTACATTATATGCAAACAGAATAAATCTAATATTTAATTTTAATGCGCTAAAACTAAAGAATAATTAATTTAATTTGGTTTATTATAAAATATTAGTTAATAGTGATCGTTATGTGTTTTATTTTTATATTTTAGTCCTATTTTCATATTATAAAAAGGTGTTAATTTTTTTTTTTTTTTTGTTAATTTTGTTGGTATGCTTTGAAGAGAAATTTTTGTCATTCGCATTTTATTGGCAATTTTGTTAGTATCGTAAGAACAATTTGATATTTCGTGTAAAAGTGAAAGTAAAGATTTTGTAAAAATATAAAGCTTTTTGCGTTGATATAAACACTAAACAAAAAGGTAACTATATTACAATTGATCTACTAATGAAAGGTCGTTTTTATCATCTAAACTCAAAAAATTACTACAAAAAAACAAAATGATGGATATGGATTTTTTTTGTTGAATGGTTGATAGCTTCAACAAAAATGTTTGTACATAAAAACAACAGGGTGCAGTTAACGCGTCCGTTATAATTTTAGTAAATTTGAATAAATTTGTTTAAACATAATCACTATTGTTCGTTTCTCTTTAGTTCACATTCCAGTTAATATATATTAGTTTTGATACAAAATGTCGGAAGCTGCTGTAACAACATCTAAAGGTCGTACTGGGCGCGGTAAAAAACCAAAAGAAGATGTCGAGGAAGTTGAAAAAGCACAAGGTTTTGTTATTTATAATTATAAAAAAGTCTTGAATTAATTCGATTAATATTGTTTACAGATATCGATGTAGTTACCAATAAAAAGGGGGCATCGAAACGAAAAAATACCGGGAAAAAGGATGAAGAAACAGCTGTTGAAGAAAATGGCCAAACTGAATTAACAGTAACAGCCGCACCGCCTAAAAAAGCAGCTCGTGGGTTTAAAGGAAAGCCCGCTAAAATTGTAGATGACGATGTCGAAGAGGTTGGTGATGGTGAAGAGGTCGCAGTAGAATCACAACCTCCGAAACGAGGTTCACGAGCGCGTAAAGAGGTAGTTTATAAAGAAGTTGATGAGGATGTCGATAACAAAAAAAAACGTGGAGCAGCAAAACCAGAAACAAAAGCTGTACCACCAAAGAAAACTGAAAAAAAATCAACCAAATCAAAAGCGGCACTCGCCAAAACCAAGAAGAAACCCGAGTCTGAGGCAGAAGACGAGGAGGAAGATGTAGTGGAAAAAGAATCTGGCGATGAAGTAGAAGATCAAGGAGAAGAGAAAGAAGAAACAGCCTCAGCAAATCATGATTCCGCTGATGATGATGCTGTAGAGGAAGAGGCACCACCAACCAAAAAAGCGCGTGGTGGACGATCAAAGCCAGCTGCTAAAAAAGGTAAACGTAAACTACAGATTACTTCAGAATATAAATCTGTAACTTAATTAAAATTTTATAAATCCAATCACCAGAATCTGATAAAGCTCTAGCAGCAGTCGAAAAAGCACCATCTCGTAAACGTGGAGGCAAAAAAAACGAAGAAGTTACAGCCGGTAATTAGACGAAATTAAACATACCCTTACTAGTTTTTATTGTTTTGTTTTTTAAAATTACGTCTACTTAGTATTTAATTAATTTTTTTTATTAAACATTAGTTTTGTTGTTGTAAGATGTGTGAAAGAAAGATTTCATTTAAAACGAAAATCTAAAAGAAACTACTGTACTATTTTTTAAATTATTTTATTTTCCTATTTGGTTACCAATGAACTTTTATTTTATTTTCACAACTTTGGAATATATTTATATATAAATAATTAACATAAACATTGTAAAAACATAAAAAACCAAAATGAAGAAATAATAAGTAAATAAGTTTTTTGATCACAAAACAAAAACTTCGTTTTTTTCTGCGGGAGATGAAGCGGTCTGTTTGGTTTTCCAGTTTAAGTAAAATCCTCTTTCACACATTTTGGATGCGGCAAGGTGTTTGGACTTCTATATTCTCATGTCATCATTTCACATTATATTTTCCAGTTAAAATGACTGAAAATGAAGTTACCAAAATTAAAAGTGAGTATTAGAGAGTAAGACCGTAGTTACCGTAAAATGTGCGTACATTTTTTTTAAACTAATTGTGGGGTACACTCCGAAATCACCAATAAACGTAGAATAATTTCATTTGTAGGCTACGCCCTGGAAGAAATGTATACATATCTACTTTAGAATTTGTTTTTTATCAGAGTAAACCCTCAACCAGCGAAAACTTAAGAGCTTAAGTTATGATCCGTTTGGACCATTTAGGGGGAGCGGTACGAGCACCAAAATTTTAGAGGTCAGTTGTTTATTTGTGATGAGAAGCCTATACAATTTTGGTGGTTGTAGCACTAACCTAAATGGTACAAACAACGTGCAACTTAAGTGTTCGCTGGTTGAGGTATAACACCTGTATTTATAGTCATAACCATTGTTATAAGTATAGCTTCTATTTTTGGAAATCGATAGATTTAGTGAATTTTTAAGCGATTTTTTTCCTTTAGTCCATAAAAATCACTAAATTATTTTATTTCAATCAATAAAAACCAAGCTCTTGTAGTGAGATTTATTAATATGAAATTAGCTACTATAACATGACATAGTTGTTAGTAACGACTATAAGTACGGCCCTAAATCACAAAATTGGTTGTTACTTAAATGATATAACTTTCGAAACAGATTTACCAAACCAAAACGTAGAATATCTATTCAATTAATTCTCACAATAGTTTGATTATGATTTTTTATTTGGTAAGATATTTTGTATCTAGCGAGTGAGATGTAAGATCTACTTCATTTTAGTGAGATCTCACCCCGCTGGGTACACCCATTGACTAATATGTAATACTGTATTGATATTTCAGTAGAAATGAGAAAAACGGATCGCTGTGCCTTTAAAATTTATGGTTTTTGATGAATCAATCTCAAAATTTAAAGATACATAATCAGATAATCTTTCTCAGAATTAGTTTCAGAAAAGCCATAATAAAATTTCCTGGCATTATTTGATATTCGGCGAGCTGACACCTCACATGTATTAATTGTATTGGAATCCGCCAAGTTTGGTAATTTAAAATTCGGTAATAATTGGTTAAAATTCTCTTACCAATAATTAATGAACTTCGATTTATAATTTTTGTCATACTAGGGGTATAGATAGATTTAAGTAAGTGTAGAGCCAAAATCGGGTAAGATGAAAATTTTTCTTCATAGGATTGTGTACCTATCATTTTTTTTTTTTTTATGTTTTAATCTATGCAATCTGTTCTGGGGCCGAAGCACTCCCAACTCTTTCGCAGTTGACTTTTACCGTCCTACTTTACGCATTGTTTGCCAAATCGAGGACGTACGGCTATAGGTCCGATGCAGTCATAGTTGTGTTCAATTTTCATCATCGATCGTAATCAAATGATGAAAAATCCCTTTTGCATCCTGCCCCTATCGGGATTCGAACCCGGTACCTCCCGATCCAAACGCCAAAGCTTTAACCACTGTGCCATTTGGTCGGTTACCTATCATTTTTAGAAGGTACAAGCCAAAAGTTTCGGAACATTTTGCGGGAAAATTTTCAGTTTATCCAAAAATATTTTTTGTTTTTTTTTTCATTCAAAAATTAAAAAACCGGTTTTTATTTATCAAATCTTAATTTGAATTACACTATCATGTAACAGGTAAAAATTACATTTGCGGTATTTTAATTCGTTTTATATATTAGAGGATGGGGGCCCCTAAACCCCCGATTCTGTAGAAAAAATTAAAACAACTGCTTTCATATTAAAAATGCAAATCGATGGCAACGATGCATTAGTGTGTATCTACAAAATTAGCCAAATTCATTTTATTTCATTATCCTTAAGATTCCTACTGTTCGACTTGGTCCCTAGTTTCAGTTCCACCTAAAACAGGTTTGAAACTTATCAAATCTAGAATTTTGTAATTTTATTTTCATATAAGCTAGAGTAAAATCAAAGTTTTTTTCTTTTTTTTTTTTTTTTTTTTTTGATTTTAATTTATTTTACTTGGCTTGAGCGGTTCCACTCACATCACCAATTAATAACAGATTTTTTCTCTTTTTTTTTTTCGTTTTGATTATTTTCTCTTGTTTTTTTTTTTTTTTTTTTTAAATATACTTTTTAATTTCATTCAAGAATTTGCATACTTCTATTAGTTCTTCCGTTTTGTTGTTCTTAATTATGTCTTCTAATTTTTTGTTTCTAATTGTTGAATATTTTTTCTTGACTTCAGCATATTTTTTACAATCATCAATTATATGTTTACAGTCTTCTATTATTTCACATGTTTCACATTTGTTATTATCTATTTTCTTTATTAATTTTAGGTATTTTTTGTCATACGTGTGATTTGTTCTGATTCTGCTGATTTGCTTTGTCATTCTTGCATTCATTTCTATCTTTTTGAACCATGGTGTCCTTTTTGTCTCCCCGTTTACGTTATTTCTGTGTATTATTCCTTTGACTGTTGTTTTTTGTAGGAATTCTACATTCCATTCTTCATATAATTTTTTTTTGATTATATTTAGACTTTCTTTATATGATATGTATGCATTAATTATGTTTGAACTTTCACATCCTTTTTTCGCTGCTTCATCTGCATAATCATTCCCTTCTATATTTATGTGACTCGGTATCCATATTATTTTAACTTTTAAATTATTTTCGTTTATCATGTTTTTTATTTCCTCCTCGTAGTAATTATTTTTTGCATTTTTTAATGTCATACATGCACTTAAAGAGTCTGTTATAATTGTGATATTCTTTATATTATGTTCACTTGCTTTTTTTATTGCCACATATATAGCTATAATTTCCGTTTTTGTTATCGAGATTTCTTCTGCTATTCTTAAGTTTATTGATCCTCCCATGTATTCTATGTGTATTCCGATACCTCTTTTGTTTTGTATTATTGCTCCATCCGTGTAAATTTTAAAGAAATTTGCGTTTTCTTCTATATGCTTCTCTGTTATTTTTCTTAATTCTTCTTTCTTCATTTCTGATTTTTTTTTAATTTTCTTCTGTAGTTCTGTGTCTATTTCTAAATTTTCTGTTTTCTTAATTTTTTTTGTATTATATTTCCTTTCTATTTTTCTTATATTTACTTTATGTTTTTCATATATTTTTGTGATTTCTTTGTTATTTTCCCCTTTCTCTATCTCTTCCGCTATGATTTTATTATTTTGTATCTTTCTTGTAATATATGCGTATTTAAATAATTCTAATTTGTTTTTTAATGGCAATTCTCCTGCTTCTGCAATTACTGCTGTGACTGGCGTGCTGTTAACCAGGCCTAGACTGATTCTTAGTGCTTTACTAATTATTTTTTGAGTTTTTTCCATTTGAGCTTCTTTTCTGAATAGCATCATATTGTATCGTATTCTACTTTCAATTAAGCTTTTGTAAGTGTTAATCAATATTTTTGGGTGTGCTCCTCCTTTTTGTCTCGCAAATACTTTCATAATGTTTACCATTTTCATACATTTATTTATTAAATTACTATTATTATTGTTGAAATTTAATTTACTATCGATTATATAGCCTAATATTTTTATTTCATTTGTGTTTTTTATTATTTGATTATTTATCTTTAGCTTAATATTGTTTTCATCCTTTTTGCAGTTTATTTTAATATATGATGTTTTTTGTGCATTAACCTTTAATTTTAATTTATTAATTATTTCTTCAAAACTTTTTAATGTGTTATTTCCTATTGTTTCCAATTCCTTCTCCGATTTCGCTGTCACTATAATTATGAAGTCGTCTGCGTATTGTAGAATTTCTGATCCTTTTTTATTAATCTTGTGTATGTCTGTCGTATATAGATTGAATAGGTCTGGGCTTATAGGATCGCCTTGAGGTAAACCGTTACTTGTTATTTTTTCCATCTTTATTCCGTTATCTTCAAAAATGATTTTCCTATTTGTTAATCCTTCATATACCCAATTCATATATTTGTTGTCCCATTTTATCACCTTCATTATTTCAATCAATTTCTTGACGTTTACTTTGTCAAACGCTTTTTCTATATCTGTGGATATGATTATGATTTTTTCATTTTTATTCTTATTAGTTTCCACGATTTTTATTAATTTATTGATGTAGTCTATTGTTGAAAAACCTTTTCTGAATCCATAGCAATTGTTTGATAGTATTTTTTTTTCATTTAGGAAGTTGTTTAGTCTTATTTTAATCATTTTGTTTATGATTTTTGCAAATGTGTCCATCAAATTTATGCCTCTGTAGTTTTCTATTTTGTTGTTGTCTTTTCCTGCTTTTGTTATTGGTATTATTTTAATTTCTTTCCATGTCTCTGGATATTTTTTTTCTCTCCAAATATTATTAATTAATTTTGTTATTAATGTTATATGATTACTATTTATTTTTTTCAGCATTTCGTTAGATATTTTGTTTAGCCCTGGCATCGTATTTTTGTTTTTTTTAATTATTTCCTCTATTTCCTCTATTAAAAACTCTTCGTTTTCTAATATTTCTGTGTTTATTTTTATTTTTTCTTCTTCTTTGGTTATTGATTCTAACACGTTCATATCTAAAAAATTTCTGATGTTTTCTTCATCTGTGAATAGATAGTCTTTCTTTTCTTCCTTTTTATTATTGAAAATTTTTATTCTTCTCCATATATCCTTGGTATTCATACTTGGTTTTAATTCACTTATGAATTTTTCCCAGCTTGTTTGTTTTTCTTTTTTTATTGTTTTGTTCAATTTGTTCGTAATTTCCCTTAATTCCTTTTTGCAATATTCATTACCTCTGTATTTGTTATATAATTTTAATTTTTCTTTCTTGATATACCATAATTTTTGGATTTCTTTTGTCCACCATATTTTACTTATATACTTGTTATTATCTTTTGTGATTATTGTGTTTCTGTTTATTATTTGATTCAGACTTTTTTCATATTCTATTATATTTGTAATCTTTTCTGTGTTCATATTATTTATTTCTTCTATTATTTTTTTTTTTGTTAATTATTTTTTTGTTTTTTACTGATGTTTTTATGTTGTTTATGGTTATTTTTGTAGGCATGTGATCTGTGTTTCCTATCTTTATTTTTTCTACTTCCCATTTAATGTATTGATTTAATTGTGCACTTCCTATCCCAATGTCTATCGCTGAACCGTTACCTCCTTCCCCAATTCTTGTTTCTTGTCCATCATTTAAAATGTTTAAGTTTGAATTGTTAATCAGGTTCGCTATATACCTTCCTCTTATGTCTTCTCTGACATTTCTCCCCCATAGATTGTGGTGTGCATTTATATCCCCCATGATTATAATATTATTTTTGCTATTATTATCTATCAGTATTTTGTTAAAATATTTTCTTACATGGATATTATTTATATTTGGTGGTATGTATATGTTCATAGTCTCTATTTTTTTATTGTTTTCATCAGTTATTTCTATTTTTATTGTTTCTATTAATTTGTAATTTGTTTTGATTTCTTTAAATTTAATATTATTTTTAATTAGCATTCCTACTCCTCCATATCCATCTTCTCGTTTTTTTACTATAATATTATAATTTTGTATTTTTATTTTATCTTTTTTTTTCATCCATATTTCACTTAGACCTATTATGTCTATACTATTTTCGTTAATATATTGCTCTAATTCTATTTTATTTTTACTTATACTTCTAATATTTAATTGTATTATTGTTATTCCCATTAACCTTGCCTATACTCCCCCATACTTTCTTCTATTTGTTTGTCCATTTGCAATATATTTTCTAATAATTCTGTCATTATTAGGTCTAGGGTTAGATCGTTCGGATCTTTTTTAATGTAATTTTGTGTCAATACTTGTATTCGTTTGTTTATGTATGAGATTTTTATCATTTTTGTTTTAATCTTTTTTATTTCTTCCCTTGTTTTTTCATGTTCCCTTTTGAAATTCTCTCGCATTTCGTCTAATTCTCTTCTTATATCTTCTTTTTTATTTAGATTTTCATTTATCCGTGGGAATTCTTCATCCCTCATTTTAAATTCTATTGGTGTCATTAATTGTTTAGCCTCGCTTAAGGTAATTTTATTTTTTATCATTAGAAATTTGATTCTCTTTTGTCTTTTATTTTCTTCACAAATTGAATTATTTGTAATGTGTTCTTCTCCACAATAGTAGCATTTTATTTTGTTTTTACATTCTATTGCTTTGTGATTTTCCTCTGCGCATTTAAAACATTTTTCATTACCCTTACAATTTTTTTTAGTGTGTCCATATATTAAGCAATTTTTACATAGCATAGGTGCTGGTACGTAGTATCTTACTTTTCTTTTGACTTCGTATAGAGTTATTTCTTCTGGGAGCGAGTTTGTTCTGAATGTCACTTTTATTGCTGTTGTATCTTCTTCTTTTTTTTCTACATTATTCCATCTTTTTATTCTTTCAACTTTCGTAATTTTGCAATTTGCCTTTAATTCTTCTTTTATTGTTTTTTCTGTCATTTTTGCTGGTATCTTATTTATGAATCCTATACTTTCTAATAAGAAGTTTGGTATATAGCTCTTGATTTTTTCTGTTCTATTCAGTTCTGTATTGTTCAGTATTTTGTTTGCTGTATTCATCTCTCTAGTGCTTACTCTTATTCTGTTTTTACCATATTGTTTAACTTCTAGAATTTTTCCGGCGTTTATTATGTTTAGTTTTTCTGCTATCTCTATGTCTGTAATGTTGGCTTTCTCTATGTATATATAGTATGGTCCTTTGTCTCCTGGCATGTATCGGTTTTCTCTTTCCCTCTCTTCTTTTTCCTGATCTCCCTTTATTTCTGTTTTATCTATTTTATTGTCTTCTGTTTTTTTTGTATCTTCCGAGTTATTTGTTTTTATTTTATATGTGAATTTTTCCATCGTCGGTGTTTTTGATATTTTCTCTATTTGTTTTTCCTTCTTTTGTATTTCTATCCTTGCTTCTTCATTGTTCCATTCCATCATATCTTCTATTAGTTTCTCTTCATCCGGGTTCTCTTTATTATTTTCTATTTTTTGTTTTTTATTTTTGTTTATTAACTCATTACTATTATTTTCTTTTGATTTCATAATTGTTATTTTTGACTTATAGTTTTCTTTTCTTAATTTCCTTTTATTGTTTTTATCTTTTTTCATACCCTTTACTTTTTTTAAAATTTTTTTTTTTTTTTGATATCTACATTTATTTTTGTTTTGTATTTTGTACTTTTATTTGTTTTACTATTTATATATCAATTTTTAGTTTTAACAAGCTTTTTTATTTTTTTTTTATGAGCGAGTATGTTTATTTATTGTTTAATATTATTATCTTTTTATTATTGTTATCGAACTATTGTTAATTTATTTTTATTTTTCCTATTTGTACCTCTATTTTAGTCTTACAAGTTCTTTCTTTTAAGAAAGAGTTGAAGTTTATTTTGAGTGTTTTATTTGATACTTACTTGATTTGTTTGTCTGTCCAATACTTTAATCTTACAAGTTCTTTCATTACTGAAAGAGTTGAAGATTTGTTTTGAATAAATATTTTGTTTACTGTCTATCCGTTGTTTGTTGTTATTATTTTCTTATTATTGTTTTGACTTATTATTGATTTATTTATTTATTTTTTTTTTTTTATCTTGTTATTTGTATTTTCTGTTTACCCTTTCTTTTCTCTCTTTTTTATGTATTATTTATGAACTTCTGTTGTTTTGTTACTTATTGTGCTTATATATTTTTGTTTTATTTTTCTCTGTTTATTATATTAATTATTTACGTATATTCAATATTATTTTCTCTTTCCTGTCCTTAAATTATATTGTTTTTTGTCTATTTTATTTTAATTTTATCTATTATCTTTATATATTTTACTTGGTTTTTTGTCTAATATTATTTTATTATTATTTCATATATTGTCTTAATTTTATATTTTATCTTAACTATTATTTTGTTTATTATTGTTATATTTTGCTTCTTATCCGTTTATTTTTCTTATTTTTCTGTTCTTTATGTTTTTTCTTTTACACTTTTATTTATAAATTTATTCTTACTAATTACACTCACTTTCATTCTTTTTTCATAAATAACCGTCATCAGATGTTATGTTTATCTCTTATCCTAATTGATTGTTCAATTACTTGCTTTTTGACTTTATAATATCTATTTATTCTTCTAAATCTATTTTATTTATTTTTAATCTTAATTTTTTTTTATTTTATTGTACTTATTTATTTTCCTAATTTTAAGTTATTCTAAACTGTCCCATAAATCATTTAGATAATATATTTCTTTATTTTCTATCACTTTATCTTTTTATTTGTAAATTTGATAAATACTATTCCTTCATTTTAATTTACCTTATCTTCTGATAAGTAGCCATCACCATTTTTATATTATTATTAATTAATTTTTTTTAAATTAATCTTAATTGGTTATTTAATTACCTAATTCTATTATATCTATCTATTATTTTAATTTTCTTCTTTAATTTATTTCAAACTTAAATTTTTAATTCATTGTAATACATATATGTTTTTTATTTTTTTATTTTTTACCTTATAAACTATCACATAATTCCTATAAATACCTTATTTTAATTTACTGTTTTAATTCTTGTGTTTTTATTTGTTTTTATTTTTATTTTTTGACCGTTGTAATTTGAATTTTTTCTATTTTATGTTCATTTACTATCTTTAATTCCTTTTCTTTATAAAGTTTTTTATTTTTTTGAATTATTTTAATTTGTTTATTTTTATGCTTTCTTTGAATTACACAAAAGTTTTTTTTTTCTCTTTTTTTTTGTATATAGTTTCCACCATCGATATTACTTTCCTATTTTTATTTATTTAGTTTATATTTTTCCGTGAACACTTTGTTTTAGCTAAACCACGTTTTTCTTTTATTGCTATTCCGCCATATTGGCTTCCTCTAGCATTTGTTTTATAATTTTTTTTTATATTAGAATTTTTTTTTTTTTTTAGTTCATTATACTGAATTTAATTATTTTATTCTTAACCTGATAAACTATGTTACTAATTCTTTAATACCTTGTTTTACTTTATAGTTTTGCTTCTTGTACTTTTAGTTCTTTTATTTTTATTTTTTGACCGTTATAATTAACACATTTTCTATTTTGTTTTCAGTAATTATCTTTAATTTCTTTTCATTTCACTTCACACATTCACATTTTTTCTAAAGAACAATTTCCTCCATCTTAATTTCCTATTTCTATTTATTAAGTTTATATTTTTCTAAATATTTGTTTTAACCAAACCACGTTTTTTGTTATTTCTAGAGATTTCAGCCATATTGGCTTCCTCTAAAATTTGTTGCTTAATTTGTCTAATTTTTAATAGATTTTTCTCAAGTCTTTTATATTCTTTTTTCTATTTTCTATTTAACTTTTTATTTTTATTTAATCATTACTTTCCATATATTACTACTTTTTTAATTTTATTTTTTTTTTTTTTTTTTTTTTTACATCTTACTTTATTGAACTCAATTTTTGGAATGGAAGTTTTTTTTCTTGTCCTGTAAAAAAACTGAAAACGTAGATACACACTAATGCCCCATTTACATGCGACCAACATTTTTCTTCTGCAAAATGAAAAAGATATAGCATTGACTTTTTGCAGATGAGAGACAAGAAAAGAAATATATCCCAACAAAATTTTGCAGAAGATTTTTAAGCCACTACCCAAGTATAACAAGATTCGACTTTTTTGTCATATTTCGAAGTAAAAACTTATATTTAGTTTCGACTTTGACATAGTTTTGCTTTCGACTTATACCCTTGACAGACTAGCGATTAGCTAAACGCGTTTAGTCGTTTTTTCGAGTTTATCTCTTAATGTGTCAACTGCGAGATTAGCCAAACGGGTTTTGTTTTAGGTTTAGTAACTAAACGAGTTTCGTGCACTAATCTCTCAATATTTTGAAGTTTATCGCATAAAAATGGGTTTAGCGAGAGCGCCATCTTACAATGAAGGTTAAAATTTATAAATAGGACAATGCCATTTAGTGTTGTGATACAATGATAGATGTCGCTTACTTTTTGAGTTATTACTTTCGAGTTAAAATTTTTTTTGCTTCATTTTAAGTTCAACATACACAAATGTGTATGTAAATAATGACAGGTTGTAATGTCTTCCGTATTTTAACGGATCTTAGTTAAATGGGAATTCTTCAAAAAGAGCATAATAATTTGATAACACATAAATTTAATAACATATTATTAATTATTTGTTTTTGATAACATATTAGTTATTTTATTATTATTATTATAGTTAGTGTTTTTTTTCTGACCAAAAAATTAAGTAGTATGCACAATTGTGTATATTCAATATACACATAATTCTATGTTTGACACATTCGTTTTTCGTAAGCAAAATGTACATACACAATTGTGTATGCCGGCCGGGAAAGGTTATATTCCTATTTCTGCCTGCCATCACAATTATGTGGGTCACAATTGTCCAACGAAGATACATCATGTCAAAAATTGATTTTTGTATGTGCTTTGGACCAACATACACATTTGTGCAATTCTGTAGAGTGCGTATTATAATATCATGACAAATAAAAGCTGCGTTTTTTTGAAAACAAAACTGGTGCTATATTTGACTTATTTCTAGTGCCGGATAATAAACCATGGTATTATATTTGGGACACATATTTTTTTTAATCTGTACCTATGTACATAACTCGTTTTATTGTCTTGGGAGGAAGTCTACTATCAGGTACATTAGCAGAAATATATATGACCCATTTAGAAAAAGGACACATTATTTATAATTTCAACGAGTATTATAAACAAAACTATGCACCGCACTCAATGACAATTGAAAATTAATGACAATGACATTTGTTTAATACCGATTCCGGACAAATATAGCGCTATGGTATTTTATTATTGAAACAAGGTTTGCTAATCCTCATAGTGTGTCAACCTAATTGGTTTTGTAGTAGATTAACTAAACTAGTTTAGCTAAACCCTAGTCTGTCAAGGGTATAGAATAACACTGCATCCCCAATGAAATTCCTTTAACTTTTTCCTTACAGAAAAGTATGAAAAAAAATTTGAGAAAAAAAATTTTTTTTTTGTTAGGTTGGTGATTTCCTTATGAAAAATGTTATCAAACTTTTAACTTTTTCCTTATGAGAAATACAATGAAGTAAACCGCATTTGCAAAATTGGTTGTTGTTGTTGTTTTTCTGCTTGTCACAAATTAAAAAATATTCAATGCATATTTGTCTTTTAACAATTAGTGTTGTATTTTGTGTCCTGTGAAAAAGTAATAATTAATATATAATATAATAATATAAAATAACAGGTAAACAAAAAATAATTTTGTAAAATGAAGTTAGCTTTACTTTGACTTTTTCCTATTCATTGGGTATGCTCTTCATAAGTTTCGGGCGGGAACGATCTTGTGCAACGACATATGTAAAAGGCTATAATTGAAAATACATATTAGAGGAAAAAGATGGCGTCCAAATGCAAAGTAAAACAAAAAATTTAGGTTTAGAACAATGAATATTTTATTGTATAAAATGTATATACATATATACACATCTAAATTATATTATAATTAATTTTTTAATTATTTTTTATTATTAAACAATGATTTGATGATATTATTCCTTGATTGTAATATTAAAAGTTTAAATATTTTCCATATAGCTCATATAAAGTTTATTATTTCGCATTTGTTTTCCACTTAATAATTTAAAACTGAACTAGAAATTAATTAATTTATACAAAAAAAATTTGAATAGATATAAAAATATATTTTGGTGTAATTTTATTTAATGTGCGTTAACATCTTTAAATTTTTTTAAGAAAATCACTTTTATAAAATTACCAAACTCATTTCGTGAACATGTAAAATAAATACGATACGTAGCTCTATTTTCTTTCGCCTTGTTATACTTGGGACAGTATACATATAATACGCACCAATACTAAAGTATTGATTCTTCGACTTTTTTCTAATATTTCGAAGGCAAATACGATAGCTCAATTTTGAGTTTCGTCTTGTTATACTTGGGTGGGTACACTGTAAACCACTATAAAATGTTGCCATAAAATATATTCGATCCGAGTATTTTTATGGCAACATTTTTAAAATCAACAAGAAAAAAATTATTTCGCATATTTGTTGAGGATTCATAATAAAAACAGACGCCATAGATAAAAATGTAAATTTCGCATTTGAATTCATTAAAAGTAAATTAATAATGATTATTTACCTGCAAAAATTTGTAGAAGAAAACAATTTTCTACATGTAAATGCCCCATAATGCATCGTTACCATCGAAATGTATTTGATATACAAAGCCGCTTATCCTTCTTTGCACAAGGAAATACCTATGCGCCAAATAATTCGAAATTTCTTTGGTTATTCGTAAACTAAAATTGTGAACTCCCCAAACCTATTTTTTACCTTGACATAACAAAAAAAATGAAAATATCAAAATTTTCTCGAAAAATGTAATAATTTTTCCAAAATTATTATTGTAATTATTGTATAATTATTGATAATAAACTAGACTTTAAGAATCATATTGATTATGTTTGTAAAAAAGTTGCTAAGAATTTTTTTTTTTTTCAAAAATCAGGAACACTCATTATTAAATTCAATTAAAATTTATAATGTTATGATTAAACTGGAATATTGTTCATCGATTTTATTTATGTCAAATCAAGAAATGCTAGATAGATTGCTAAAATTGCAAAATAAAGGCATGAGAATTATTTTAAGGATAAACAGATATACTTCAATAAAGTGTATGTTAGATGCACTAGAATGGTTAAACGTTAGGCAAAGAATTAAAGTAAATGTCTTAATAATAATCTTTAAAATGAAACATAATTTATATCCTGAATATCTGTGTGATAGATTAGTCTATAATAATGACATACATAACTATAATTTGAGAAACATGTCAATTTAGTTACAATTGTTTAGGAATGAGAGAGCAAAAAATATGTTAATGTATAATGGTTTGAAATTATTCAATGAATTACCTGATAACATAAGAAAAGAAGCAAATTTTTATAGATTTAAACAAGCAGTTGTAAAATATGTCAAAGAAGAATAGTGTCTGTTTTTGTAGGTAATGTTTAATTTTTTTTTAATTATGAAATAATATACAATGTATAATTTTAAATAGTTAATTCTTAACTAACAAATAAATAATAACAAAAAAAAAAAAAAATATTGGCTCGCGCCTTCTAAAAACGATAGACGCACAATCCTACAAAGAAATATTTAAAAAAAAAATCATCTTACTCGTTTCCATACGTCATCTACACTTTAGCCAAAGAGAATGAATAGAGAGAGAAAGTTTTGTTAAAACCATGTATATGCATTAAAATTTCGGATTTGTTTTGAGATTTTAATGCGAAGATATGAAAGGTGTATATACATTTATTTCTTTCTGTTGTTTATGACTCCTGCTGTTTTACTTGGTTTCATATTATGGAGAGTAAATAATCAAAAACTAAACAAAAACTAATACACATTAAATATTTGAAGGCTTAACATTTTCATTGTATTTTGTTCATATATTTTTTTATTAATTTTTGTCAATATTATGTACAGTAAGTCACTTAAATATTAATTTTTATTTTAAAGAATTATAAACATTGGAAATCGACGCAATTAAAATATGAAGTTACTTACTGTATAATATACAAAAAACAACAAAAAATTGTTATTAAACACGCAGCAGATTATTTGGTATTGAAAAATATAAATCACATGAAACATGTTGTACACGGCAACATTACACACACAAATATACATTTCGATTACGAGAAAAAAATACAAAATATAAGCCAAAATGGAAATATGAAATGAAAATGCAAAGCCTTTATCATGAATGAACGGATACCTATGTATGTACATCACATACAAGTGATGTAAGACACTAAAATAGTCACTTATTTTAGTACTCATCAAAAATAATATTTAATTATTTATAAAAAAAATTAGAACTACTAAAATGGTGTTTTCCATTTTTTGCGTTCTTTTCGGCACAAAAACAACAATATTTATTAATTGAATTACATATTTTCCTTTCCAATTTAGGTAGGAAGAAAATACTCCCAATTCATAAAAATTGAAATCAAATTGGATGCCTTAGTAGGTAGAAAAAGTAATTTTGACAAAAATGCTATGTACACATATGTATGTATGGGATGCTAGAACATTGGTACAGGCAGAATCTACTTAAATATAAGTCCTGCTTACTCTTCTTATTTATATATACCTATTTAAAAAAAACTAACAAAGTGTGTGTTGGTTACACTAACAATGCAACGTAAATTTGAATTTTTTTTCTACATTTGTTTTGTTTCTGCACTAATACACTGAAACTTAGTTTTTCAAAAAAAAAATTACTATGGAAAAAAATTTCCAATACATCTTTACTTAGTTATTGTTTATTTCTTATGTGCGGAGTTAGCAGGACTTATATTTAAGTAGATTCTGCTACAGGTCTGAAGAAAAGGCAAATTTATTTCAAAAATATAATTTTGGAAGTATGTACATACATATGTCACATTTTAATAGTTTTTAACATATACATATTTCAAAATAACGGAATATTTTATGATGATGATTTTGTTTTTATGCAAGTATTTTATTATAAACGAGAGAGAGAGAGAAAGAGCTGCATTTGGAAAGTATTGATAAAATTGTGCGCACAAAACATATTATAATTATATGACTATGTCTAGGCTAGGTAGTAGATGCACGTGTAGATCGTATTCGTATACGAGTAATATAGAGAATAGACGAATTGATTTTAAATTATCGTGTTTCTCCCTTCGTCATAAGGTTTTAGATAACTATTAAAATCTAAATAGAATCCAATTTCATTCTATTCTCTCTTTCTTTCTTCTCTACATTACATATTTAAACGTTTCGTAAAATAATCGTTCGTGCGGGTGTGTGTTACATTTACTAAATTCCATAACAACAAACAATACAAGTCAATTAGTGCTTTCCAATTGCATAATTGTATTATTTTAATAAATTAAAATAAAAAAAATACGCAAATATTGAAATGCACTAATCAACATAACATTAAGCGACTGAACGATATTGCTTTATGACGGATCAAGCAAAACAAAGATAATTCGATATCAAAATATAAATGTCCTTCAATGACATTGGATGTATACATTTCAGATATTTTTTTATTTATTCTTATTGAAGATCGGAAAATAATTTTTGGCATGAACTAACTTGACTAAGAAAAACTATAGGTTGGGTAAATTGTAGAACGAAATTTGCCATTGCACATTATGAGATTTATATTCGAGTTTCATTTTAATAATTGCAAAATGATTTTAGTTGAGATAATTTGAAAACAGAAATTAAAAATCCATCTACATTTTTTATAGAATATTTACTATCACAAAACTTGTTCATCTGATTAAATTATTATTAAATAATAATTTAATCAGTTGAACAAGTTTTGCGATAGTAATAATATTCTATCAAAATTGTAGATGGATTTTTAATTTCTGTTTTCAAATTATTTCAACTAAACTCATTTTGCAAATATTAAAATGAAACTCGAATATAAATCTCATAATGTGCAATGGCAAATTTCGTTCTACAATTTACCCAACCTATAGTTTTTCTTAGTCAAGTTAGTTCACGCCGAAAATTATTTCCCGATCTTCAATAAGAATAAATAAACAAAGAAAAAATCTGAAATGTATACTGCACAAATTTTGTACCATTTCTTAAAAAAATTATTTTGTCGCTCTTCGGTATCCAATCTAATTTTAAAAATATCATAAAACTGGAGGGGACGGGAATAGGTTATGGGAAAAGAACTGCATCGAAATAAGAGAAGAATAAACATAGTTGTTTATCTTTTATTTTTTCGTGATCATTCGCCAACCGTATTTAAATCTACTGTTTTATAGGCTAGGCGTGTTTTATTTATTTTTTATTTTACACTCTTCGCTAAAAAGAGACATACATACCGCAATATAATATTTGCTATTCATTTCTTCGCATATTAAAGATTTCACGAAAAAATGGGAAGATTTTTTTTTATCATTTTTCGTCCATTCAAATTCTCACTCTTATGTTGTTCTCTTTGCTTTAATTTAGATTTGTTCGAGTGAACTGAATTATTTGAAATAGTTGCTGCATTTTTTATTTTCATATGGTCTATTTGCTTATACTTTCAACAGTTTTATTTCCGATTGCCTTTTGCCATCTTATGCAAAATAAGAATAATCAAGCAAGGGATATGATATCTCAAATATATCCGTTTTCCGGCGCGTGATCACAATTGTATACGTAAAAATCGTGTGCGAAGAGAATCATGAAAAAAAAACATTACAAACTTTGGTTATTTAAATACACATTTGTGTGTGGTGGACTTAAATTGAAAAGGTGTTGTGGCATTATCTTTCTACCACGCGCCTCTAAACACACAGACCACGCCAGATTGGGGTCTACTTTACCGACTGTCATTATTGTCAACCATTTTTTATTTATTTATTTTTTATTACAAAAATTCATAATTTTCAAATATTTTTGTGAAAAACTTTATTCTGGTTTTTCTGGCATTTTATTTTGAAAGTATTGAATATTGATGTTATAATTGCGTTTGTTTGAAAAATAGTACGACTATAAAGGCGCCTTTAAAGTTGTGTTCGCTCGTTCATTCAAACAATTTTTTTTCGACCAATCATATTGCTCAAAATGACGATTGTTTTTGTTTTGTATTTTTCACAAGAGATGATTGGTCCAAAAAAATTGTTTGAATGAACGAACGAACGCCTTAAGCCTTTCAAGGGCAAAAAAACAATAAAGAAAAATATTGCTAGAGGGGCAGAAATTTTATTATATTACATATTATATATCCCTTTTGCTGCCCGGTAACACAATTGGCAAAAGTACCATGTCAAAAATGTATTTTTGTATGTTATTTGAACCAACCTACACATTTGTGCATTCCTATCTATCAAACTTATTTTCGTTTAAAAATAACACTTTAACTATAAACACAATTATATAGATCGTTTATCGACGTTTTGTAATTCTCTTCAATGGGATCTATTACGCAATTTAGTAGAGATTGATGATCAAGTTGCTTTTTTTAATGGTATGGTTATTGAAATGTATAATAGATTCGTCACTGTAAAATCTTTTATAATTGATATATCGAAGCCAAAATGGTTTACTCCTCAAATTTCGGATTTCATGAAAAAGAGAAACAGGGCTTATAGTAGATGGACAGTGCTTCGAACTGACAACAGTTGGAATGAATATAAATTTCTTAGAAATAAGGTAACTTCACTTAAGCGTAAATCAAAACATGATTTTTTAATGAACAAATTAGATCCTAAACTTCCACCTAAAATCTTTTGGAATAATTTAAAAAGTCTTGGTGTTGGAAAATTTATTGAGCAGGCACAGATTCCGTTTACTCCTAATGATCTTAATAAGTTTTATTGTGAATCTGTTAAATGTCAATCATCTGGAGCTAACACAATTGATTGTTCTATTTTTCAACCTAATTTTAGTTCTTCAAAATTCTCGTTTAGTGTAATCTCTGAAGACCAACTTTTTAAAGCAATTTATTCTCTTAAATCTCAAGCTTCTGGAATGGATAATATTTCCATTAGATTTATTAAATTACTTTTTCCTTATATTTCTCAATATCTGCTCTATATTTTTAATAATATTATTACTAAATCTTATTTTCCTAGTTGTTGGAAGTTAGCTAAAATTACTCCATTGCCAAAAAGTAAGAATGTTAATATGATGTCTGATTTAAGACCAATTAGTGCGTTATCTTCTATCTCTAAAATTTTAGAAATTATTATTAAAAATCAAATCACAAGTTTTTTGCTGGAAAATGACTTACTTTCGGATTATCAATCAGCATACAGACCAATGCATAGCACCACCTCTGCTTTGCTCAACATTACTGACAATATTCGGCGTAATATTGATTCTAATAAATTTACCGCATTAGCACTCTTGGATTTTTCTAAAGCGTTTGACTCAATAAATCATTATAAACTTTGTGTTAAATTGTCGTCGTTTTTTAACTTCTCAGGATCTGCATGTAGATTTATTTATTCATACTTAAGTTGTAGATCACAGCTTGTTGAAATTAATGGACTATTTTCTGATATTATGGAGCTAAGTTGTGGAGTTCCACAAGGTTCAGTTCTTGGTCCGTTACTGTTTTCGTTGTACATTAATGATATTTCTACTTGCTTTAGATTTTCAAAATTTCATCTCTATGCTGATGACTTGCAGGTTTATAATTATAGTGAAATATCGAATAAAGATGTTTGTATAACAAACTTAAACAGTGATTTATTAAGAATTGTAGAATGGTCGATACAAAATAGTTTATTACTTAATGCAAAGAAAACTCAAGCTATTATAATTTATAAACGAAAGTTGAACAAGAATGATTTCCAAAATTTGATTCTGGGTAATGAGTTAATAACTTACTCGAATACAGTTAGGAACTTAGGACTCATTATGAATTCAACTTTGACTTGGGACGAACATATTGATAAAATGTGTAGTCAAGTGTATAGTATTTTGCGCTCTTTTTGGAAATTGACTGATTTTGCAAATTCTAGACTGCGACATAAATTATTTATGGCTTATGTTTTACCACATTTCTTGTACTGTGATGTTGTATTGTTCGGTATGTATGGCTACTGTATGGATAGAATAAAATCTCTGTTCAATGCATGCGTTAGATATGTTTTCTCACTTCGAAAATTTGACCATATTTCTATGGTTAGCCATCTACTACTTGGTTGTGATATTAAAAATTATTTCGATTTTCGAACCTGCGTCTATATTCATAAACTTTTGCTTATTAAGAAACCTTCTTATTTGTATAATAAAATAAAGTTTTCTAATTCTGATCGCACACAGCATATTATATTACCGCATAATAACCATCGTATATTTCATTCTTCATTTTCTGTTCTCGGAATGAGTATGTTTAATAAATTACCCTTGTCGGTTCGCTTAAGTGATACGCAGCAAAAATTTATAAATAATTATAAAAAGTTTTTAGGATTTGAAATCCACTTTTGAAGTTTTTGCATTGCATTTATTGTTTTCCGTAATCTAATTTTTGTTGTATTTTCCACCAAAAAAAAAAAAAAAAAAAAAAAAAAAAAATACCTTATGTTTATTATTACAATATTATCATTATTTAATTTTTATATTATTTTCAATGTATGTATTGTAAATATTTGTATTATATTCTTAATTTTGTATATATTTTAATGTTTTCGGTTATTTTGTAAATAAAAGCTTCCTAGCTTAATTACATTTATAATAAATAAATAAAAAATAAATAAATAAAGATATTTCACAATTGTGTTGGTTGTATTTCAAATGAAGCGACATTTTTATCAAAAACGCCATTATATACTATGGCTTCTTACTCACCCATTTGTATGGTTTTGACTTAAATTGAGCCAATTTTTTTGTTGTTGAAAAAGAGATATATCTTAAAAAAGAGTAAATTATTAATAATTCAGTTATAGTAATTAATATCTGCTAAAGAAAAAATCGAAGAATCGTGAATTACGTAATTATAGCAATTTAGAAGATGGGTCATATTTTAGACCACCGCACGAATATAATAATTTCTTAAACTCAATTAATTTATAATTATCCCTAAGTATAATGGAGCACTTTGCAAAATGAACACATCCAATTTGTCCGAACAATACTGCAAGATCTACATCTTCGTCTAGTAGTTCTCTCTCTATAAGAAAAAGTATACAGTACTTTCGGTAAATCGAATCAAGTAACTCTTTTACGGCCAGAAAAAAAAAAATTTCAATTTAAAGGCGCCTTTATGGTTGGTGTTCGTTCGTTGGTTTGGTAATTTTGTCGATCAATCATTTTCTCTTGTAGAAAAATCCAGAAGAAGAAATCGTCATTTTTGAGCAATGTGATTGGTCGAAAAATAAATTGTTCTGTACGAACGATCACCAACCATAAAGACGCCTTAAGTCCACCACGTACAAATGTGTATGTAATGTCCTCCGGATTTTAACAGTTCTTAATTAAATCGGAATTCTTTTCGAAAAAAACATTATACCTAGGTAATTAAATAACATATAAAACACGTTCTGTACGAACGATCACCAACCATAAAGACGCCTTAAGTCCACCACGTACAAATGTGTATGTAATGTCCTCCGGATTTTAACAGTTCTTAATTAAATCGGAATTCTTTTCGAAAAAAACATTATACCTAGGTAATTAAATAACATATAAAACACTAATTGTTTTTGATAAAATATTAATTATTTTATTATTTTTATAGTTATGCACAAATGTGTATGTTGTCCAAAACCAAAATACATACAAAATTAAATTTTTGACATGATTCGCTTTCGTACACAATTTTCACCCACACAATTGTATATACCCGCTTTAATAAGGATCTATACAATACAATAACTGTGTCATATTTGGAAGAGTTGTATGGCAAACAAACATAAAAAAACTTTGTCTTATAATAGATAAAAATTCATAAAATAATCACAATTAGCTATTCACGGCACCTCTTCTCAGATCGCGCGTCAGATATGCTGGTGAGGTGACATGCAGATCATGAAGTGATCGATATGGTGCGCCGTTCTTCCGTCATTCGATCTCCTCGTTACTTTGTGGATGAAAAATTATAAAAAAATTAAAAATTGTAAAAAAATTAAAAATGCGCACGAAAGTAATTTTCTTTGACATTCTAGCTTCTAAGTTTCTCTGACAGCGAGTATACTGTAAAAGTTACCATTTTCGTTTCATAATAGGCCCGTGGAATGTTATTGATTGCTTCTTCCAATTCCACAAAGAATAAATCATATTCATCTGATTTATCATCGGTGGGGTGGGTTCATGAACCCTAAAAATCGTGATATTAAATTTGTTATGGTTGAGTCTGACTTGCATATTCGCATATTGACGGTCAAGTCGATGGTTGTTTGATTCACCACACACCAATGGATTAAATAGCCGATTCCTCTGTTGTGATGGCCATTGTAATAGAGAGTATTATCATTGGTAATGTCATGAATCCTACTTCCATACCAACGTGGAAATACGTCTAATATGTAAATTTTTGCGTGGTTGTTTTGTTAAAACACATTCCATGTTCCCAATTTTGAGATCCCACCAAGCGTTTTCGTGATTGTGTTTGTAATGAATTCAATTTTGTGTTCCGAGGCCATTGTTTTGGGTTCGTAACTTCAAGTTTTAGTGAGTGAAGTTTGTTAATCTAACTTGGACATACATATTTATATAAGGAGCCTCCTACAAGAGAGATGTCTGTTTTAGCTGATCCTAACCTGGAAAGTAGTCCCTGATGCTGTAATGGTTTTACGGCACTAGTGACTCGCTGTGACATGTTGGATTATTTTACTATATACAGAATTCCTCTGCTCTCCTCGATTGCCCCCGTCTGATTCATTTAGAGTTATCTGTGGTACACCACGAGTAGGTATGAACGTTGGATTTCGCCCCGTTATTGTAATCATCTCTCTAAATTGATCATCTTTTATCAGTCCCTCCAATAGACCATGCAATAGAATAGAAAGCACCTAAAGTTACATATTTTTCGTGTTTATAATTTTAACTATTTAGTCATTATTATTATAGGTCAAACAATAGGTCCATTTATTGGTCAGTCTAGGAAAGTTTCACTGAAGAAATGTATGTTAAACCTCAACCATCTATTTCCAAATTGTATTTAGGCTTACAACTTACGTTTGTTTACGAGTATTTTAATTAGAAGAAAACATATAATTAGAAATTAACTTTCAATCATTAAATTTTAATCTTATTTAAGGAGGACGCCCAAAACCTGAATTGAAAACAAATGTAGTACGTGAAGATGAAGAATCCAAATCATATGTTGTAGGAAAGAGCAGAGTGGTGCGTGTTGTCAAATCTAGGTCAAAAACGCCTGAATTGGGTAAGTCGGGTCAGAAATGTTTGTTTGAATTTAATTTATATTAGTAGTTGTTTTTAACAGAAAATATAACCATTCGAAAAGATAAACCCAAATCTAAAAGTAAATTAAAACAATTTCCTGAAGAAGATGCTACTGAAAATAAAACCGCTCAAAATATAACCATGCGAAAAGCGAATTTAACAGCTAAACGAAAAAAAAGCACCACTGAGAACGTGTCAGATGAGGAAATTTTAGATTCCAAGCAAATGAAACCTTATGAATTGACTAAAGTGGAAAAAGACTACAATTTAACAATTTCTACTTGGAACGTGGCTGGCATACGTGCATGGCTTGGTAAGGGTGGTCCAGAATTTATAATGCGCGAAAATCCAGATATTATATGTTTACAAGAAACAAAATGCCTCGAGGAAGATATGCCAGCTGTAGCAAAAATTTTCGGATATCATCCGTATTACTTATGTAAAACTGGCGGTTATGCGGGGATAGCGATATATTCAAAAATCATGCCGATGAAAATAATATATGGCATTGGAGATCCCGAATTTGACCAAGAAGGACGAATAATGACGGCTGAATATGAAAAGTTCTTTTTGGTATGTGTGTATGTTCCGAACTCCAGCCGAAAACTAGTTAATTTAAACAAACGAAGGCAGTGGAATAAGCTCTTCTTAAGATTTGTTAAAAACTTGGATGGGACTGCTAGTAAACCAGTTATTATCTGCGGAGATATGAATGTATCTCACCTAGAAATTGGTAACTATTCAGTTGCATAAATGTTGACAAGAAGCTCACATTTAAATTTTCCTTTTCAGATTTGGCTAATCCTAAGGCGAATAAACGTAGCGCTGGTTTTACTCAGGAGGAACGGGATGATATGACGGAACTATTATCTAATGGCTTTGTCGATACATTTCGTTATTTGTATCCAGATAAGAAAGACTGTTATACATATTGGACTTATATGTCCAATTCACGTGCTCGTAATGTTGGTTGGCGTTTGGATTATTTTATAGTTTCGGAGCGAATGACTTCAAGGATTGTGGATAATGTAATTCGTAGTGAAGTGCACGGAAGTGATCATTGTCCCATAACTCTTTTTTTAAATATGAACAAGCCGCTTGTTTAATATTGAACTGTTATTTATGAGAATTATATAAATGTGTTAATTAATAAGTACATTATATGACTCTTTTTTTAAACTCCCATCTTAAATCTAAATAAAGAGTGTGTATTTTGATAATATTTGTTTAACTTGTTTATTTGTTTAGTAGTTTCTAAAAATAAAAGTCGTGTTATATTTACTGGTTTCATATTAATAAGTCTCACTTGCAAGGCTTTTCTACAAAGTAATACAGTTATTGTTGAAAATCTCTTGGAAAATTCAAAAAATTTATTTTTATAAACCGACAAAAAATTAATGCTAAACTTATACATCCATGGGAACTTATAGACATCCATGGGCGCGAGGCTTGAAGCAGTCGGCAGAGGGGAAATCCCGAGCAAGCCGAGGGCACGCGTCTGGTTACCAACCGATCCGGATAAGCTAGAGGAGATCATTGAGATTATTCGGGCCAGTAATCCCGATCTTCCAATGGAAGGATGGAGGATTGTGAAGCAGGAGAAGGCTAAGGGGGCTTTAGATTGGCAATCATGCAGATCAATAAGGAATCCTTGGCTTCAATTGCTAGATCTAAGGGAGTGATCCACTTTGGTTTAGGGTCAATCACTCTTAAAGTTTATAGGAAAGACGAGGTCGTTAAGGGCGCGGAAGACCAGCCTGGGGGCGACGGCGAACGGACTCGGCGGGAAATGGTCAAGTGGGCTGAGGACGACCAGGGTAGCCGTTCCGATATTTCGGACGAAGAGAAGTTGGTGATGGAAAGTAGCCGCCTCTCTGAAGTCCGATGGGGACAACCCGTCGAACACACGACGAAAGGGGGTTGGTGCCAAACCAACGAGCTAGATGACACTATCCTGATGCAGGGAGTGCATGAAGTGGTGAGTAAGGTAGATTACAATGGTTAGCATTGTACAAATAAACCTACATCACACGAAGGCTGCCTCGGCAGCTTTCGTGCTCAGACTGACTAAGTCAGATGAGGACTTGGTGTTAATCCAAGAACCTTGGATTAACAATAACAGGATCTGTGGCCTCAGAATGAAAGGGTATAAATTATTATTATACTCAAGCAACTCTGAAAAGATCAGATCGTGTATCTCAGCGAAAAATAATTTGAATATTTTTCTTCTTCCACAATTTAGTAGCGGGGACGTTACAGCGGTGAGCGCTGAGGTAGGCTGTGAAAAACTATGGCTAGCCTCAGCCTATATGGATCGCGAAAAGGATGTTCCACCGGATAACCTGGGAAGTGATCCGGGAAACAGGTCAGAAAAAGGTAGGTGTGATAGTTGGAGGTGATGCAAACGCGCATCACACAATATGGGAAAGCACAGACATTAACGAAAGGGGTGATTTATTTTTTGATTACTTATTAAATACTAACCTTGTAGTTTGCATTATTGGGTGTGAACCAACAATCATTGTTAAAAATCGACAGGATGTTCTAGATGTGACCTTTGCGTCAGAAACAATTTTTGAAATGATCAGTGGGTTGAGAGTGGCGAAGGAGCACTCATTATCTGATGACCGATATATTACATATAACCTCAACATCAAACCTGTTGCCCGGAAAGCCTTCAGGAATCCCAGAAAGACAAACTGGAACAAATGTGGGGAGGTGTTGAAGGAACTATTGCCGCTGGAGGTTCCTGGACTTCCGGCGACAGTAGACGAATTAGATGACATGGTTGATATTGTCACAAAGGCATGCACTCTGTCATTTCATGCTGCGTGTCCCCTGATAAAACCTAGGGGCAGGCAGAAACCGACATGGTGGACCACGGAGTTGGGAACCTATTGGTGAGCGTGTAGGACAGCCTTTAATAAAGCGAAGAACACAAGGGTAAATCGGGATTGGGATTTCTATAAGGAAGACCTGAAAAAATACAAAAAGGAGTTGAGGAGGGCACAAAGGGGGTCTTGGAGAATCTTCTGTTGTAGAATGGAGGAGGTCTCTGAGACTTCTCGCCTTAGGAAAATTCTATATACTAACCCAACCAGTCCTAGTTACTTGATTAGGCCGGACGGGTTATGGACAGCTTTAAGTGCGGAATCATTGGAGCTTCTCATTGCGACCCATTTTCCGAAGAAGCATTGATGACTCAATAGAGCCTGGAGCTCATCGAGGAACACCTTTAACAGATGTGGATGGCATCGTGGACAGGAAACGAATCCTGTGGGCGCTGAACGGTTTTAAGCCTTATAAATCGGTGGGCCCGGATCGGATTATACCAGCAGAGATCCAAAGAAACTCTGCAGTTATCCTCCCCTGGCTGGAGGTTATCTTCAGGGGATGTCTGCAACTGGTCTATATTCCCAGGAAATAGACGGAGGTCAGAGTGGTTTTTATTCCGAAATCGGGAAAGAGCTCACAGGCTTATATCCAAAGGACCTGAGGCCTATAACTCTATCATCCTTTCTGTTGAAAACCTTGGAAAGATTGATAGACATACTTATTCGAACAAAAGTTGAGCCAAGGAATTGGGCAATGTCGCAGCATGCGTACTGTAAGGGGAAGTTGGTTGACACAGCTCTGCACGATCTAGTACGCATGATTGAGAAGTCAATTTACTCGCAAGAGTTTTGTATGGTAGCATTTCTCCACATTGAGGGTGAATATAATAATGTAAAAACGGAGGCGATCATATGGAAGGATTGTCATTTTTGAAGGTAGATTATCCTATAAGTAGGTTGATAAATCAGATGCTGGTAAGCAGGAATATTATCTTGGAACTGAGGGAGTCCACTATTAGAAGACGGGTGGTTAGAGGAACTCCGCAGGGAAGAGTAATGTCCCCCTTTCTTTGGAGTGCAGTGGTAAATGGATTGCTATTGGAACTGGAGAAAGAGGGGATGGGGGTTGTAGCGTATGCAGATGATGTAGCGATAGCTATCTCAGGCACATCTGGATAGGATTAGGGGTATTATGCTCATCGTTACGAAATGGGCCAGCAAATGCGGATTAGGGATCAACCTGTCCAAGTCGAAGTTGGTACTATTTACTAAGAAATATAAAATTCCGGTAGTTAGCCCTCCTACCGTGAACGGCATTAGACTGGCTTTTGATCACAGAGCGAGATTTTTAAGCATAATCTTGGACATTAAGCTCAGCTGGAAGCCTAATATTGTAGAAAGGGTGACTAAAGCTAATGTAGCCATTTACTCGTGCAGGAACGCCATAGGTAAGAAATGGGGTTTGAAACCAGAGCTGATACACTGGCTCTATACCGCAGTGGTAAGGCCTGTGCTGATGTACGGGGTGGGCGTGTGGTGGCCAGCTCTGGAAAAGGTAACCTACATAAGGATGTTGGAGAAGGTGCAAAGAACGGCCTGTATGCTTATAAGCGGGGCGTTTAGGACAAAACCTACACGCGCTTTAGAGGTTATGCTCCACCTTATTCCAATCGATTTTTTTGGTAATCAGATGGCAGCCAATGTGGCTACAAGGCTCTCGGCTGTCTCTCAGTGGAAGTGTCTTCAGGCGGGACACTCGACGATAGTTAGATCACTAAGGGAAGAACTGGTGAATCTAGATTATATTAAACTAACGTTGTGCTTCGATAAAGGTTTCCGGATCATCTGTCCTTCGAAGGAATCCTGGAGGAACGGATCAATACTGGAAAACGAGGCACTGAAATTTTTCACGGACGGCTCTAAGCTAGACGGCAAAGTAGGAGCCGGAGTCTTCTGTGAGAAGCTCAATGTTAATATTTCTGTTCGTCTCCCTGACTACTGCAGCGTGTACCAGGCTGAAATGGTGGCGATAAGGGAAATCGTGACACGGTTGAAGCATAACGTGGTATCTGTTAGGGATATCGCGATTTATGTCACTAGAGGCGGTTTCTCTGAAGTCACGGATGGCGCTGGATTGCCGATCATCTCTTAATGAGATGAGCGAGTATTTCAGTATCCAGATAATCTGGGTCCCTGGGCACTCGGTCGCACGGGAAACTGCAGGGCAGACGAACTAGCTAGATACGGTACAACTCTTCAGATGCAACCTTTCCGGTTCTGGGGAGGCCTATAGCAGCGCTCAAATCAGCGCTCAGTAAAAAAGGCAATCGCTTTGACAGATGAGAGGTGGACCAACACTCACGTGCAGGGTAGCAAAACAGATTTGGCCAAAACTGGACATGCGGTACTCCAAGGCACTAGTATCCCTGGGAAAACGAGATTTAGGATTGGTAGTAGGGATACTGACAGTACACTGCCTTTTTGGGGAACATGCGAGAAGGCTGGGTCTAGAGGCGAATGACTTTTGTAGAAGTTGTATGAACGAAGAGGAGGAAGAGATCACTTCCTAGTTAGATCACTTCCTATGCTCGTGTCCGACACTATCATACAAAAGACGCAAGTACTTGGGTGTGTACGACATGGACAGCCTCTGAACTCGCGGACTGTGGGGTGCGAGATATTTTACGCTACATCAGCAGCTCTGGTTGGTTTCAGCGGGAGTAAGAGGAGATTGGATCCTGTGGTATCACAATGGGCCATTATTGGCCTAAGTGTGCGATAGCAGCCACTCTAACCTAACCTAACCTATAGACATCCAATAACGTCTAGGTTGTACGAAGGAGTTCATATATATATATTATTGCGGTTCTACTTTGAGAAATTTACAACAATCCCATATACAAGTTCAAGTATGTAATTCCAAATTAGGATTGTTTTAAACCAACTTTTTGGTGGTATAGAATAAAGACGGATCAAGGACCATAGCGCGGGCGGCAAAACCCCTCCATGGGATGTGAAGCTAGAGAGAGAGAGAGTCCCAAATGACCATATTCTAGAACTTCTTCCAAAAATCATTTAATAATCCCATTTCCATCCAACTAGAGGGTCACTCCCGGGAATTCCCGGAATTTTGTTGGTTTTCATTTTCTCGATTGCCGAGAATTTTTTTTGTATTTCCCGGGATTTGTTTTAAAGGATAGTTTCATTTAAACGACTAACAAAACTCAAAAAGTCAAGCAAAACATGGTAGATGTAAAACTAAAACGAAAAGCTCATCACCCAAATTCGTTGAAAACACTGAGTCTTTTAACATCAATTGTTAATTGATATTTTATATACATATTTGTAAATGTTCGAACGAAAATTGGCGAAAAAATAAATAGAATAGGGAAGTATAAAATTTATCAACATAGGAACAACCCACAATTATTGAGGGTCCCATTTGAAACGCGAAATTTTAAAACGCGATTTTTCAAAACGCGATATTTCAAAACGCGATATTTCAAAACGCGATATTTCAAAACGCGATATGGTACAAAACGCGATATGGTACAAAACGTGATATTTCAAAATGCGATATTTCAAAACGTGATATGGTACAAAACGCGATATGGTACAAAACGCGATATTTCAAAACGTGATATGGTACAAAACGCGATATGGTACAAAACGCGATATTTCAAAATGAGTATTTCAAAATGCGATATGGTACAAAACGCGATATTTCAAAACGTGATATTTCAAAATGTGATAAAGTACAAAACGCGATATGGTACAAAACGCGATATTTCAAAACGCAATATTTCAAAACGCGATATGGCACAAAATGCGATATGGGACAAAACGTGATTTTTTTTATCATTAAATCGATTTACTGATATTGAACAAAAGTGTTCTTGTCCAATATATAAAGGGTAATTTATTAAAGATTAGACGAAAATTTTCAGTGTCCAAGTTACAATATAGGACCTGTCCGAATACTGTAATAATTATTTCTATTGTAATAATTGTGACAGGATTCTGAATGCAACCAAATTATTACGACAGCTATGCGTAATAATTTTTGACGTAACTGAAATAATTTTTGTATTATTTCATTGTTGTTGTTGCAAATGCGCCATTTTTTGAATTACGAAATTTTATTTGCTTAAGTTATGAATGTAACAAATTATGGTTTGTTCAACTAAATTAATATAATTATTGAAATATTGGATCCAAAATAAGTTTCAGTTATCTTGTTTTCTGTATGCAATAACGATTATTACAATTTTTTAATAATGTCAAAAATATTTCAGTATTCGGACAGCAATCGAACTCTAACAAATTATGGAAGAGAAAATTATTTCAATAATGTCAAAATTATTACAGAAAATTAAATTATTACAGTATTCGGACACGTCCATAAAGAGGTTGTCAATATACAGAATATTTTTACCATTTTTGTTAAAATAAATATATGAAATTTCAAGAGACTGAATGAAAGTGTCCAAGATAGAGAAATGCCCAACATTGAAGGTTTTAATAAAATTCAATTTTTTTTTCAATTTGCACCTGATATCAATTGACGGCCGAAAATTTTAAGTGCGTGGTTATACTTCCGAATAGGTTAAATACCTCCAAAAATTCTGAAAATCGGTATACTAAGATACTTAAGAATGCTGATTACGAATATGGCCATGAAAATATCCAGAAACGACCCCAAGTAGCTCTCAATGATCCCAAGTGGCCCTAAATGCCCCAAATGGTCTTAAAAGACAATCCAAACGCGAAAAAATATTTTTCGAAGTACAAATGCTTTTATGATTATTTTAAATCATTTTATACCTGAAGATTGAGGGCTACCGCCCCAAATCCCAACTTTTATACAAATAAAAAAATTTACTGTTATTTCAAATTATTTTATTTCAATTTTTTTTATAATCCACATAGAGGACATTTAATTTTAGTTTAAAGAAATTTAAAAATCGATAGGAGTGGCAGTTTAGGATTGGATTATGTCAGGCGGGTCGGCTCCGGTCGCTTCGCAATTTACATTCTGGAAAGGGGGAAATTTAATTTCAGTTTATAGGAATTTAAAAATCGATAGAAGAGGGAGTTTAGGATCGGGTTATATCAGGCGGGTCGGCCCCGGTCGCTTCGCAATGTACATTCTGGAAAAGGGGAAATTTAATTTCAGTATAGGAATTTAAAAACCGATATTAGCGGGAGTATAGGATCGGGTTATATCAGGTAAGCACTTCGCTCCTTAGTTAGGAAAAAAACTTCAGTTTATACGAATTTAAAAATCGATAGAAACGGGAGGACAGCCCGTTGTTATATCAGGCGGGTCGCTGCCCTCCTGTCGCTTCGCAATGCACATTCTTCTGTACCATATCGCGTTTTGAAATATCGCGTTTTGTACCATATCGCGTTTTGTACCATATCGCGTTTTGTACCATATCGCGTTTTGTACCATATCGCGTTTTAAAATCTCGCGTTTTGAAATATCGCGTTTTGTACCATATCGCGTTTTGTACCATATCGCGTTTTGAAATATCGTGTTTTGAAATATCGCGTTTTGTACCATATCGCGTTTTGTACCATATCGCGTTTTGAAATATCGCGTTTTGTACCATATCGTGTTTTGTACCATATCGCGTTTTGAAATATCGCATTTTGAAATATCGCGTTTTGTACCATTTCTCGTTTTGTCATATCTCGTTTTGAAATATCGCGTTTCGAGCGGCTCCGATTATTGAACATAGTTGCCATACAACCAAATTAACGAATATACAACGGATATATTTGAGAACCAAAATTAGAATCGTAAAGATAGCTGACGAAGAGGCAACTCTCGAAAGTAGTGTGAATTACCTAATAATAACCTTGATTGATTTTTGATTGAAATATTGTATTTAACTATAACCCTTTCCTAACCCGCATACACAATTATGTATGTAAATTTCGATTACGACAAACGAAGATGTCAGACATATAATTAGGTGGTAATTGAAGACCAGTGTACACATTTGTGTAAACCACTTAATTTTGTTTTCGTCCGAAAAATAATAGTAACTATAATAATGATAAAATAATTAATATGTTAACAAGAACAAATAAATTATATGTTATATAATTAATTTGTTATCAAATTATTATGCTTTTTTCAAAAAGAATTCCGATTTAACTAAGATCCGTTAAAATACGGAAGACATTACAACCTATCATTATTTACTTACACATTTGTGTATGGTGAACTTAAATTGAACCAAAAAAAAATTTGTTTTGAACTCGAAAGGGATAAAGTGAGCCCATCACAAGAACCATGTCTGCCAAAGTCTGGAAACAATTTAAAAAAAATGGAACTGGGGAAAACGCTTAATGCTGATATGCTCAAATAAAGTTTTAAGTTGTAAAGGATCGTCTACAAGCGGGTTGAGACGGCATCTAGTGTGCACAAGATCAATCCAAGCAAACGTAAAGACGACAGCAGTATTGCAGGCTGTAGTAGTATTTTGGAATCCCCAAATCATGGTGGTAGTGTAACAAAATTTGATAAAGTTGAGCAGTCGTCTGGGTCTGATATGTCTTATGAAACGCAAATCCTCTTCCGGAAATTGTTGCGAGACTTGCTGCTGCTGATGGTTTTTCAATTCACGGCATTTGTAAAAGTGAATTTATTCGTCAATATTTAAGTGCTCAGCAGTATACTTTGCCGAAGGGCAAACATCGTGTGATGAATCTTATACATGAGCTTTATGATCTGGCGAAAAATAAAATAGTTCAAATCATAAAGTCTCACGAAAAAAATGAGTGGAAAGTTCAGTCTAACTTTAGACGAATGGACGAGCGTAAGAAATCAAATTTACCTAAATGTGATTTTGGGATTACTCTGATAAAATTTAGGCGAGATTCACAATATCAACATCAACTCTGCTATAATCATGGAATTCATCTGGCAATTATGGATGTCATTTACAAGAAACGTAGCAATACAAAAGGGTAACCAGAACTAAAGAATATTAGTGATAGTGATCGAAAGAGGAATTCCTTAATGAAGATTGCTCTGAAACCGATGATGATGGGACTAATTCAATTGATCTCATTGTTGAATAACCACATCACGCCAAAATACGAATTCGTAGTGACTTGATTGCGGCTATTGAAATGTTTAAAAACATTGTAAAGTTTTTTAAATTTTCACCAGTGCGAAAGTTTCGCATCGAAACGCCATTTTGCAACATCATGTAAACAGAAACATGGAAAAGAGTTGAATTTACTCTTGGATTGCAAAACAAGATAAGATAGTATGAACATTGCGTCTAGAACGGTTTTTGAACACCATCGTCGCAATTCGTATGCGGCATTAATTGATTTGGGATCTAATCTACTATTTGAATCTAATATCGAGAATTGATGTTGAATTGAATTCTGGGCCTAAACGATAACAGTTTCGATGATGTCTTAACCTGCCTCTTGTCACTACTCTACAGAAATAAATTCAAATTTACCTGCCGGTAACACAACAACAAATACAAAGAAACTGTTAGATGCATTGTTCACGATTCAGCCAACGTTTCATATGAAAAATACGGCTCCCTGAATTAAAAAAGGCTGACTTAAAAATTGTGTTTTTTCGGACTTAAAACCAACGTTTTTATTTCATTTTAAAAAAGACTTAAAATCTGTAATGAAAATGAAATAAAAAAAGTTGACTTTATTAATGCATATCATAAGTCATTTTGAAAATGATTTAAGAAATGTGTTTACAAAAAGCATAAAACGTGTACATTTATAAATGGTATAAAAAGCCCACTTATTTAGAGCAACGTCGAACAAAGCCGACCGTTGTATTATTATAGCATTGGTTAGCCATGGTGTTATGGTTAACCTAATTGTCTATCCAATGCCTCCTAAACTACAGGCCTCTTACTACTCTCATTTTTTGCACATGACGTCAATTTATGTCTAAACTGAGACTGCGCATTAATAATATTTCGATATTTACACTAACAAAACAACTAGAGAAAGCAACAACAATGTAGACATAGCGTGTCGTCATCATTTGGTATATCGGCCTGTAGTTTAGGAGGCATTGGTCTATCACACCCAAAAGAAGAGAAAGCAAAACAAAAAAAATAAATAAATAAAAACTCTTAATTGTATCGTATCATTAGTCCATTTGAATTCGTGCCAATTACATCCAGTGCGAAGTTCATAAGTACATTATATGTCAGTGAAACCAAAATTAAATTTTTTTTTTTGTTGTTTGTTTGGGTGGTTGCTTTCCACCTATAAGTGAAACACGAGCAACATAATTGTGTCAAGCCATTTACTGCCGATTTGGTGAATTTAAGTTTCGAAGAGAAAAGCCATCCTTTTGTCAATTGTGCACACTTTTAATTTGGATGCGCGGTAAGCCATTTTATTTTAAATTAAGTGTTGTTTGTGGGTAAAGCGAATTGGTCATAATATATAGTTTTTTTTTTGTTGCTTTTGTGAAGGTTGGGTACCGCTATTACTGAGACTGGCCTGTGTATATATATATAAATAAATCCACCGGGAATACTCCAGGGTTGGAGCTCGAGGGTTAGGCTGCCCAACTCCATTGTCATCGCCTTAATATTCAAGAGGATTTTCTTCAAAAAAAAGGAAAAAAAAACGAAAAACTGGTTGTCAATCCAGTAGTAAGGGGGTTGATACACTCTTATGAATTAACCCGGACAGTGGTGCTTGGGGTAGTAGCGTTTGCGGGCTCAATCGCGCCCAAGTAAACGTATTATTATTACGAGGAATTTTTTTTTGTCCTCCAATATTTAAAAACATTGTGCCCCGCATAATACGATTAGTGTTTAATTTTTTTTTATCCGAAGCTTTTCTGATTTAGTTATAAATTTAATTGTTTTTCTCTTATTTTCTTACTATAAAATCTTTTTTTGTTTTTTCTATAGTTAGTAGTGCTTTTGCTATTTAATTTCTTAATTTCGGTAAATGTTGAATAAATTTAAAATCCAGCACACGCGATCGTCCGTATTTGGGTCGTTCTTATTTTGATTTCAGCTACCTTCATCGATCCCTACGCAAGGCCTTATGGAGGATTATGGGGTATATCCTCCATCCGGTCGCAAATTAAATATTTGTGATCAGAAATATGGTTACTAGATTTATTTTGCCATGCCAATTGATACATTTTTTTAAAATTTAAATTTGTTTTGCGATTGTAAAGTAGAAATATACGAAAAGACTGCTATGCATTTTCCGAGGTCGCAGTCTTTTCATGTATTTCTACTTTAAAATCGCAAAACAAATTTAAATTTAAAAAAATGTGACAATTGGCATGGCAAAATACATCTAGTAACCATATTTCTGATCGCAAATATTTAATTTGCGACTGGATGGAGGATATACCCCTATGACGGCTAAGTTTTTTTCCAATTTCCTATCTTGTTCGAAATTAACTAGGTGATATATAGTATATATATATATATATATATATATATATATATATATATATATATATATATATATATATATATATATATATATATATATATATATATATGTATATGAAATGTTTACTCGTACATATATATGCATAGCCTGAATTTATTCAACGTTGTAACGGAATTCTTATCGTATTCCGTTATCAATCTAATCAATTTTTATCTCATCACAGTAGTTCTGTCATGGCATTGAAGATATCATCTTCACAAATATTTATTAAATAACTAGTCATTGATGGAATTACATATCTTCCTTATATAGCTGCTACATAAACAAAAATTATAGTAGTACAAGTATACTATATAAGAAATCCATTTCATTGTTTTGTAATTTGAATACAGAACATATTTTTATTTTGCGATAATCATAAATGCTCTACATAAATATAGTACGTAAGGTAATTAACCGACCTACGTAAAAATGTAGTATATTGCATTTATGATTATGCATGAAATTTTCTATGTGAGTGTGAAATGAATGAATTTGTTTACGAAAGGGGTAAACAAATTTAATTTATAACACTTTTAAAACTGGGCGGTATTTATGCGTAATTTTGATTAAACAGCAAAATTTATTAATCGATCGAAAAGAGGCCATTCATGTATTAAAATCTGGTATAAAAATTAATTTTCCCCTCCCTTTTGATTGATTAATTTTTGTATAAATACCGAACCAAATTTTTGGTTTGGGGAGTGAAGTTTGGGAGGTAGAGAGTTTGAGATTGGTTTCTTGGATAATTAACTAAAATAGGGTTAAGCCCTCTAGTTAATATATTGCGTAAAGAGCCGATTAAAAATAAGTATTTGGTAAATCGTCGGTAAAAGCGACTTGCTGTTTTTTTTTAATAAATAAATAATTAAAGTAAAAAGGAAGCTGTTTTTTTTCTGTAGAAAAAAAAAAGGAATCTGGCACTTGGTAAGTATGAAATAGTAGTGACTAACTAAAGAGGTACCAATTAGTATAGTAAGAGTCAGCTGCCTCATTAGAGGCGCAGGCCATAATAGGGTTTCGCCCTGGGCTTGCTTCTGTTGACATTACTATACTAAGATTATATCTTACTAGCCACATGGGCCAAAGGCCATCTCATCGACTCAAATTAGTTATAAAGATTGGGAGCTAGAATAACCATGTTAGTCTAGACCCCAAAATTATAACTACAGAATGGAAGCTAATCTTTAAGCAATTTCATGGTCGGAGAGATCATAAAAATCCATTTCCCTTTCCTTGTATTTTTTTTGATGGTACTAGGCCATCACAACCCAGAAATCCACACAAATATCACGCGGTAAGCTAGGCCGATACCTGTACATTCCCCAAACCCACGACTAATTATTAACCTCGAATCGACTGAGCTCGGGTTAATGCCGCGTGGGGAATGCATGCAAAAACAGGTAACGGCAAAAATATTCTTAGAAAATGGATTAGCAATAGCTGCAGTTAGAAGCTAACTTATTTCGATGGATTAGCAATAGCTGTAGTTAGAGGTTAACCCATTTCAACGTATTTGCCTTTTTTTTATAATAATTTAAACAATTAAAGTACATTAGGAATCATTATAATTATATTTATTTATATCGGGTTCTGAGGTGTCTCGAACCTTTTTTTTTTTATTGTTATATGTAAAGAATATACATATTGGTGTTCTAAATAAAAAAATAATATGAGAAGTAATTGAGGTGTAGGAAATTAAGAGGAGTGAGGCGTGGGACGTGCAACAATGGGTCGAGCGGTTAGATAAATTTAAAGAAACTTCCGTACGTAATTTAGTTTGTTGGTGAACCATCCAGCTATGAAGCCGATCAAAAGGAACCCTCCATCCGGCGAGCCGACCTGGCACAAATCGTACGGTATGACAACAAATGTAACAAATGTTGTGACAACAAATGTAACAAAACAAATGTAAGTTTTATGTTTATAATGTGAAATAAAATTTGCCTTTTTTAAGTCATTTTGAAAATGAATTATAAAATATATTGGTAAAATGACATAAAATATGCCTTCCTTGTGTCATTTTGAAATAAAATTTGTTTTTGTAAATCACATTTGTTAAGTCAGAAAGTTTGTTAAAAATATGGCTTAAAAGAGGTCCCATTTTTTCATATAAAAACTCATTTTTTAAGTCCACCTTTTTAATTTCAGCCTTTTTTAATTCAGGGAGCCGAAAAATACTAAGGAAATTGGCTTAATTTTACGTAGAAAAGTGTTTAAAATTAGTATGAAAAAGTCTACAGAAAAAACACAGGGTTTCTGGTAACTGGTAATTTTTTCAAGGCCAACTAGTCGTAATAGATAATGTATATGTATGTGTAACAAAACTGACAAAAAAAAATCATTTTTGAAATGTCTTCGATAGTTCGAATCGTATGTAATATAATTTGTTTTTTGGCTCATTCTGTACTTTTAACTTCTTTGGATTTTAAGATATTTCATGGAAGACATGGAACTCGCATTCCAAGTATCACTACTTCCAACTTATTTCGACTTTTATGGAATAATTGTTGGAACTAAGTTCCACGGTCAAGTTCCATTTTATTACAAGTTTTACTATGAACTGTGGAACAAAAACCCGTAACTCAACGAACTGGATATTATGCGAGTGCCATGTCTTCCATGAAATATCTCAAAAGTATAACGAAAGTTGAAACTGTCAAAATGAGTTCCATTTTGTTATACTTGGGATATAATACCCAGTTCGCTGAGTTACGGGTTTTTGTTCCAGAGTTCATAGTAAAACTTGTAATAAAATGGAAGTTGACCGTGGAACTTAGTTCCAACAATTGTTCCATAAAAATCGAAATAAGTTGGAAGTAGCGATACTTGGGTTATGCAAAAGTAAACGTTACTACAACATAAATATCGAAACAAAGACACCGCGCCATTTGTACTATTCAATTTCGAATTTTTAATAGATGTATGTACATATTAAAATTGTAAGAACAATTTGTACAATTTGTACAATTTGTACAATTTGTGCGACGTATTTTCAAAATATCTTGTGTACTAAAATGTGTTTATGTGCGAAATTATATAATTTCTTATATTAATTAAAAATTATTAATATTGAGTTATAAATAAATTAATAAAATTGAAATACGGAAGACACTATTGAACATTTTAATAGTATTTTGATTTATAATATTTTATTATACCGATGCTAACAAGTTGAAATGTAAACCTGACATTTTTAATAAACAATTTGTTTGTCTTTCTTTACACCAATGCTACTACAAAAGTAATCTTTTTTTCATGTTCGTTTACATAAAAACCGGGTAACTTTTTGTTGTAGTTTTGGACAAACATGCTATATTATATACGTAGTAAGTGATTTTTGTTATTTTGACATCGCATTTTTCCAAACAAGACGAAGAAATTAGTTACGATTTGTAATAATATTCACTAATGTTCTAGCACATTACTATTTAATTGAATATACTAGATCATAGTAGATTCTGATATATAGTGTAGTTTTTCTGTATTCGTTGCATTAGCATGGCTTTATATTGGTTTTGCAAATCACAAAAAATGACATACCAATATGCACTCCACTACTATGACGTTTCGGTAAAATCCAAATTGAATTGTATAAAGCGAACAGAATTCATAGCCAGTGGTTCTATACCGTATCATTGTGGTGTTAGTGGCTTTGCTCGAAAATAGACAGCCAAGCAATTAGAAGAGTAAAAAATAGAAGCAGATGTGAAAACGAAATATTTTATTATTTACATAGCCTTATGATCCCAAAACTGTTTGGAAGTATGTAAAACTAGTTCCCCGTCGTCTTTATACTTCCCACCGCTCAAATATGGCGGAGAAAATTCGCGATAGGCAATACAAACTCTTCGGCCTATAATGTCCTCTCGTAGTACAGAATGCAACCATTGATATCGTGGTGGTCCATATAACACAATTAAAGATAATCGTGGCATTGGTATCCTAATCACAAGATTTTTAAAATCTTTTATGTCCTCTTCCAATGCAGCTATAAGTTGATGTCTGTATTCATCAAGAAATTTTAAGTTATACTTAGTACTATCGCTTTCGAACAAGTTCAATGTTAGTACCGAGTCGGTAAGTAAATTGACCGTAACTACTCTTTCGCCCCAAACCCAACAATCATCAATGTGGGGATCAATCGAGGCACCTTTCGTTGGGTCGTACTCCAATGAACATTGTTCGATTGTTTGAAAATTATTCAAGATTTCGACGGTTTTAAATCGATTTTGAATAAATTTAGTAAACTCAGGAAATCCTTTAAACTGTCCCAATTGCATCTTCTTCTTCTTAAAATTGGTTTTTGGACCAAAATTTTGTTTACGCCGCCCACTTTGCGAAACATCCCATTTAATTTCATCTATACCTTGCATTAATCCGTTTTCTTCTGACTCATTTATAAAATCACTTTGTACGAGAACGCCTTTAAACGGAATACCAGTTTCGTTGTTGTGGTTGTATGTATGATCCAAAAAAATATTTTCTGTATTCCATCCCGGAAAAATATGATTACACAGTGGGCAGAATTTATAAGGAGTAAGCGACTGAAATAAGCAAAAATTAGACAATTTTTGAATAAAATTTAAAATATACAATACCTTTAATTGGGAAATATAGCACTTTTTTTCAAAATTATATTCCTTTTCACAAAGAAGACAAGTTCTGCAGCCTTTACAACCACAAAATCGTGGATAATCCATGATATTCTGATTTAGAATTCCGTAGTGCAAGTGCAACGCACAATTTTATTTTGACATTTCTTTAGCATTGAGCCATTCCACACGGGTTGTCAAAGAAGCACCTTATAGTGAATTCTTCGTTGACAAAATATCTTGATCCCGGATCAATAAAATGGCGTCATTTTTGATCGAACATGGCTTTGTTTACATTTTTTGTCTTTTTTTTATTTTTTGATCCCGGATCAAAAATAACGAATTCACTATCAATCTTCGTTTCTTTCCCAGTTTACCTATGAATACTGGTTTTAATTGCGACTCATTTTTCAACAAAAAAATTTTCTGTGAAGCAGCTTCATTAGAAATAGAAATGAAATAAATAAAATGTAAGGCCATTGAGATGTTGATTAGTTTAAATTTTGTGTTCGAGAGAGCAGAATAAAACAATACAAAAAAAATTTGTGTTTATATATAAAGAAAGGTTTTAAATTAGAAATAAAACATCTATTACGAGTTATTTTAAAGCGTGAAGCAGACTGCATTTGGCAAACCGTGGGGAATGGCTGATTGAGTCTGTCCATTTCGTATTAAAGGTATAAACAGAACCAGAGATACAACGACAAGATACATCGACAAAATACATTTGTTTGCCGGCGATGCCGCTTTGGTAAACACAACAAGAAAAATAATAACAAATTAATTTCGATTTACAGAGCGTGTTTTTTAGAGGTTCACAACTTTGAGTTGGCAGCACTGCTTTATTTGACAACCCATTTAGCAGCTGATACCCTCCCAACAAAAAAATGTATACGTTAAATTCTTTATGAAAACGTAAACTTTACGTACACTCATTAACAATGGTATACCAATACACGTACAACTATTTCGTTTGTTTTTATATATATATATATCAATACCAATACAATAACAGGCCATTTCTTGTTAAAATCTTGTTTGCATATGTAAATCCAAAAAGAAATGAGAATTCCATACAAAACGAAAAAAAATTACATGGCTACAAAAAAACAATTTCATTATTTGTAATAAATAATTTGTATCGTTCAAGTTAAATAGAATAATACATTGCAAGAAATAAATAATGATATTTTGTTATTGAATTATTTAAAATAAAAATTGTTTTCAGAAAACTTTTCATTCAGTAATATTTCAATTAAACTAGCAACTTAGTTTTACACCGTAACAACAAATAAAATAAAAACAAAAATACACGAGATTTTTTACTGCCGCTCTACATGCTTTTACTTTTTTACTTTTTTAGTAAACCAAAATATGTTGAACGGGATGGGTGTACATCTTTGCGTATGACAACAAAATATTTTGTTTTTATTTTTGTTCAAATAAAATTTGATTTTTAAGTAATGTGGTGTAATAAACCAAACTACATTTTAATCAATCAATACTAATGATAAGCCCAAATGCGTGATTTAGTTGGTTGTACATAATAACTAAAAAAAAAATCCAATTTGATCGACAATTGGATTTTTTTTTTTGGGCTTGTGTAAAATTTACAGTAAAGAATTAAAATTACGATACCGATATTGAAACTTGAGAAGGTAAAATATCACACATAATAATTTTGTGTATTATGTGTACTGTGGTAAAATCATTCTATGTTTTACACTACATAGCAGGTTACAAAAATAATATACAAAACACAAACGAATATAAATAATATTCTATACCATTTAATCTAAAATTCATTACACAAATAAAATGTGTGAAATTAAGTTCATTATTTTCTTCGGTACTGTATCTGTATGTCGTGAAACAAAACCAAAGCAAATAATACAAGAGAGCCAAGAGAAATTAAAAATCTTATACGCGCACGTGTCATTGAAAAATTGTGTTGTTACTTTTATCAGTAAGTTGCTAAATGAAAAGCTACTCAATAGAGAAATATTTTTATTGGAAATGTTTCTCAAAATATCAATATTTATCGTGATCCTTCAGATAAATTATGTTTGTAGATAATAAAGCAGATTTATTGGGACAAATGAAGATTTTTTTTTGTCCCATGTAATTTTTTACTTACTCGTATGGCACCCGCGTTTTTGTTTGGATTTACTTATACAAGCTCATGGAATTTTTTTATATAGAAAAATGGCCTATTATGTAGTGGTATTGTATATATTTTTATTTCGTATGGTATTCGCATATGGTATACAAATGTAATATTTTTATACGTGCTTCATTCGGATAAGTTGTTTAGTGAAATATATTACGTTTGTGATCTCCATTTTGTTTTTTTGTGTTTAATTAAAAATAACTAATAATTTTAGTAAATATAGAACAGTGTCATATTTTAAATATACCAGCCACATCACCAAAACAATTTAAAGCTCTGGAATGTGAAGTTAAAACTAATTTAGAAAAGGAAAATATTTTGGTAAGCAACATTAAATTTTAACATCCTGAATAACAAAGTTTATATAATTTATTTTCGAACCTTTTATAGACCAGTCACTTTAAAGCAATTAGTGATTTATCACTTCAAAAATATTTGAGAGGTTGTTTGAAGGATATCATCACAGACGAAGCAGCATCAACATTTTCATGGCATGGCCAACATGGCAATATTGCTGTAAAGGGATACTATATCATGGAGCTTATAAAAGGTAAAAACCCATATCACTTGTTGTTAATCAATCTTATTAAAATGTTAATATGTATATATTTATCGTATTAAGTATAAATTTAATCAAGATAAAAAAAATAAAATAACATTGGAAAAGAATTCTCGGTTTTTTTATTTTTCGAAAAAATATTTATTAAAAAAATAATCTAAAATGGTAATAAATCCCGCGTAAAAACGAGCAAAACCCGAAATGAAATATGTTCGCATTCACATGTTTAAACCGTTCGTTAACTTTACGCTAACTCGCGGAATTTGCGAAGACAATTATTGTTACCAACACATATACAAGTCTTCGTAAAATAGTTTCATTTCTCTTGCACAACTTTTTCTTTACGTATATGCGTAACATTTACGAGGACTTTAGTATAAACAAGTCTTTGTAAACTGTACGTAAAAGTTACGCAATGTTTGGAGGGTAGTTGCTTTTTGTTTAGTTTGGTTTGACATTTCATTATGTATAGACTTAAACCAATCATGTTGACATGTGGTTCCCACAGGACGGAGCCACATGCTACACAGCACGCGGAATGGGTACGAAGGGCCGAATGTCGAAGGGCCGAATGGGTCGAAGGGCCGAATTTTTTTTTTGTTTTTTGTTTTAAAAATATCATTTTTGTTAAAGGAAAGGAACATTTTGGTGAAGGAAAATTTTGTCATGCAAAAAATAATTAAATTAAATAAAAAAATATATTTAACACAAAAAAAAAAAAAAAAATCGGCCCTTCGACCCATTCGGCGCTTCGACATTCGGCCCTTTGAAATCATACCCAGCACGCGCTACAATTGATTTACTCAAAGAAACTTTTGATGATGAAATAATTTTGCGTAATGGTCCAATTAATTGGCCACCAAGATCGTGTAATTGAACCCCATTGGATTATTTTCTTTGGGGTTATGTAAAGGCACTTGTCTACGTCGTCGAACCAGAGACAATTGAACACCTGGAAATCAACATTCGAAGAGTTATTGGCGAAGTACGGCCGCAAATACTGCGAAAAAAAATTGAAAATTGGCGCAATTCCAGATTGCGCTTTGTACGCGCCAGCCATGGCGGCCACATGACCGAAATCATACTTCTAGCTATAAATTTTCTAGCAAATAAAGCCCGTTCCATTGATATTAAAAATATATTTCTTTGTTTTATTATAATTTAAACTTGTGTAACTCTATAAAAACACCCTTTATTATCCGTTCCTTTCAGTTCCTTCACGTATCGTGTCAGACGAAAAACACATGTATTTTACATAGGAGTATTTATATTATCTCCGTACTTGTAGAAACTGAACGGAACGGATAATTTAACTATGAAAAATACATGTACATAACAATGTTTTTTTTTGTCTGACACGATACGTGAAGGAACTGAAAGGAACAGATAACATAAATCGACATTTACCCTCCAAACATTGCGTAACTTTTACGTACAGTTTACGAAGACTTGTTTATACTAAAGTCCTCGTAAATGTTACGCATATACGTAAAGAAAAAGTTGTGTAAACGAACACTTCGTCACAAGAGAAATGAAACTATTTTACGAAGACTTGTATATGTGTTGGTAACAATAACTGTCTTCGCCAATTCCGCGAGGAGTTAGCGTAAAGTTAACGAACGGTTTAAACATGTGAATGCGAACATTTTAGATTATTTTTTTAATAAATATTTTTTCGAAAAATAAAAAAACCGAGAATTCTTTTCCAATGTTAGTTTATTTTTTTTTATCTTGATTAAATTTATACTTATTACGATAAATATATACATATTAACATTTTAATAAGATTGATTAACAACAAGTGATATGGGTTTTTACCTTTTATAAGCTCCATGATATAGTATCCCTTTACAGCAATATTGCCATGTTGGCCATGCCATGAAAATGTTGATGCTGCTTCGTCTGTGATGATATCCTTCAAACAACTTCTCAAATATTTTTGAAGTGATAAATCACTAATTGCTTTAAAGTGACTGGTCTATAAAAGGTTCGAAAATAAATTATATAAACTTTGTTATTCAAAATGTTAAAATTTAATGTTGCTTACCAAAACATTTTTCTTTTCTAAATTAGTTTTAACTTTACATTCTAGAGCTTTAAATTGTTTTGGTGATGTGGCTGGTATATTTAAAATATGACACTGCTCTATATTTACTAAAATTATTAGTTATTTTTAATTAAACACAAAAAAACAAAATGGAGATCACAAACGTAATATATTTCACTAAACAACTTATCCGAATGAAGCACGTATAAAAATACTATGTGTTGCATTAATATTTGTGCTCATGAATGTTTCCTAGATTATAAAACTCATGTAATTTTTTTTTTTTTAAAATTTTTTTATCACAATGTAATTAATTATTAAATTACGTTTCATTTGGCATACAATTTATAAAAAAATTATCAGGATTTACGTATAAAAAACCGAATTTACTCTGTTGCAAAAGTAATTGTGTTACAAATTATTGTTGCAAAAATATTTGTGTTGGGACAGTTTTAATAAAAAACGTTACTAATTTATATTATGTTGTTGATTTTATTTAAATTTAATATTTAGTCTGCCCACCGTTATATAATATGACCTCATTTAGTCTTCCGGGTATGCTGTCAAATAATTTGGAAATAAATTCTAGAGGTATTTTACTCCACACCTCAACAATCTCATCCCATAACTCCTGCTTGCTTCGTCCAACTCTATATGGTATATTTCGTTTTACATAAGCCCAAACATTTTCTATAATATTTAAATCCGGGCTTTGCTGTGGCCAATTTATGCGTTGTTGGTCTAAGTCGTTTAAAAACTTGGTAACAATAAATGTTTTATGGGCAGGGGCATTGTCGTGCTGAAGAATAAAGTCAAGCCCAATTATTTTTGAACCAGCTACCAATGCTACATCATTCAGCAGTTCCAAATAGGCCATTTGGTTCATTTTCCCAGACACCATTGCTAGTGGTCCTACTCCGAGGTTGGTTATACAACCCCAAACCATAAGACTTCCTCCACCGCCTTGACGTTGTGTAGCATAACCACGACGTTTGTTTACCTTTTCTGGCTCCGAATAATAAAATTTGCGACCCCAAGATCCGTCTAACGATACCGAAGATTCGTCAGTAAACAAAACGTTTCTCCAAAATTCGGGGGGCTTGTTCATATGCTGCTTTGCGAACAACAGCCGTTTTATTTTATTTTGTTTAGAAATATAAAACTTTTTGGTGCATGTATAGGCCTGTACCCCAGCGAGACCTCGCTGACTTAAATGTGCATTTGTAAGCATACATTGAGTGATGTAAGCATTTTCTCTGGCATTAGTTATTCTTGGTCGTTGGCGTACTCCGATATTTTGCACCGTTCCGCAAATATTTTGCTTCCGAACTTGATACCAAATGGTATTTTTATGGCACTTGTACTTTTTCGCCAGTTCTTCGGCTGAGATTCCCAAATTATATTCTGCCGCAATTGCAGATCGGGTTTCAATACTCAGTTCGCGGGTTTTTGGCATATTGTCACGATTTTTAATTCTCACAATTCAATGAAACTTGCAAAACTATTTGAAAACGTGTATTTTTGAAAAACAAATGTTGAAACAGTTATTTCAATGCACCATTTGTTGATTTTTTTTTTAGAATTTTGCTAACACAAATACTTTTGCAACAGTAATTTGTAACACAATTACTTTTGCAACAGAGTAAATTCGTGTTTTTATACGTAAATCCTGATAATTTTTTTATAAATTATATGCCAAATGAAACGTAATTTAATAATTAATTACATTGTGATAAAAAATTTAAAAAAAAAAAAAATTACATGAGTTTTATAATCTAGGAAACATAACTAAAATAAATTTTTCATGAGCACAAATATTAATGCAACACATAGTATTACATTTGTATACCATATGCGAATACCATACGAAATAAAAATATATATATAAAAACAAACGAAATAGTTGTACGTGTATTGGTATTCCATTGTTAATGAGTAAGTTTACATCGACATATTTGGTCCAGGACTATACACTATATCTGACCTAAACACATGATGTAAACGCTAGTTACCCAAATTAGGTTGGGTAACTTTTTTGTGTGGACTGACCTAAATTAGGTCGATCAAAAATGTGATGTAAACGATACCGACCTAAAGGGTTTTCGTATCATGAAATAGATGTCAGTAGTGGCATTGATGTTAATTAAACATATCAGCATAAAATTTAGTATTACAGTTATTAAATGAGTCAAATTTAAAACAATTAAATGAAAGAATTTAATTTCGAAAATGTTACAGGAATTATTTATGAGAAAATTATGAATTGCGATGAGAATATAAGCAATACTTTTAGTATTATTCAATAGATGGTGTACATAAATCTCGTTATGTGACCCAAATGTGACCTATCATTTTTGTGATGTAAACGGGACTAAAATGGGTCGCTATTTAGGTCAGTCCACTAAATTTTTTAGCGATGTAAACTAGCTCAATGAGTGTACGTAAAGTTTACGTTTACGTAAAGAATTTAACGTATACATTTTTTTGTTGGGAGGGTAACCTCAGATAGATCATAGAATTATAAACTGTAGAACGGGTGTCAAGATTTTACCCATATAAAATTTGCTATTTCATCTGTCACAACTCAGAGCAGGATGGTTATATAAAAAATGCATATGGCTTACTCATATCTCAAAATAAGAACCCCCCAAACCGGGTTTTTGTTGTTTTACGAAGTGACAGCTTAGTTTTGTGCTTTTGAAATTATTAATTAGAATACATTAAAATAATAAAAACATTATAAAATAGTTAGTGGTTTATGTAGTAGTGCATCATTTGATAATAAAAATTACAAACTTTTAAGTAAAATGAAGTGTATTGTGTAAAGTTACGAAACTACGCCTAAAAAAAATCAGAAGGAGTATCTTACCATCAGTAAGTTTACTAAGTGTTTATATAAAATAAAATGTAAACTATGTTAAGAATCTAGTGATTTGTGGTAAATTTATCCTTAATTTAAGTTCTAAATCAGAGAAAATTAAGAAAATAACTTCTTGTTGCCGAGGGTTCTTATATTGTGTTTGTTTTTGCAAACATATGTTATATTACCAGTGTCACATTTTTCATATTACTACGTGCTTACTACGTACATAATATTACTACGTGCTTTTCTTCTTATAATACATTTTTAATTTTCGAATACTATAAGTACAATTTTTTACCGAAAATAAAAACAATTAATTCGTTTTATATTGGAATAAAAATAATTTTGAATTTGTGTAGTTTTTAATTTCGATCGAACAAATTCTAAATACGGCCCGGCCCGTTGATTTATATGCTTACTAAAGCTTAGTACTCAGTTCAAAGTGAAATGAAATTTTAACACGGTCTCCAAAAATCTATTTATGTTCGCGTGAAATAGAAATGAAATTTTATTTGGAGAATTTTTAAATTTAACGTATAAATTTGTAGGCATACACAAATGAATTTGTTTATTTTACATAAATAAATTAAATTAAAATGACTTTAATTAAAATTTATCGATTTGTGGTATTAAAAGATTTGTTTATTGCCGAATACAAACAAATGTCAAAATTTCGCGTGAAAATAATGTGCCAACACATTATTTTCACATGAAAATAATTTGGAGAGTTTATGCGCGCCATCTTTGATGTATTGAACACATTTGGCTTTTTCGTTGGAGAACTGAGTACTACAAAATGAAAATAGAAATGAAATTTTTCATTTCTAATTTCGCATTGGTAAAATCGTATGGAAATTTCACGTGAAATCGAACTGAGTACTAGGCTTAAGCTTAAAGTTGAAAAACTACGGCTAAAAAAATTCAGAAGGAATGTCTTACCATCAGTAAAGGCGGATTCATTGTTGTAGTTCGTGTTGTTCGTTCCGTCCCTTTCGTTTGGTATTTTTTCTGCAGTATTATTTTTTGGGTTCATTGTTGATGAAAAAATTACAGAACAATTTTATTACACGAAAACTTCATAAACAAAACATCAAAACACAAAATGAAAACGAACTTGACTACAAAATAAAAATATCGAAAAAGTTTCTGTTTGTTTTTACTATTATATATCATGTCGTTTCTTTCTTGTCATGTTCCTTCGGTAAAAAAGTTGAAGATAGATCAACTTGATGAAAAAAATACCGAAGAAATAAAACGTCATTTGCGACAAATCCTATTGGTTTACAAAAAAACACAACCAACGGAATGAATACAACAATGAACTCGGCTTAAGTTTACCAATATCACGTTTACACCAGTGGCCCTATTCTGGCTTTCCCTGGGAATAGGGAATTGAGAAAAATAGTTTCATAGCATTTTTATCTAAATTGTATTTTTCTGGCCTACTAAGGGAACATGTTTGGTGTTAATATTTTCGAAACAAAGTTAAATGGGAAAATATGTTTCCCTATAAAAATTTTGTGGAACAAAAGTTTCCCAATTCACTTTGTTTTAAAAAAATTTACACTAAACTTATTCCCGCAGTAGGCCAGAAAAATAGAATTTTGACAAAAAAGCTATGAAAATGTTTTTCCCAATTCCCTATTCTCAGGGAAAGCCAGAATAGGGCCACAGTAGTATAAAAGTAGGTATCAAAAAAGTATGGCGATGTAAACTCAAAGTAAAATATTTTATTACTTTATTACATACTTTTTTGCTATTAAAGTATTGTACGTATCTAAAAAGTATTGGTATAATGTTATGCGGTGTGAACTGTTAATATAATATTTTTAGATACGAATTGTCATTTTAGCCAATCTTCAGATTTTTCTTGTTTATTGTAATAAAATAAAACTGTTTTTGTGAAATATTCGTGAAACATACATATTAATAATAAACTATTATAATATGTGTTCACACCACTATGGTGTAAACTGATTTAAGGTATAAATCAGAAAAGAAAACAATTTTGGTTGCCGGCATAGGGTTCTTAGTTTGTTGTCAAAGTGTTAGCAAAATTTCGTGTTCTTAAAAAATATTAAAATTATTAACTAAAATAATTTAAAAAAATTCAGATAGAAATTTCTTATCATCGGTAGGTTTAAAAAGTTTTTATATTAAATAATATGCAAATTATGTTTAAACGATAGTGATTTGTATTTTGGGTAAAATATCCTTATTTTAATTTAGAAATCATAAAAAAATCTTAAAAAAACTAAGTGAAAATTTGATTGTTGTTGTTGGTTTTTGAAAACTTATGTTTTATTACCAAGGCTATATTTTTTAATAAAACGCAGTTTATTTCGTGTACTACGTGCTTTGCTTTTCATAATTAATTTTTATTTTGGAACACTATAAATACAATTTTTACCGAAAATAAAAACAATTAATGCGTACTGTATTGGAGGAATAAAAATAATTTTGAATTTGTGTAGATTTTAATTTCGATCGAACAAATTCTAAATACGGCCCGTTGATTTATATGCTATTTTACTCTCTGAATTTGACTCACTTGACAGCTGCTTACATTCATTCTGTATAATCTGTTTCTATGATTTAAATGTTAATAATAGCTGTGTTCCAATGGAGAAAGCAAACTACTCACAAGTACTTGTAACTACTCGCAGCTACCCATGCTCAAATGGTGGTGTAGATGTTGAAAGTAGTTACGCATAAATTTGACGGTAGGTATATTAGTTTCAAAAAATCTAACAGATGGCTTTGTGATGGTTTGATTATGTTGAAATGTCAGATTTATTACAATTTTTTGTTTGTTTATATTCGATTGATTGACAATAAGGGATTTTTATGGAAAATTACTTATCAAATTGCAATAAAATTTGTAAAATTACAATTAGCTACTAATTATAATTATTAAATTGATCCAATTATAAATATCCTAATATATATATTTAAAATTATTAAACTGATGGAATTGATTCGACTATTAAAGCGGTGGATTTTTATAATAAATATATATAAATTAATTTTATTTACATTTTCACTATTAGAACCTCAATACTCCTATTTCCCGCCAGCGTACGCACAGATTAAGGCTTTGCCTTCATGGTATGTCCAATTTTTGACATTATGTATTACCAAATTGTCTGAAACTATTCCAACAAAATTGATTTTGTACAACAAAATATGTTGCTGTCATAATTTTGCCCGTTCCTTTGGTTATCTACTCACAAGTACTTGTGAGTAGCAAATTGTTTCCATTGGAACACAGCTATTTTATACTGCATCCCCAATAGAATTTCTTATGACTTTTTACTTACAGAAAAGTATGAAAAAAAAACTTGACAAAACAAATATTTTTTTGTCATGTTTTTTTTCATACTTTTCTGTAAGTAAAAAGTCATAAGGAATTCTATTGGGGATGCAAAATTATTTAATATCTAGGGCCAAATCGACAGACGACAATTAATTCGCAAATACGACGAAATTGTCTCTTTTGGTATTTTTAAACCATTTTAAATTGACACTTTAAAGTGATGATTAAAGTTGTAGTCGTGGATATCAACGACTACAATCGACATTTCAATTGACGTTTAATTGCGAATTTAAACTTCGAATTTCGAAAAGTTTTAATATATTAATCATCAAATTATTATTTATTTGTATTGTATATATGCATCTGTAGCCCTATTCTGGTAATTCCCGGGAATGGAAATTTTAAATTTTGTAGCAGTTTTATTCCCTTTTCCCCAAAAGTGTATTCTGGCTTTTAGGGAAAAAATTATTCCCCATTATAGCAGTTTTGACGTTTATTTTTCCATATCTATTTTAGAAAAGAATTAACTGGGAATAGAAATGAACGGAAATTTATTGTATTTTATACTTATAACAATATTTTGACTGTAACTTTATACTGAAAACTGGTAATATTAATTTGAAATATCAATATGGAATTTTTACTTTAATAAACAAAATTACTTTTAAGTAAAATTCGATTAAAATACCAACAAAAACCAATTAAACGTAGTAAACTATTTTTAGACTTTTGTATTTTCTTGTTTTATTGCGATCGCGTGTCGACCGCGAATAATTAAATTATTTTTCCGTAAATGTATTCCGCAATCGCCAGAATTAACTTTTGGAAAACGGGGAATTGGGAAAAATGTCTGGGGAATAACTGCTACAAACGAAATTATTCCCTATTCCCGGGGAATTGCCAGAATAGGGCCACTGGACATATTGAAATAAAAAATGTAGTTTTGTAATTTTTTTTGTAATTTGTGTCTAATTTTGTATTACGTAAAAATTGACACTTTTAGTTTCGGTTAAAAATTACAATAAATTCGTGAATTAATTTGCAGTTATAGTGTGGTTTAAAAATACGGAATTTGAACGTCAATTTCGAAAAATCACCGAATACAACTACAACTTGTAGTCGTCTTTGTCGATGCGATCTTTAATATTTATTAATATATATTTCAAATTTAAAACTCAAACATTACGAATTTTGGTTACCATGCAAACATTTTTTCCTACCTTTTCGCGAAGCAAGGTCAAAAAAATGAGTTGAAATTGTTCTATACAAAAATAGCGTTATACCACAGAATAGATAGTTTTTGGCAGTATTGTAGCGCTGGCGACAAAATTAGAATATATTCTAAAAACAATACGGCTACTTCTTTGAAGTATTACTTCTTGCTTCAAAACAAGTCGTAAACTCAGTGTTGCCAAGTCCAATGCATGGAAAAATTGGATTTTGTCGAAAAAAACTGAGTAACAAAAATCATTTTTATATTTCTATTGCCAACAATTAAAAATAAATATTTACTTTACTGCCTGTGGGTCTATTCTGTCTTTCCCATGGGAATTAAGAATTGTGAATTAGGAAAAAAAAATCTTTGTAGTCCTTTGTTTTCCCAATTTTCTAAAAGTGTATTCTGGCCTGGGATTTTGTACGCTTTTTTCCATCCCACTGGAAATTTACCGGAACGTCATAGTAGTGGTGTGCGTGTTTTGTTTTGGTTTTGTGTTTTTGAGGTCATTTAAAAACACAAAATAATATGTTATGTATATAATTTGGGAATTTAATAAATTTCACAATACCATTTAAATTAAGAAAGTGTTCCCTATAATTCCCAATATAGTATAATATAATCCCTAGTAAATAAATCTAAAAGTAATTTCATGTGTAAGGCTGTTTTCCAAACGGATACTTATTTCAGACTTATTGACTTATTTGACGCCATCTTGAATAAGTTATGTAAACCAATTCCATTTGAGTTTGCATACTTATTTTGACAGCGGCATGAAAACATTGATTGTTTTCATCGCAAAATTCGTCGAGGCATAATATTTTAGTTTACATTAATTATTTATTTTAATAAATTAACAATTATATTTGTGCAAGGTAGGTATGGTACGATTCGGCTGGAATTTTTTATATTTCAATTTTCGTTTAGACAATCAAAGAAGTTCGAATGGGCCCCAGTTAATAGGAAAATATATATTTTATGTAAATATGTAAATATTTAGGTTCGTATCGACAGACGTAACTACGACTTTTAGCCGTAAAGCTTAGTACTCAGTTCAAAGTGAAATGAAATTTTAACACGGTCTCCAAAAATCTATTTATTTTCGCATGAAATAGAAATGAAATTTTATTTGGAGAATTTTTAAATTTAACGTATAAATTTGTAGGCATACCCAAATGAATTTGTTTATTTTACATAAATAAATTAAATTAAAATGACTTTAATTAAAATTTATCGATTTGTGGTATTAAAAGATTTGTTTATTGCCGAATACAAACAAATGTCAAAATTTCGCGTGAAAATAATGTGCCGACACATTATTTTCACATGAAAATAATTTGGAGAGTTTATGCGCGCCATCTTTGATGTATTGAACACACTTGGCTTTTTTGTTGGAGAACTGAGTACTACAAAATGAAAATAGAAATGAAATTTTTCATTTCTAATTTCGCTTTGGTAAAATCGTATGGAAATTTCACGTGAAATCGAACTGAGTACTAGGCTTAATTGCGATATTTCGAAAATGATGTTCAGAAACTGTATTTTTAGACGTGGGTAAAATCGCAAATTAGTTCGTGAATTTATTGTTATTTTTAAACGCAACTAAAAGTACAATTTTTCGAAAACAAGAAACCAACATAATAAAAAAAAATCAATTTTCTGTCAAAACAAAACCAATTATTTAGATTTAATTAAGTTTTCTATAGAAATACATACAAGTATCATAAACAAATACAAGGGGAAGTACCACTTTTTTATTAAGGCGATTTAATTGGTATATGGCATCCGTTAATGCATCAAATACACCGAGGAATTTTTTTTCACAATGGTTTAGAATCATGCCAAAATAGAAATATACGAGTAGATATTGATAACCATAAAGTTCGCACTAAAATAAAAATGCTATAAATTTCTTGTCAACGAAATAATAGCTCTTCAAATAAAACACAACAAATAAATTACGTATTTGACAATTGATAATGTTGTGTTATATATGTATGTATTAAAAAAATTATGATCGAAATTAGGAATGGAAAATTCAGTGAGAAACGTCAAATGTAACCGAGGGTAAAACCACAGAATATATACTTTATAATATATGGTAAAACCATCCATAGCCACGGTTTTAATCCCGGTTACTTATTAAATCCTGGCATCATTTTGACGTTTAAGGCGGAATTCCATTACTGCGGCTTTTTTTTTGTGCAGAAAACCAGAAAGAGATAAAATCAAAAATCCTTATGTGTGTGAGCGGCGCAACAGTAAAATTTTTTATACTTTTTATATTTTTGCTCCACCTCTTCCACTTCTATTTTACATTTTTCTTCTATTTGTTATTGTTTTTACTTCTATCACTGCTTCTATCACATACATAGGCACTGCTTCTATTTAATGTGTGCGTATATCATGTTGTCGTATATATGTTACAAAATTTTGTGAACTTTTCCTGTATTTGTATACTAATCCAAATGGCTCATGCCACACGTAAAAAAAAAATGCCGCATTTTTCTTCGTTTCTTTCCCCGTTTACCTATGATACAAGTTTTAATTGCGACTTAAACAAATTTTCTATTCAACCACACAACTCAAACATAAATGAAATAAAAAATATTTCAAGGACATTTTTGACTCATTTTAGTTAAAATTTTATTTAAGAGAGAGCAGAACAAAACATTGGTAGAAAAGAAATGCCAAAATACAAAAAACTCGTGTGGCATGGGCCGTAGAATACATTTTCGTTGGTTCCGACTCAACAAAAAATAACATCGATCGGCACGAATCACGATATCATACAAACAATAAAAAAAATATGAAGAGAGGGAACAGACAGAGAATAAAAATATTTTTATTTTTCAAATTTATATTTCCTATTCCTCAGCACTTTAATTTAGTAGCATGTATGTTGTTCCGGCGATCACGCACATGTTTTGTGAGCGCCCATTCTTAATCCATTTAATAATAATTTCCATAAATATCACATAAAAATTATAGATTTACAAATGTATAATACAAACGGGAATATAATATTTATTAAAAAACATTAATACAATTTATTTTATTTAAGTTTTATATCCCTTTTTCAACCAAGAAAACAAAAAAAATCGGCTCAGTTTTAGTCCAACCCACACAAATGTGTGAGTAAAAAACCATAGTTTGTAATGGCGTTGTTGATAAAAAAATTCGCTTGATTTGAAGTAAAACCAACACAATTGTGTGTATAGATATAGTGTTTTTTTTCGGACGAAAACAAGTTAAAAAGGAATTCACAAATGTGTAAGTTGGTTCAAAAAACATACAAAACTAAATTTTTGGCATGGTACTTTTGCCCTACCCGCACAATTGTGTTAGTAAATCACTAAAGGGATATAATATAAACGAAAAAATACACAAAAAAAAAATTTCAATCGCAATTATTTTCTTATCATCTTTCACACTGCATCCCCAATAGAATTTCTTATGACTTTTTACTTACAGAAAAGTATGAAAAAAAAACTTGACAAAAAAAATATTTTTTTGTCAAGTTTTTTTTTCATACTTTTCTGTAAGTAAAAAGTCATAAGGAATTCTATTGGGGATGCAGGGTCATTTATACCACTGCTCGCGAGTAGGAGAAAATTTCTCACGCTGCATCCACATTTTTTCAACCGATAATGCATATCGGGTAAACATTTCGGCGAAATTTCATGAGAAATTGAACACACACAAAGATAGAAAATGGCAGCACGCATATTAAAATTGAATATTATACACTGTGTACGTACATAATTTCTCGTGAGATTTTCATGAGAAAATCGTACAAAATCTGTACCCTGACAGTGTTGGGAATAAATTTTTAAGGAAAAGAAATTTGTGTACTAAGATGTATAAAATAATTTTTGGGTACGAATTGGACTGAATTGGAATTCTAGCAAATTTTAGTTTTGAGGAAGCTGAATTTGACTGAGTCATCTCTTAGCGCGTTACGGCCAAGTTGTATTCAATTACGGTGAATGTAGGAAATGGATAATTATGTGGCTGATTATTTTCAGATTATTTTGTAGGAAAATCCAGAACTTCGTCCACGGCCGAATTCTCTAAAATCCATTTTAAGATCGCCACCCAAAAGAGCTTCATTGAGCATGGCATAATATGTCCTGTGCAGTATAATTATACTTGGTAACTAAACGAATATTCTTTGGCGACCGAAATTAATAAAACATTTGAAATTTTTGGAAGTTAATCTGGCATTGAAAAACATTGATAGTTTTCTGGGAACCATTGCATTTGGGATGCCTCATATATTTTTTGCAACTTTTTGAATTTTTTGTTTGGTTTTTTGATGATCTCGTGGTTGCCAATTCAAGAGTTAAATACTGATGGATTTATAGTAGTTTTTAGTATAATTTAAATAATTATGGTTTTAGGAAATTCTATTATAATTTGTGGAACTGCAAGAGAATTAAATTAATAAATGTTTATATTATTTAGGAAGCCGGAAAATATTAATTTAGAATTAAATTTCAGGAAATCTACAGATGTACGTGAAATAATATTTCATTGAAATATTAATTGTTGTTTGTGTAGATTAGAATTGTGTTGCTATTTGTTACTAACTACCGACGATTCAATTAATCAATTTTGTTTAGAAAGCCGGGAAGCATTAATTTAGAATTAAATTTCAGGAAAATTTCAGATGTACGTGAAATAATAAAAGTTTTTCTTCAGGTTGCTAATTTAAGAAGCATTTGTTGAAGACCAATACCATCGTTATCCATCAAACCTATTAAGCCTTTTGCCTTCCTCTAGTAGATTTTTAATTTTAATTTTATTTTATCTTAAACTCATAACATTAATATCATATAATAATAATCATAAAAGTGTAAATGTCAACTAGTGGATTTAATGTCCTTTAAAAGTTCGTCATTCACACTTATGTATGGTACAAAACATATACAGCATATAGTGTCATAGTGACTAAGACTACATTACGCATAATAAACAATAAAATACAAATATATAACAATATAATTAAATTTAATTAATTAATGATGATTGGTTCTATTAATCACAAATAATCTTTAACTGATGATAGCAGATGAGATTTTATCATTATTTTTAACATAAAAATATGTACAGCGTTCCTAATATTTTCAGGTAATTTAAAATAAATATATGGCCCAATAAATGTTAATGATTTTCTGCCATATTCCGTTTTAATTTGAGGGCACTTCAACTGACAAGATCCTCTGGTTGAATAGCCATGACCTCGAAATTCGAATTGCATAGACGCAAGTAAAGATGGGATGTGCAGATACTTAAACATGTCGATCGACACATACATCTCAAAAATTACTTCAATTGGAAGAATGCCTATAGCAACAGTTCGATAGAGCTCTACAGTAGGAAACAGGTGAGGCAGTTTAAATATTGCTTTACAGCACCTATTTTGTAAAATCTGCAATTTATTCAGTTTTTCTTTAACGGCTGAGCCAAAGGTAGAAGAGGCGTATGAGAATCGAGTATGAATAAATGAGAAATAATTTTTTTTTACCACATGTTCTGGAACAAAATCAGCCAGTTTTCTAATCAAGCAAATAAAAGTGCAAACTTTAATACAAATAGAATTAATATGGCCATCCCACGTCATATGCTTGTCGAGTGTTACGCCAAGGTACTTGAATTTGTCTACTCGCTTTATGGTGCAGTTTGCAACTTGAAGTGGTGGTAAATCAATGTGTCGTAGGCGTGGGGAGTGAAAAATTATATATTTCAGAAAATCTAAAAGTAAAATTATATCATCCCTCATTTGTGACATTGCTACCTGACAATCCCTGGATTCATAAAAGAGGGCCGTATCGTCAGCAAACATTCTAATATCACCCGTGAGCGGTAAATTGGCTATATCATTTACGTAGATTAAGAATAGCAAAGGACCAAGGAGACTCCCTTGAGGAACACCACAGTTCACATCTAAAGTGGAGCTTTTTACACCATTTAAAATCACAAACTACTTTCGATTACTAAGGTAACTTTCTAAAAGTTTGTGTGATAGGCCACGGAAGCCATAAATTTGTAATTTCTGAAGAAATAAACTGTGATCTATACAATCAAAAGCTTTACGAAGATCAAGAAATAAACCAGATATATAGTTTTGCCTGTCAAAATTACGATAGATCATATCAGTAATGTCTGTTAGAGCCAAATCTGTACCAGAACCTTGTCGAAACCCATACTGACGAGAATAGAAAAAATTAGATTGATTTAGCAAATCGATCATCCGGTTAGCAATAATTTTCTCTAAAATTTTGTCAAATACCGACAAAACTGAAATTGGACGATAATTATTAACTATTTTGGAATTTCCAGACTTAAAGATTGGCGTCACTTTAGCAATTTTAAGACAATCGGGGTAAACACTGGTTTCCAAAACTACATTAAATAGATCAGCTAGTAATTGTGAAAAAATTGGCGAATAATTCTTTAGAACCACATTACGAATGTCATCGTAACCACCACCCTTTGTATTACTGAGAGTTGAAATTAAATTCGACATTTTGCTGCAGGAAGTATGAGTGCAGGAAACATGAATTAATACTAGGCTTCATAGTGTGAAATTTATTTAAATCATCTGAGTCTGGACTAGAACTATTTGCTGGTACAGAAAAATCAACAAAGTTAACAAAACCGCGATATTTAATATAGATTAAAAGTAGATTAGAATTGTGCTGTGCCGTACAGATCGCTAGGTCTCTGAAACCGGGTCGTTCCGTCCCAAAATTAAAAAAATTCCTTTCCTATCCTTGCTATTGTTATGTATAAACAGGCTGTAGGAATAGGCCCGGCGTTATCCGGGACACTTGTCAAGTACTTGGTCTTACAGTCCAGTGAATCAATTGTTTTATTCTGCTCTCTCGAAAATAAAATTTAAACTAAAATCTACATCTCAAAAATGGCCTTAAATTTTTATATTTCATTACTATTTGTGTTGAAGTTGCGAAAAAATTTTTGTTGAAAAATAAGTCGCAATTAAAATCGGTGTCAAAGGTCAACGGGGAAGAAACGAAGATGAAGCTGCTTCATTTGATATCCCGTGTGGAATGGCTTATTATTATAAAACGCAACAAAATGAAGAAAACTTCAAATTTTATTTGATTGCAAAACAGAGCTTTCTGTAATTTCAAAATCCGTTTACAGATGTCTCTATAATAAATTTACTTGAAATTACAGAAAATAATAAAATAATTAAACAACTATTTCCGAAGCATTATTAAGTTAAGCGCGTAACCTTTAATATAATAATTTAACATAATTAATAAAACTCAAAACAATTATAATTTTTATTTATAATACGGTTGGCGTAAATAAAACTTTTTCGTCGCAAAATATTTACCATCATAGTTGCTGCGTGCTGTAAAACAATAATAGCAAAATGTCACAATTTTTCCAAAATTTTGTTTTTTCCAATCCAATTTGCTTGTGTTGCGTTATTCTCAGTTCCAGAAGATCTCCATAATCTATTGAACCAGGCAGTATAAAGCTGTATTTCATTTGGAAATAAATTAATCGAGGTCAATTTTGAATTTAACTGTGTTTGTTTATAGAATTCCCATAGCAAAAGATAATCATTCATCATAGTCGACCTTTTTATCAGTATTAACTAAATGCGCGTTGAATTTATGTAAATTTAACAAAAATTAAATTTAAATAAATCGAATTCAAGACACAATTACTACCAGAGAAAACAACCTACTATGATGAATAATTTATTTTTGGTACGATAAATTCATAAGCAAGCAAATCTAAATTCAAAACTGGCCTAGATTATTTCATTTTCCAATGAAATACAGCTATAATGAATTGTTAAATTTTCTAAACATACATTTTGGTTTTAAAATATTCAATTTTTTCACTATTGTTTTCTAAATTCATACTTAGCGACATCTTTTGATTGGTTTAGTAAGTGCGAAAAGCTTTATAAAAATTCTACAGGATGAAACAATAAGCGTATTTCATTCGCCAAGGAATTGGATTTGGAATTGGAATTCAATTCTTGGTCAAAAGAAATAACAAATGAATTCCCGTGTTTTATTTCTTATTACTTTCATCTTTTTCTACAGAGAAAACTCTAGTGACAAGCACAGTAACTAAAAAATAGAATTGGAATTTCAATACCATCAAATCTGTAGGAATTCAACGAATTCCAAATTGGTATTGAATACATAGCATTGTTGTTGTAATTTGGCAAATGAATTACGCTTAATATAGCCTGCGAATATTTTGCTATGAAAAATCAAATTTTTAACAAGTAATGAAAAAACAGTTTTCGTAGTTTGTTCATCAACAATGATAAATATAATCCAAAACACAATAACCTCCATATTACATTGTTACATTTAAATGTTTCTGCGTTAACTCGACATAATGGTGTCTATTCCTTGTACATCTTCTGTTTATCTTTTCTTCTATTATTTCAAAGCCACTCGATAATTATTTCAAATTTTTTATTTAAATTTATAGCTTGCTTGCTTAAATTCATCGAGTTTTCCTATTAAAAATAGCAGCATAGAAGAAAAGAAAAATAGAAGGTTCACATTGAATCGACACAAATATGACTCAATTTTAAAATATGCTTTTCTTGAATATTGAACTAACCACTCCAATTGAATATTCAAACGAAGCATTTATGTTTTTATATCCAAAAAAGCTTCTAAAAAAATATTAAAATACACTGGTTGGTTAGAAAAATAACAAAAAGCATCCCCTCTGTGGAAAGCTCATAAAAAATTGATGAATCTTATGGCTCTTAGAAGGCTCTGCAAGTTTGTGTAAATTTGTCTCGAGCTTTTACAATTTGTCATAACCTGAAGCTTTTGTGATACGTAAACCATTAACTGATCTAATATTTGACGGTGTTCATTTACAGTTTATCTATTGAACGTCTAATTCAAATGAGTAGCAAATAGGGAGACTGTGTGTTTGTCATTTTTAGTCTCATTTCCTTCATTAGTAGTTTTAATTTATTGCATGGGAAGACAGTTTTAATTTGTTGCAAAAGCTGACATCAAGGCGGTAATTTTGCACCCTTAAGGATTTATTGATTCATTGCCTCTAATTGATTTCCCATCTGACGAATGTTCTAAAATATTAATAATCTTTATTAGTGGGAGTAAACTATCAAGTTTTTGTATAATATAAATTGATGCAATTTTGGGGTCGATTCCGGGACTAAAACTGTATGTTATGTTATGTTGTTTTTTTTTCAATACAAATTCCAATAGGAAGCGGGAAATAAAATAACATAACAACATAACAGCAATTGTATGCCATGAGAATCGGGACCATTGAATACTATAAAGAATTATAAGACACAATAATTGCTTTCCAATCGACCATCGCAAGTACTTATACACACTTAAGGTTTTTGTCCTTGCTAAATTAACTACTCACAATTGGTCTACCAGAGAATATACATAATATAATTATAAGCCAAGCATTATTCCATTCTGTCAAAGAACAATAGAACATATACATATGTAGTAAAATCGTCGATAACAATTGCTTTGCCGTCGAAAGGAGATATACTTTGCTTTAGGAATATCTAGAAAATGTTTGATGCCAAAATTCTCAACATGTATCCATCCAACCATGTATCCAAATGAAATCATTTGTATACATGGATGGATGGATACATTTTGAGAAATTTGTTAGATGGGCTAAGAAGAATGCTCTCAGAAATTTGTTTTCAACTTATTTAGCAGACTAACGGTGGGAACGGAAATACAACGTGTAGATAAGTAAAATATACCTATAGAAGTTAACATATATGATAGACATCAGGCAGTAGAAGGTTAACTGGTTGAATGATTTGGTGATTGGAATTTTTGAAAATAACCACAGATAATCAAAGGAAAGTTTTCATTTTAACTAAATAAATGTAACTAAATAACTATTTAAAGAAAATGAAAACGTAATTTAAATTTGAACGTTTGCAAAGAATGAAATATCTCTGCTTTATCGTTTCGATTATGAACAAAAGTTTTTTTTATCATATTATAATATAGAGGGAGTTATTCTCTACATTTTGTTCATTAATAGTTTTACGCAAAATGAATAGAGTTTTGTGTTAAATGCTTTTCATATTCTTAGATGTATTTGCAGTGTTCACGTTTTGTAAAAAATTTTATAGATCTACTAATCGGCATAAAATTCAGAAATTTGGCATTTGAACCGCAATTCAAATTGTAATTTTTGAAGTTTTCATATATTGTTAGTCACGGCAAACTGTGTTATTGAAACTAAGCATCATTATTGCTGTTGATTAGAATAGTAGAATTTTATCACTGCACGTTATCCATTTTTTTCAATTGTAAAACAATACTGTGACATGTCAACTTTGAACAGCTGTTAATATACGAATGAGTTGACTGATCTACATGAAACTTCACACGTATTCATAAAAAAGTAATACCATTTTTAGAAAAATAAAACGACGAACCTAATAGTGGTATCTCTTATCGAACGACAAAACTTACTGAACAACCTACTAAATATTTTTTTACATAAAAAACTACCCTCAGAAAATTACCTTTCTTTTGTATTTTAATAAAATCGATTGTGACATTGATAGATATATGCGACAGCTTTGGCATTGAGCGGTGTGTGGAAGAGTTAGTCGGCCATAAAGTCAGTTTATGCTTAGGTTTATGTGATAGTTGTTGTAGCAGGCATTATAAAGATAAAGATATTATACACATACTCGCTTGTTCGAGTATAATAAACTTGTTTAATAGTTCACGACATTGAAAGATATCTAAGAAAAATCTACAAAAGAAAATCTGTATTATTAAATAAATAAACACAATTTTTTCTATTAAATTAAATATTTTTATTTTACAGTTTAAAAACAATTTTTTTTTGCAATTTATGTATTTATTTTAGCTTTACAAGTCTTCCAATATGGAAAACTCTTTCTTATCTTTCTCTTATTGTGGATGAAGGTATAATATAATTGTTTTTATCTATTTATTATCATCGTTAATTAAAATGATACTTTTATAATTACACTAAACATTTATAAAAAAAATAAATATTAATATTAAAAAATTGTTTTTCAATGAAAATTATTATGAATATTATAAAATATATAAATAAATTAAGTAGCTCTTTGTTTATATGTACATAAAATACTAAAAAAATTATTTGACTTTAATTTGAACATCAATTAAACCTAACTCTATGTTAAAACTGGGAGCATTTGAAATTAAATTTATGTCTAGTTACATGTATTAAGCGTATCGTTTGTTTTTTTCGGTGTATCAGTCCGTGCATTTCGCGCGTTGGCGAATCTCAAATTGTTTGTATTATAGCGCATGATGTTTCACCGATTCGAATGATTTAATGAGCTCATCCATACCGTGTAACAATCCTTCTTCACAATTACCAGGTACCCATGGACGTCGATGATCAACTTTTATACCGTCCGGTAATCGACGACATTTTGCAAAATCAATTAGCCATGCACCAATTTGTTCATCATCATACACTATAAATACACTACTGCCGACTACCTCGTGACGTTTGAAAAACTCCGATTTTTCGATATTAGCTCGAATTTGTTTCAAACAATTTAACAACTCAGTGGTAACACTAATATTTCCGTTAATAAAATGCGATATAATAGATTCGATTTCGGCGTCCTCTTTTAGCATTTTTAATTCTGTCACTGGTGCGTATCCTTTCATTTTTAGTGCTTCTATACGAAATCCTTTCGTTTGAGAAGAGGATAATTGTTCACGAAACATCATGTATCGTAATTTTGTAACCGCTTTTAAATCGTGCTCTTCTTGTGTCGGTGCGTTTGGATCCACAGCGATCATTTTTTTATATAAATCTGGCCGTAGAACTTTTTGAGAAACTTCTGTTTCAAGAAACGTACGTGAACCCATTTTTATATCCATAACATTTGGATCTTTGAATCCGTGCAATAAGTCTTGAAGTTCTATGTATGTTTCATCATTAATATTTGTTACTCGTAGAAATTTTGGTACGACTCGCCATGCGTATGAATCTTGCGATATACCGCGATATGCTATCACTTCGCAATCGGATATGCTGGAAACACGTTTCCGTACAATACCATTAGCGGCTTGTTCAATACTTTGTGGATGTCCAGATAATTGCAACCAACCAACTTTACCGTTATTATGTTGTAATAGGACTGGTGTAGCTGGCGCACTAAGTTCTAAGGCATTCTGAAAAGAAACAAATAATATATAAGTTTACTCAATTTAATTATGGTATCTGTTAAAGCTAGTATCACCATAATACATAATCTACAATTATTTTTATTAAAGAACATCATTAAAATTTTTTTTAGACACATTTCGAGCTATATTTAACTAGATATCAATCGATAATTTGTTTTGCCGAAAACCATGATTTGTTACACTGAGAACTGTTTACTTCAAACAACGAAATCGCACACTTCTGGTACGTATAAATTCAACACAACAATAAAAATTTAAAGCGAAATGTCTTAAGAAAAAAAAATTTCATTTACAGTCACATATGTGATATTTTATAATGTATGGGAATGTGTTTTAATTTTAAGTTCGATTGACGTCAAACATAAAATAAAGTAAAAAATGTCGTTTGGCTGATAAAAATGTTTATGGAAACGTATTTTAAATATACAGAGTTGTAGTTAGTAAAGAGATACGTCGCTTGTGTCGAAAATATACTAGCTTTTATTCAAGCCACGTCTGATCGTTGTGTTTTTTGTTCAGGGATAATAATTTGGGTTATAATGAAGAATGTTGGTTGTGACGCAAAATAGCCAAATACGCTACATTATTGATATTGATTCATACAAAATTCAAAATGATTGTAAATGTCATTCTTTGTTGAACAAGATACCGCGACCATTCATTTTTATAATGGTATATTATATAGCTGTACGAGTACATATAGTCGGGCAATAATTTGGTCATATAAATTCTAAATTATAATTTATACATTTTATTCCATCTCTGGGTTATTTTTTTACATATTACGTATATAAAGCCTTGATTTGTTCAAATGTTTAAATAAAATCAACATATCTTAAATTTTTTGTATATGTATGAAACATTACGCGAGTACGTTTATTTATCATATTGATCGGTCGTTTTTATTCGCCAAATGTACTCGTATGTAGTGCAAGTTGGCTTGGCCGTGCGTAATATTAGGCAAGTTTCGTTGTGTTTTTGGCATGCTGTTGTAATACAAAATGTACAAACAATTTGTGCCCCTAATAAAATTTCTTGTAAAAATGGTAATCATTTTTTAACGATCCGTATTAACTTCTTTTTCTAATCCTTCGGCCAAAGTTAGTACTTTATTTATAAAACAATCTAGTAAATGAGAATTTTTATTTACATAAAGTGTGCTATGTTAAAATTGCATATAATGGGATAGATACTCGATCGACTAGCAAATGAAACAAAAAGCTTATTGAAAATATAATTGGAAAATTAAATTTCCATGGTAAAATTGATTGATCAGTCAGGATTTCGGCTAGCAAATTGCTTGCTTGCTGGAGTATTTACCCTATAATAAAACACTCAATAAGGATTTTATTGTGCTGGATGCCACAAACCATAAAGTGCAGGCCGCAAAATGTCTTTATGGGATATGAAAGCTACAGAGAAAGAGAGAGAGAGAGAGCTATGTAGATGTCATTTTCCTAACTTTAACAGCTGCGAATAGCATAGTATAAACTTAAAGTCAATAATGATGAGTTTTACTCCCTAGGGGTTACATATTTTACCGATTTTCTTATGAGTACTACCACTTTTCATTTTCAAATTTAAATATGTATATCCAAATGCAAATAATTCAACTATTGAGAGAAAATTGCTTACATATCAAAACGAATTTGCAATGAGCACTCGATAGCGACATAAAAACTTTTCGTGGGTATACATAGTTTATGTAGGAAAAAATATGTATTCAAAATGTGTATCAAAAAATATTTTCTTTAAATAAAATTTCTATGTATCTCTCTAATAAAGGTCGATTAGTACTTTCGTTCAGTTCTTCTGTTTCACGGGTAGTAACTTCTTTACTGTAGTAACAATATCCTATTTTAATCTCTTGATAATTAATCTATTATTATATTTGTTTTTGTTGTTGTAGTTTTAAACTTTTCGAAAAATTGCAAATCAGTTATAAAAATTTTCACATTTTTATTCAAATTTCATGTAGGTTAAACATTTCTGTAAATAGATTTAAAAGTTCCGAGAATATTACTAGAAGTGTAAGATATACTCTCTGCCTTCCAAAATCTCATATAAGCCTTGAAAATATTCCGTCGCTTCAAACGACAACAACAGTTATCCTCGCTTCCCGTGAAAGAAACAGGGTCACTTCAAACTTTCTTATAGAGACTGAAAGCAGCTAGCAAAAATGCCCTCAAGGTAGAAAAGGAAAATGATCTGTTAAAGTAACGCTAACTATAACTATTAGCAAACCCTCACTTAAAGTGAGAAAAAAAAATTATTCTCTCTTCAAGAAATAAAAGATATCCGTAGAATGTTTCTGCATAACCGAAGACCGGAGTTTGCTCAAAACCAATATTAAAATACACCTTTATGAAAATTTTTAAAAATTATAGAACAAAGTACAATTTAAAATTTAAATAATATTAGTTATAATTAATTGTTTTGTATACGATTAACGTAAAGTTAGTTCAAATCAAGTTATCGTTAAAAATCTGATCTTTAGTATTTAAACTTGAAAATTTAATAGCTTTGTTTTCGGTTTACGGTTTTTTTAAAAAAACAGGCTTAAGCGCAAATTTCTTCGGTGGGTAATTCTAAGTGTAACTAATAAATCTAAATTATTTTGTTTAAATTTTTACGTAACAAATATATTATAATTTATAACCATTAAAACTATGTGGTCAAAAAAAAATCTCCTATCAGATTATTATTATGCGACCACCCAATTTTGTAATGTATTGTATGCGGTCTAGTGTGCTTTATACTTTTATTAGCAATTATCTCCAAATTTAAAAAGACAAAAGATGGTCACGCACCTCGCTTTAATCAAATAAATCTGATAAAAAGTTCTATATTCGGATGTTTGAATGACTATTAATGCAACAACACAATTTTACTTAGAATGCGTTCAATAAAACCAAATCAATTTTTTTCGACCGTATAAAATTAAAACAATAAGTTATTATTGATCAGAATAATCATAATTTTCTAAAAGTGACAGACGTGTAACCTACATATATTGGTTATATTCAGAATGAAGCGCTTAAACTAAATTTGGGTAGGTGCGTATATTGATAAAAAACATAACTTTCTGGAAATTTATGATTCATTTCAAAATTCCTCTTTGAAATCAAAAAAAATGTTACGTTATCGCACACAAGTTTCCCAGCAAATATCTTATTGTGACGATTCATATTAACAGCTATACAAAATACATATCAGGTTTGCGGTGTATAGAATGATTCACGAGTATTCAATCATTTAAAATAATGTAAAGTTCGTTAATCAATAGAAAGCCTTATGTATTTATATTCATTGCTTTAGCCATTGTAACATTAAGCCAAAAGAAGTCAAATTTAATTTATTACTAAATTGTAAATTCTCCATAAATATTGGTCCCATAGATAGAGGTTTGTAATTACAATTTTATATACTTACAATAGCAAAAAATTTGAGTAGGGACATATTGGTTGATGTTGTTTTACTATCTCGATTGCCAAATAAGTTAGTTAATTTTAAATTCTGCAAATAAAAAAATAAATAACTATTAATTATAGTTTCATGCCCAATAAATGTGTTAAATAGAATAACATTTAGTTGAATAGCTTATGTTATTGTACTTTATGCGACGGTAATGAATGATAATTAATGGTTATAATGAAGAAATTATGTTACGGGTAATTATGGTTAATATAAATTACAATAGATTTTTAAGATAAAGATACCACAAATTGCCGACGGGGTATGCCACATGTATTCCTCTAGTACGTTTGTCATAATATAGTCGACGCACGGGGTGGCACCATCTGTAGATCAAATGTAAATCACTTGATATGAACGTGCACAATGTTAATTACATAATTTGCATATCGAAATTTGATTAATTCTGACCGATTAGCATACGCATTTTAAATTTTAAAAATTAGTATTTTATGATTTCCATTCATGATTTTAATGTTGATGAGCTAGCTTCAATTGATAGTTTTTTATTAATTGGCGTTTGTGATGCCAGCACACAAAACAAGAATGTATGTTTATTTATATGGGAGATGATTGTTTCTAATTGATCTTGATATGATTGTATCATTTTGAAAAAAGAAAGATATGTATATGTATATTTAAATTGAATTTAATTTATTTTCATTATAGTTGGAAAGTGTTAAGCTTTAACATGCAGTTATACGTTTGGGGTGTTTGTATTTGTAATGTATGACACTGACAGAAAACGAGACGGTATTTTAAAAGATGGACTATTACCTAGTGTTACTTGAAATTACCGAATTTGTTTGACCGAACATGCGTATATAAAAATCATTAATAATTTTGTCTTTACACTTCGCATAATGTGGGTCACCACCCATCTATATAGTTCCGCAATTAAACATATTGCTCACGATTTTTTTATATAAAAACGTACATATATCTCAAATAAAGATAATAAACTTACTATATAACTTGGAACTCCTTCACTACCACTACTGTTATTACTACTACTGTTATCAACGTTCTCATCAAAAACTAACATTTTCATAATAATTTTTTTTAAACCACTATAACCGGAAGTATTGTTATTTCTTATCCTACAATTCACACTAGTTTCACTTTTATTTCGATAATCACTAATCCATTCTTGCTTTGATTTGGTATGCCGCTGCATTATTGTTTGTGGAGGATGTTGCATTATAGTTGTAGTCATAATAAATAGATGATGCGGTACAAATTATTTTGTTCAAAAGTTAAAATAAATAAATGTATTTAGATAATTAAATTTTTTTGTTGCCAAATTGTTTAAAAAATCACTTGGTTCACTGTTCACCTATTTATTTCTAGAGTTACATATTTTGTCTATAAAACACAATTCGTTTTATTTAATTTGAAATAAGTACAATTGAATATCACACGACAACTACTTAAGTTGAACTAAATTTTTTATTATTTTGTTCTCCCAAGCCCATAGAGTATGTGTCTAACTTTTACTTACAATACAATACACAATATTGAAATAGACTTTAATAAATGCGGCGCTTACGTATGCTGAGCTGACTCTGACGTTGTTTGTTTGTTATTTCATTTGTATTTGTGTAAAAGCTAAACATATAAAATATGGGTAAGAAATAAAATGGTCAGAATGTAGGTTTTAGTTGTCAGAAGATATTCAACCTATTCGATGTTACTGTTATTATCATGTCACTGGAAAACTTTCTCGTAAACCTTGAATTTTATAATCAAAATCCGATTATGAAAACAAAAACGGAAATTTATCGTATTTTTTTAAAATGGCCAATTTTATTTGAGGTAGCGCGTCTTAAGCTAACTTTTGATATACTATATGTAAGGACCTCGGAAAAACTGTGATCTGGTCAATTTTTAATACAGTAAACCACTAGAATCGAAAAATTGCATAACGAGCTGGTGTTTGAACCTCAATAAGAAATGGAAATTTATCGTATTCGATTCGTAAAGTGGCCAATTTTATTTGAGGTAGCACTTCTTAAGCTAACTTTTGATATATGTATGTGACGGTCTCGGAAAAACTGTGATCTGGCCAATTTTTAATACAGTAAACCACTAGAATCGAAAAATTGTATACCGAGGTGGTGTTTGAACCTCAATAAGAAACGGGAATTTATCGTATTCGATTCGTAAACTGGGCAATTTTTGAGGGAGCACTTCTTAAGCTAACTTTTGATATATGTATGTGACGGCCTCGGAAAAACTGTGATCTGGCCAATTTTTAATACAGCAAACCACTAGAATCAAAAAATTGCATACCGAGGTGGTGTTTGAACCTCAATAACAAACGGGAATTTATCGTATTCGATTCGTAAACTGGCCAATTTTTGAGGGAGCACTTCTTACGCTAACTTTTGATATATGTATGTGACGGCCTCGGAAAAACTGTGATCTGGCCAATTTTTAATACAGTAAACCACTAGAATCGAAAAATTGTATACCGAGGTGGTGTTTAAACCTCAATAACAAACGGGAATTTATCGTATTCGATTCGTAAACAGGGCAAGTTTTGAGGGAGCACTTCTTAAGCTAACTTTTGATATATGTATGTGACGGTCTCGGAAAAACTGTGATCTGGCCAATTTTTAATACAGTAAACCACTAGAATCGAAAAATTGTATACCGAGGTGGTGTTTGAACCTCAATAACAAACGGGAATTTATCGTATTCGATTCGTAAACTGGCCAATTTTTGAGGGAGCACTTCTTAAGCTAACTTTTGATATATAATTTGTGATGGCCTCGGAAAAACTGTGATCTGGCCAATTTTTAATACAGCAAACCACTAGAATCAAAAAATTGCATAACGAGCTGGTGTTTGAACCTCAATAACAAACGGGAATTTATCGTATTCGATTCGTAAACTGGCCAATTTTTGAGGGAGCACTTCTTACGCTAACTTTTGATATATGTATGTGACGGCCTCGGAAAAACTGTGATCTGGCCAATTTTTAATACAGTAAACCACTAGAATCGAAAAATTGTATACCGAGGTGGTGTTTAAACCTCAATAACAAACGGGAATTTATCGTATTCGATTCGTAAACAGGGCAAGTTTTGAGGGAGCACTTCTTAAGCTAACTTTTGATATATGTATGTGACGGTCTCGGAAAAACTGTGATCTGGCCAATTTTTAATACAGTAAACCACTAGAATCGAAAAATTGTATACCGAGGTGGTGTTTGAACCTCAATAACAAACGGGAATTTATCGTATTCGATTCGTAAACTGGCCAATTTTTGAGGGAGCACTTCTTAAGCTAACTTTTGATATATAATTTGTGATGGCCTCGGAAAAACTGTGATCTGGCCAATTTTTAATACAGCAAACCACTAGAATCGAAAAATTGCATAACGAGCTGGTGTTTGAACCTCAATAACAAACGGGAATTTATCGTATTCGATTCGTAAACTGGCCAATTTTTGAGGGAGCACTTCTTACGCTAACTTTTGATATATGTATGTGACGGCCTCGGAAAAACTGTGATCTGGCCAATTTTTAATACAGTAAACCACTAGAATCGAAAAATTGTATACCGAGGTGGTGTTTGAACCTCAATAACAAACGGGAATTTATCGTATTCGATTCGTAAACTGGCCAATTTTATTTGAGGTAGCACTTCTTAAGCTAACTTTTGATATATGTATGTGACGGTCTCGGAAAAACTGTGATCTGGCCAATTTTTAATACAGCAAACCACTAGAATCGAAAAATTGCATAACGAGGTGGTGTTTGAACCTCAATAAGAAATGGAAGTTTATCGTATTTGATTCGTAAACTGGCCAATTTTATGTGAGGGAGCACTTCTTAAGCTAACTTTTGATATATGTATGTGACGGTCTCGGAAAAACTGTGATCTGGCCAATTTTTAATACAGTAAACCACTAGAATCGAAAAATTGTATACCGAGGTGGTGTTTGAACCTCAATAACAAACGGGAATTTATCGTATTCGATTCGTAAACTGGGCAATTTTTGAGGGAGCACTTCTTAAGCTAACTTTTGATATATGTATGTGACGGCCTCGGAAAAACTGTGATCTAGCCAATTTTTAATACAGCAAACCACTAGAATCAAAAAATTGCATACCGAGGTGGTGTTTGAACCTCAATAACAAACGGGAATTTATCGTATTCGATTCGTAAACTGGCCAATTTTTGAGGGAGCACTTCTTACGCTAACTTTTGATATATGTATGTGACGGCCTCGGAAAAACTGTGATCTGGCCAATTTTTAATACAGTAAACCACTAGAATCGAAAAATTGTATACCGAGGTGGTGTTTAAACCTCAATAACAAACGGGAATTTATCGTATTCGATTCGTAAACAGGGCAAGTTTTGAGGGAGCACTTCTTAAGCTAACTTTTGATATATGTATGTGACGGTCTCGGAAAAACTGTGATCTGGCCAATTTTTAATACAGTAAACCACTAGAATCGAAAAATTGTATACCGAGGTGGTGTTTGAACCTCAATAACAAACGGGAATTTATCGTATTCGATTCGTAAACTGGCCAATTTTTGAGGGAGCACTTCTTAAGCTAACTTTTGATATATAATTTGTGATGGCCTCGGAAAAACTGTGATCTGGCCAATTTTTAATACAGCAAACCACTAGAATCAAAAAATTGCATAACGAGCTGGTGTTTGAACCTCAATAACAAACGGGAATTTATCGTATTCGATTCGTAAACTGGCCAATTTTTGAGGGAGCACTTCTTAAGCTAAATTTTGATATATGTATGTGACGGCCTCGGAAAAACTGTGATCTGGCCAATTTTTAATACAGTAAACCACTAGAATCGAAAAATTGTATACCGAGGTGGTGTTTGAACCTCAATAACAAACGGGAATTTATCGTATTCGATTCATAAACTGGCCAATTTTATTTGAGGTAGCACTTCTTAAGCTAACTTTTGATATATGTATGTGACGGTCTCGGAAAAACTGTGATCTGGCCAATTTTTAATACAGTAAACCACTAGAATCGAAAAATTGTATACCGAGGTGGTGTTGAACCGCAATAACAAACGGGAATTTATCGTATTCGATTCGTAAACTGGGCAATTTTTGAGGGAGCACTTCTTAAGCTAACTTTTGATATATGTATGTGACGGCCTCGGAAAAACTGTGATCTGGCCAATTTTTAATACAGCAAACCACTAGAATCAAAAAATTGCATACCGAGGTGGTGTTTGAACCTCAATAACAAACGGGAATTTATCGTATTCAATTCGTAAACTGGCCAATTTTTGAGGGAGCACTTCTTACGCTAACTTTTGATATTTGTATGTGACGGCCTCGGAAAAACTGTGATCTGGCCAATTTTTAATACAGTAAACCACTAGAATCGAAAAATTGTATACCGAGGTGGTGTTTGAACCTCAATAACAAACGGGAATTTATCGTATTCGATTCGTAAACAGGGCAATTTTTGAGGGAGCACTTCTTAAGCTAACTTTTGATATATGTATGTGACGGCCTCGGAAAAACTGTGATCTGGCCAATTTTTAATACAGCAAACCACTAGAATCAAAAAATTGCATAACGAGCTGGTGTTTGTTTGAACCTCAATAACAAACGGGAATTTATCGTATTCGATTCGTAAAATGGCCAATTTTATTTGAGGGAGCACTTCTTAAGCTAAATTTTGATATATGTATGTGACGGCCTCGGAAAAATTGTGATCTGGCCAATTTTTAATACAGTAAACCACTAGAATCGAAAAATTGTATACCGAGGTGGTGTTTGAGCCTCAATAACAAACGGGAATTTATCGTATTCGATTCGTAAACTGGCCAATTTTTGAGGGAGCACTTCTTACGCTAACTTTTGATATATGTATGTGACGGTCTCGGAAAAACTGTGATCTGGCCAATTTTTAATACAGCAAACCACTAGAATCAAAAAATTGCATAACGAGCTGGTGTTTGAGCCTCAATAAGAAATGGAAATTTATCGTATTCGATTCATAAAGTGGCCAATTATAATTGATGTAGCACTTCTTAAGCTAAATTTTGGTATATGTATGTGACGACCTCGGAAAAACTGTGATCTGGCCAATTTTTAATACAGCAAACCACTAGAATCGAAAAATTGCATAACGAGGTGGTGTTTGAACCTCAATAACAAACGGGAATTTATCGTATTCGATTCGTAAACTGGCCAATTTTTGAGGGAGCACTTCTTAAGCTAAATTTTGATATATGTATGTGACGGCCTCGGAAAAACTGTGATCTAGCCAATTTTTAATACAGCAAACCACTTGAATCAGAAAACTGCATAACGAGCTGGTGTTTGAGCCACAATAAGAAATGGAATTTTGTCGTATTCGATTCGAAAACTGGCCAATTTTTGAGGCGGTACTTCTTAAGCTAAATTTTTATATATAAACTAGCTGACCCGGCGAACTTTGTCTCGCCCCAAATTACTTCGTCCGAGCAAACACTTTTGACCTTCACAAAAATTGAATTTAATGAGAGAAAAATCAAACAACTCAACTCAATTCTCAATAGACGTTTGAGTTAGACGATGGAGTGGCCATTCCATTCACTTTTTTACCGAATTCAACACTAAAAGTAGGTTTATGGTTGCTTTCGTTCATTCGGTCATTTGTTCGACCAATCATCTTTTGTACAAAAATCCAGAATCGTCAATTTTGAGCAATATGATTGGTGGAAAAAATTGTCAGAATGAGCGAACGAACGCAACCATAAAGGCGGCATAATGTATTGAAAAGTGAATAATAGGTCGATTCAAACTTAGGCATCTATCGAAAATTTAGTTGGTTTTTGCAAATTGACTTTGTGATTTGTTAATCGTCATAGCAAACGCCAAAAGAACCGGGAACTGAATGCACTTGTTTTTATATATATAGAAAATAAGATTGCCAAAATTCTACACAACTTATATTTATAGTAGTCCGCAACCAACGCCACCTATAAACCGCCGAAAATAATCCGAAGTGGCTATTTAAATGAATGCTCATTGTCAAAATACAATTTTCATCGGTGGTGTTAAGTGTATTTCCATACAAAATTCCTCTACAAAACGCAATTTTCGATTTTCCGATTTCTTTTCGATTTCTCGGTTTTCCATTTGGTTTCGATTTTTTTTCGTGTTTACGGATTTTGGATTTTGGATAAAAAACAAAAGTAGCAGTTTGGATGTAGCCTTCGGTGGGCATCGAATTCAGTACCTCCCAATCCAAGCGCCGATGCTTTAACCACTACACCACCTAACTCATAAAAAATGTGCACACAAAATTCATATGAAAATGGCTTTTTATTCGATTTTTCGGGTTTTTAGACTTTTCCGGTGAATTTTTTCAAAATTTTCTTTCGTAAGAACCATCTCCTGGCAATTGCAAACACAATAGAAAAAGATTGAGCCAAATCGGTTCAGCCGTTCTCAACGCACATACATTTTTTGCACCATTTTTATTATAGATGTGACGGCCTCGGAAAAACTGTGATCTGGCCAATTTTTAATACAGCAAACCACTAGAATCGAAAAGTTGCATAACGAGCTGGTACTTGGATCTAAATAGCAAATGGAAATTTATCGTATTTGATTCGTAAACTGGCCAATTTTCGAGGGAGCACTTCTTAAGCTAAATTTTGATATACACTCAGAAAAAAGATTACTACCAAATACTTATAGTTAAATTAATTTGGTTGTTTTAACACAAAATTCTGAGCTAGATAAACCAAATCTCTTGTTTAATTTAGAAACTTGGTATTTCCTTAATACTTGGTTACCACAACAAATGGGTGTAATTTGAGTTACCAGGATGTTAGTACGTAGGTTTGTTTAATTTAACCAAAAAAAATTTGTTAGGTGAACAATATTCTTGTTATAACTAACCAAATATTTTGGTTTATCTTAATTAGTTATTTTGACCTAAAAGTTTTGTCATATAAACTAAGACTTAAATTCTAGCGAATCAATAAAATTCGCTAAATCATTGTGATTATATTTTGAATGTAAGTTCAAAGTATTTTCATTATTTTTGTAGATTGATGAGACGCTCGAATTTTTTAATGTAAAGAATTCAATGTTTCATTAGTTCGGAATCAAACTTCCAACGTGTTGGTTTGGTAACCCCACCTTGATGTAATGTGTTATGCTGGAAACAGACGTGCGGAAAAACGCGTGAATTTAAATTAGAATACACTACTTTAAATGAAATGAAATACATGTATTCCGCATAGGCTGCGTTTTTCCGCAAGTTGTCTCTATTTCTAAAAAAAACGCACCGCAGCAGTGTTGACTACATAACAAAAAAAAAATAACATGAGTTAATATTAACATCACGTTGGCTTTTCAATGTTTTGACAGAAATTCCATAACAAATTTTATATTGTTTTTTGAAAACTCTAGCGAAAAATAAAAACGCAATGTCAGAAAAATACGCTCATGTAGTTAACTTGCGTTTCCGCATGCGTATTCGCATGCGTAAAATCCGCACGTCTGTTTCCAGCATTAACCTTAAACGTTTGCAACATTTACCGGCATTTTTGTTACAATTAATAAGAAAATTTGGTAGAATTAAACTAATAAAATAATAATAACTAATTATTAGTAAAATAATTTTTTCCCTTGGTTAATTTAACAAAATAGTTAGTCACTGTTACCAATTATTTTCCATTTCTATCCATTAAATTAACCATATGTTTTTGGTTATATTAACTAAGTTATAAATTAAATAAGCAGGATTTGGTTATTTTAAATTAAAATTTTATTCAACTAAGATCTTGTTCGTTTTTTAACTAAGAAATTTGGTTGATCGAAAATCACCAAGATTTTGGCAAAATAGACTCTGATTTTTATTTCTTTTGACCCAAGTTTTTCTCTGAGTGTATGTATGTGACGGTCTCGGAAAAACTGTGATCTGGCCAATTTTTAATACAGTAAACCACTAGAATCAAAAAATTTCATAACGAGCTGGTGTTTGAACCTCAATAAGAAATGGAAAATTATCGTATTCGATTTTACTAAATTTTGATATATGTATGTGACGGCCTCGGAAAAACTGTGATCTGGCCAATTTTTAATACAGCAAACCACTAGAATCGAAAAATTGCATAACGAGCTGGTGTTTGGACCTCAATAGCAAATGGGAATTTATCGTATTCGATTCGTAAAATGGCCGATTTTATATTGTGGAGCACTTCTTAAGCTAACTTTTGATATATGTATGTGACGGCCTCGAAAAAACTGTGATCTGGCCAATTTTTAATACAGCAAACCACTAGAATCGAAAAATTGCATAACGAGCTGGTGTTTGGATCTCAATAGCAAATGGGAATTTATCGTATTCGATTCGTAAAATGGCCGATTTTATATTGTGGAGCACTTCTTAAGCTAACTTTTGATATATGTATGTGACGGCCTCGGAAAAACTGTGATCTGGCCAATTTTTAATACAGTAAATCACTAGAATCGAAAAATTGCATAACGTGCTGTATATCGATTTTGTTGTAAAATGTGTGAAACGAAATGAGTGTAACCGGAAAGATATAGTAGTAGCATTTGTGTTTGTGTTTGTTTCGTGCGAATGATTGTTTTACCGCATATGCAAGCCACGTGTCATTCTCTTTTTGTTTATTCATATTAACCCTTTGAGTGCCAACATGATTTCGGCTAGTGTATTGAGGAGCACGATTACACTTTTTGCCACTCAAAGGGTTAACCATTGTAAACGCCATATTTTTGTGTTGTTTATTTGTTGTTTTGTATTTTAGATTTTTTTATAATTAACATTTTACTTTTAAAATTTATGAAATTTAAAATAAATTTACTTAAAAATTTTTATTAATACATATAAAATTAATTTATGATAAAAGAAAATATAAAATATATATTTGCATATTAAATAATGTCACTCCACAGCTCGAGAGCAGACGTAATGTGCTGAGAAAAGGAAATAAGCATAATGTTAGGGTAATTAATCGTAATACGTATGGGTTGAATGCCCGTAAATGTTGATGCCAGTGTTACCACTTTATTGTCTTTCCACGAAACAACACATACCGCTGTCTGCAGAAGCAGTCATTTCCTCGTACGCTCCACGTTCTTTTTTATCCAAATTTCGGAGCTTGTTGTTGGAAAATCTATCCTTTCTAATTATACCTACACATCTCATTCCTAATTTATCTAGCTTTACTAGATGAGGAATAGATGTATAATAATTATCAAAATAGATTTGATGATTAACGTGACTTGGAACGTCTCGTAACAAGCGCATAACAACGTTCGCAGAAGCACCCAAATTTAATTCTGATTGAAGGCGTTTTTTATTCTCGAGTCCAGTGAAAATTTTAAGATTGTATATGAACCCAGATATTCCAGAGAGCACTTAAATTGTATAACCCTTTTCCTGCCTGCCCATACAATTGTGTAGGTAAGGCAAAAGAATCATATCAAAAATTTAATTTTGTATGAGTTTTGAACCAACTTACACATTTGTGCATTCCTTTCTAACTTATTTTCGTCCGAAAAAACACTACAACTAGACACACACTTGTGTTGGTTGTACTTCAAATCAAGCGAATTTAATTGAGCCAAAATAACTTTTTTTTGGTAGAAAAAGGGATAACCCACTGTTTGGGTTTAGCTGGATTGTATTGACTTAGGCTATGTTTCGTTTTTGTGGCGCAAATCTCTTCATCCACAGATAGATATTGCTCACACGGAATTTTTTTTGTATTGTTTTATTAAATAGTTCAAAATCGGGCGTATGTTATACAACTTATCAAAATTCTCCGAATCTTTATTTGGTGCTTTATCGTTTGGGCTGAAGTGTAACACTCGTTTAATATTTTCTAATTTTCTAACACTCATTGTATTTTGAATAAGTGTACTTCCCACGACTGGTGCCCAATAACTTCGTACTTTGTGTACTCTCTGAACCGACGTTAAAATGCAAATTCCAATAAATTGGTAAACATCACGCTTATTGATATTTAATCCGAAACTATTTTGCGTACTGTAATAATTGGATTCTTCAACAATTTTTTCTACAATATTTCGGTAAAAAAGTATTTGAACAATAGAAAATCGGAGTTTTTCCTGATCAACTTCAAAAGGTACATTTTTCCAGATAATCTGTTTATAAGAACTTTTTAAATTACCGACCTCCTCGTTTGTATTTGGTAATGTTATAATTGTATTATCCTCAAAAATAACGTCTACTGGAACATTTTCTAAATCAACATCATTTAAGTCTTCTTCAGCAGCCAGAATCGCAGGTCACCATCTATAATTTGTTGAATATCTTGATCTAATAATTCGTCATCATCTTCAGCCTCTAAGCCGTCCTCAGAATCACTCCAATCAGCAACAGTTTGAAGTAATTCCTCTTCGGACACATACTCATTTCGCGTTCGGCTTAAACTAGATAGAAATAATATTTTAAATGGTTACATAAAACATTTTCCGCTTAGAAATAACATTTAAACATTCTATATTGAAAAAATGTCTGGAATTCCATACAATAGTAAAAACACGCCTAGTTGCATAATGTTCGAAATTCCATACATTTAATTATTTTATTACTCTCGGCTAACACCTTTATCAAAATTATTTTCCAATTACTTAAAAACGAATATAAGATATTCAAGCTTAACATTACACAAAAAATCATACACATTTTTTATTACTTACCTTGATTTTCCGCAATAGTTTAACACGCCTACATTGCCGTTCATGATTACACTGACACTAAAATTAAAAAATATAATTTTGTACAATATACCGATGTGTGTGCTAACTGAAGTAAGCGAAACAAAAAATAACGAAATAATTATCCAGTTTTACGTGATATTAGGTGCATGTGCATTTTTTTAATACAACCAGCAAACACATAAAATATATTTTGTGTATGGAATACCATACACGGTATTCGATGATTTTAGTTTAAATTTTATTTTCGAGAGAGCAGAATAAAATAATACAAAAAAAATGTATTTAAATATAAAATTGGGTTTTAAATTAGCAATAACAAATACGACTTATTTGGAATTCTGAAACCAGACTTCATTTGACAACCCATGTGGTTGATTAAATGTAATTTCTAGTAGTCACAGAGAGGAACTGTCACATCCACTATAAATCACATCACAGTACATAAACAAATGTACAACCAATCTTTTAATCAAATATACTCGCAACTGAATTTGACATATTTTTTTATTAATATAGCGAATATAAACTATAGTTGACACGTTAACACAATGTGCTAATATGGTCACTCCAAGCAGTGCCTTCTTGTAGTTTAGAAGGCATTGCTCCAAGTAAGTTTGGAATTTAATATCAGTCCTAAGCTATTAACAGTTGGAACTTAATAATGTTTAAATTATTTTTACATAAAAATAATGCTTTACTTTTATTAGGATTATGGGATTAAGTGCTAGAGAGTTATGTTTAGCCCATAATAAAATGTCACTAAGATCTTCGTTAAATTTTATTGCAGGCTCATTCGACCCTAAAGCTTTACATTCGATGTACAATTGTAAATCATCAGCATAGAGATGAAAAGAACAATGGAAAATCATTTATAAATATAGAAAAAACTTTTGACGGACCCAGAATTGATCCTTGTGGTTCACCTAAAGTTACTCTACCCATGCTAGAGTAGTTACCACCGTGCTTTACAAACTGGTCCCAACTATGCAAATAAGAGTACACGAAATTAATTGCGGATCCAGAAAATATATAATATAAATAAAAATTTTGAAGTAGAAGAAAATCAAAATTTTTAAAATGCTGCAAGAATCTGGATTTGCACTACTTTTCTAACACCTTAGAAAAAGCAAGTAATATAAAGGGATAGGGAAACAGTTCGTGGCCTTTTTTGGATGATATTGAAACAAAGACTTTTTTTATTTCAAATGAACTTTATTAAACCAAATGTGTGCCATTTTGATCGATGACCTTTTGCCATTTTTCTGGTAGAGTCCTCATCCCATCACTGTAGAACTTCTGTGGTTTAGAGGCGAAAAATCAAGACAACTCATTTTTACAGGCCTCTTTTCAATTTAATGTAAAACCATTGGTTCTGCATGGACCGGAACAAATTGTAGTCCGATGGTGCAATGTCAAGACTATATGATGGGTGCATCAAAACTTTCCAGCAAAGCTCTCTCAGTTTCTCCCGAGTCATTAATGATTGTGTGGTCTAACGTTATCATGATGGAACACAACGCCCTTTCTGATGATCAATTCTGGACGTTTTAACTGAATTGCTTGTTACTTTTTACGCTAAATAAAATTTTACGCTGAATTTTGTTACTCAGCCGATGACTCATCGCCTACATGCGCGATCCGTAGATTAATTTTTATTGCTTATTTTTTGTCACTCCTTCTTTTATTTATTTTTTGCTTTTTTCTACTATATAACAAAATTTTTATTTATACAAATCAGTAGATACTCCTGATGATGACCTAACAAGTCGAAATCGATCGAGTAATTTTTAAATTTTTTTGAAAATATTCAAAATAATTTTGCGAAACAAAAAACAAGTGATTAATAAAAATGTGTTTATTAAGTATTAAGTAGTGTGAATTGCTTGTCTTAAACGCGTAAGTTGCTGACAGTAAAGACCAGAATCAATCATTTGGCCTGGTGGCAGCACTTCACAATGTACGATTCCTTTCCAATCCCACCAAACACACAGCATTACTTTTCTTGGCGTCAATCCTAGCTTTGATACCGTTTGAAAGGCTTCACCTCGTTTCGTCCATGATCTTTTTCGCACAAGGTTGTCGTGGGCTGGCTCGAAAAATGGCTCGATTTCGTTTCGTTTCAGCAGCGTTACGCAGATAGAAATCCGGTCCATTAAATTTTTAACTGTTAATTCATGGGGTATCCAAAAGTCAAGCTTTTTTTTGTATCCAGCCATTTTCAAATGGTTTAAGACTGTATTGTGATCAATATTTATTTCTTTACCAATTGCATGGCTGCTTATTGACTTTTACAGTGGTTGGTAGACCACGTTTTTACGTTTGTCGTAATAAAATTGTAAAATATATCGATTTGTTTTCATTATTTATCTCCATGTTTAAAATATTGTAACTTTTTATTCACTTCACCGATTTTAATGTTTAGGTTAGGTTTCAGTGGTTGACACTTAGGCCATTTGTTTGGCCCATTGTGATACCACGCATTCCGGCCACATCATTAACCCATTCACCTATTCACCTACTCACACAATTACAGTATACCACCTGCACATTGCAAGCTCCATGTCAACCTGTACATTGGACATGGACGGTGGGTCGGCGCTGAATTTTGCACTCCATCAGAGGGTCTTAGTTGTGTTTATTAACATCGCCGGTTGTAATTGATGATGAAAATTCGATTTGCATCTAGCCTCTGATGGGATTCGAACCCAGTACCTCCCGGTCCAAGTGCCAAAGCTTTAACCACTGCACCACTTGTCCGGTATTTTAATGTTTAAGTAAAAGTTAAAATATCACATTCCAAACACACATGTCACCTTTCAAACACCCGATACGATCAATGGTTACTGAGGTATGAATGTACATATGAATGTAAAGCCATCTCTACCGGGAAAAAGGCCACGAACTTTTACCCTTATCTATTACTTATTGGTCGAACATCTTTAAGACTGGCAACAATATTGTTTTTTGGAATTGGGACAATAGAAATCACTTTCCACATATTATATATGATAAAATCTATTATTTATTGCATTCATAGACGATGTGAATAGCATTCATAAATGATGTGAAGCGGTGCTTCAAACATTGTAAGTTTCTGATTTACGCTGATGATGTAAAAATCTTTTGTAAGATTATAAATGATCGCGATCTGCTAAATCTACAACAGGAATTAAACGTTTTCTGTGACTGGTGTAGCTTGAGTAAGCTTTGCCTGAACGTTTCTAAATGTAAAGTTATGAACTTTTCTAGAAGATGTTATGGACGTTATGGATCTGATAATAGTTTATTCTTAAATGGCGTTATGATAGAGCGAGAGTAGTCTTTTCTAGATTTAGGGGTTTTGTTTTCACGAGATTTATCGTTTAATGACCATATTGACAGATGTATTAATAAGGCTAATTCAATGTTAGGGTTTTTAATCCGTTTCTCCAAAGATTTTCATGATACATATACTCTAAAAGTCCTCTTCGCTTCATTTGTCCGATCGCACTTGGAGTATGCATCAATTGTCTGGAATCCGTATTATAACAATTCCTCTAACCGTATAGAATCAATCCAGAAGCGATTTATGTTGTTTGCCTTATGGCGACTTCCTCGAGAGGTAAACGCTCCTAAGTATGTGCTTCCGCCGTATCTAGGCCGTTGTTTGTTACTGAATATTGAACCATTGTTCGTCCGAAGACAAATTTCTTGCGCAATGTTTGTGCGCGACGTTATAATGGGCCGAATTGATTGTTTACTGATTGTTTTATCTACTGTCCTTGTTTTCAATACGTGCCCCAGTGAGATCACTCAGATACCTAGGCTTAGTGATTGATCTGCACTTCCATGGGTCTAATTTTGGTATGTCGGACCCGGTTTGTAGTTCTAACCGTGTATTTAATATTGTATCTACCGTGTTCGATTTTAATTTGTCCAGAGATGAATTTAAAAGAGTTTTAAAAATTTTTTTTTATTCAAATTTGATTTATATTAATAAACCAATTTTTAAATACCAGATGTAAATTAATACTGTTGGTTAAATAAATAAATAAATAAATATATAGGTCACCGGTGGAAGAAACAGATCAATAAATAATTGTATTATTATAAAATCAATTTTATCATATGCAATAGCATTAGATTTAATTGAACGGATAGCACACATGACAATTAGCTCATCAACACAATCAAAAGCAAATTTATAATTATCATCAGAATCAAGAGATCCAATATCTGGCAATGTAGCAATGGCAGAACCACTAAATCATCTCGAAATTTACAGATATCATATAAAATATCTTTAGCAGTGAACTTTATGTCAACTTTAGCAACATAACACGAATTACCAAGTTTCCTTAAATTATTCCAAGTAATTTTAGGGTTGATAAACTTAGTATTTTGTTTCGAGGCCTTTTATAGGGACTAAAGTCACCATATCATCCACTCCTTTTATAATTATAATACTTCAAATCTCTATATTGAATTGAATCCAATATAGTCTGGTTTAACCATGGAGCTGTTGGACAATTATTAATGGTTCTGAATTTAATAAATCAACAATCATATTTACATCAGAGCAACTGTAAAGAATAGACCTGAATAGATTGATTAATCGAAAACAAACAATTGATCAATCAATCAAAACAAACAATTCAAGAATTCAACAGACAAGGACAATTACGAACCAATCATGATGTTCTTAACAAAATATCTACAAGTGGCGCAATGTTTAAAGCTTCAGCACTTGGACCGGGAGGTAGTGATTACGATCGGTGATAATAAACAATAATAATCGGTGTTAATAAACAAAACTTAGAACTTCTGTTTGAGTGCACAATTCAGCGCCGACTCACCGTCCATGTCAGTGTGAAGGTTGACATGGAGCTTGTGCAACGTGCAGGTGGTATATTGTAATTGTGTGAGTAGGTGAATGGGTGTGTGTGTGTGCGTGAATTAAAAGGGGGAGTATTAATTGACCTTAAAAGGTCAATAAATCCATTGGATGATTAATATTTTGTTTATTTACATAAAAAAAAAACAAACGGAAATAATTAAATCACATAACCCTTTAAGCGAGAATTCCACAGTGAAACAATTTTTTTTCAGTAAAATTAATACGAGATAAAAATATAATCCTTTACTTGTTAGAAAGAAGCAAAAAAAAAAATTCAGTAAAATTTTCTGGGGAAAATGTTGCCATAAAAAGTATCAAACTTAATATTTTTTATGGCAACATTTGTTTTCTTTGTCACTCTAACGTAATTTTAATATGTATACTCTCCTCTTTTCGGTTTCTTAGTATTTTTTACTGAAAAAAATTGTTTCACTGTGTAATACACGCATCGAATTGCAAATCATTATCATTGTGTAAAGTCAGTGCCACAAATGTTATAGATTTTTTTTTTTGAAAAGTTTTTTTTTACTTTATTTATTTATATCTCGTAAATGCGGCAGAAAAAAAAGTTTTCTTTCTACTGAGCATGAACTTTGTTTATTTATCATTAATTTTGGTGAATTGATTTTTATTTTTAAGTTACTTTTCATTCAGAATATTATCATTTTCCGCTATGATGTCTTTATTTTGGTGATCGTCATATAAAATTCATAGATAATAGTTTGTGTGTATGCATGAAGAGTAGTTATTTTTTAGTTTTTCTTCTCTACGTCATCCACCAGAATCTACTTAAATATAAATACTGCGCAAACTCTCATTGACTTGACAGGTCCTATTTAAAAAACACTACCAAAGAGTGAATTGGTTACACCAATGCCTTCTAAAGTACTGGCCGCTTACACCAACTGATGACGACACGCTAAGTCGACGATTCAACGTAAATTATCCAGATGACAGATAAATTTTAAAAAGGGAAAATCCATTTTAGTTTTCCAGTTTTTTCTAGTTTTTGTTTCGCCTCGTTCTCTTAAAACCAAAATAAATTTCATCATACAAAATTACAACAATACAAATATTATTTCTTTCTCCAGTTGTTTTGTAATTTTGTTGTTTGTTTCGAACAAACTGTTGAAGCCGAATTATAGCTATTCGTTTTTTAATTTTTTTAGTAATGCGTGAACTCCACTGTGAAACAATTTTATTCAGTAAAATTAACACGAGATAAAAATATAAATCCTTTACTTGTTAGAAAGAAACAAAAAAAAAATTCAGTAAAATTTACTGGCAGTAAGTGGGGAAAATGTTGCCATAAAAAGTGTAAAACTCAATACATTTTATGGCAACATTTGTTTGTCTTTATCATTCTGACGTAATTTTAATATGTATACTCTCCTCTTTTCGGTTTTCCAGTATTTTTTACTGAAAAAATGTGTTTTACTGTGGAATCCACGCATAATGCATGTACATTTTTATTTTAGATTTTGGCATTTTTTTGTTATTTTTATCCAACTTAAGCCGATTTGTAATACCATCCATTTCGAAATTGTTGTAATTGGTATGTAGATAGGTAATTGCGTGACCCTAGAAATAATACACAAAATATAAACAAAATGATCATTCTCTGCGCTCTCACGGTTATATTTATATTTTTGTAGTGGCCCTTATTTGCAGTGGTAAAATATTACATTTGGACGAAATAAACGACGAATAAAAACAAGATTTACGTCGTACCCCAGCAACACAACGTTGATAGCAGAATGAAATAAAATGACAGACTTGCACGCGCCGAAGCGAGAAAACAAGTACATATATTTACTTCGGGTTTTTATTCACTGTATTTTTACCCCTACCTAATCTCTTGTTTATCAGTTCAATGCCTCCTAAACTACAGGCCGCATACACCAAATGATGACGACACGCTATGTCTACATTGTTGTTGCTTTCTCTAGTTGTTTTGTTAGTGTAAATATCTAAATATTATTAATGCGCAGTCTCAGTTTAGACATAAATTGACGTCATGTGCAAAACATGAGAGTAGTAAGAGGCCTGTAGTTTAGGAGGCATTGATCAGTTTCACTTTCATCAGTGCACCTAGAATACTACTGACAGGCCATACTGCTTGCTATGTCATTAAATTTATGTCTACAGTTTATTCTTTGAACTGTAGACGGCAGTCATATTCATAAAACGAAAAAACCAAAATAATTTTTTTTTTTTATACGAGATCTAAAAGTAAGGTTATGCTATGTCTTCTCGTAAATTATACGAAATGTGTACACATTTTATACGTGTTTACATATTTAACACAATTTAGAATGCATAATTTTATAATAATATTATGAATTAATACTTTTACCAATAGCTTTTTATTAAATTTTAAAACATATTATTAAAATATTTTTCTTGTTGTTTGTTTACAATTTTTTCTTATCAACTGTTATATTGATAAGAAAAAATTGTAAATAAACAACAAGAAAAATATTTTAACACAAATAAAATCAAAACAATCTTTTTAATTTTAGTGCTGCCTATAATAGCCAAATAAAGAACTGTCTACATAAATTGACGTCATATAGCAAATTTTTTAAAGCAGTGTGGCCTGTAATATTCTAGGTGCACTGGTTTCATTCAGAAAATTCATTTCTATCAGTCTTCAGATTTCCGCTGAAGAAAAAAATAAAAAAATAGTCATTGCATAAGTAAGATATGTTTATTTTAAAGTGTTTTTCAGATGGAAATGGAAATATATACATGAATAATATATAAAGTAGTAGAATTTACTTAAATATATATGATGTGTAAATATGAAACAAGAATTTTCCAATAAATGGCGCCACTTGTCAACAACATCCAATTCATAACCATACAATTTTCATACGATAACGCTTGTTTTTTATGAGTTAAAAATGTCGAGCTTTTGTGCCTACATATTACGATTTGCGGACATCATTAACTTTTTGTTATCATTTGAGGGAAACTACTGCAGAATCACACCGAATGCTTGTGAAAGCTTACGGTGAGCATGCTCTTGGTAAATTACAGTGCTTTGAGTGGTTTAATAAATTCAAAAGTGGGGAATTTGACGCGAGAAACGAAGAACTTGGAAGACCACCAAAAAGTTTCAAGACAGTGAATTGCAAGCATTGTTGGATGAGGATAACGCTCAAACACAAAAACAACTCGCGGCTCAATTCCACGGGAAAGATCCAAAAGCTGGGAAAATGGATTCCGCATAAACTGAATGAAAGGCAACAGGAAAATAGAAAAACCACTTGCGAAATGTTGGTTGCCAGATACAAAAGAAACACAGAGATAGAAAATGACACCACAAATATTACAAGTGTATATTTGCCGTGTTTCTTTGCACACATTGAACCTGATCAGTTCAAATTTTATATGAAAAACCTGATCCAAATTTTGTTTCATACCACAAAGTATGATTTGAAATCTAGTAAGCGCCTTTTGGTGTGTTTCTTATTTCCGATCTAATCGAACTGAGTACTAAAAAGTTTTTTCTTATTTTAGGTCAGATCGAATAGATCAATTTTGTTGCTGTTTCTTATTTTTCTTCAGATTGATTAGATCGATTTTTTTGATTTGTAAAAATATTCCGATATCTCAGATTAGTTTTAGTTTGGCTTTAGCTCACGTAATTCAAATTCAAACCTTTTATTGACATTCTCATGTTTTTGCAAACGTTATTACAATGAAAACAGAAACAAATTTTAATTATCATTTTGTTTTTCGTTTATTAAATAATGAAATAATCACTTTGGACGGTAGTCCAAACGAGTGACGAAAGCACCTACTGTGCTGGAAGTCGAACGAAGTATAGTAGTATTCAAATCTCGCTGGAATTCTGACAGTTCACGCGCAGAAAAAATATGGCGGATACACAGTGATGTATTAAATATAATAATTCATGTTTATTGTTTACATTTTTGGGATACAATTAAAACACAAAGTTTAGGCTTTATAAATTAAATTGTGTTTAATTAAAATATTTTTCTATTTGTACTGAAAATTAAGTTTGTATTATATGTCTAAATAATCTAATTTATGTTGTTGTGGTTTTTTTCGATATGAATGACATTTGGTTATTCATTTCCCTAGTCCGTACCAAAATTAATGTTGACATTGTTTCCAAAAGGCGTGCTATTTTTTTTAAACCTACTAATTTTCACTTGAAATATGAGTGTAATAATATAAATACATAATCATTTTTAATGTTTTATGTATTAAAAATGAAATATAATTCTTTTTAATGGTTATTGATTATTTTATTTAGGTTTGCTATCTAAGATAAATGCGACCCATCAAAATTTTTATAAATTTTTATTCTACATCACTGAAAGCTGCGCAGAACAAATAAAAAAAATTTTTTTTAAGATCTGAATAGGACTATATATATACAGCTAGTTTCGAACTTTTTCCCTTTGAGGCCGCCAGGGTCATGTTATATACCATTGGAAAGGTCTTGAAAAATAAACCCAAATAATGTATAAAAACATAAATTTCTTCCAACATTGAGTGGAGATATGACCTTCCGAAAATTGCCCCAAAAAATCAGTTTTTCGGGTATAACTGCCCCAAAAAGTGCCCCAATTATTTTTAACTAGCAAATTATGATTGTAGATTTTAATACCAACTCAACGACACCTCAAACGTCGTAAACGGATGATTTTAGCCAAAGTTATGACATTTTTAAATTTTTCTATGACGTCACCATTTAATCTTGCTTTGGTATATATGTTTGTTTGTCCGTACCTCTTTCATTTGATCTCATATTTTCAGGGTTTGTAGTACTTGAAAAAATAAGCAACTTTTGTTCTACAACTTTTTGACTTGACCGCCATGTTGGCCGCGGCCAGCCTCTGAACGGCCATTTTTGGCCATTTTGTCACGCCCACAGCGCTAAACCTATTCGATATACCCTGGACATATGCATATCGTTGGAAAGGTATTGACGCCAGCTATCAAATAGCATAAAAAAAATTCAAAAAATTTGGGTGGAGGGTCATTTTGGCCAAAAAACTGAAAAATGCGAAATCGGCCGGCCACATTCGGCCAAATTGCTAAAAAATGAGCCCAAGACTTTTGGTTCATATTTTCAGGATTATTAGCCACACACCTCTCCTACAATATGACATCAACCGTTTGTCCCAGAAAACTCGTATATTTTAGATATTGGCCTCCATAACTTAAAAGCCACTCTAATTTTTTGCAAAATTTCATTTTTTGGCTAAAATGCACCCTAATATCGGTCCGTTGCGGTTCATAATGATAGTGAATCAACGTATTACAATGAAACAAATATAAATACATCATATTATTATCATTACTAAGAGAATTTTTACCAGTGACCCTGTTTTCATAACAAAAAAAAAATTAAAAAACTGACAAATTGATGTAATCGAAAAAATCACTAAAAACATTGAACATTTCACAGTCTCCTTGCATTAAATCGATACTTTTTTAATCTTTATGATGATTTCTTTAAAAAAACAGATCTTATCTCCCCTCCCATCGCATGAAGATGGAATATCAGCGAGAGGGTAGCTACCATTAATTTTTGTTTCCAACTAACACATTAAAATAAGAATATTTTATTGTATTGTTTAAGGAATCAAAAATGAATGGTAGCTGCATGCGGTTAGTGACAAAACAGCAAGAAACATGCAAAAAAAAATGTTGAATTACTCAATCGAATTTCTACCAAAAACACATGCATCTGATCTAAATTTTTACTACTCTGTAACATGCACTAAAAACTAAACTACAAATGTTCAGCCGATAGCCTACGAGAACAAGTGTGTGTAATAAGATCACACCCAGCGTGACCTGTTTGTGGCAAAAGTATTCTGAAATAAAATCTACTAAAATACTACAAAATGAAGATGGAAAAAAATGCAAAATAAAGAAATAGAATCGTCTACCACACACCAGAAACAGTACACCAGAACGTGGGCTATCGTCCTGAACATAATGAAAAAAATACCTATCTGAACCTAATGATGAGACCTGACCCTACTACTTTTCAACATGGGTAGTGCGGTGTAGGGTGATGCGGGTGAGATGGGTTTTGAGTGTTTAAATTAGATAGTGGGTCGGGAAGGTAGTAATGTTTAGGAGGCGTGGTTTGCGATTGATTGGGGTTGGTTGGGCTGGGTGTAGATGGAATTAGGTAGGTGTGGGTGGATGTGGTTGTTTGTGATATTTGAAATACACAAACCACACTGCATAGAACCTCTTTTTCTTAGACACGGAATAATAATACTGTTAATACTATATAGGCATCAAAAATGCTTATAAAGTTCGGTTCCGAACCTTTCCCATCTATTTTACTTCATTTATGTTTGTGTTAGTGTGATTTCACTGAAAATTTGTCTCAGTCGCAATTAAAACCAGTATCATAGGTAAACGGGGAAAGAATAGAAGAAAGTTATAATTTCTGTGAGATCAAGTGTGGAATAGAGCATTGTGCCTCATACACAGACGCACGCAACTGGAGTGACGAATATCGAGAGAAGAAGAATGAATCATGCACACTCCGTAACATACAGCCGACAGCTGTGTGAAAGTATGCGTAATTCGTTCTTCGCCTCTGGCTATTCGTAATTTCAATGCCGCGAGTCTGTGTATGAAGTCGTATTCATACGACGGATAAAAATCTCAGATTTTTCTATCCCACATTTTTTTTCAACTATTTGTATGAAAAAAGCGTGTCTGTTGTATAATTTACGTGATGTAATTGGTTAAAACTATGGAATAGAAAACTCCCGGATTTGTATCTGTCATATATGAATACGACTTAAGCCACAATAACACGTAGCGGCCAATTGTGCGCTATCGAGTGTGTGTGAACTGTTTTGACTGACAACAATAAAACGAATCGCAATTTAATTCATTTTCAATTTGCCGTGCCAAAATCATTGATATCAAATAAAAAACCTCTTAACGAGGTAAATGTTCGAGTGACGAAAGCCGAATTCAATTCACAAAATTTCTGATATCAAATTTGTGCCGAAAAAAACAAATGCATTCGATTTGTCAACGATTTTTTGGAATGTTAGTGCATTCGGCGCGTTTGTTTAAATTTTTCTTCTAGCTGTCAAAAAAAACAACATGTCAATGATTTTTCGGAATGTTCAACAACAACGCGCTGAATGCACTAACATTCCGAAAAATCGTTGACAAATCGAATGCAATTGTTTTTTTCGGCACAAATTTGATATCAGAAATTTTGTGAATTGAATTCGGCTTTCGTCCGAACATTTACCTCGTTAAGAGGTTTTTTATTTGATTGTTTTATACAGTCATTTTTTTATAGAGTATTTCCAAGAAGTGGTACATTCGTGGTACAATTTCCTCAGAGTAATTTAGCACGTTAATATTGCCTTCGTGTCCGTTTTCCTTCGTTCGTAATATTCCCTTCGTGTTCATAATTTGAATCCAAATAATAATTAATAATAATTTATTTGTTTTAATCGTGTATTTTTTTGATAGTTCGATGACAGTTGATTTATTTTTTGATCTACCAATTCTGAAATTGTTACTTATTTCACATCGGCCAGATCGTACCAATTTCAGATTTCAAATCTGCTCGATCTACGGGTTTAAATAAGAAACACAGCTTTTATTTTTTTACAGATTAGGTCGATTTTTTTGATTTCCAAAAATATTCCGATTTGTCAGATTGATTTTGATTAGCTAACTTCACGTATAGCTCAAACTCAAACAAACGGTTACTTCACTCTCTTCATTTTCCTATAAATCGTCAAACATTACATTTCTACTCATTGCAATAATGCGAAAATGTGCTGTTTCTTGAGGTAGGTTATTTTGTTACAATAAATAAAATTGCCAAGTAATCACCGTGTGAAAATAATTGAAACAATTGATTTGACAATTTCGATGTCAGATGACAGTCGACCTTATTTGATCTAACTAATCACAAATCGGTTAGTAATTTTAGATCGATTAGATCAATCTAATTTTAGATTTCAAGATCTACTGCGCGATCTACAGATTTGAATAAGTAACACAGCATTTGTGTTGTTTCATGAAACATGAACTGAACCGGATCTGATCAGGCACCAAGAAACACAGATAATATATACTGTATATGTACTTTCGTGAGAAAACCATCCAAAATCCATAGCCTGGTTTATTGAATTATGTTCCACGTCAATAGAAGGTTGCAGAAATAATAATGATGTTATTACTTCTACAACCTTCGATTGCCGCGGAACATATTTCAGTCCGAAGGCTGCGTTAATTATTTGAACTAATTTACGCAATCCTTTCTCGGGAATGGCTTTCACAATTTGCCTAATAATTAAATCATAACCTGGAGCTTATATGATACAAAATTATTATTGAATTCAGTCTTAGTCCTAATAAGGTCACATATCTTATGTTAAGACCATTTACTTTGTTTACGACATTTGTATTTTCAATTGCTGTTTGTCTCGGCAACGGTTGAAAAGTCTCTTTCAAATGGGCAGCATATAGAGAGACTTTCTGCGTATCACTTTTAGCCCAGGATTCATCATCGATTTTGATAGCTGGCACAAGCAGTTTGGTGCTTTTTAACCCCTTCGTTGCTTTCCAAAGTGAGTATTCGTCACAATTTACTTCAGAAAGACCTCGAAGTCGCTTATTTATTCTTTCGTTCTTTATTTCCTTTAATTGTTTTAATTTGTTGCACAGAAAATTGAGGATATTTTTGTGTTGCGAAGCACGAGTCTGCTGCCAAATTCTACCAGCTTTCCGTTTTCTCTAAATAGTTCTCTTTGTTTCTCTCTAACTCTGATCTCAAAAGAGTAGTTATGTTTCCTGAAGGAGTTGGTATGAGAAATAGATGAACTTTTCCAAGCTGCAAGTTGGATAATATTATTGAATGCTTCTAGTTCATCTCGCAGCTGCACTTTTGTTCTAATTGTTCTAAACTTTCACTAATAAATCCCTATTGGTTTAATTGTTCGTTACTTTAGGTAAATTTTCTGATTGTCACAGGTGGGTGGTTGGATAATAGGCATATGTAATAGGCGCTGCACGTGTAATCATCAAAAACTCCTTTTGTTTCAAAGAAGCCAAGAAGATCTGATATTTTATGTATGTTAGTAGGCCAATATGTTTATCACCAATTCACAGTTGTTCTCGCGAGCTGCATTAGCTCTTTTCCTTTAGAAGTTGTAAGTCTAGATGTCCAATAGGCAGTGATGGACATGGAGGAGAGTAAATAGAGGAGATACTGAGATCACTACTATTAATTGATTCATCTTTTATGGTTTTAATTTGCATAATTTCTTATGCTTAATTTGCATAGTTTCAATACCGGGCTCTTTGTAATATTCAATAATATACAAATTGCAAATATGTCGTAGATGGAGGCCATCTGTTTCACTCGGTAGTATGGCCAAATCCAGCGAGATATGGCACAATTATATAAATTTATGAGGATTATGTTTTAAATCATTATGGCAGAAACACAAAGGTTGTGTTTGATGGTTATCCGGACTACGCCACCACGAAAGCAGAAGAACAAACCAGAACAGCCATTGCCAAAATTTCAGAAAACATCCAAGTAGAGAGCAAAATGACGTGCACAATTTCTCAAAGCAAATTTCTCGCAAACACTCATAATAAATCGAAATTCATCGGCAAACTGAAGCAACACCTACATTGTTTGAACATACTAACACATCAGGCAGAAGATGACGCAGACACCTCTATCGCAAATATAGCTGTGACCTTTGAAAATCATGGGGGTCATGTGGTGGTTGCTGCAGAGGACTCGGACATCCCATGCTGCTTATCTTTTTATGTTCACCAGCAATTCAAACAATTTGGGTTTTTTGCCCCAAATCGAAGACTGTGTATGATATAGCAGCAGAGAGGACACGACTGTCGTCATTAAGCGACCTGCATCCAGTCCTTCATGCCTTTACCAGATGCGATACAACCTCAACATTGTACAGGTAAGAAAAACTAAAAATTCAAGCTTTTACAGGCCTATACAAAACTGAGGATCGACGTGCAAGTATTCTTGCAAACGAGTTCCGACTATATAACATCACCAAAGAGACTCCACTTGAAGAAATAAGATATTTTGCTTACAACAGAGTAATTGGTAATTCGATTTGGCTTGTCTTCCACCCACAAAAGCAGCTGCAGATCAGCATTCATTTCGGGTATCCCATCAAGTTCAAGCATGACTCGGAAATGCTATCAACAAATTGTGGATAGAAATCTGTCAAAAGTAGTTTGCTGCCCATTCGAACTGACCTGCCACCGGCTCCAGAACATTTGCTCAAGTTGATATCTTGCTGCTAAAAGGCCAGGAATGCTGTGCTCGGAAAATGTGGGGAACCTGCCAGGTATATCATGCAATAACACTACAAGCGAAGAAGATCTAAATGATATTGAACTAATTACTCAGCTACAATTTTAACATTTAAATGCCCTTATAATTAATATTGAAATGGTAATAAAAAAAAACTGATGTATTATAATACTAAGAATAAATAATAGTTTGAAATAATAAAATATTGACATTAATTTTTTAATTTTTTTATCATGGATTTTTTGAAGGTTGGTTTCTTAATAAAATTAAGTTATTTCGTAAACGGTATATCGCACAAGCGTGCAAATTAGCTCAAACGACGACAAATTTAATCTAGCATAATGTTATGGAATATTGTTTTTTTTTAAATAAGTCCTGCTAACTGTTCTATTTTTAGAGTTAAACTCAACATTTTATATGCGTTTAACAGTTAGCTCAAATTTGACCAACTAAACGGCGATAAATTAAAAAATAATGTTACACAATATTGTGCACTATTAAATTATCCGTCATTTAAAGCCATTTTTCGAGTTTGTGCTGTGTACCGTTCAGAAGTTCTTTTCATTTTTCTGAACACTTTAAATTGGTTATTCCAACCTTGATTGCTGGATTGGTCAACCTTTAGAGGTGGGGATTTTTTCTAAAATACAGTCTTCAAGTAGTTCTACAAGCCTGAAGGATTTCGTTTCTATTGGAATTATTTACTTCTTTTGCACAAAATTCCTGCACTATTCTGCTGGTTATAAATTAACAATAAAAGTTCTCTATTGTAGACGTGCCTCTAGCTAGTGGCAACTAGCTTACACTCTATTTTAATTTTCTTATAGTGTTTCAGCCAATTTTTGATAGATACAAAGAGGAGCCTTGCTGAAAATAATTAGGACATTAGTACGATGAAATTAGTGTCTCAAGAAATACTAACAATAAACAAAATTAGCAGAGTGAGAGAACCCGGTCGCGACATATTCCCTTAATAAATTACCAAAATTGATTCGATACGTCCAACGAATATGTTGAAATATCGAATTGCAAACTTATTGCATGATTCGTTATTTGGATTCAGCATAACAAACTACATGTACCACCAATTTTTTTATTTCTGTATTGTTGCTCCTAACCAAATGGCAACCTTTTATAGAGCTACAACTTTTCGTCATTTTTGATTCAGGATTATGAAAAAACTAGGAATTTCATGTTACAAAGTTATTGTATGGAGTAAAATTTTCAAAAACTATTTCTATATTGATTTGTAATTAACAGTTATCAAATGTATTTTTGTTATATTAATTTATTAATTACTACCCATAAATGTTTTTAAACTCCATTTAGTATATTTGTATATACATTTTTGAAACTTATTTACTAACAGCTTAAAACTAATCCTTGCAAAAAATGTGTAACTGAAAATAAAACTTTTAAAATAAAGAAAAAACGAACAAAAACTTTGTAACTTTATTTGCAACTTTGAAATCCACAATTTTCTCCAGATTAAAAGTGTAATTTTATGAAAGGATTAGGATTATTATCGAGAAAATCAGAAACGGAACATAAAAGAAAATTTATAAGGCTACAACAATATGCCATTTATTTTTACACAAATACTCATCTAGTTATTTTTCTACAACTATTTGAACATTCAAAATGATCTCCTGAAAACTTGTGATTTTCCAGGTATCAACATACACATTGGAGGTATCGACTTGCACTTTAAATGAAGCAAGGTAAACATTTCGGGAGATAACCATGTGGTTTATTTATATGGCAGAACATAGATTAATCCTCTTACCAGTTATTCTTATCTTTGATTCACACTAAGCCATTTGCTCGAAGTACTGCATTCTTGATGTCCAATGGTGCGCGACACACCTATTTTTCTAAAACGGACCTCTATCATTGCTACGATAATTACATTGACTTTTTGTACGAAACTTATAGGGTTATTGTTATTTTATACAAGTACATTATAAAATCGCAAGAGCTTAGTGATAGAAAGATCAACATGCGTCATTGCCTATTTTCTTATCACTTTTTTTGTATTTTTAATATAATTTGTATATTTATAGCAGCGGTTGTGTCTTCTATTTGTAGATAAAGAAACTATAATAAGCCTGTAGCTGATAGTGTTGTTGCATGAACGGATCGTACCACCTAAAGCATTATGCAATATTTAAATGTCGGAGTCCCGAAGCGAGCAGCTAATTAGACAAAACAGTTTAATTAATAAACATTGTATACATTGATTGTGTCGTTTTCAAATATGGTGCCACATATTTATTATAAGTTCTTTATAACCTAGATAGGTTTTATCAAGCATTTGTACAGCGAAATGCGGAGGTCAAAAATGGAGATCGTAGACTAAACACAAAAACAAATATTTTTTGGGGGACAAACATTTTGTATACTATAGACGTCATTCAGTGCGTCAAATGAGTAAAACTCAAAAAAGGGAATGGAAATATGATTCGAAAGTATATAATAGCGTGATTTATTTTTAATTAAAATCCCAATTTATAAATATTCCGTTGAAATTGTATGAAGTGTAAAGCCGCATGGCTACAACATAATTTTCAAAAAAATTCTCGTTTATCAACATTAACGTACGCATGTATAAATTAATCTGCAAAAAATATTCCATTCATTAATTTTTCGTTTATACTTTTAACCGATTACATATATTGCACGAGTATACTTTTAGTTTCTAAAACCCAATCAAATTAAGCATAAATTACTAATGTAATGTGATACAACAGTAATTTTACTAATAACTCTATAAACATATAGTTCAATGGCATTAATAATATTGGTTAGCTGAAAGTGATTTAGTTATTTGCTTATGTGTATTGCGTTTATTGCACGCGCATACAATACACTTAAAGTAGAACGATATAGTTAAACGATAAAGCAAGATTATAATTAAATGTGTAATGACTATGTGTTTAAACAAATATAGGTTTTTACGACAGGTCATGCAACTTCATATCTATTTAAAATAGTACAGCATTTCTTGATGGTCAATTAGTGTTTTTAAATAAAAAACAATTTGCTGGAGCAATTCTTACACACAGACAAGTCGTTGTCGGAAGCACACGCTTAGATGCGTTAACTGCTTTTGGCTAATTCACAACTTGTTTTCAAATCTTACAAGCTAATTAGTCAAAAAAAGAATTTTTAAGTCTTAACCTTTGTTGATTCTTAATATTTTAATATGTACTATTTGGTTTATTGTTTAGATAAATTAGTTAGCTACTTAGCTCTAAGCGATTTTTCGTTTAAGGCGCCGATATCTAGGCCTCCATAATATTTCCCGAGCTAATGTGTTGGGATGTTGTTCTAACTTAGTTTGGTATTTTCTGCTGTACGGCTGTATTGTATCTGCCACTGTTTCGATGTTGAGATCACGGTGTATGTTTGTGTTACGTATGTACCAAGGTGCGTTTACCATCCTACGTAGAATTTTTGATTGTATACACGTTGCAACTGTATTATATTTGAGGCACAGGCTGAGCCCCAAAATTGTATTCTGTAGGTCCAGATTTGTTTTAGTACCATTTTATACAACAAAGACTTAGCAGTGTAGAGTTAATTTAGAATGTTTTCCGATTAACCAATTTATTTTACTATACTTTTGATGTTGATTTATTGTCGTTTTGTTTCTTTTATATGAATCTTCTATCTAGATGAAGACCTAGGTATTTAATGGTTTCGTATTCGGGTAGATTGATGTTATTTAACTTCACCGGAGGGCAGGTTTGTTTACGGAGAGTGAATGCTTGTACTCTCCATTACGAAAGCCGCTTAGCTATTTCTTCTAAGTGTTCCTGCAGGACTCTTGATGCTATTTGAGAGTTTTCATGTGTCGCTAATAATGCTGTATCGTCTGCAAATGTTGAAACTGTTACTTAATTTGAAAAAGGAAAGTCCGCTGTATAAATTAAATAAAACACTGGACCCAGTACATTGCCTTGTAATTGAACCTCTGAGTGTATTTCATTTAAATTGGAAGATGCGCTATTATATTTCACCAAGAATTTCCGGTTTAGCAGGTAATTTTTAATGATTGCATGATAGTTTGATGGCAGCTGGGCCTTAATTTTATGTACAAGGCATTCATGTCATACTGAATCGAAAGTTTGGGCGATATCTAAAAATGCTGCAGAGCAGTACTTCTTTTGTTCAAAATGAGTTTCTGATTTCTGGTACGATCCTCTGCACTTGTTCTATGGTTCCATGATCTTCTCTAAATCCAAACTGGTGATCCGATATAATTCTCCCCAATTTTTGCAAACCCCCTCTGCTCTAAGTCATCCAAACAAGGATTGAACCAGAAATGAACCATCTATGCGTAGGGAGAATACACATATGCTCAGGCCACTTCAACTTCGAAAGTAAATAAGACGAACGGTACCGATAATTTCAAAAACACTGTTCAAGCAATTTTAAAGAGACTCGAGGAACAGAATAAACTAAATAAGTTAATTCTGGATCGACTTAATCTGCTGGGAATACCACGTTCCAAAATAGTTAAAAATAAATAATGTATGCAATACATAGTTCAATTCATAATTCCAGAGCAGAAACCAGACATCAAAACTACTCATTAAGAATAGCCATATGGAATGTAAACGGATTAACACAACAGCCAGAAGAATTAGTACTATTTTTATACACCGAGAAAATTGATATGTGCTTAATATCAGAAACACCCTTTTCCAGAAGCTCCTATGTATCAATCTGGAGATATACTTGTTATCATACCACACACCCTGCAGAACGAGCAAGAGAAGGGTCAGCTATATTTATTAGCGATAATATCAAACATCATGAAGAATTAAAAATAGAAAAAGAATCCATGCAAGTAACCACCGTGACGGTTAATTTTGGTTATCACAACGCACCTGTAATATATCTGCGATATATTGCCCCCGCGGTGTAACCTAAAGAAAGAAGACTACATTAACTTGTTCCAGAAATTAGGAAGTAACTTCATTATTGGAGGTGAATGAAAAAAGTACCTTTTGGGGTTCCAGATTAACCTCTCCAAAAGGCAAAGAATTACTTGCAGCTGGCCAATACTCAAACTGTGAATTTTGCTAAGGAGGGAAACAAACGTACTGGCCAACTGATCCTAACAAAGTCCCAGATCTTATAGATTTCTACATCACTAAAGGCATATCGGAACGCTACATCTTCTTAGAAAATGATGAAAATCAAACATCTGATCATCGATTTTGTCTCGTGAGTTACTCATTTAAAATGAGTGAAGCAAAAAAAATCGAATACGTACACAGTGTGTAATACACAATTATGTCCTTGTATTTGTATTTTTCTTTTGTTCGTATTTATGTCATTTGTATGGTGAACAGTACCAAAATAACGCGTTCCGGGCGAATCGGTTTAATTTTTATGGTGCTTACTTCCTTTTCTCAGCACATTACGTCTGCTCTCGAGCTGTGGAGTGTCATTATTTAACATGCTAATATATTTTATATTATCTGTTATCAAAAATTAATTTTACATCTAATAATAAAATTTTATAGGTAAATTTATTTTAAATTTCTTAAAATTTAGAAATTATAAAAAATCGAAAATACATAAACAACGCAAAAATATTGCGTTTACAATGGTTAACCTTTTGAGTGCCAAAAAGCGGAATCGTGTTCCTCAATACACTAGCCGAAATCATGTTTGCACTGAAAGAGTTAATATGAATAAACAAAAAAAGAATGCCACGTGACTTGCATATGCAGAAAAACAATCATACGCACGAAACTACCACAAATACATATGCTACTACTATATCATTCCGGTTACACTCATTTCGTTTCACACATTTCGGGACAAAATTGGTATTCTGATCATTCTGCTGTTATTATGACGGTTAGTGAAAATGTAATAGAAAAAACAAATTCACCACAGCTCACAAACAACAAAACAAATTGGGAACTGTTTAAGTAGTTGGTAGAGGAAAAATAGAACTTCAAGTGCCAATCAAAAGTGGAAATGAAATAGAAGAGGAACTAGGCAAGCTCTTTGATGTCATACCATGGTCGGCTTGGGAATGCACCCCTAAATTATCATCCAGGAAAGAAAACTCCATTATTTACCCAATAGAAGTAAGAGAACTAGTGCAGGAAAAACGAAAAGCCCGAAAAAATGGCAGACTACGCGTGTGCCGCAAGATAAAACCACCTTAAACAACTTGTGCATCAAACTTAAGGCTCTCATAAAAAAAAATGCAAAATGAAACAATTGGAAAATACCTTTCTTCAATAGCTCCAACTAAAAATACCGACTATTCGCTCTGGAAATAAACAACAGTTGTTAAAACGGCCAAAAACGCAGATCCCCCAATCAAAACAAACGACGGGAAATGAGCTAGAAGTGCGAAAGATAAAGCTGACCTGTTTGTTGAACATCTTGAAGAAACATTTCAACCTCTAGGTCGGCAGAACAGTTACAAAAACATTGCTGATACGCCCAGAATATCTGATTTCGAAGAGATCAGGCCTGTAACATTAAAAGAACTAAAAGCTAAAATTAAGAACATAAAAGTAAAGAAAGCTCCTGGTTATGATCTGATAACAGGGCAAATAATAAGAAGCTGCCTGAAAAAGGTACCCGTAAATTACTGCACATAATCAATGCGATTCTGAGGAAAAAAGCATGTGTCAATGCAGTGAAAAGTAGCAGAAGTAATAATGATTCCGAAACCGAGCAAGCCACCGAATAATAGAAAATCTTACCGGCCAATTTCACTTCTACCAACACTAGCGAAATTGTTTGAGAGACTGTTGCTCAAAAGATTGAAAAGAACCATAGAACAAAGAAACCTTATCCCAGAGTATCAGTTTGGTTTCAGAGAGACTCAACTATTGAGCAGGTTCATAGGCTTACAGATGTCATTGAGAATACATTAGAGAAGAAAAAGGTTTGTTCTTGTATCTTCCTAGATGTGGCGCAGGCCTTCGATAAGGTGTGGTTTACAGAGGTTTACTCAGGCCCTGATCAAGCTATTTCGGCACCCTGTGCAATGTTCAATACTGGCGCCCCTAAATTTGCCATTTCCACGTAACCCATGAGGTATAATTTTAACGCGTTTTATTTTAGCGAGATATCCCCAGTAGGTCTAATCCTCAAATTGTATTTACCAAAAAAAAAAAAAAAAAAAAAAAATAGGAATTCAATTTAAGCAACAACCAAATATATAAAATAATAAGTAAAAATATAAATAATTAATTCACTAGTAAATAAAATAATTATAATTATTATTTTTCAGAGTCAGATAAATTGCACTTTTCGGGCCTTAAGTTTAGCAAATTCTTCTATTAGATAGTCATATTCTAATGTTTCTACTAATCCTTTTTCTATTGCTAATATAGACAACCCTACCAATCTATCTTGAGTCATTGTACTTCGAAGGTAATGGGCCTATTCCACTACACAGCGTTGTATTTTGCAGAAAACTAGAACGAGATAAAAATATAGATTCTCTCTGTGTGTGTATCATCATTAATATTTGTGATCCCATTTCTGTTTGTTTTCTTTTTAATTTAACATTAATTTTCATTTTTATTAAAATTATTCTTCAAACTGATTTAAATAAAAGTAACGAAAATAATAAAAATATTTGTTTAAAATTGTTCCAATTTTATATGGAAAACAGAAATGGGAACTAAATTTTCCCCCTATCTGAAACAGTAACGAATCGCATTGTAGCTGTGCAAAGTTTTATCATGCACAAATTCAAATAAGAAAATCGAAATCTGACACAAATACACACAGAAAATATATACCTTTCCATATACATATGTAATTAATACGAGCCAACACAAACAAAAAGAGCATATTAAAAACCTGCACGTGCACTGTCATTAGTTACAGAAAAAACACAAGAAATTAATTTTTGTCTGTATGTGCATACCCACACTAGTTTCCCCTTTACCAATAAAACTGTTTTTTTGCGTCGCAAAAACATTGGTTTTATAGGTAAAGGGGAAACGAACGAAGAAGTTACCGGATTCAAGTTACCCTAATGTGGATATGCACTATGGTATGTATGGATGACTTCTTAATACGGGGAAAGTAATTTCGACGACTCGTATTGTTTTTAAATAGAATTTTGTTGTTGTATTCGAGTAAATGAACTTTACAGAACGATATTACATAATATGTAATTAAAATTTATTGGTTTTCTTGGTCCGTGTGATCTACGCCCTTGCGCCCTTTGTGTTTGGCGCCCTGTGCAAATGCGCATTGTGTTCATATGACAAGACCGGTCCTGGGTTTACTCTTCATACCACATATAGATTTAACAAAACAATATTATAGGTATTAAAATCATACGTAGAGAATCGCCACTTTAGGGTGAAATATGAAGATGAATATTTCGAGCTAAAAAAGATTTCGTCAGGAGTCCCGCAAGGTAGTATTTTGGGACCTATTTTTTACCTGCTCTACACCAGAGTTTTACCTTAATTAAACGATGTTATCGTTGCAACATTTGCTGATGATACTGCAGTTCTATCAGTAGGAGACAATATCGAGGAATCGACAACGAAACTTCAAGAAGCATGTGACAAAATCATAAAATGGACAAAAATATGGCGTATTAACGCATGTGAAATTCACCATTCTAAAAGTCAGTTATAAACCTGAATCATTAACGGTCAGCAGATTCCGTATGCAAACAATACTAAATATCTAGGGGATGACCTTAGATACCAAGCTGCAGATGGAAAGAGCACGTTAAAAAGAAAAAAGATGATCTTAATATCAAATATCTAAAAATGTATGGCTGTTGGGGAAAAATTCAGAATTGTCAACCGAAAATAAATTGCTATTGTATCAACAGGTGCTAAAGCCTGTATGGATTTACGGAATACAGCTCTGGGGCTGTACAAAAGAAAACCAACACCAAAATAATACAAAATTTTTAAAACAAAGTGCTACGTGGTATAGTTAACGCTCCGTGGTACATTGGACACTTCACATGCAGTAAGGCGATTGCAGAGGACGAAACCAATTGATTTAATGGATTAAGAACACCAGTGCAAAGATTATACCTCAGTAACCTATAAATGGAACTGGTCAATGGGCCTCTTCTCATTCACAAGTAACTAAATTAAGAAAGAAAAATTACTAAATGAATTGTATTCAGTTCTAATAATTTAAATAAATAAAAAAAAGCTGTTTGTTTCGGATCATTGTTATGTTGAAAGATCCAAGACCTTTCGAGCCCTAGCCTTTCAACAGATGTCTTAAAATTTTCTTTCAATATGATCAAATACTGAAATCGATCCATAGTTGTATCAATGAATACTAAATTACCAACCCCAGCCGCGGCCATCGCCCCCCAAACCATAACACTACCTCCTCCATGTTTAGTGATATGTATCATATTTTTGTTTTTACAAAGCAGTGTTCACTTTACCTGTACCATATTTTCCGGCTACCATCAGACCCGAATATGTTGAATTTACTTTAATAAAACACTTTTATAGGATCCGGAGCCCTCATTAAAATGTCTTCTAGCGAAGTTAAGCCTCAATTCTTTGTTCTTGGTAGAAATTAGCAGTTTTTTTCGTGGAATCCTGTTATTATATCCAGACGGTTTGGGTACTCTACCAGTAGTTTTCGAAGTAACGTCCTTTCCTGATGTATTGGCGATCCGACCGACCAATTTTGGGCATCCTATTGCTAGATTTTGTACCACTATTTTCAAAATTGACGGGTTTATTAAGTATACCCCTCGCTTTTCATAGTTTTTAATCATTGTTTGGACAGTAGCACGACTGAGCTTCACAGTTTCAGCAATTTCACTAAATGATTTTTTTTTCTTAATTGAACTACTAAATTCCGAATACTGGCTCAAATTTCTTTACGCGGTACCATATTTTAATGAATTTTTCACTATTTTAACGGGTAGAAGTCACCGATTAATTGCAAACTGCTGCCTGTTTAATAAAACATAACTAAATAATTAGTTTTTATTTCTAAAAACTTTATTTTTATTATTGAAAATTTTATTTTTATTAAATTTTATTTTAACTTATAGTTTTTCTAATATTATTTTCTTAATTAATTATTCCGAAAGCAGAACACCTTGAAGGCACAACCAGGAAACGCAACTGGTCACTACGTATACCTTATGAGAGACGAACTCATGCAAAGAAATGTTGAAATTTACCGGTAAGGTGAATTCCTCCCCGATTCTTATACAAGGTAACAAAATAATAGTCTGGGAGGTTTACGGAGTGATAATAACTAGAAAGTTAATGTTTGAGCGTGACCCTCAACCCTTTAACATTTCCTTATTCTACTTTTAATTTTAAGTTGAGTAATATATGTATATTATTTAAAATATACAATATATGTATTTGATACATTGCGTTTAACAAAATTTCGATTTGTCTGCGTAATAGTGCCCTCACAATAAAGTAAACACAGTTACACCCATACCCCAAACATGCATTTAAGATAAAAAACATTGCATTTTCTTCAAATAATCAGTTGGTAATTGTATGCAGAGGTATAAGTAGGTACTTTTGCTGTTGTTTGGAGGCGACGATGAGCACTGCAAGATGGGTTGTATCTTATAGAAAACCAGGCCAACAATCTGCCTTGCAATGTAAATTATCTATCTACATATATAATATGATAAATGATTGATTGGGATCTAACATGAACTTTCGTTTGTGCCTTAGACTAAATTTATTGATATATGTATTAATGATGTTCTAGTGTATGGGATTATATTTTGAAATCTCTCAAATTTCAAAATCAGAATTGTTTAATCGCATTTGAAAATTAACCAATTTTCTTCAATGACAGATTTTGTACCGTGCAAGAGCACAATAGCCCGCTAAAATTATTATTTTTTCATTGCAATCGCCAAAATTATTATTTAGATTAGAATAACAATAAATAATTAACGTAAGATTAACGTTTACAAGTATTTTTTTTACCCAAGTTCATTTGTACATATTATGAAAACATATAGACGTATATTGCTAATATTAAATTTTCAATCGCACCTGAACAGAATAATATATATGCTTATTTTGTAAAATGATCACGTGTTTAAATGGCGCAAACAGCGATTATATAATTCACAAACTATTTGTTTGTTTTTCAGTAGTATGCTATGTTGGTGAACCAACTGACCTCGGGTACGGAATGTCTATATGAAGTTTTGTAATAAAGTTGAAGTTTGATGAACCTATACGTGTGACATGTTCAGACATACGAATAACCTAATATCAAATATACTAATATACAATTCATATGCGTAAGATTTGGAAACGAGTAACCTTCACAATTGTAAAATTGTAGATACAATTTTGATTTACACAAAAGTTTTAAAAACTACATATGCATATGCAGATTGTCGATTCAATTTTTGTACCTATAGTGTTTTATATTTACATTTTATTTACGTCAATTGATAAAAAATAATTTAAATGCATTTAGCATTGTAATACTATAGAAAAATAAGTTTACCATAGATTTCTATTTTTTATAAATCGAGCGATAAAAATGAGTTGAGTAAAAACTTTCTGATAATTCCAATGTCATAATTGTGCGCAATGTAAAGTCACAAAAACAATCATGACATTGTGCATATATACACTACGGTAGCTTGAATGCGGTAACTTCTTCGTTTCGTTCCTCTGTACCTATAAAATAAATAAATTTTATAGATAAAGGGGAAAAAACCAAGTTACCGCATACAAGTTACCCTAGTATGGATATGCACATTGGAATTATCAGAAGTTTTTTACTCAACTCACTTTTATCTCTCGATTTATAAAAAAGAGTAATCTATGGTAAACTTATTTTTCTATATGGTAATACCAATGCCTTCTAAACCACTGGCCGCTTATACCAATTGATCATGACGCAAGGTCCACGGTTCAACGTATATTATCCAGATGGCAGATAAAAATAATGGCGAGTTAGCTGTCTCATAGCTATTAGAGACAGAACAATTACAGTCCACAACCGTCAACCTGTACATTGACATGGATGGTGAGTCGGTGCTGAATTCTGCACTCCATCAGAAGGTCTTAGTTGGGTTTATTAATATTCACCGATCGATGATGAAAATTCGATTTGCATCTAGCCTAGATGGGATTCGAACCCAGTACCTCCCGGCCCAAGTGCCGATACTATAGGTATAAAGCAAGTGTAAAGTTTTTGCAGTTTGGTCGTTGCAGCTGGATGAGTAGACCAAGTTTTTATCAGTACGAAACCAAACTGCCAAGAAAGAACTTGAGGAGGTTTTCATTTTTGTAAGGGTTGTGTGGATTTTTACTCATGTTCGCTGGCTCAAAAAGTCGCAATCATTGTGAATGTTGTAGTAAATAATAGTTGTCTATAAAAAAGCCGAAAATCTTTAAACTAATAATAAAAACGAATTTTAAACTATTTTTTTTCTTTTCTAACGAATTTTTATTTTAGATTTTGGCAAATTTTTGTCATTTTTATTTAGCATAAGTCGATTTCGATCCAATTTGAAATTGTTGTAATTGGTACGTAGATTCAATAAAAATTCAATTAAAATAAAAACAGGAATATCAAGTAAAATACAGAAAAAGTGCGTCCTACGGTCTCGATTAATTGTGTGTTCAGTATACAGTACACTTACACAACAATTTTTTTTTTTATTTGTATCGAATATTGTCATACTCGTGACTATTGATACAAAACAGTAATAATTACGGTAAATAAAGATGGGGAAGTATATTGTTTACCCATTTAAATTGCACAAGCCATGAATTTTTTGATGAAAATTTTCCCATTATTTCATTACTCTTTATGATATTTTATACTCTTAGGTAGAAAAATGGAAATGGAGTAGAAGGAAGACGAATAAATTGTCACATTCCAGGCGTTCGATACGATTCATACTGGATTTTGCAAATAAAAACACTCAGCGATTAAGTTACAAAACTTTATTTTCCAAACACCTTTAATATCCGCAGCAATTCACTAGTTTCACTTGTTTACTACTTACTAATACACTTTGACTACTCACTTTAACTGTTCACTATTTTTCCACATTGTGTACTTTTTAGTTGCACACACACTGTTTAAATCACAACTGTCCCTGTGTCCTAAATTGCTAGCACCTACATACTTATCGATCGCTGTTCGAGATTGTTCTTTTTATTGCATCTGGAGATGTATGTGTATTGCAACTGTAAATTATTTTCATGTAAATGTGCTCGCGACTATTCACGTCATCATTTTCCCTGTTTTGATGATTAACACCCGTTACTAATTCCAGTAGTTTTGATGATGATGATTATCGCCGCGGTTTATAACTGCTTCGTATCTGCATATTCCCCTCCAATTCCCAATCAGTATTGGAGGGTTACTTGATCTGGCAAAATCGATGATGCTAAAAATAATAATTGCCTCAATAAAATTATGGACTATGACTAGGTTCGAACTCGCGAACTTTGGGTATTTGATTGAATATAACTTTACCACTCGACCACTCAGTGATATGCTTGAGTAGTGCCGCACTCGTTTCCTCAAGTATGTATGCACAGTCAATGAAGCGAAGTGTGGAACGGGCCGATGTGAACTATGCAAATACATTTCAAAAATATTTTTTTTTTACAATTTTTTTTACACAAACTACATAGACATTTATCTCTTTAGCAACTTAGTTTGAAGCACGAAGCCCAGTGTGATAACTTTTTTTTGAGTTGTGTGCAACATTGTTATTCGTCTTATGAAGCGATAAATAGTTAATCCATGGATGTTTATAGTAGGGATAATAAATATGTAGATTAACACCCCGATTCTGAAGCACAGTTACTGACTGGAAATGGTCTTAGGTAAGACTTTTTGTCTTTGTTTTGAGTTTAAACTTATTTATGGCACTTTTCGTATTCTGCGCATAGTCTTAGTTGGCACTGGTCTTAAAAAAAATCTTGCGTAAGAGATACAATTTTGGGAGTCTTATTAGGGTCTATTTTTTAATTCAACCCGAGTAAGCAGGCTTACCCCGGGTAGTGTACACCGAGCAAAGGTTGTACTGGGTAAAATTATCCAGTGCGCATAGAGAAAAAATTGTTTTTTACTTTGCACACTCTTCGTAAACTGACATTAATATAAGAGTAAAATTTGAAGAACCGAGTAAGCTCGGTGTAAGCACAGTTCACAAATAAAAACGCAGTGTGCAGAGTAAAATTACCCAGGTTGAATAAAAAATATGGAGTATTTTTTGTCAACGCACCGCCTGCTCGGGATGAATTAAAAAATAGACCCTTAGTCACAAACTACGAACAAAATACGAAAAGTCTCATAATTAAGACAAACAAACAAAGACAAAAGTCTTATCTAAGATTATTTTTCATTTAGTGACTGTGCTTCAGAGTCGGGGTGTAAAATTTATTAATAAGTGCAACCTCTTTTATCCGGAACGACCGGGGGAAACCATTCCGGATAAAAGATTTTTCCGGATAAAAGATTTTTTTAATAATTTCATAGTAAAACAGCATATTTTTATATTTTTTAAACTTCAGTGTCATTTATGAAAATTTTAAATTTATTTTAGTTAATTACATAGTAAAAAAATTATTTCATTTTTGGAAAATAAGGTAAATAAAAGAGAAAATGTAAGAATACGAAAAAAACTTATTCCGGATATTAGATATTATTCCGGATAATAGATTTCCGGATAAAAGAGGTTTCTATGTACCAAAGTTGACGTGAATACAAGATGGCGCTGGGATTATTGGAAATAGTAAAAATACAATCGATAGCTTTTTAACACCACAAGTTTGGCTAATTAATAAAATAAATAAATAAAAACTTTATTTTGATTTATTTATTTTCTGTCCAGGTTGCATTTCGATGGATTAGTTCATCATGATCAGCTGCTATTTTTCGTCTAAAGGGATTTGTTTTAAATTTATTTATTACAAATATTAATTGCAGTGATGTACATATAATAAAAGGAAGAAACATTATATCAAATAAACTAATACGACACAGGATGTGTGATGTACTACAACTAATTTGGGCGGCACATCCTAACTAATCGGCATTACTATTGACCAAATTTTTTTCTAATTCGTTTTTTGGACGGCAGAATACCGTTATGGGTATTCTTGTGTTTGAGTCAAGATTGCTTGTACCAAAATTAATTTTGCGGTAGTTATATTGACACCAAATTCCTATAATCTTTGTAAAAGTTGTTCCAAATGGTGGTTGGTGTTGCTTCTCGTTTAATGAAGCTATGAGAATGTCATCAATATAAACAAATCAAAATTTCTCGAGATTTCGTCGATAAAATGTTGGATTACTTGGCACCGTTTCTGTGGCCAAAGGGCATGTACATGAACTCAAATAAGCCAAATGTTTCGGTAATTTGTGTTTTACAAACAGCATCGGGTGCGACTGGGACAAAATCATATTCTCTCACGAGACTGATTTTTGGGAAAACCGAACATATACATCGTAATCTGTTGATGAAAATTCCTGCCCGTATTGCAACATTGTTGATTGCGAAAAACAAAGGAGATGGTGTATCAACGAGAGCTAAAGATGCGTTGATTGCAAGCTTAGTGGATGACAGATCGATCAATTTTTGATTTTTTAGTTCCACTAGCAAACCAAACTTTGTTAAGTAAACCAAGTAAACCTCACCAATTATTGGACGATTTATATTGGCAAGGATAAAGAGGCGTGTTCAAACTACACGTTTAATTCAATGTCAAAACAAAGTATTTGTGGTACGGGATTACGGCTGAATTAAGCGTATAGTCCCATATCACAAATACTTTAGTTACAGAATGCCGGTATTTATCAGAAATGGGATATCATTTACCAAATCTCGTATAAATAAGCGGCTATGCTTTGGTTGTTTTAGATATGCCGCTGCGACCATAAGACTTATTGGTCTTGGAGCCAGGTATTTGCTGATTACTTTTGTGTTGAACAAAACTGCTTGTTGTAAAGCAACGTTGTGCTTGATTACCAATTCTACCGTGATACCAACACCAGTTTTGTGGAAATTCATATCTCGTCGTGTGTGAATTGCTTTCCTTGAAATGATGGGGATTGCGGTCTTCTCGAAAGGGATGGTACGTTCTTGTCGCTTGTGATCTTGTCCGCTGTCAAATATAATTTCGGCCGTCAATAACCAACTTGTTGGGTTGGATTACCAAAATGTTGGTAGCCGCGACAAATTTGTTGACGCATCTACATCAAGAGCGGGGGGGGGGGGGGGGCTGTTGATTTTGCTGCCGATTGTCTGCACCATCACACACTTAAAAAAATATCACTTAAAATAAATCACTATAGTTTCACTAATCAAAATTAACAAAAAGAAAACATGAAATCACTATATATCAACCTTCACGAAGAATAGGTGAACTCTTGGAGTGGCCGCCCTAGAGCCCCGTCGAAAGCGTGGCATGTGTGAGCTAAAACGGTGAGACGTTGAGAACCATTAGCTCATCGGAACAAGGACAATTTATTATTCGATAAATTTTTAAGAAACGGGGTTCATTGCGTGGTGATAACAAGTTTGTCTCCGGATGAATAAAATTCATTGTAAAATTTAAGTCAATCAACAAATCCAAATTCAAACATCAAAATTTCACGTGGAATAAAAATTTAAACAATCGTTTCCCTCTAAATTGTTTTGAAGTGCTTTGGCCGCAATTGTAATGTAGTAATAACGTAATTTATACTTTTTTGAAGTGTAACATTGATTACCACTGTTTGAAAATTAAAAACAATTTTGTTCATTTTCAATTTTACAATCATATGAAAATTTACCTGTAAAATTTTCATTTTCCGTTTCGTTTGTTATTTTATGCCAAATTTCAATGTCGTGTTTTAAGTCACATAATCTATGTATTTAAACAAACGCATATAACCGAAGAACATAATATAATTACTTACACTAACATTTATTTTATCAGTGCCATCACTTTATGGTACACCAAATTAATTAATTCTATAAATAGATCGGATTGATAATTTTTAAATACTCGGAAATTATCATAACTATCTTCGGTACACGTATGTGAGCAGTAAAATTATACCCAATTAGCAAAAAAGAATTATAAATGAATAAATAAACCGAGATTTGGAAGTTCTAATTTAAATACTACGCATATCTAATAATTTTTAAATCGCGATATTTTTATACCCAATTATTAATTATCACCTAGCATTTATTGTTCCCATATACAATCCACCAAACATACCTATATTATGTATGTACCTATTCAATAATCAAAATGCTAATTTTGATTTGTTCAACATCGGAATGATGCACAAACTGGGTAAATAAATTCTATGCGCATTGTGCGATAAATTATCGATCAATTTCTCTATAACAAACTGAATAAACCCCCACTATTCAACACAATCAAACCGGTAAAATCTAAACCACCAAACTTTTCATTTATATGTGTTATTGTTACTGTAGTATTGTAAACAAATATTTATCTATTCAGTCACTCATACGCTAGAACGATGACGTACATGATAATCTCGAGCTTTTTCCAAAAATCACATTTTTGTTTACTATGGTCATTTCATCATTTGTTTATTTTATTGTATGCTAGCTATTCGACAAGAGATGGCGTGTGTTGTGATAATCAATCATTTTAGTTAATGATACAAACCCAATAAACAATGAATTTCAATTATAGATAGAAGAGAACCAATAACTACAAAGAGGGTTCACGATCGATGCTCGTCATATACAATTTCTTAATTTCGTTCGACAAAATCAGATCAAGATTGGCAATGTTTTAATTGCAAAACAAATTGTGTTTGCTTATTTTCAGTTTTGTACATTATTGTTATAAATTTAAATCAATATACAGTGGGTCACAGCTAAAATGATGCACTCTCTTTGTTATGTAAATAGCGGTACTTATCTTACACAAAACAAAATTTTCAATGAAAACAATTTTGAGTGTCATTTTTAAGCAATTTTTTGTGCGATTATAGTCAATATAGTACGTCAATATAGGCAAATAAGTGAAATTTTGTAATAAATGAAAAAAAGGGGTCGCCTTACAAGTATTGAAACACGTGAATTAGTTATTAAACACTTTATAGATGGTTAAACTCACAGAAAAATTGCAGAATTGGTGAAAACAAGTTCTTCTACGGTTCAGCATATTATCAGACGCTTCATTTATCACCACCGTGTTGAAAACAAGGCTAGAAAAGCGCGCAATAACGTATTTTACGGAAAAGATTGTCGATGGATTGTCCGAAAAATGAGAGAAAGCCCCCAAATTAAGTGCTCAAAAGTAGGCCGAGGAGGCTAAAAATATTTACATAAAAAATGCCATTCAGAAACAATACGCAGAATATTAAGAGAACCAAATTTTCATGGTAGAAACACGCGGAAAAAGCCATACATCAGTGAAGTTAATCGTAATGCTAGAATTAAATTTGCCCAAGACCATAAAAACAAAGATGAAACATTCTCGAACACGGTTTTATTTGCTGATGAAAGCAAATTTAACCTTTTTGGTTCAGACGGAAGAAACTAAGTATGGAGAAAGACTAATACGGAGCTAGCAGCTAAAAATTTACGAAGCACTGTTAAACACGGTGGAGGTCATGTTATGTTATGGGCTTATATGGTGTCTTTCGGAGTTGAAAATTTAGAGTTTATCGAAGGCAGTTTAAACAAAAATTTTTGCTTTCGATATTTAGACTTACTAAAGAGAAATATGGAGGAAAGTGCTGACAAGTTGAATATTAAGGATCATTTTCGGTTCTACCAGGACAACGATCCGAAACACAAATCTCAAATTGTTCAAAGTTGGATCATTTGGAATACTCCTCATGACATGAAAACGCCTGCTCAATCACCAGACATCAATCTTATTGAAAACTTATGGTCTAAACTTGAAAGCTAAATCAGAAAATATGAGATTAATAATGTAGCGGACTTAAAAAGGCATTGTTAGAAAAGCGGAGTAAAATAACTCCAGAGTACACGAAAAAACTCGTAGATTCGATGCCAAAAAGACTCAAAGCGGTTCTAAAACAAAATGGATATCCTACCAAATATTAATAAATTAATTATACAATGTAATAAGATTAGTAACAAACATATGAATTAATTTTTTAAAGAATTTTTAAAACTGCATCATTTTAGATGTGACATGTTTTTACGTAGACATTTTTATTTTTGTTACAATTTTGTTATAAATTGAAATTTTATATTTGGTTTGTTTTATGAAATTAACAATTAATACTGAAGCTTATAATAAATGTAAATTAAAAATAGATATTTATAATTGTTTTTTGGATATTTACTTTAAAAAAAAAAAAATAAAAGGGCTTGCATCATTTTGGCTGTGACCCATTGCACACACTAAGTGTGTGCATTTTAAATATTCTAACAAAATATATAGGATGCCCCTGTCGATATAGTTCAAACGAGAAAGGGTGTGTAGCTTGGAAAATTTCATTTCATGCAAAAGGCTCGAGAGCGGGCAAGTTTCTTTTTAATCTACATTTGAAAATATTTGAAGTTGAACTTGATTCATGTAAATGTTACCCATTTTTGCAAAATTTGAGGGCGTTCTTGTTTGTAAATAGCGTTTGGAGCGTATTGAGTTCAGTGCGCTGCAAGGTGAAACCACCTTAAACAACTTGGGCATCAAACTTTAGCCACTCATGAAAGCAGTGAAAAATGAAACAATTGGAAAATACCTTAATTCTCTTACTCCAACTAAAGATACCGACTATTCGCTCTGGAAAGCAACACAAGTTGTTAAAACGACCAAAAACACGAATCCCCCCCAATCAAAACAAACGATGGGAAATGGGCTAGAAGTACGAAAGATAAAGCTGACCTGTTTCCTGAACATGTTCTCTATTCGAAGATATCAGGCCTGTAACATTGAAAGAGCTGAAAGCTAAAATTACAGAACATAAAGCAAAGAAAGCTCCTGGTTACGATCTGATAAAAGGGCAAATAATAAGAAGCTGCGTGAAAAAGTCACCCGAAAATTATTGCACATAATCAATGTCATCCTCAGGAAAAAATATGTACCAATGCAGTGGAAAGCAGCAGAAGTAATAATGATTCCGAAACCGGGCAAGCTACAGAACGGTAGAAAATCATACCGGCCAATTTCACTTCTACCAACACTAGCAAAATTGTTTAAGAGGCTGTTACTCAAAAGATTAAAAAGAAAAATAGAACAAACAAACCTTATCCCAGAATATCAGTTTGGTTTCAGAGAGAAACACTTAAATATTGAGCAGGTTCATAGGCTTACAGATGTCATTGAGAATACATTAGAGAGGAAAAAGCTTTGCTCTAGTATCTTCTTAAATGTGGCGCAAGCTTTCGATAAGGTGTGGTTTACAGAGATTTACTTTTCAAACTACGTAGAGATTTACCAAAACAATATCATATGATTTTAAAATCATACTTAGAGAACCGCCATTTTCGGGTAAAATATGAAGAAGAATATTCTGAGCTAAAAAAGATTTCATCGGGAGTTCCGCAGCGTAGTGTTTTGGGATCTATTTGTTACGTGCTCTACACCAGAGATTTACCTCAGTTAAACCATGTGACAGGTGCAACATTTGCTGATGATACTGCAGTTTTCTCAGTATGAGACAATATCGAGGAATCAACAACGAAACTTCAAGAAGCATGTGACCAAATCGTAAAATGGACAAAAATGTGGCGTATCGGGCTCAATGAATCGAAATCCACGCATATGAATTTCACCAATCTAAAAGTCAGTTATAAATCTGTAATTATTAACGGTCAGCAGATTCCGTATGCAAATAATGCTAAATATCTAGGGTTGACCTTAGATACCAGGCTCAAATGGAAAGAGCACGTTAATAAGAAAAAAGATGAACTTAATATCAAATATCGAAAAATGTATTGGCTGCTCGGGAAAAAATTCGGAATTGTCAACCGAAAATAAATTGCTATGTGTAAGTCAATTGTGATGGTGTGTCAACGCGTGCTGATGTTGTGAATTTAGTGGATGAATCAATCAATTTATAATTTCTCAGATCCACTAAAATTTCTTTAGGAAATCCGCGCCTATGATCGTGTAGTTGACATTTGGGAAAATGAAGGCGTGTTTGAATGAACGCCTATCTATTCCAATGTCAATGTCGAGTAATTTGGTACCATAAGTGTTTATTGTGGTACTATTTGCTGCTGACAGAATTAAATCGGGATTGTGATTTGATTCAATAAATCCCGTAGAAATAGGCGGCTGTACTGTACAACCACAGGTCTGCCACTACGACCTTAAGACTTGTTGATTTAGGGAACCGATTTGCGGATCCCTTTTGTTGTGTAACAAAAGTGCATGACTGAGTGCAATTTGATGCAGTGTTGCCAAATTTTGAGTGATACCAACACCAGTTGTGTGGAACTTGGTATCATGGCTTTTGGCGGTTGTTTTGTTGAAATGAACTTCCCTGGTTTGATTGAAATGGTGGATGTTTTGAATTAGAAAAAGTCTGCCTCCATGGTGATTGTGAACGTGAAGGTTATCGTTATGTGTGTGAATTATTCTCTAGATTTATTTGTTTTAGCGTTGTTTCAAAAAGGGCTAGTGCTAGAGCATAGCGCGTGTATCTCTGAGCTTGGTACCGCGTGTTGCGATCGATTAAACTCAAGCTCTAAGTCCGCGTGCAAATGAAGTCACGGAGCTTATCGATGATTTTAACGAAATTCTCTTCTGGTTTGTCTTGTTGGGGGATCAATCAGGGAGTTGCCTGATCCATAGTTTTGCGATTACGTTGACCGCGAAACTTTTGCCGGCCAACGATTTGATGTAAGGTTTTTGTATTTATCACTGGCTGGAGGGTCTTGTAGGATGTATTCCACCTTCTCCGCCTATGCTATGGTGATCTTCTTCGCGTCGAACAATATTTTGGCTGATATGAACCAAATATTCGGACTGTTTTTCCAGAATACTGGTAGCCGACTTCTTCCAGATTTTTAGAATGCTGGTAGCCGATTTTTTCCAGAATACTGGTAGCTGAGTCAAACGACTTGACGTGGCTAATTCAGGCTGGGTTTGGACGTTTTGTTGACGACTTGCGCTATTTATTACCACGTTTTTATTTTCACCGTTATTTACCATGTTTTTAAGAGCAAATAGAACGGTTCACACTTAAACAAATTATAAAAAATTAGATATAATTATTAACAATTATAAAAAAACAAACACACGGTTTTTGACTAGAGCAAAATGAACAAATTTTTAGAATTTGTGTCGAAATGGACACCTGTTTTCAAAAAAAAAAAACGACCAGGGAATGGAGATAATTTGGGAACATAGTGCGCTTACCACTGGCAGGGGCCCGAGTCCACTATAATATCCCAAAACTTATCGATTATATTTTAAATGCATATGCAAATGCACTTTGTTTTTATTAAAATTAACTTTATTTCACTTTATTGCTTTAAAATAACCAAAAAGAATCACTCACCTGTTCTGCGGATAAAACCGTCGTCTAGGGTCACCAGATATAGAAGTTTGATGCGGCGGAGCACTTGTTAAATTAATAATAATAAATAAAAAACAAACTTTAATTTAATTTTTAAAATTAATAAAAAAGTTTATTTAAATAAAATAATATTTTTTTTTTTTGGCTGGTGAGTGATGATGTTGCTCACGCAAAAAACCAAATTAAATAGAAAGAAGATATTTTTGATCTTCGTCTTCTTGCTTAAACCAAAAATAAGAATTCTCCTTATCACTGCTTAAAACCTTAAACCCAACAAAAAAAAACGCAGAAATCCGAAAACGGATTTTCTGGTTTTTTAAATTCGTTTTAATCTGTACCAAAATATTTTGGTTCATCCGTTTACAAATATTGTTACGATTTTGCCTTGTCACTCAAGGTTCGAATCACTGGATTGTGAATAAATACAACTGCTTCAAATTTGAACTCACACAATTTATTTACACAACACAATTTATTATACAAAACAAAATTAACAATTAATTATTACAATTATAACACACTTTTTAATTATCACTTTAATAATCGCTTTAATAATCACTTTAATAATCTTTCTATTTAACCTTCACTGTATCACGTTTAAAATAAGACTCAGCATTCCACGCCAACGCGCGCCTTTATATACCAAAATATTTGTTTCTAGAATAATCCTAAATGCGCATCAATAATAGAGCAAATATGTTAGTATAGAAATGACGCCTAAATGTTGAGTATTTATCATAAATGCAATTGAACAATTAATGAAGTTAACTTATTCTATTTTAATCTAGGTGTCACCGTAACACTACCCCCACCTAAGCCTGTTCGTCCCGAACAGGATCCAGATCACCTCCTCTGTAGAGCGCCAAACGCTCTAAATGCACCACCTTTGGTGTACCTTTCCGTCCTTTCTGTATGCGATAAACCACGTCATTCAACTTTTTAATGACAGTGTAAGGTCCTTCCCATGTGGGTTGCAACTTCGGTGATAATCCCTTGTGCCGTTGCGGGTTGTGAAGCCATACCAATTGCCCTTCCTCGAAGCCTTGGTTATTTGCTCGTATGTCATATCGAGCTTTCATTCGATCACTTGATATCCGAATTTTCTCCCGTACAAATTGATGTATTTCATTAAGTTCTTCTTTCATCGAGTCGACGTAATCCTGTCCGTATAGAGCTGCTGACGGAACAGCTCCAAACTTTAAATCACCCGGTAATCGCAGATTGTTCCCAAATATGGTTTTAGCTGGTGTCACTCCTGTTGTGTCATGTACCGCTGATCGGTAGGCCATCAGGAACATCGGTATATGTCGATCCCAGTTGCGTTGGTTCCTTTCCACAACCTTCGCTAGATATTCCTCCAATGTGCCATTGAATCTTTCCACCATACCATCCGACTGCGGGTGTAAAGGCGTCCTTCTTGTTTTATTGATTCCAAGCATCTGACATATCTCCTGAAATACCACCGATTCGAAATTCTTTCCTTGATCCGTGTGAATTTCCATCGGTACACCAAATCTGCTAATCCAATTGTTGACCACGGCATCAGCTATTGTTGTTGTCTCCTGATTGAGTATAGGGTACACTTCCGGCCATTTGCTGAAATAATCCATTATTACTAGCACATATTTATTTCCGCTCTCGGTGGTCGGAAATGGCCCCGCCACATCCATTGCAATTCTCTCAAATGGTGCCCCGACATTACATTGTTTCCACGGCTTTTTCGTGCTGGTCCCTTTACTGCCGCACATTGGTCACATTCACATATTCAACACCATTCTACCACTGACTGTCTACATCCGGATCAGTAGAAACGTTGGCAAGTTTTGGCTAGTGTTTGATTAATCCCAAAGTGACCTCCACTTGCTCCTCCATGATACTCCTTGAGGATTTCCGCTATCTGACCTTTTGGCACCACTACCAAGAATTGTTTTACTTTACCATCCGTGCTTTCCCACTTTCTTTTTAAACATCCATTTTCTATGTGGAGGCTATCCTAGCTTTTACAATGGGAGTTTTGTTGGTTATCTCACTCCACGTGGGCCGGTTTTCCTTTTCCTTATATTCTATGATGAATGACAGATCAGCATCCCATAATTGGTCCTCCCTGATCATTTCATCAGTCCATTCCTCATCAGGTAGCGCTTGCATAAGCCGAATATCGATGATGTTTTCCTTACCCTCCACATGTCCATAATTCTTGCATTCCACAGGACATGGTCTTCTTGATAACGCGTCAGTATTTCCATGTGCGCTTTTCTTCCGATGTTCAATATTAGCTTTAATTGTCAAGCTGTCACCGCCTCTTTCTACTCTCGAAACTTGGATGGAGGTTATGGGGAATCAGTTTCTGCCCCTTCAAACTGACCCTTTTTAACGACTCCAATGTCGTCTGACCCTCCTTTCTGGCCTCTCTCTGCTCTTCGTTTGGTCTACGCTTCATAGGAGATAGCGAAATTCCTTGTTTCTTCTTAAACTCCCAACAGTCTTGTGAGATGTGACCCATTCGATCACATGCCCAGCATTTAATCCTGCCACTTCCATCTCTGAACCTTGGCGTATGTCTATTCTAGAATCAATCTCCACTCGGCCAATTTTCATTACTGGGTTGATGATGGCCTGAGCAGTTTCGTTTGTTAACGCACAAGCGATGGTTTCCGTGAAAGTTGCCTTAGGTGACAACATCACCACTCCGCGTGTCTCAGGATCGCCGATAAAAATTCCTGTAGCGATTCTCCTCCTCTTTGGTATCGACCCTTCAATTCCATGCGATAGATTTCTCGCTTGTGGTCACTTCCGTATTTTCGATCTAACGCCTTCATAATTCCCATGTAAACGTTCCGTTCCTGCTCGGGCATGATTTGTAGTATTTTCGCCGCTTCGCCTTTAAGAGCCACAATTAACGCTCCAACACGTTGTTCTTCATTCCACTGATTTTGCTTAATCGCCGTTTCGAATTGGAAATTAAAAATACTGAAGGATGTAGTTCCATCAAATGTTGGTGGTTTTAACTTAACTGCATTAACCGTCTGGATCACTTGATGTGTCTTTCCACTCGCCTAGACATCTTTGAGCTCCTTCTCGAGACGTTTAACTTCCGTTTGTAGATCTTGTTTAACATTTTGAATTTCTGCGTGTACTTCTGTTTGCAGTTTTTCCACTTTACCGTGTAGTGTAGAAGATAACTCCAGAAACCTCTCGTTCATTTTCTTTTGGCCATCTTCTATTTGGTTTTTAATGTCCGCCCCTTTGTTGCTCCATTTGTACCATCTGCCGTTTCATGTCCTGGGTTTGGATTCTGTTGCCTTTTCAAATTCAATTCAAGTTGAATTTTGTATACGTATACAGTGTATAATATACACTTTTAATATTGTGTGCTGTCATTTTGTATCATTGTGTGTGTGTCAAATCCACATGAAATTTCGCCAAAATGTTGAACCGATTTTATAAATGATACTATCGGTAGAGAAACAATACATTTCCTCTGCTCGCGAGCAAAGGAAAAATGACAGATGATAAGAAAATAGATTCGTTTTCAATTTTTTTTGTGAATTTTTCATTTATATCTAGATAAAACTTAAATAAAATTAATTTTCATATTTCATAATTCATATTTTTTTTATTATCGTGTCTCGTGATCGCATCGATGTATTGTTTTGTTATTTGTTTGTTTAGTAGAAATGTGGAAATGATAGAAGACGAACAAATACATAAAAAAATATTTTTTATTTTTGAAGGAAATTACTTTTTCATGTAATTACTAGGAATTAGATTAAACTATATAGGAATAGAGACACAACACTTTATTAATTTAAATAATATTGTGAAATTTAATAAATTCATAAATTATGTACCTAACATTATTTTGTGTTCTTAAATGACGTCAAAAACACAAAACAAAAAAAACACGTATACTAATATGCACACCACTACAATGACGTTTCGGTAAAATTCAAGTTGAATTGTAAAAAGGCAACAGAATCCATGTACTGGTTCGACAATTTCATTTGATGTTTAATGTCCACCCCTTGTTGCTCCACTTGTAACATCTGTTGTTTCATTTCCTGGTTCGACAATTGTATCTCATGTTTAACTCCAACCAACTGTTGTCCCATCATTTGATTCATAGCAGCCATTAACTGCGATAAATCAAAACTTCCGGGTGGGTTTTGTGTTGTTCCGACGACCATTTGTACGTCGCCTTCTTTCTTGTCCACACCGGTCTCATCCGTTTTTTCCTCCTCGAAATCATACACGTCTGGATTTAAACCTTCTTTCTCCATGGCCTCACGTAGTCGCTCCACCAAACTAGCTTTTGTGCCGTCACTGGCCAAACCTCGCCGTGTCAGTTGCTCTTTTAATTCCACAAGCTTTAATCCGTAGAGAATCATTTTCCTTATTATTCACAATCCCACCGCTGTCACCAATTGTTACGATTTTGCCTTGTCACTCAATGTTCGAATCACTGGATTGTGAATAAAGACAACTGCTTCAAATTTGAACTCACACAATTTATTTACACAACACAATTTATTATACAACACAAAATTAACAATTAATTATTACAATTATAACACACTTTTTATTTATCACTTTAATAATCGCTTTAATAATCACTTTAATAATCTTTCTATTTAACCTTCACTGTATCACGTTTAAAATAAGACTCAGCATTCCACGCCAACGCGCGCCTTTATATACCAAAATATTTGTTTCTAGAATAATCCTAAATGCGCATCAATAATAGAGCAAATATGTTAGTATAGAAATGACACCTAAATGTTGAACCAAATCATAAATGCAATTGAACAATTAATGAAATTAACTTATTCTATTCTAATCTAGGTGTCACCGTAACAATACTGTTACGATTTTGCCTTGTCAATCAAGGTTCGAATCACTGGATTGTGAATAAATACACTGCTTCAATTTTAACTCACACAATTTTATTTACACAACACAATTTATTATACAACACAATTTTCACAATTAATTATTATAATTATAACACACTTTTTAATTATCACTTTAATAATCGCTTTAATAATCACTTTAATAATCTTTCTATTTAACCTTCACTGTATCACGTTTAAAATAATACTCAGCATTCCACGTCAACGCGCGCCTTTATATACCAAAATATTTGTTTCTAGAATAATCCTAAATGCGCAGCAAATATGTTAGTATAGAAATGACGCCTAAATGTTGTTTATAAATTATAAATGTAATTGAACAATTAATGAAATTAACTTATTCTATTCCACTCTAGGTGTCACCGTAACACTACCCCCCACCTAAGCCTGTTCGTCCCGAACAGGATCCAGATCACCTCCTCTGTAGAGCGCCAAACGCTCCAAATGCACCACCTTTGGTTTACCTTTCCGTCCTTTCTGTATGCGATAAATCACGTCGTTCAACCTTTTAATGACAGTGTAAGGGCCTTCCCATGTGGGTTGCAACTTCGGTGATAATCCCTTCTGCCGTTGCGGGTTGTGAAGCCATACCAATTGCCCTTCCTCGAAGCCTTGATTATTTGCTCGTATGTCATATCGAGCTTTCATTCGATCACTTGATATTCGAATTTTCTCCCGTACAAATTGATGTATTTCATTGAGTTCCTCTTTCATTCGGTCGACATAATCCTGCCCGCATAGAGCTGCTGATGGAACAGCCCCAAATTTTAAATCTCCCGGTAATCGCAGATTGTTCCCAAATATGGTTTTAGCTGGTGTCACTCCTGTTGTGTCATGTACCGCCGATCGGTAGGCCATCAGGAACATCGGTATATGTCGATCCCAGTTGCGTTGGTTCCTTTCAACAACCTTTGCTAGATATTCCTCCAATGTGCCATTGAATCTTTCCACCATACCGTCCGACTGTGGGTGTAAAGGCGTCGTTCTTGTTTTATTGATTCCAAGCATCTGACATATCTCCTGAAATACCACCGATTCGAAATTCCTTCCTTGATCCGTGTGAATTTCCATCGGTACACCAAATCTGCTAATCCAGTTGTTGACCACGGCATCAGCTATTGTTGTTGTCTCCTGATTGGGTATGGGGTACACCTCCGGCCATTTGCTAAAATAATCCATTATTACTAGCACATATTTATTTCCGCTCTCGGTGGTCGGAAATGGCCCCGCCACGTCCATTGCAATTCTCTCAAATGGTGCCCCGACATTATATTGTTTCATGGTTCCACGGCTTTTTCGTGCTGGTCCCTTCACTGCCGCACATTGGTCACATCTTCGACACCATTCTACTACTGACTGTCTACATCCGGACCAGTAGAAACGTTGGCGAATTTTGGCTAATGTTTTATTAATCCCTAGGTGACCTCCACTTGCTCCTCCGTGATACTCCTTGAGGATTTCCGCTATCCGATCTTTTGGCACCACTACCAACAATTGTTTTACTTTACCATCCGTGCTTTCCCACTTTCTTTTTAAACATCCATTTTCTATGTGGAGGCTATCCCATTGAGCCCAATATGCTTTTACAATGGGAGTTTTGTCAGCTATCTCACTCCATGTGGGCCGGTGTTCCTTTTCCTTATGTTCCATGATGAATGACAAATCAGCATCCCGTAATTGCTCCTTCTTGATCATTTCATCAGTCCATTTCTCATCAGGTAGCACTTGCATAAGCCGAATATCGACGATGTTTTCCTTGACCTCCACATGCCCACAATTCTTGCTTTCCACGGGACATGGTCTTCTCGATAACGCGTCGGCATTTTTATGTGCACTTCCCTTCCGATGTTCAATATCGGCTTCTTTTGTCAAGCTGTCACCGCCTCCTTCTAATCTCGAAACTTGGATGGACGTTATGGGGCAATCGATTATGGGAGTCAGCTTTTGCTCCTTCAAGGTGTCTCTTTTTAACGACTCCAATGTCGTCTGACCCTCCTTTCTGGCCTCCCTCTGCTGTTCGTTTGGTGTACGCTTCATAGGAGATGGCGATCTTCCTCGTTTCTTCTTAATTTCCCAACAGTCCCGTGAGATGTGACCCATTCTATTACATACCCAGCATTTAATCCTGCTACTTCCATATCTGAACCTTGGCGTAGCCCGCTCGGTGTCTATTCTGGAATCAATCTCCACTCGACGAATTTTCATTGCTGGTTTGATGATGGTTTGCGCAGTTTCGTTTGTTAACGCACAAGCGATGGTTTCCGTAAAAGTTGCCTTAGGTGACAACATCACCGCTCTGCGCGTCTCAGGATCTCGAATACCGTCAATGAATGCATCCATTTTAATTCGCTCCATGTAATCGGCCGACATATTTGAATGGGCTAAATGCGCGAGCCGCTCAATTGCCGATGAAAATTCCTGTAGCGATTCTCCTGCTCTTTGGTATCGACCCTTCAATTCCATGCGATAGATTTCTCGTTTGTGGTCACTTCCGTATTTTCGATCCAACGCCTTCATAATTCCCATGTAAACGTTCCGTTCCTGCTCGGGAATGATTTGTAGTGTTTCCGCCGCTTCGCCTTTAAGAGCCACAATTAACGCTGCAACACATTGTTCTTCAGTCCACTGATTTTGCTAAATGGCCGTTTCGAATTGGAACTTAAAAATACTGAAGGATGTTGTTCCATCAAATGTTGGTGGTTTTATCTTAACTGCATTAACCGTCTGAATCACTTGCTGTGTCGTTCCATTCGCCTTGACATCTTTGAGCTCCTTCTCGAGATGTTTAAAATCTTGTTCAACCGACTCAAATTTTTTTTGAACCGTCCCTTTAACATTTTGAATTTCTGCGTGTACTTCTGTTTGCAGTTTTTCCACTTTACCGTGTAGTGTAGAAGATAACTCCAGAAACCTCTCGTCCATTTTCTTTTGGCCATCTTCTATTTGGTTTTTAATGTCCTGGTTCGATTGTTTAATGTCCGCCCCTTGTTGCTCCATCTGCTGTTTCATTTCCTGGTTCAATTGTTTAATGTCCGCCCCTTGTTGCTCCACCTGCTGTTTCATGTCCTGGTTCGACAATTTCATTTGATGTTTAATGTCCGCTCCTTGTTGCTCCATCTGTTGTTTCATTCCCTCGTTCGATTGTTTTATTCCCTCCAACTGTTGTCCCATCATTTGATTCATAGCAGCCATCAACTGCGAAAAATCGAAACTTCCAGATGGGTTTTGCGTTGTTTCGACCACCGTTTGTACGTCCTTTTGTTTCTTATCCATACTGATCTCATCCGTTTTTTCCTCCTCGAAATCATACACGTCTGGATCTAAACCTTCCTTCTCCATGGCCTCACGTAGTCGCTCCACCAAACTTGCTTTTGTGCCTTCACTGGCCAAACCTCGCCGTGTCAGTTGCTCCTTTAATTGCGCAAGCTTTAGTCCGTAGAGAATCATTTTCCTTATTATTCACAATCCCACCGCTGTCACCAATTGTTACGATTTTGCCTTGTCAATCAAGGTTCGAATCACTGGATTGTGAATAAATACACTGCTTCAATTTTAACTCACACAATTTTATTTACACAACACAATTTATTATACAACACAATTTTCACAATTAATTATTATAATTATAACACACTTTTTAATTATCACTTTAATAATCGCTTTAATAATCACTTTAATAATCTTTCTATTTAACCTTCACTGTATCACGTTTAAAATAATACTCAGCATTCCACGTCAACGCGCGCCTTTATATACCAAAATATTTGTTTCTATAATAATCCTAAATGCGCAGCAAATATGTTAGTATAGAAATGACGCCTAAATGTTGTTTATAAATTATAAATGTAATTGAACAATTAATGAAATTAACTTATTCTATTCCACTCTAGGTGTCACCGTAACAATACGATGTTTCGCGTAATCTCTAAATGATTTGATTATAGAGGTACTATTATGAAAATTGTTGTGCAACGAAAATATAATTTTTCAATCATAATTTGCTTACACAAATTAAGCGTTGTTTTACGACTATCTATGTACAAGTTGTTATGTACAGTTTGCGTATACAAGATTGTTCTACATTTTGAAATAATTCTTTATATTGTTACGATTTTGCCTTGTCATTCAAGGTTCGAATCACTGGATTGTGAATAAATACACTGCTTCTAATTTTAACTCACACAATTTTATTTACACAACACAATTTATTATACAACACAATTTTCACAATTAATTATTATAATTATAACACACTTTTTAATTATCACTTTAATAATCGCTTTAATAATCACTTTAATAATCCTTTTATTTAACCTTCACTGTATCACGTTTAAAATAATACTCAGCAATACACGTCAACGCGCGCCTTTATATACCAAAATATTTGTTTCTAGAATAATCCTAAATGCGCAGCAAATATGTTAGTATAGAAATACGCCTAAATGTTGAGTATAAATTATACACGTAATTGAACAATTAATGAAATTAACTTATTCTATTCTAATCTAGGTGTCACCGTAACACTACCCCCCACCTAAGCCTGTTCGTCCCGAACAGGATCCAGATCACCTCCTCTGTAGAGCGCCAAACGCTCTAAATGCACCACCTTTGGTTTACCTTTCCGTCCTTTCTGTATGCGATAAACCACGTCGTTCAACTTTTTAATGACAGTGTAAGGTCCTTCCCATGTGGGTTGCAACTTCGGTGATAATCCCTTGTGCCGTTGCGGGTTGTGAAGCCATACCAGTTGCCCTTCCTCGAAGCCTTGATTATTTGCTCGTATGTCATATCGAGCTTTCATTCGATCACTTGATATTCGAATTTTCTCCCGTACAAATTGATGTATTTCATTGAGTTCCTCTTTCATCCGGTCGACGTAATCCTGTCCGCATAGAGCTGCTGATGGAACAGCCCCAAATTTTAAATCTCCCGGTAATCGCAGATTGTTCCCAAATATGGTTTTAGCTGGTGTCACTCCTGTTGTGTCATGTACCGCTGATCGGTAGGCCATCAAGAACATCGGTATATGTCGATCCCAGTTACATTGGTTCCTTTCCACAACCTTTGCTAGATATTCCTCCAATGTGCCATTGAATCTTTCCACCATACCGTCCGACTGTGGGTGTAAAGGCGTCGTTCTCGTTTTATTGATTCCAAGCATCTGACATATCTCCTGAAATACCACCGATTCGAAATTCCTTCCTTGATCCGTGTGAATTTCCATCGGTACACCAAATCTGCTAATCCAATTGTTGACCACGGCATCAGCTATTGTTGTTGTCTCCTGATTGGGTATGGGGTACACCTCCGGCCATTTGCTAAAATAATCCATTATTACTAGCACATATTTATTGCCGCTCTCGGTGGTCGGAAATGGCCCCGCCACATCCATTGCAATTCTCTCAAATGGTGCCCCGACATTATATTGTTTCATGGTTCCACGGCTTTTTCGTGCTGGTCCCTTTACTGCCGCACATTGGTCACATCTTCGACACCACTCTACTACTGACTGTCTACATCCGGACCAGTAGAAACGTTGTCGGATTTTGGCCAATGTTTTATTAATCCCTAGGTGACCTCCACTTGCTCCTCCATGATATTCCTTGAGGATTTCCGCTATCCGATCTTTTGGCACCACTACCAGCAATTGTTTTATTTTACCATCCGTGCTTTCCCACTTTCGTTTTTCTTCCTTTTCTTTCTTGTCCACACTGATCTCATCCGTGTTGTCCTCCTCGAAATCATACACATCTGGAATTAAACCGTCCTTCTCCATGGCCTCACGTAGTCGCTCCACCAAACTAGCTTTTGTGCCTTCACTAGCCAAACCTCGCTGCTTCAGTTGCTCCTTTAATTGCACAAGCTTTAATTCGTAGAGAATCATTTTCCTTATAATTCACAATCCCACCGCTGTCACCAATTGTTACGATTTTGCCTTGTCATTCAAGGTTCGAATCACTGGATTGTGAATAAATACACTGCTTCTAATTTTAACTCACACAATTTTATTTACACAACACAATTTATTATACAACACAATTTTCACAATTAATTATTATAATTATAACACACTTTTTAATTATCACTTTAATAATCGCTTTAATAATCACTTTAATAATCCTTTTATTTAACCTTCACTGTATCACGTTTAAAATAATACTCAGCAATACACGTCAACGCGCGCCTTTATATACCAAAATATTTGTTTCTAGAATAATCCTAAATGCGCAGCAAATATGTTAGTATAGAAATACGCCTAAATGTTGAGTATAAATTATACACGTAATTGAACAATTAATGAAATTAACTTATTCTATTCTAATCTAGGTGTCACCGTAACAATATGAAGAATGGTCAATTTTTAAAGAATTATACTATATATACGGAGAATTTTCCGTTGAGAATTATTGTGTGGAGTTTCTTATGGTTGATGAAACTAGCCGCTACAGCACCAATACCTAACTTTGTTTTACCACGTATGTACGAGTATACACATATACACCACCCTTGATTTCTATAGCGTAACCTGTCTTTAATAATCAAAAAACATTATCCCTATTTAAATTTCAGAAAAGTAACAAGATCAACTCTTGTTGGTTGAACATTTAATATTTGAAGTTATTTAAATTTTTTAATTCCTTATAGTTTTGTGTAAATGCTACACTTTTAAATATCATTACAAAAATCGAAAAAGCTGCCGCTGAAGCTGCCACTTGCTGCATTACACAGATTTTCACCAACTTCGAAAATATCTCCTAATTAATAAAAAGAAATATAAAAAATAAAGATTTTTTTCTCAATGCAAAAAAAAATTGACCTGGTAAAATTTAAAAAATGATCGGTACTTTGTTTGTAATATTTTTTCGTAAATGCTGTATACTTTCCAAAATATTTCCAAAAAATGGAAAACCTCCTATGGAAGCTATCATTTTCGGTGAACCGGTTTCAGCCAAACATCACTAGTATTTATAGTAAGAGCTTAAGTATGAAATTTTATACCGACCCATCGTCTAAAATCATTTGGATCTCCCATTTAATACAAAAAGCTTAAGTATGACTGGAGTATATAGGGAAGCTACATACATTTAGTCTGTACGACACCATGCACGCATGCGCACACACACAGAGACTTTTAAAAAAACCACTTTATTGACTTCGGCGATATAGCAAAGGTAAACTTACAAATATCTAAGGATTAAAACTTTTCATGATTACTATAATAGTTTATTTTAATACACTGAGAAAAAATTTGATTTGTAAAATTTAAAAACAAAGTTCTTAATTTCTAAAAATTTGAAATTCTTTTTGAATTTAAAAATTATTTGTTTGTAATTAAATTAAATTTTTAAAAATTAATCAAAAGTTTTTTGATTTTAATATAATATTTTGTAAAATTATTAAAAAAATACCTTTCAAATTTAATGAAAATATTTATTTGACGAGAATAATAAATTTTAAAAAGCGATTCTTTGCATTTAAAAACCATTTGTTTGATAAATGGTACCTTATTTTACGTTTTTCGTTTAATTACGTTTTGTAAAAAAAAAACAATTATTATGTTGTTCATTTTTTTTATAGTAATACAAGAAATTTCGTGTCGCAAATTTAATCATGGTTTTCGTGCGCGTGATATGTTAAATTTTATTAAATTGTGTTTTTGTGCAATACCAAATTTAATAGTTAATTTAAATATTTGAAGTGTAGTAGTAGTAGTGTAGTATTTCAATTAAACAAAAAATTGTGTAATGTATGTGATACGGTAAATTAAAAAAAAAATAAATGCAAGTGTATTGAAATAAAATAAAACAGTATTTTTGTTTATAGGAAATTTAATGACGATTGAAGAGCAAGAGGCCGAGCATGATAAATCGCATGACATAAGCCGTGTATTATGACATTTAATTAAAAAAACTGTTGTGAAATGAAAATATGTAAGTCTTTTAAAACTATAAAATCTTCTTTTATTATTAAAAAAACATCTTTTCAAATTATAAATCAGTATTTCATATATGTGTCTGAAAAATATATTTTTGAAAATTAAAAAGTGTTTTTTTAATTTTATAGACAAACTTTGCAAAAAAATTTATTTAAAAGATTCTCTGTACATAAAAGAAAGTATAAAGGACAAGCTTTCTCTGTTTTTAACCGATGACGAAAAACATACGTTTACAAAATCACAAATTTTACTAATTTTTACAAAATTAATGATGTCAGCATATTTTCCTGAGTCGTTTTCATACCGAAGTTCCAGTTTCCTCGTTTCAGCCCCAAGTATTTTTTATTTCAAGTTTTGGACATATTATTAATGAAATTATTATGATTAGTGTTGTTGAAATTTCCATTTATTTTGGTATACAATTCTAATCTTTAGAGAAATTCAGAATTCAATTTCTCTCTTCAGAAACATTAGTTTTACTGATGACAAGCCGTTCACAATTAAATTTGGTTAAAAAAAGCTCCTGGAGAGGCTCGAATTGTTGGCAGACGCCAAACACCTAAATCTGAGTATTGAGGTTGCAGAAACCAAGTGTTAATAGATTAACAATGAGTAATTGGTTCGTTGAAAATCTTAACAAGGACCGAGGCTGCTGGGTCAGGCATGTCGTTGGAATCTTCTCATGACATTTTATGTGCAAATCACATGCGGTCACCTTGATTTGTATTAAAAAAGCAATGGTTGCTTGATATTAGTTATAAATTTATTGTATCATTATATCTATGTGCAAGAGACATTGGGCGCTTTCAGGTACCCTATCATGATCAGTGAAATCATCGCCAATTTGATTTGAACATTTCATAGTTCTAAACATTTTCATAACGTTAAATGGCTTTGATTTTACTCAACATGTTCCCAACTGTTGGGTGCCCTGAAACCGCCCATTGATAATGTTAGCAAACTTTTAATGCCGGTATTGAAGGAGGTTCTTTTGAATTATTTTAATATTTCTATTAAATATAAAGGTTCACTTAAACAAGTGCAAAAAATTTTCAATTTACTTAGTTCAAATTGGTTCTAAATAATATTTGGAATTTAATCAATCTCCGTACTTTGTTGTGGCCCAGTATAGTGAGGAGTAAAGAGGATAAACTCGCAAATATTAGAAAATAATTTTAACAATTTTGGCTGCGGATTGATTATTTAAACATTGACAGTTGAAAAATTTAACCAAATTTTCAAAATTAAACCGTTGGTGTTTCGAGTTGTTTTTGAAAATTATAAATATCTACGAATAGCAAACAACTAAAAAAGTCTGTCAATGTAGTTTGTTGCAATCTCAAACTCAAATAATGACACTTGGGTTTGGCATAAATATGGAACGATTAGTTAGGATCACAACAAATGGCATGGCGTGTTATCAATTTTGCAAGACTGAGCACGCCCAGCATGCAATAGTAGTAATAGTAACATGATAAAATATTCTTCAAGAAAGCGATATATGATATAAAATTTAAACAGATTTTAGAACACGTATCTATCCAAACTTCTTTTTTTTCTATAATAGGGTTTAGATATAATATTTTTTTAAATGTTTATGTCTTGAAATAAACTAATCATGTGAGGAACAACATTTTAATGAATTTGTTTAGGTTTTGAAGTTTTTACAAAAATTAATTTAAATGAAGTTAAAACAGATTTACTCAAAGTCTACTCACCATGTGATATTTATTACTCATTCGCTAGTTATGTATTATAGTAATGTGTTGTAGTTAATGATAGTAGTAATGTAGTAATTGTATACACACGAAATACGAATATGAAAGACATTCAAAATCAAGTTTTCATTTTTTAGTTTTGTTATTATTCATATTATTGTATTTCTACAATAAAAAATTTTTAGACGACGTTTTATTCACACACCAAACTTAAGATCACACACAGTAAAAATCTTTAAAGCCAAACAGACGAATGTGACGAGCTCATTCTCACACACAACAAACGATTATTAAAGCGCGTACCTGTTTGAATTCATGATCATTTTCAACAATCCAATTGATCTGTCACGTGAGGGCGGCTAATCAATTATTTTATTTTCACACCGGATAATTATTTTTTTTTTAAAACAAGTGCATTGTGAATTAATTAAAAATATTTGTTTAAAAAGCGATAAATACGATAAAAAATTACTCACAACACAAGACATAACCTACAAAACTAATCTTTTATAGTGTATGTTTAAAGTTTTTTTTATAAGTGGTTTTGTTTATGTTTTGCATTAAATTAATCATGTGAGTGTTTTGTTTTTAGACATTCTTTTGTGATCTTGCTGTGTTTACATACAAGTAAATTAAAGACGAGAGAAAATTTTAAGAAATTACGATTGCTGCCTGATAATAATATTAAATACCTACAATCACCTAATTAAAAAATGTAAAACTATAGAGGTTCAAACTAGTTCAAGTCGGTCAATTGTTTAGTGCAAGTGCAAGATTTTGTTCGGTTGGCGCATATTGCGCTCAAACTACGATGAACTTCGTGAAGTTTAATTTCTGAGAGTAAATTTTGCATCAAGGTTTTTTATATGTTTTGGTTTTACGGACGGGTCGGTTTATATCGATATGAAACTTAAAGACCAAGGTGATTTAATATTTAAAATTGAATATTTATTTACATTCAAAATCCTACAGGCTTCTAAAACTGGCGCCATATAAGTGAAATACAAATTTTTACTTGTTATGTCACCGGTAAGCCGAGAGGTTGGAATGGTTTTACAATTTTGTAGTTAGATGGAAGCTGCCTGCAAAAGGAAGAAATTTTAGTTTACTTAAAATACCCGTTTCTAGAGCACTATTACTTATACGTATACCCAATATATCTTGGGGAGGAATTTATAGTGAATTACTTGTAAGATTTTATCACAAATTGCCACCGTAAAAAACGGATAACTAATTTAGGACTAAAGCACTAAGCACTAATTCTGTATAATAATATTGATTTGAAATTTTGTAAAATAGGAATTTTTTCCAGTTATGAAAAATTATTTCCACGTATTGTGGTTTTATTTCCTTATGTATAATAATATGAAATCACAGTTGTAATTAAACATGCGTTTTATTTTTTGTTTAAGTACTCAGATTTTTAACTTAGCTTAAACAACCGGTAATCTTTAATTTCGGTTTACTCACAATCTTTACAAGTAATAATGATTTTTTATGATAGGTATGGTAGCCTAATCAAATTATGTACTTAAGCAATTATGAAATTCAATACCTACTTACACAAAGTTTGTGATACTTAATATTATCCGCCTCTAATAAAATCTAATAACCAAACTATATTAACAATTTATTTAATGTAAATTCTATAAATAAATTGTATAGTAAAAAAATATTACATCACACACATGAGCGTAAACAATAATTTTAAGTGAACAGTCACCATGTCTTAACGATTGCTTGATTCAATTATAATGAAACTTTTCAATGATTCAACAGTCGAATTTACTTATTTATTTGGGCATTTATGGCTGATGATAAATTTGAAATATGTTACTGTTTTCAATTGAGACGATGTCATTGTGTATAATAACACAACCCAGAATCTCTGCATAAAAATGCGGAGAATTCGAGAGAGGAAGTTTTACCCTTTTTTCATGATACAGACAAGCCATTTCGCGCTCTTTTAGAATACAATAAAATATTCGTAAATTCAATATTTTACCAAATATTATTGTTTTATTGGCAAGAACTTCATCCAAGAGGTTGCCCGCCGGCTACCTTGACAATAGCCCATATTTTGTGAACCCACTTTTTTTAGAACATTTGCGATGGTTTCCGGCTCTATTTTGCGCACAACTCGAGCAATGTTGTACTTAAGGCTCTGAATACTTTGTGGACTGTATGCGGGCATCGATCCTTTGCAATAATAATAATATCAAAAATTTCTCAGTAGTTGTAGTTACAGCTTAACTGAATACTAAACCAGATAGTTTTGTTTTTAGTTTATAGTCAAATAATATTCAAATAACAATTAACAAGAATATTACAGAATAACAATTCCTGAAATTAAAATTTTTATTTTTTTAAAACCTAATTAAAACTTTACATTATAATAAATAAAGCACGACTATACAAACACCAAAAAATTACGGACAACAATTTACCACATTTTTTATATCTACGAGTATACCTATACAATATACATATTTACCTTTTGAATAAATATGTATCTCATTTACGACTTTTTAATTTATACGTATTTAGTTACTTATCTCGCAGATAAATCTGTAATGCACCGCCATAAACCAAATATGTAGTCAGTTTGCCCGATAATGCAAAAAAAACCATTATTCAAAATACAATAGAATCGTACATGTTTTATAATTCCGTCTTAAGTTTATTTTAACGACATGCTAATAAATTTTGAAAATCTTCAGTAAATATGGAGATTACAAGGTGCACACTCAATCGTCTATTTTCGATCAGTCTGATTATTTATTATATATTAATTTAATTATACTGTCGATGGTAATTTGTTTGTTTAGTGTCAATAAAATTTTTAAGCGGTTACCAATTTATAATTTAAGCCACTTGATTTTTTAACCATTTTGTATAGAGAGAGGCATTAATGTGCGTAATACGTATAGAGATTTGATTCATATTTATATGTATAATACGGTTAAGCCCGAAATCGGTAAAAGTTCGACATTTTATTTTGTAAATTCGTTTTCACGATTAATAACTGGTTGTCACGATTAATAACTGGTCACATTTTAACGAACTGATTACTGACCTTCCCCCATACCTCCCCTTAATTTCATGTTCCCCTTTAGAGGGTTGATCGACATGGCTGGCATAATTCTTAACTGCCGCAGCCTGTTTTAGCTAATACAAAGCCATTTGCCCCTATCATTACAAATGACTGCACTATTACCATAAAACTAGTCGGTGGGTGGAAGGGTGAATTATTTTGGGAATATAATACTCTCATTTCATAGATTTTGGACAAATAAAACAAATTTTTCCAATTTTATTCGAACATTTACCGATTTCGGACATTCACCGTAACATATATAACAATTTTAGGGGCAGCTCAGGGGGCTTCATTAATGAAGAATTTTGTAGAAAGTGCAGTGTAAGATCACAGTTATCATAAATTAGAATAACCGTTTTCGGAAATATCCCATGGAAACTTTTGAGTAATTTTAATTTTTTTAATGTTGGTAACAAAAGTTACTCAATTTAAGCGCGATTTAGATGGTGAAAAAATGTTTGCTGTGTGTTTAGAGCTGCACACAATATAAATTGTTCGCATTAGTTGAATTGAGAAAGAAATATAAACTGCCATAAATAATATTTGTTGCCATAAAATATACTCGGATCGATTATATTTTATGGCAATATTTTTATTTTGTGGCAGCATTTGCTCAAAAAAAAAGACAAAAACGCACATAAAAATTTGTGCACGATGTTATTCTTTTCTTGTCATACAAACGAAAATTTTAATATACCAAACTCATCTTTTTTTGCTGGGCCAACATTTTTTCATCATCTAAATCGCGCTTTACTCTGGCTATACAAAAAGTAAGATTACATTTCGCGTGGTAATATTTATATTCAGCAAAATTCAATGACTTTTTTTTAACAGAAACAACATTTTTATTGTATTTTGTTTAATAGTTTATACTTTGAACTCTCTCTCTCTCTAGCATTTACATCCCATGATACATCCCATGATTATACTTTGAACGTTTGTACTTTAATTTTTCTGACACTACTAATTTAATGCAAAGTAAATTACCCTAAAGTTACTCTACATGTTCGGAAATATATTTGGTAATTTTTTGTCAGCAAGTTACCTAAAAGTTACCATGGGATATTTCCGAAAACGCCTAATAAAGCCAGGTTTGCCAACAGGAAAAATTATCCACTTTTATCTTAACAAATTACAGAAAACGCACCGAAAGAGTAAAACTAACCAACCAAAACGTTTTATTTCGTAAACAAACTTCCTCTTTACATTTTGTTTGTTCCCCTTCCCCTTTGAATTGTAGTATATTTTATTTCGAGCCAAATTTAAGCCTTGAAAATGCGCAATGAAAAATATGAAAAAATATTTATTCAGTAAAATAAAGGGACAAAAAAATACTATCTGGCTATCAATCCAGAATAACCCAAAATTTTAAAAAGAGAAAGATAATCAATAATAACTATATTAGAGAGACAGAAACAAAAACAAAATGGAAACATTTTATAGTTAAATTTTTACATCTTGAAGAGTACAATAACCAAAAAACTTTTCAAAATAAATTTAATTCTTCAATTTCATTTTTCTATAAAAATGTAGGTTTCATTGGTATTAATTCATAAATATCAAATAAAAAAAATTGTAATAAATTTCTACTCGCGAACAAATCACATGTTATAAAAATAATAAAATTTTTGGTTCATCATAATATTTTCCCAACCATAAAACGATCTTAGTGTGCAAAAAATATTTCTTGCCATATATTTTTTTTGACTAACAGAGCTCTCACAATAGAAAAAAAAATTGTCTTTACTTTTTGCCCTGACAAAATCGATTAAGAATTGATTGAGGTCCGTCCCAGTAGATGGCCATATTCCAGAATTTCTTCCGAAAATCATTTAAAAATCCCATTTCCATCCAACATACCCAATCCCATCATAATCGATAACCGAAAAACGGAAAATTCAAAAAAATTGTCCATTAAATCGAGATCTCGTTAAATCGAGGTCCGTTAAATCGAGCTTCCGTTAAATCGGAGTTCGTTAAATCGAGGATTTACTGTATGCGATAAGAATTTATAAAAACTAATAATTAAATTTATTTATTTATTAAAAAAGTTGTCTCGATGACTTTTCGTAAATTAGTCATTTAGCATAATCTACTTGAATATAAGTCCTGCAGCCCTATTCTGATTTTGTCGGGAATTAGTAATTGGGAAAATATTTTGCTGTAATTAAAAATTGCACTAATTCCCAAATATATATTTCCCGTTTCCAAATGTGTATTCTGGCAGACTGGGAATAATTTTTTTGGGAATTTTTTTTATGTAGATATTTATACACTAACTAAAACACGTATTGCGACCTTAAATCAAGTTTAATTAATTTTTAGTTATATATTTATTGGCAAAACTAATGTTAAAAATACAAAAATGTACGAATCACAATTTCCCAAAAAATAATGGGGAAAAATTAACGTCAAAACTGCTATAAAATGGAATTATTTTTTCCCAATAAAAAAAATTCCCAACCGCCAGAATACACTTCGGGGAATAAAAAATTCCCAATTTCTAGAAAAACGTCACTAAGTCCCAATTCCCTATTCACGGGGAAAACCGGAATAGGGCCACTGCTAACTCCTCTCTCTCTCTCTCTCTCTCTCTCTCTCTCTCTGGCTTTCACATCCCCTGAAGGGATTTCGTCGCCTGCACTATGGTTCTCCATCCATCTCTATCTCTCCATCGCTCTCGTCCTCCAGTTTCGACATCCTAATGTTCGAAGATCTTGTTTGATGTCGTCACGCCAGCGTAGTCGGGGTTTTCCTCTACGACGCACACCGGCTGGTTGTTGGTGAACCACTTCATTTATCATCCGTTGTTGTGGGGACCTTGTAATGTGGCCGAGTCATCACACTCGATTGGAATTGATGAATCCGATGATATTGGTGCCTCCGCTTTATTTCGTGATTCATACGAATCCGATATTCGTTGTTCGCAACTTAATTTGGACCAAAGGTGACCTTCCTTTCGAGGTAGATATCGGATGACCTTTCGAGGTAGATAACAATCATACAATCATTAGAGGTCATGGTCCAGCCCTCGCTTCCGAAAGTCAGCACAGGTCTTATGAGTGCTTTATAAAGTGCGAGCTTGCACGATTGCGATACATGTTTCGATCGCAATAATCTTGAGTGGGCGTAGAAAACTCGTTGTCCGGCAGCGATTCGGGCTTTTATTTCTGCCTGCAAATCATTCAGCGATGTTATAACTGACCCGAGGTACGAGTATTTAAAGTTTTCGACGCCTTCAAAATTGTGGTCGCCAATTCCGAGATTTGCCATAGAGATGTTCCTGGGTGTTGCTAAATATTTGGTTTTACTGCTGTTCATCTCCAAAGCAAGTCTTCTTGCGCAGCGATCGAGCGGTATAAAACTGTCTTTTATATCGCTAGGTGTTCGGCCAAGAAGCACGATATCATCTGCATATTCAAGAATTTGACCTGATTTATTAAATATACAGCGCAAGGTTACGATGTTGCTTTTCCTCACTACGTGCTCAAGCGCCAAATTGAACAGCAAAGGCGCGAGTGCATCTTCCTGTCGAACACCAGATGTTATTTCAAAGGATTCTGACACAGTTCTTTCAATTACGATTCTATATATCTGACCCAGACGTTTTTAGTTTACACAGAGAAATGAGTTTCTCTGGAATTCCTAGGCATATGAGCGCGGCGCGTAGGTTGTCGCGGTTTATACTGTCATATGCCTGTCAGAGGTCTACATATAGTTGATGTATGGTTATGTTGTACTCCCAACATTTTTTCAAGATCATCCTCATGGTGAAACACTGGTCAGTGGTCGATCGGTTGGGACGAAAACCACACTGATAGTCGCCAATGATGTTTTCGGCGAAAGGGATGAGTCTGGCAAGTACAACATTAGCCAACCCTTTGTAAGCAGTGTTCAATAGAGCTATGCCACGAAAGTTTTCACATTTAAGACGGTCACCTTTTTTATGCAACGGACATATGAGCGCGGTCTTCCAATTATCCGGCAGCTCTTCTTGGTACCAAATGGAGACGATGAGGTCGGTGCTAACTCCACACATAAGAAATAAACAATAACTAACTAAAGATGGTAATTTTTTTCTAAATAACTAACTTTTTTTTAAATAACTAATAATTGTGTTGGTGCCGAAACAAACAAAAAATGAAAAAAAAAAAATCAAATTTACATTGCATTGTTAGTGTAACCAACCAAATCTTCGGTAGTTATTTTTATATAGGTTAATGAGAGTTAGAGCAGAACTTATATTTAAGTAAATTTTGCATTTAGTCAACATTCCAACAAAAATCGACAATAAAATATTTTTTTTACATTTTCATACACATGCATGTTGACAAATTTCCAAATGGGACGTTTTCTGGTATTTTTCCACACTTCGGCAAACTTATCACTAACAAAAATATTAAGTGATGTATAAATAAACAAATCGAGTAACACTAGACATCGTAAAATAGAAATAGAATGATGTTTTATTCAAGCTTGATGAGACCACACTAGAAAAATAATAATTGAAAAGATGAAACAGTATATCATTTAACTCTTTAAAAATGAGACATAAATAAGTCGAAAGTAGAAAACTTTGATGGTCGGACAACATCTCGCCCCTGTTTAACTAATTTTTTTCTGGCATACTAAGGTAAATAGTTAGTGGTATTTTTTTTTTTGAAAACGAAAAGAAATTTTGAATAATAATTCCAAGCAAACTTTGCTATTGAAAAGTTATTCCCAATTTATAAAAGTTTACATTAAACTGTTCTCCTCAGTAGCTCAGAAAAAACTGAACTATAGATTTTACCTATGTAAATTCTTTCCCCAATTCCCTATTCCCAATTACCAGAATAGGGTCACTTAATCGCAATTCGCGATTTCTAACAAAGTAGCTGACATCTGGCGAACAAAATGTGAATCATAGTTTGCTATGAAGCAAGGAGGATTAAAACTGTCATACCAAAGGATTTGGCAATGCTCGTCCCAATTGTAGACGTAGAAACCAACGCTATCTACATTCGATGAAAATCGCCAATAGAGGTAATTTATACTTTTTACGCTATTTGCCGTTCTGACACTGACGCCTAACACACTTAGATGCTTCTTTAACACAAGCCAAATAAAATATTAACCATTTGTCTGAAGTGAAGAAAATCAATCGAAAGTCCAATGCACTTCAATAACTCTCTTATCTAAACATAACGCAATTATCTACATAATTATTAACTCAATATCAATCCAATACATTCAGTTAAATTGAAGAAGCTGTACGTATGTATTATGAAACGAAAGTTGTTTTACTAGAACCAATGCCTTCTATACTACTGGCCTTTTACTACTCTCATTTTTCGCACATGACGTCAATCTAAGTCTATACCGAGACTGCGCAATAATCATTTTATGATATTTACACTAACAAAGCAACTAGAGAAAGCAACAACAACGTCGACTTAGCGTGTCGTCATCATTTGGTGTAAGCGGCCAGTAGTTTAGAAGGCATTGCTAGAACAAAGGCGATGATTCATGTACAAAGTTGGTCTGACAAACATAAATAATAATCGCTGTGATTGGTTGAAGGTCGGCCATATTTTTTTATCGTACGATAAAAATCAAAAATTGAACATTGCTCAATTTTGTATAAGATTTGACGACAGTGAGAACGAAAGGATACATATTCTAAAATAAAAATTTTAAAAAGAACAAAAATAAAAACTCTTTTTCTCTTGCTTGCGCTATATAAAATGTCAAAAAATATCCATGCGATAAAATTTTATACATGTATCGCTTAAGCATGCTTCGTTTTTATCGTATAAATCAAAAAATATTAACCAATCAGAACGGTTACTATTTATGTCCGTCACACAAAATTTCTACATTATTCATTCTCGAATAAACAATAATCCCAGAACCGGTAAAACTATTGTTGTTTCTCATACAAAATTTCGGTATTAATATCCTGCCCCTGGTTTCTTCAGTTACATCAACGAGCTGTGTAACATCCTAGCAAAACCGTGGTCCCCATTTTTATGATGTCCTTTTTTAATATCCGTTCGTTATTTCGTAGCTTCTCAGAAATTCTAGGATCAAACTCGTATTATTTAGCTTAGCATCTGATGGGTCTATTAAACTTTTTCCAGCATTGAACAAATTATAAATGGTGAAAAGCCACAGCAGAGTGCTTAAAACTAAATACTTAGTACCTACCCATTATCAAAATCAGCTAATGAACCTGAATGACCGAACTACTTACTACCATAAAATTTATCACCTAGAACTAGAGACCCGTTCTTCTGAAACTGAGTAAAGTAAAAAAATATTCTCCATTAAATTATTTTTTCCAATTTCGTGATATACAATACGCAAATGATATCTTATCTCCATTTTGATAAGAAAAAATGCACATACTTTAATTATTATTGAAATCGTTATTTTAGTATTAGTTATACAGTGATCAACTAGAAAGTTTAAGTCACTATATCCTCTATTTTAAAAAGTACACAATACAGATTAGTAAAGGGCGCCCATATTTTTGTTAATAAAGACAGTAATGTTTTTTTACCAATTGTGCGTTTCCTGAGTGCAGGAGCGTCCTTATATTCTAAAATATTTATTCATATTCATTATTCAATTAACCAGCTTGAATGCTAAACAAATTAAAAACAATTATCCATGAATAATCTTGTTTGGATTCCCGAAACCTGTTGATTGAAATTCTTAATTATTGTGTTTCTGTTTTCGTTGTATGAAACTAATTCAAGTGTTATTTAACTTTACTTTTGCGGAATTAGTCGTATACGAATTATATAAATAACGATGTTTTTTTTGCACGACCTTGTAAATTGTAATTAAGGCTATACAATACACCCTATAAGACTGCGATTTGTTTTGATTGAAATTTTCAAACTTATAAATAACCTTATTCCAAAACATGAGCATTTATGATTTATGAGTAATAGAAATAAATAGTAAAATAGTATATTCGCGACACCGCGTTGTATGTTATATGATTAAAATCGCGGTTTCGGCGTCCGCAAGGAAAGGTACTAAAAACTTAATAAACAACAACCAAAACTGAAATATACGATACAAAATAATTACTTTTATTACAAACAAAACAGTCATGTGATTGATTAGTCGTGAGATAGTACTATTATTTTACTCTTATTTATTTTAATTTTGTATTGTTATACATACATATAAGTGGTTTAAATAAAATATATGAAAAATTAATTCTTAATATTTAAAAAGAACGGTGAATAGACTGGTTAAAATTATAAAAAATTGATTTGCCTACCAAATGGTTGAAATAAACAAAACTACCAAAAATATTGAGTGATTGGCTGTGTGCTGTGCGCTGTAATATAAGTGCATGGTTGTGATTAACAAAATAAAAAGTGAAATTAATACCAAGTATTTTGAGAATAATTAATTAAAACTATAAAATTTAAAAATAAATTAGAGAAGAACTGCAAAACACAAAAAATAATGTGCCGCTGTTGTCAAAAGTGAGTATTGATGCAAATTTATTACATATTTTAAAAAGTAATTCACGTGATCAAAGTTACGTGATAATATTTTGCTTTTGTGTTTTATGGTTTAGTCGTTTGAATGCGCGATTTGTTTTTGTTCTTAAGTAATGGAATTGGTTTTATGACCTTGCACAATCAAATTCGAGGTTATCGAGTATATCGGCATGGTATTTGGTTGTAATTAAACTATAAGAAGGTGTCATTAATCCTTTAAATTTGTATATACATACGTATTATATTCAAGCGCAATTGAACGGCTCAATAAGTCCAATTTGTATGCATTATACGGTGACACAAGTCTAAAAATCTATTGTACTTTATAAGATATATGTTCTTCGTTCCTTGTGTATCATGCGCTGCTTATCTGAAAATTCCACTTCTACACGAAAGGTCACATAGTTTTATTACCTTCCCAGAGCTCATAATAATGTTTTTATTTTGTTTTTCTGCTACACATAGGTAAGGTGTATGTATATTGATTGCATAAACACGTATATAGGTACATATATTTTGTGTAAATCTCGACTAAATTAAGTATTAGAAATTTAATTTAAGAGCGTTAATTTGTATTCTAAAAATATAGATTTTCCGAAACTAAATTATAAAGTGTGTTAATTGTGTTACTTAAAAACATCTTATATATAAACGAATTAATCACGGTTTATGTCAAGTTCTCAATGCATATATAGAATGTGAAATGCAGTTCTAAATACGATCATGTTATAGATTCCATAAAAGGATAAAATAAAACTTCACCACTACTTAGTTGTCAAAATAATATGTTTGAGTTAGAGAAAAATCGAGTAAAAGAAATGAAAACCCAATCTTACTCGAGTTACTCGAGTATATATAGTACATATGCATGTACATATTATATATACATACACAGAAAATGTCGAATATCACACAGCAGAGGAAGTAGATGCAGCTATTAGTCGATTGAAAAACGGCAAGGCACCCAGTCTCGATGGAATCTCCGCAGAATTAATTAAACTCGGAGGCGCTACTCTTGCAATAAGTTAATACGATCTCGTCGTTTGTATTTGGGACCAAGAAGAGCTGCCGGAGAATTGGAGGACCGTGCTCATATGTCCGTTGCATAAAAAAGGCGACCGTCTTAAATGTGAAAACTATCGTGGTATAGCTCTATTGAATACTGCTTACAAAGTGTTGGCTAATGTTGTACTTGCCAGACTCATCCCTTTCGCCGGAAACATCATTGGCGACTATATCAGTGCGGTTTTCGTCCCAACCGATCGACCACTGACCAATGTTTCACCATGAGGATTATCTTGGAAAAATGTTGGGAGTACAACATAACCATACATCAATTATATATAGACTTTTGACAGGCATATGAATTCCAGAGAAACTCATTTCTCTGTGCAAACTAACAACGTTTGGGTCTGTATGTAGAATCATAATCGAAGGAACTGTGTCAGAATCCTTTGAAATAACATCTGGTGTTCGACAGGGAGATGCACTCGCGCCTGTGCTGTTCAATTTGGCGCTTGAGTACGTAGTGAGGAAAAGCAACATCGAAACTTCGCGCTGTATATTTAGTAAATCAGGCCAAATTCTTGGATATGCAGGTGATATCGTGCTTCTTGGCCGAAGACCCAGCGATATCAAAGACAGTTTCGTACTACTCGATCGCTGCGCAAGAAGACTTGGTTTGAAGGTGAACAGTAGCAAAACCAAATTTGTATCAACACCCAGGAACATCTCCATGATAAATCTCGGAATTGGCGACCATAACTTTGATCGCGTTGAAAACTTCAAATACCTCGGGTCAGTTATAACATCATCAAACGACATGTAGGCAGAAATAAAAGCCCGAATCGCTGCCACACAACGAGTTTAGTAAGCTCAATCAAAATTATTGCGATCTAGCAGAGCCATCTATGATTTTGAAGAGCCGTAATATTAAAAAGAGAGGTTTCAGTAGAGGGGAAGCTTTTATTGAAGTACTATAAGGAACCGTGGTAATTGGAAAATTTTTGAACATGAATTTAAGAATAAAAAATTAAACAAAGCATCTAAATTTTAATTTTATATTTTTAATAAACTATTCAAAGAACACATATTTGAAAATCAGCCATCATAATGTAGTATTTATTTGGTAAATTTAAACTAAATCGGAGCATAAATTTATTAATTTTCCATAAAAATGAGCTTTCCGTTTAGTTGTGTAGGTTTATAAAGTAAGATAACAAAGGGTGATGCCGCGGATTCCTCTTACATCCAATTTAAAATTTAGTTTTATAAAAATTTAATTTATTTGGTAAATTCTGGTCACATGCACATCAGAATTTTTGAGATGAACGATGCACTTAATAGCAATCTAAACATTCCCCATTTATAACAAAATTAAAGAGAAAACGTGAGCTGAAACAAAATTTTATGAATCACCATGTAGGAACAATAATATTATTCATATAATAAAATTTTTACATCAAAATCTATTTACGAAAATTTTTTTGTATACAAAAAATCAACGATGTCATGATTTTCTTAATTAAATATTATTACAAAACAGAACAAAACGTAAAAAACTTCAATTTTATCCGATTGCAAAACCTAGCTTTCTGTAATTTGAAAATCCGTTTACAGATGTCTCTGTAATAAATTTACTTGAAATTACAGAAAAGCGTAAAATAATTAAATAACTTTTTACGAAAATAAACCATTATTAATGTAAGTTAAGCGCGAAATCTTTAATATAATAATTTAACATAATTAATAAAAATCAAAACAATTATAATTTTTATTTATAATACGGTTGGCATAAATAAAGCTTTTCATCGCAAAATACTTACCATCGTAGTTGCTGTGCGCTGAAAAACAATAATAGAAAAATGTCACATTTTTCCAATTTTTTTTTTCTTATTCAATTCGCTCATATTCGGTTATTTTCAGTTCCAGGAGATCTCAATAATCTATTGAACCAGGCAGTATACATAATAAATTGTTAAATTTTAGTTAACAAACATTTAGGTTTTAATATTTAGCTTTAATTTATACTTAGCGACATCTTTTGATTGGTTTATTAATTGCGAAAAGCTCAATAATATAATGTTTTTATTTTATGAAGCCCGGTTTGTTTATACTACAGGATGAAACAGTATAGCCTGCGAATTTGTTGCGATGAAATTTTTAACAAATAACGAAAAAACAGTTATCGAAGTTTGTTCATCAACAATGTTGTAATAGAATCCAGAGCACAATAACCCCCATATTACATAGCTACTCAAAAAGCATTTTTTAACGAACGTTTGTTTTGGGAAAGAAATGCTGAAATTTTTTATGGAACACTCTATACTAATTTCTTACATACACATATAAACAAATTCTTATTTATACAATAAAAAAAAAATTTTGTGGTAGACTAATTTAAATATCTTTGCGTTAATTCGACATAATATGACTCAATTTTAAAATATGCTTTTCCTGAATATTGAACTATTCTAATTAAAATTTGAAACGAAGCATTAATGTTTTTATATACAAAAAAATCTTCTAAAAAAATATTAAAATACACTGATTGGTATGAAAAAGAACAAAAAGCTTCCCCATCTAGCAAGCGCCTTTGTGTTGTTTCATGAAAGATGAACTGAACTGGGTCAGATCAAGCGTCAAGAAACACAGCTATTGTTAGGTGAAGCGATATTTTATTATAACTTAAAGCAATTATAATTCTATATAGCTACTTCTATTAGACATTAATGTCTAATTACTCTAGATGAAGTCAAATATCTACTTGATAATATGCTATTTACTAAGCGTATTCAATAAAAAAATATTTAATAAATCAAGCTGGAAAAATCCTCTGAGCTTCACGTTCAGTAACATGTACTTTAATGTACCATGTACTGTTTTGTGATGTACTGTTTTAATCGGTCCTGTTCCGTACCATGTACTCTAGTGTACCATGTACTGTTTTGTGATGTCCTGTTTTATTACATCCTGTTTTGAAATGTGCCATTGTGAACGAGTTCGATTGGCATGCTATATCATTTTTAAATCTTACGTCACGTATATGGTGGCGTATTGCATTTTTATTTTATTAGTAATCTATTGCTTAACAAACGCGGTAGTGAATCTACCTACATATACAATAATGAAAAACGATTAAAAAGAAAGGCTAATTGGACCTCGCCACACTTTAATTCTTTCGTCGTGATTATTTCTTCGTTTCTTTCCCGTTCACCTACAAACTAATTTTTTGACGGGGAAATTTTGATTCTTTTTTTAGCAACATTTTTTTTGATTCACTGATTTCTTCGCACTTCTACGAAGATAAAATATGTCAAGGCCATTGTAACCCTCCAAGAACACGGTATTCGAAGAACACAGTTTCAAAGAACACGGATACCCATTTGCTCAAATTACACTGTTTCAAACAACACGATTTTCGTTTTCTATTTTATTTTGTTTTTTATCATAACAAAAAATAATAAATAAAACGTAACGCTTTTTTTTATTTTATTTTTTGTAGTCTCGAACAACACGGTTCTAAAGAACACGGAACGAATTAATCGTGTTCTTGGAGGGTTTCTTGTATTTGTTTTTGTTGAATTTTTTTATTTTCGAGTTGCTAGTGGAAAAGTATTTTACGCATATGCTACTATACAAAACGAATGCGTAAAAAAAAATTAAACACATACATAAACAAAAAAATGCGCAAAGGAACAAATGTGAACGTCTATTGATTTTTTGAAATCAGAGAATCACGACGAAAGAGTTAAAGTGTGGCCCATTCGGTTAAACAAGAAAATGTTCGTTTCTTTCGATTTCCACGAGATGTTTATGATTCTAAAATATGGATTCATAAATGTGCAAGTTGTAACGGGAAGCGGCCTATTTGAAAATTGGAAACAGATGTTGTTCTATAATTATGATGCAAAACTAAGCAAAACCATACTGGAAACGATTATTTCAAAATTACATAAATCTAAATATGATATTTTGGCTATTGTTACCGATTTATGAAGGGGTAACCGGGCTCTTTGGAATCAGCACGGGATAAGCGAGAAGTAGCCTTATTTTGTTAATCCTTGTGATATGCGTCAGAAAATATATGAAATTTGTGATACCCCTCACATGGTCAATCTTTTAAACGACTACAAATAAAAAATCCGCTTATAGTGAGCAGTCATGTGGAAATTGAGACAAGTAGTCATTTCATATGGACGGATCAAGTGAGCGACGGAGGTTTAAAAACCCAAAGTGTTTTTATTTTTTAGGTTTTAGGTTTCAGTGGTTGACACTTAGGCCAATTTTGGTCCATTTACCACGCCTTCACACCACAGCATTAACCCCATTCACCTATACTCACACAACTACAGTATTCTACCACCTGCACATTGCAAGCATGTCAACCTATTGACGTGGATGGTGGGTCGGCGCTGAATTCTGCACTCCATCAGAGGGTCTTAGTTGTGTTTATTAGCATCACCGACCGATCATTATTAACCCCTCACGGAGCATTGCTTCCCCCTGCTCACTCAGTCGTCTCGAGGATGCGGTCGTGAGATAAGAGGTGGTTGGATAGCAGCCTAAGTAGTTTGCTGCGAAAAATTTTGGTTTAAAAGATAAAAAACACAACGGAACGAATATGATTGGGATATTGGACCCCGAAGTAGCGGTTTACATAATCTATCCATCATTTGGGTAGAACTGACCGTGGTTGTATTTGTAAAATATTTAGACAAACATTTTACCCTAACCTACCTAACTTAGATTGGCCCATAGGCCCTAAAGAGGTAATGTTAGTACAAAAGTTTTGATAGTGATATGCTATCTAGGTCCGTCTAAAAGAGCCGCTTAGCGCCAACAATTACTTTTTCACTGGCTGTCGGTAGCAACCCACTATCATTATATAATTTGTTATATAGCGCCTTCCACCTCCTTACTTACCGAAAACAAATCTCTACGCAAAAATAAAATAAAAAAAAACAAAAAAAACACAATAAAAATTAATTTCACCAACACTCCTTTATTAGGTATCAACACAAACAAACAAAAAAAATTACAAAAAAACAATTATGACCTACTAAAAAAACTTTAACATCAAAACTTAAATTTACTTAACAAAACTTTCAAAAAAAAAACCAAAACTTGGTTGACCATCCGATGTTCTATCTAAAAACTGACTTAAAAATTATTTCAACCACCGTTGGTCTAACTCAAAAACTGACTGCCTGCACCACAAAAAAAAACCAAGAACACGGTACGTTTATTTTCTTCTCCATAATTTCATAATTTGATTGGGAGGGGGAGTTAAACATTTTTTTAGTCCATAAATTGAAAGCACTCTCAATCACTTCATAAAAATTTTTGATGATAATCGAAAATAAACATTAATTATGCGCGTGTTAAATATTTCAATTTTCGTACACATACGTATCCCAAAATGTAAATTTTGCGCCTTCATATAGCACCGGTCATTTACTTGTACTATATCTAACAACAACAATTGCATTTACCAGGTATGTGCACCAAAAGAAAAAAGTTGCAATCAAATTACATAAACATTCTTACGTTCAATGAAGAAATGCTCTGGAGTTACCACTGCTAAGTCAGAGACATCATTTGTGAGTGGTGTTAAAAGCCGAGAGTTAAGACACGCTGCAATTTGAGTTGTTACCGTGCACAGTTTCTCGAACGTTAATGTTGATTCACCAATAACTCTCTTGAGATGAAATTTTACCGATTTTATACCTGCCTCCCAGATACCTCCAAAATGAGGAGCGTGAGGCGGAATGAAGTGCCAATTGGTTCCATCAATAGCTAACATAGCTGCCTGTCACTCGGTACAACGCGTTGTTCTGACATATGTTGTCGCACTTACACTTGCCATCAATGATTCAGTATTTGTTTCTTAAATGTGACAAGGTTAATTGAATGCCACGGTGCAAAGTGCAGTGGTCAGCATCTTCGATTATTCGCAGCGTTAATATTTTGTGCTTGTCCAAGATTATTGGGCTTTGGCTGGCAGGCGTAAGGGTTGAATTTTGTAGCCGACCATTCACTCTTATCATTCCATTATCTAATAACGGATTCAAAGGTAAGAGTATATTTCTTTTGTCTAAATGCCTAAAGGATTTGAGGCACTGAATTTCGTTATGGAAGTTTTGTTCCTGGATGATTTTAGGAATTGTAATTTTTGCATCTTGAAGTTCATATTCGATGGTATACCTCGCTTGTTGACTGTAAGCATTTTGTGGTAGATAAATCGTCTGCAATACGCGACGATGTGTTTTAGTTTGGACAAGCTGAAATACCGCTCAAATAATTGCAAGAACCTGGCAGATTCTGGGTCCATTTTTTGAATCAGGATGAATGTTACAAACGACTCAAATAGTGAGCTCAAATTTATCCGCTCTATGTTGTGTAACAGCCAGCAGTCGTGGTTTGTTGTATCTCTCACTGTAGCAGGTTCCAAACCATTTCATAATTTTTTCTGGTTGTTGATAGGTGGCTGATACGTTGCGCTGCATTTGCTGTAAGTGCGACGTAAGATATGACATTTTTATGGTATCCGAAATATTTTTGTTACGGTGAATGAGTTCAGTAAGTATGTCGTTGAATGAACTCCAATTTTTGTAGTCTCCAGCGAAATTATGCACGTCCAATGTCGGTAATTTGATTTTTGGACATCCTGTTATTGTCGGTATTTCTCTCTGGAGCTGTTGTATTCTGATAATCGTTTCTTCCACCTTGGCCTGCAAAGTGCCGTGGAAGTCCTTTATAAACACGAGGTTGCTCGTCCATCTTCATCGCTTTCTACCATGATTTCTGTGTGCAGCTGGCCGATTACATCCATGCGTTTTTCCAACTGGTTGGTCTTTAGCTGCAAATATTCTTTGGAGCACTGTGTGATATCTAATGAGTACTCAATAGAAGCGATATTTTTGTATAACTAACGCATTAAGATGTCTTATTACTTAAATAATTTATTGTTGACATCTCAATCGTCAGTTGACTCCCGATCCTTGTGAGGTATTAATGGATGTTGTTGCTCAATTTATTTTGAGTTCATTTTCTTGTTTTTTGGAATATCAAAATCACGACAAGCGAGTGACGATGGTTGTGGCCAGTCGGGTGTTGATATCGTTTGAGTGCTATACGGTCCCTTATTCAACCGTTGACGCATATCCTCTAGGAATAGGTCGTACCCCACCAGTTGTCTTCTGGAAACTCAAAACGAATGAGTTTATCCGACGGGGTTCCTGCTCTAATTTGGTCGTCTATTGCCACATAATATTTGTATAGTGATGTCTTTACGTTCTGTATGCGACCTTCTAAATACGTTTTGGTTTTACGTATATCGCCATCGTTGCTGTAATTGCAGCGCAAGACAATTATTTTGCCTGCCTTTTTTTGCTGCTTGCGTAGTAATTCTTCCATAGCTTTCTTGTTGTTTTGCCGAAAGAATTGTCTGTTTGGACGGTAGTTACTTTCTGTATACTTTGTTGTTGTACATTTTAATGTGTTGTTGAGTGTATACGCCGGGCTATATGGCTCGAATGACCAATGGTAAATCAAGCCTCTCCTGATTTAGTAAACTAATTATTTATTCGGATTACGATTCGGTGAGGTCGAATTTAATGTTTAACATCTGAAGTATTAATTTTTACTACAACAATTTTATTAATTTTTTTCGGTTTATATACAAAGTTGATACTTTAATTACAATTACAGCGCTATAGTTGCTGAGGTTACAGTTATTTCTTACGAACACTATAAAAAATGCTTAAATGCTATAACCCTTGACAATTTAGCTAATCTATTTAAGAAATGACCGAGTCCTGTCCTAGGTGGCCATATTCCAGAACTTCTTCCAAAAACCATTTAAGAATCCTATTCCCATCCAGCATATCACATCCTATCATAATCGGTTAATAATTGATCACGTTTCATCCCAGATGGCCATATTCCAGAATTTATCCCCAAAATTGTTTAAGAATCCTATTTCCATCCAACATACAAAATCCCATCAATTATTTATTTAAAAAAAAAAAAATTATTTTACATATAGTATACACAGGTAATAGCATTTGGCAAAATCACCTATCGTCTCGAGTTGGCTTGATGATTTTATCTGAAAATTACCCATCATCGCCCCTATATAGAGAATTATTTATATGATTTAAATGATTATTATTTATATTCTTTTGTTTGCAGATCACGCCACAAAAGCGTTAGAATTAGATTCTCAATAAAAGCTAAAATAACGGTTATTTAGCTCTATTTTATATTTTTTATTATAACTTAAGCTTTCGGAACCTTTTCGGTTCCATTCTAAAAAAGTATATAGTATTGAGAATGGAACCGAAAAAGTTCCGAAAGCTTAAGTTATAATAAAAAAAATATATATATAAAATAGAGCTAAATAATCGTTATTTTAACTTTTATACTAACAAGCCATTAAACAATTTTAATTTAGATTCTCAATATTCATTACTCAATCTTTTTTATATTCTAGTTGCCTGGAGGATTGCTATTGGAATTGTATTGAAGAGAAATTCTGTTATGACGAAACCATTGCATACTATAATCCTGAGGAAGATGAGTATTACCACCAAAAAAATACAACCAATGGAGTTACAATTGAAAACAATAACTCACCAATCGTTACTCAACCAGCTTCACGATTGGATAGAAATTGTTCGGTTATAAGGTAAATGATGAAATATAAATAAAAAATCATAAATTATTTAACAACATAATGCGCACTGTGTTCCACAGCTCAAAAATTCATGAAGATGAATTTTGTCGTGAAATTCAAACCAATGTTCCTATTCTAGCACCCGAAATCTTATCAGTATTTGCCAATTCACATATTTTCCATGAACATCAACCAAAGACTTTAAAACCCGCCGCAACAAAGCAACAATCAGTTGAAACTGCACCCGCTGCCGTCCATAAAACGAATGTGAATCGAACTGATTCTGAAAAATTACTCGATCGTCTAGAAGGTAACGCATGAAATCATGTCAAGTATTATAATAACCTTTTAGAAAATCGCATATTCATCAAAACCAAATCAATCTTTGGGAATCGTATATACGAGTGAGAAAATACTTATTCATTCCGAAAACTAATCCGCATGTGGGTGGGTAGATGTAAAAATTATATAGAGGCGATCACATCGATCATAAATAATTAATTGTAGTTTATAGTATCTGGAATTTATTAATTAAGATTTTTGTATTTATATAACTTGAGAGAACATCATTAAGATTTTTTGTTCATTTAACACTATGTGTAGTTTTTTTTCCTTCAATTATTTCATCTAATCTTATTTTTTTTACTATTGCATGGAAATTACAAACACCAAAAAAAAAGTTTAATATAATTCTCTAAATTACGGTATTGAATGAAATCAAAATCATTTAAGTGTATAAAAGGTGGGTTTTATTCATTTAATTTATAATTTTGTTGTGTCTGGGTGTGGTGAATAAATTATTCATTAAACTAGAAGGGATTCGTCATACGTCATTTTAGTATACATTTATTCATTTATTAATGCTTGTATAATGTAATGCTTTTCCAGCTCGAAATTAATACATACATAATAAATATTCTCACTAAAACACAAAATCTATAAAGTCTGAATGTATACGTTGTAAGTATATACGTTATGTATCATTTATATATAGGACGAACAATAACAGATGGTCCTATAATTGACACTTCACAGAAATCAAAAGTTTCAGTTCTAATAAACGATGTTCAACTGGGAGAAATACCATCAGTTACCTCACTCACATCACGACCTTCAATGCGTAACATTGAGTCAATTAAAGAAGAAGAAAGCACCATAAGTCCCAATGAGTCCGATGTCGATGAAATACAATTAAGGCCAAAACTTAGTGCACTTGAACAACGAGACCAAAACGTGGGCGATATAAAAACATTTTTGAAGCCTAAGTCAATATTTGATTTTCGGCCAGTAAGCGAGAATGATATATACACAATAACAAAAAGTTATGGACAAATAAGTACCATACCAGAAACACCACAGATTCGTTATTCAAATTTGCCGAAAAATTATAAGGATACCCCGGAAGTGAGTGAATATCGTGAAACTAGAAGTTTGTATTCGATACAAACCGCAGAAAGTGCCAGAGTATTAGAATTGGATCAATTGAAAATGCCACGTACTTATTCAAAATCTAAGCTTTTGGCCCCACAACAAACACCGGAACGAGTACAAAGTGCAGAAAATTTAGCAGTGTACTCGGCACAAAAAAAAAGCAAACGCTTGAATTCATTACGCAAGCAATTACCACCTCTTCTTATAAATACAGCTGTAAAAGACAATTAATTATAATTTACTATACGGAGAAACCTTGTATCTAATTTTGTACATTTTAATGTGTATGTTAGAAATAATTGACAGAAGTATTAATAAAAAAATTAATAATTTTAATAAACCGCATTTTAACTTAGTAAATTCGTATTCATACTCGTAAATCTCTATCATTTCTCGGAAAAATCAACCATGTTACACATGGCTACAAGATAAATGGTGTACTCCTTCAGCTAGTACTTGAAACTAAAGCCCTATAGGGGTTACTTTCATTAAAAACATGAGCTTTACTAAGTACATTGAGCTGTGCATCGCTAGAGCAAACTCCATGCTCGGTTTTGTCAAACGTTGGACGGGCAACAATTTTGATGTGGAATCAATTAATATCCTGTATTGTGACTACGTTCGATCCCAGCTGGAATATGCTGTAAATGTGTGGTGTCCGTTCTACGAAGATCATATCCAAAGTATTGAGAAAATTCAAAAGAAGTGTATACGCCACTTGACGTGGAAAAGTCGGATGGTTTTATGGCCATGATCTACCATACCACGTAAACATACAGCGACAACCACCATATTTAACCCCAGCAAGACATACAAATTGACAACTCTAGAAAATAGACGCGAATTGCTAAAAAGTATATTTATTTGTGATCTCGTACTAGGTCTAATGGACGCACCGGATGTGCTAAAGTCAATTAAAATAAAGGTTCCTGGTAGACAACTAAGATATCATAACTTCCTCTATTTAGATAGACACAGAACCATGGCGATAATGAACCAGTGAAGATGATGTGTAAAAGTTTCAATAGCATTAACAATTTATTTGATTTTTGTTTAACTAAAGATAATTTTAAAAGTAGGTTAAGGCAATTTTATGCCTCTCAGTGATTTTTTTACTTGTTACTTTACTTTTATATTTCAAATTTGTAAATCCAACGCGGATTTATTTTAGTTTGTATTCTAACATTAATATTTTTCAAGTCAAATTTGTAGACTTATTTCAATATAAATAAATAAATCACAGTATAGTAAAATTTTGAAATTGATCGGTTAGCCATTTTATAAACTAAACTCTTCTTTATAATAAGACGACTCCCAGGCACAACCGCTGCAGTTATAAACTAGTATATCGGAGAAGCCATCTCTATCTTTAAAAGGTGTTCTGTTCTTAATACAAACATAATTCGGCTTTTTGTGCTTTAATCCCAATCCAATGAGGGCTTTCAGGACCCCTATCATGATTAGTAAAATCATCGCCAATTTGATTTGAAAACATCATAGTGCTAAACATTTTCATAGCGTTGGCTGCAATTTTACTCAACATGTTGCCAACTGTTGGGTGCCCTGGAATAATGCCTTCTATACTGGCCGCTTACACCAAAAGATGGCGAGACGCTAAGTCGACGGTTCAACATATATTATCCAGGTGGCGTATAAATTTAAAAAAAGAAAATTACATTACAAAATATATTTAGTTGTAATTATTACATCGAAGTAAAAGCACAGAATAGAAAGAAGCGTGATAACGCTGTTTTTGTATGGAAAAATATTGACTCATTTTCTTAAGGTAGGAAAAATTTGTTATTTTAGTAAGTTTTAAATTGAAATAAAAAAAATGCAACACATTGTACAAAAATTTTGGCAATCGTTTTTGACAGAAATAATATTCAAGACTTTCAGCCATATTGTAAGTATGTACATGCGATAAAAATTATTTATTTTAGTTATAAATTATATACAAATAATTTTGTATATAAATTGTTTATATATAAATTATTTCTATATCTTCTTCTTGTTTTTATATAGCGATCTCGAAAGTATATTGATAGAAAAGCCGATATGGGAACAATTAACATTTAATCGAGAAAACAAAGAGAAATGTATCGAATACCGAGAATTGTTTACCATTCCAACGGGTTATATTAACCGAAAAAGCTGGACTTATAATGCGGAAATATGTTAAACCTAGTTTATACGATCGGGTATCTACGCGTCTATTTCTTATGTCCATGTATTCGAGGATTGCATCTCTGTAGTTCGAAGTTGTCTAGTTTAGAAATGTTATTGCAGTTGGCTGTATTCACAACCGATAAAATTCTAGATCGGATCATTCCGTACATTGTAAGTGCCTTTGGTTAAATGCTCGCTGAGCACTTTATTTGTATTATTTTTATTTTTATTGGTAGTGTTATGCAAAAACAAAATACTATTTGTACGAGTATGTGCACTCGACACATTAACCGCTGAACGTTTCAATAATTCGCCGTGTGAATATTAAAGTGTCCTATATGCATAGGAAACAAATGGCGTATAGGCCACTTTAATATTCACACGACGAATTGTAAAAATAGCACACGCTAAAAATATTGTGACGCTGGCTGAAACTGCCTTATGGTTTTTAGAACAGACATAAATCAAAAGTCCATCCGATATGCAACCGCAACGGTACGAACTGGAATTAAGCACATTGGGTGAGATGCTGCAACAAACGATTTCTAATTTACTAACCGACCAACAATCGATTGTCAAGCATACGCTTATGGAATCGGGTATTACTAACCTTTGCATTTTTTTGGACGGCAAAAAGCCAACGAATTATTTTGCCACACAAGATTACATTTTTGTAGGACAAAGAAGGTAAAAATTAGCGTGGCTTATTGTTTTTTTATTTTTTTATTGTGAACTATGCGATCTGTTTTCTTTAGCTCCAGGCTGACCCTACTCTTCCGCGGTTATGCTTTTTACGTTCTTACTTTACGCATCTCGGCCAACTCGAGGACGTACGGATATAGACGATTTAAAACCATCTGCACCTGCACATTGCAAGCTCCATGACAGCCTATACTGGTATGAAAGATGGGTCGACCCATGGGTTTTGCACACCAACAGGGGGTTATAGATGTGTTACATTTTACCACAGATCGTAATCTGTTGATGAAATTTCACTTTGCATCCTGCCCCTATTGGGATTCGAACCGGCACCTCCCGATCCAAACGCCAAAGCTTTAATCACTGTGCCATTTGGTCGACTCATTTTTTGATTGCATCGTTGATGTAGCCTCTATTCTCTTAGTCGTATCACTTCATGCGACATGACTATGGATCTTCTTATTTACTCTAGTAAATTTTGATTATACAATCAAAATTTACAAAACAATTGTGTGCAATTTCACAATGAATATTTTTAAATCTTAGTTGGCTGCCTAATGCTGGAAACAGACGTGCGGAAAACGAGTGCGTTTAAATTAGAATACACTACTTTAAATGAAATGAAATACATGTATTTCGCATAGGCTGCGTTTTTCCGCAAGTTGTCTCTATTTCTAAAATAAACGCACCGCAGCAGTGTTGACTACATAACAAAAAAAAATAACACGAATTAATATTAAAATCACGGCGGCTTTTCAATATTTTGACAGAAATTCCAAAACAAATTGTATATTGTTTATTGAAAACTCTACCGAAAAATAAAAACCCAATGTTTGAATAATACGCTCATGTAGTTAACTTGCGTTTTCGCAGGCGTATTCGCATGCGTAAAATCCGCACGTCTGTTTCCAGCATAAGTTTGAAAAAAGTTTTAATTATTTGTCCCATTAAAATTGCAAGTGATACAAATTTTCGTTCACTTTCGTTCAGATTTAAAAACATCCACAATGGGGTTTGTAAACAATTATTTTGTAAGTTTCGATTTAATAATCTAGTAGTCAAGAAGATAAGTAGCCACATCACATGAGAGTGTGTTTTTATTCATTACAAATATTCCGGGCGTTCCGAACATGACATATGTTTTTTTGTTCATTCTATTCCTTCTATTCCTTTTCTTTGCTATTTATTCTAGACATTCTGGACTATTCTCTTCCTACTAGATGAAAAGGTAGAACGAAAGGAATATTTTTAATATTAGTCGCCATATTATTTGTTTTGTTGAATGTACATGTACATAAAAAACTAGTTGTGGTAAAAAATAAAATAAAATGAATTAAAAATAGATAATAATAACTATGGCAATGAAAATATATAAAATTTATGAAAATATATAAAAATATTAAACAACTAAAAAAATGACTGTCAAAAATGTATTTAATTCCTTCCAAATCGTTTTTTATTACATTCTGTTTGAAATATTTTAAAGTCACGTGATCAGCATTATATTCTTTCTATTCCTCTTTGGAATGAATAAAAACAAACACTCGAAGTGATGCGACTAAGGGAATAGAGGTGTTAATGCTATTATGCTACAACAGGGAGTCACCGATACCAAGGAATTTGTTATTGCAAAATCAATTCGGGCCACAACATCAGTAACTGAATTGGGGTTAATCCAAATATACGGGCCTATTGAATTTATATCAGAATCTGCATGTTATTTAGTGTATCCTAATATATGGATTCGACACGAGGTTGGTGGATTGGAATTTGTATTGAAAAAACCAAAATAACATAACATAACATAAAATTTTAGATCCCGGAATCAACGCCATTATATTCATTCGAACCGATGGCCCGTTGAATGCATATAACTTTCGGTTGTGATTAGTTTCTGTTATGTATTGGATTACCGACCTTCGGCTATATTCTCTGTATCTCTCTCCTCTCTATTCTCTTCTCAATATCGGGCAATACTTCTCTGTCCTTTGTACAGATATATAAAATAAACATGGCAGCATTCTAAAATGGACTATATATAATAAAGCACACCATGTAGAATATTAATAACAATAAATGTATATAATAATTACTGTGTGGTTTCATTAAGTATATAATAATTGGCGACGAGAAGGAGAAATTACGCGTGTGTCTAAATATATATACGCATATATAAAAGTGAATAAAATAATAAAAATTAATTACCGCATATTACAACATGGCGGATGAAAACCAAATCGATGTGGCGGCGTTGTTAAAGTTGCTACAAGAATTACAAAATGGCAATCGGGATACAAATATACAATTCGGTACATTTAATGAAAATGAGGAAACATTTTCAATTTACAAGCAGCGTTTGGAAAATTATTTACAAATGCGATCTGTTACAACAGAGGAACGCAAAGTACAAATATTAATTAATTGCATCGGCACTAAGCATTATCAATTGCTTAGTAGTGTAACTGCGCCGGACTTACCAAATACAAAATCATATGAGGAGTTACCTGGAATGTTGGAGAATCATTTGTGCCCGAAACCAAATGAATTTACAGAGCAGCATAAATTTCTGCTTAGAACACAACACGAAGGTGAATCAGTGGCAACATACGTGTCAGAGTTGAAACGTTTAAGTGTTTTCTGCAATTTTACAAGTACATCCTGCAATAAGAGTACAGCAGAAACTTATTTAAGATCTCAGTTTATACGGGGCATTAGTGACGCGGATACTCGCCAGCGTTTGCTAGAAGAAATTCAACCCAGTATGGATAGAATTGTGAAAACGGCATTAGCAATGGAAGCATCAAAAATTCAAAGTCAATCAATGCAGAAGGTACACCAAGTCAAGGAGAGCGCCGAGATATATCAGAATGAACGGTGGCCAAAACGAAATAGAAATACGTCGAAGAGTTTTAACGATGGTGGCTCAGGCAAGGGCGACAGCAACAATAGACAATTAACTTGCTATAGATGTGGAAAACCAGGGCACAAAGCGAATGATTGCAGAAGCAAGGATAAATTATACTGCAATCAGTGTAAATTAGCGGGTCATGCTTCAAATGTATGCATGAAGAAATACATAAAAAAGTTCCAGCACAAATTATACGAATTCAATAAAAATCATTGATAATGATAATTGTCAAGAAATAAATGCACTGCAACTGATTACAGAGTCTGGTGAGAGGAGCAAATTCCTGATACGGGTTTCAATTGAAGGCAAACCATTTGAAATGGAATTTGACACGGGATCGGCCATATCGACAATCAGCGAGAAATTATTGCACAGTAAACTACCAAAGGTCAACATATGGCCAACTAATACGAAGTTAAAGGCATACAATGGTAGTATCTTCCCAGCGTTGGGGGTAGCAAAGGTATCAGTTAGCCATGACGGTAAATCTATACGAGGAAATTTATATATTGTGGATGACAGATTCGATAGTATCCTTGGTCGGGAATGGATAAAAGCATTACAACTATTACCCCCATCGGATGTCAAAAGTATTACAACCGTGAAAGTAGACGTCAACAAACTGGAGAAAGAGATCTTTGAAAGCAATGACGATTTATTCAAAAAAACAATTGGTACAATTACACAGTTTAAAGGTCAATTGAAACTTCGTGAAGGGGTTTCTCCAATCTACATTAAACCAAGGCCAGTTCCGTACGCTATACGTCATTTGATTGAAGACGAAATTGAAAGACTGGAAAAATTTGGAACATTAGAAAAGGTCGAACATTCGGACTGGGGAACACCAGTTGTGCCAATAATTAAGTCGGAAAATCAGATCAGATTGTGTGCAGATTACAAAGTGACACTAAATAAGGTAATAATGGATGACAAATACCCAATTCCTAAAATCGAAGACATGATGCACAAGTTGGCCAATGGTAAATATTATTGCGTGTTCGATGTGCATAAAGCCTATTTACACATGGCTATGAATGAAGAAAGTGCACTAATGCAAACAATAAGCACGCATACAGGCCTTTACAAGGTTCATAAACTAATGTTCGGAGTAAAAACGGCACCCAATATCTGGCAACGCTTTATGGATGAAAAAAATAACAAATGATCTCAGTGGAACACAATGTTTCTTTGACGACATTATTGTCGCCGGTCGTACATTGCCGGAGACGATGGAACGAGTACAGGCCCTATTACAAAAATTACGCCGATATAATATGCATCTAAATAAGGAAAAGTGTAAATTATTCAGAGAAAAAATTACATACTTGGGCTATACAATAAGTGAGGCCGGCATACAGAAGAATTCGGATAAAACTAAAGCAATCGCTGAAATTGCACAACCGAAGGACGTGTCGGAATTGCGTCAATTCATTGGGATGGTAACATATTATAATAATTTTATCCCCGATATGGCAACAAGGCTAAATCCGCTTTACAAATTATTACGAAATGATGTGGAATTCAGGTCGGATGAAGGGTGCCAACGAGCATTTGCTGACATTAAGACGGAATTACAAAGCGAATCAGTATTGATGCCGTATGAAAAAAAAACTCCCGTTGATTTTGGCAACTGATGCTTCCCCTGTGGGAATTTCTGCAATATTATCACATAAAACACCAACTGGGGAACGACCAATTGCGTATGCGTCTCGAACGTTATCAAGAAGTGAGTCAAATTATAGCCAGCTTCATAAGGAAGCGACAGCTATTTACTGGGCGCTTCTAAAATTTTTCAATTATTGTTATGGACGCGAATTCACTTTGATTACGGATAATAAACCTTTAGCAATGATATTGAGCCCAGATAAAAGCCTACCGACATTAACATCACAACGACTACTAAGTTACGCGCAGTTCCTATCCGGTTTTAAATACAAAATTGTACACAGGGAGGCAAAAAACCACATGAATGTAGATTTTCTATCTCGGCATCCGGTGGTGGAAACCTATCAACCAAGCGACAAAGAAGAACTTACAGTGTATCAATTGTCGGAAGATATTCTACCAATAACGAGTGGAACAATTTCGAAGGCAATGAAAAGTGATAACATTCTATGTGATCTATACAACCGTCTACAGATTGGAAGTAATTTAGAAGGTACACCATTTAAGGGGCAAGAAGCTGAACTAACACTACAAAATGGATGCATTTATAAAGGTATCCGGATCTTAATTCCAATCACACTACATAAACAAATCCTTAATGAGTTACATATGGCACATATTGGTATCGTCAAAATGAAAGCACTAGCACGGAGCTATTGTTATTGGACAGGCATAGACTCCGATATTGAGGCAATGGTGAAAAGTTGTAGAGAATGCGCGAGAGTTGCAAAAGAACCATCGAAGGCGCCTATACATACGTGGGAACTTCCAACTATGCCTTGGCAACGAATACATATTGATTTTGTGGGGCCATTTATGGAACATTATTTTATGGTGGTAGTGGATGCAAGAACAAGATGGTTAGAGATGGTGCCCATGAAAAATATCACAAGCTTCCACACCATTAGATCATTACGCGAAATTTTTGCACGTTTTGGCTTGCCACCAATAGTGGTAACGGACAATGGTACTAATTTTACGTCTAAGGAATTCCAAGATTTCTTACGTAGCAACGGTATCACACATAAGCGAACGGCTCCAGCACACCCATCCACCAATGGACAGGCAGAAAGAAGTGTCCAAACATTAAAATTTGCATTACGGGCCGCAATGAATGATCCAGGAGATCTTCATTTGAAACTACATCGATTCTTACTGCAATACAGGAAAATAATTAATTCAACAACAGGGAAAAGCCCAGCTGAACAACTGCTACGATTTAATTTACGATCGATCATCGATTTAATTAAGCCGACAGAGAGGGTAAATGATTATACGAATATCAACCCATCAAAGTGTACAAGACGGGAGCTGAGCATAGGCGATACAGTTCAAATCCGTTGGTACCAAAATAAAACGATCAAATGGAAATTTGGTAAGGTAATACAGAAAGAGGGTTTCTTACACTATTTGATTGAAGTCGAAGGAAAATTTCATCGCCGACATATTGACCAAATACGTGCAACGGGGGTTGAAGGAAATACAGAAGGTTACTCGAATATATTAAAAAAGTATCCAAATACAGATGAACCGATGGTTACAACAGATGGCGTTTATTCTACGAAGAACAACGATGATGAAACTACTACAACCGGAATGGAAAGTAAAGAACTTACAAATGAATTAACTAATCGGCAATCAAGGGAGTCGCAACCAGTGGAAGTTGCTTCATCAACGTCAACCTCAGGGCAAGCAACGGGTAGTATACAAAAAGAGGTTGAAATTAAATCTGGGCATATACGAATGGATGAACCAGATAGTCTTATAGTCCGACGGTCAAGCCGAGTGTGTCGACCCCCTAATAGGATGGATTTATAATGGGTGAAATTCCTTTCGCCGGGAAGACTTATGTATTGGATTACCGACCTTCGACTGTAATAAATATCGGGCAATACTTCTCTGTCCTTTGTACAGATATATAAAATAAACATGGCAGCATTCTAAAATGGACCATATAATAAAGCACACCATGTAGAATATTAATAACAATAAATGTATATAATAATTACTGTGTGGTTTCATTAAGTATATAATAGTTTCATTGTGGTTGCAGTATCCTGTTTAATAACCGGAAACTGTTTCAAACCCGTTACTGATTTAATTAGGATCATATTGGAGGTTTTATTTGTGTATCAAGAAGACTGTCTTGTCCCGGGTATCCACCATTAATTAGGCAACTTGTTGCAAATTCTTGGATTTCATGCATAACCATATTATTCACCAAAGCTTGTGAAACTCCCTCAATTTGACGCTTGTTCTTGATCACGCTGAGCGAATCGTCAACTGATCCAACTACAACCAACGCTGTATGCGCGTGCACTTTTCCCCAAAGAGACTAAATCTATTCTTGACTGACACGCGCCGAATTTAACCGATAATAAATTGTATCATAGTTTTAGACAATGTTTGCTTTTATTTTCGAGTGTTGTGTGATGTATGTAAATGGTGTTTTTTTAAGCCTGATAAAACTTGAAATTGTAAAAAATAAAACAAAAAATTAAATATTTTTTATGAAAAATATATTCTGGCAGATCTCGCAGTATACTCTGGCAAATCATCATGAATAGACTCACGCTTGAACAACGCTACGAAATTATTAAAATTTTGAAAATCAGTCGTCCATTCGCGCAAACTATAGACGACTTTGTGATTTGTATGGCACACATAATCGTCCATCTGAACAAGCCATCCGTCGAACTGTGGATAGATCCGGACGAGATGTGGTTTCAACAAGATGGCGGAACGTGCCATACCTCGACCGCAACCATCGATTCGTCAAGAACAGCCGCGGTGCCCATATGCCCGAAATCATTTTCAAAAATTAATGCCATGTATTGATCTTTCGAATAAAAAAAGATTTGATTACAATTTAATTTTTTGTGTTATTTTTTACAATTTCAAGTTCTATCGGGCTTAAAAAACACCCCTTATAAACGTTTCAAAGAAGTCAAAATTCTCGTGTTCATTTTTGGCTTCTATATTATAACTAAATAATTAATTATTTTTATTTATAATGGACCCGATTCTCGTGGCATACAATTACTTTTATGTTATTTTATTTCCCCGCTTCCTTTTGGAATTTGTATTTCTTTGTATTTGTACAAAAATAACAACATAAAATTTTAGATCCCGGAATCGACCCGTTATCTATAACTACTTATTTTGAAGCAAGAAGTAGTGCTTCAGAGTGCGTTTGCGGAAACGATTGAGAAAAAAATTCTTCAGAATCATACAAAATGTATTAAAACAACAACAAAGTTAAAAATATTTCAAATCGAGTGTGGAAAAGTATGTGGGGTATAAAGCTAAGCTTACTAAATTTGATTGGTTTTTAGCCACCAGTGAGTGGGGAAATGAGTAAACTTTTATTTCTGCAAGTATGTACACAGCATCAAAAGAAATAGAGTGTGGAACGGCTGAATTCCGTACTACAAAATATCAAAGACACAAAAATATTGATTTTGGACAAAAAAAAGATTCTTTCTCTTTCATACTGCGAACATACTTGCACAAATAAAAATTGACGCACTCGTTTCCTAACTTTTATCCAATAATTTCGTGAAATGCGCCTACTAGTGCCACAATCGATTTGAAATATTTTTATCTTTGAGCAAATGATTTCCTCAAATTTGCCAACCAAAAATTACAAATAGATCTAAATTTTGTGTTCATGGTAAGCCGCCATTTTTAATTTTGCTATAAACTTGATAGAAAAAATAGCTATATTTGACGTTTAACGGTTAACAATTAGGACCGTTGCTCACTTCAGCTAAGCTAAGTCAGGTTAACTTAGCTCAGCCCGCTAGCTCGATCGTATGCACATTATAACTTAAAACATAGTTCACATATAATTTAGTATATTGGTATTATCTGTATTCATGTAATTTTAAAATAAGATATTTTGACAGTACTTTTCATTTCACGCAACATTGTTTATGTGTCACAAAAAATATTCATATTTATTGTAAAATTCTGAGTAGGCCAAATCAATAGGGCTCTATCCCATGAGTTGCTTGAACTTTTAGTGAAGAAATTAAGTTGATATCTCCATCCGTTCTCAAGTTATCGAGGACACAGACGAACAGATGGACAGACAGCAAACCGAAACCATATCCCTTTTGCTGCCCGGTAACACCTTTGTGTGGGTATGGCAAAAGTACCATGTCAAAAGTTTATTTTTGTATGTTTTTTGAACCAACTTACACGTTTGTGCATTCCTTTCAAACTTATTTTCGTCCGAAAAAACACTATAACTATACACACAATTGTGTTGGTTGTACTTCAAATCAAGCGAAAAAATTTATCAAAAACCCCATTACATACTATGGTTTTTTATTCACACATTTGTGTGGTTTGGACTTAAATTGAGCCATTATTTTGGTTGAAAAAGGGTTTATTCCATACTAAATTCTGTACTACAAAATATCAAAGCCATAAAAATATTGATTTTGGACAAAACAAAATTACTTTCTCTTTCATTCGCGAAGTTTTTAATTTTTTTTTAGTTTTCTTTATTTTTTTTTTTGCAAATTTTTGTGTTTTCTACGATTTTTATTTTAAAATGTTAACTTGTGTTTTTGTGTATTTAAATTAGGTTAAATTACTTTATATATATTAATTGTATTACGTGTTTGTGACCAATAAATTTGAATGTAAACTTTTTTAATAAAATAAGTTTAAAATGGCGTTGCCCTAAATAAATCCAACAAATTTATATCCTCTTAAAATTTACTAAAATGTTTGGTTTTTTAATAAAAAGTTTTGAGTTTTTATTTGTTACTTTTATTTATTTATTTATTTAAAGAAATCTATTTTCTAATATACATGTATGATTTCAGATTATTTACAGTTATAGTTAAAATTATATTAAAACAATAAAAAAACTTTAAAACAGAAAAAAAAAATATAAACCAAATTTTGGTTTAAACAATTAAAAATTTAGAAAACAGTCTTTAAGGATATTTTTAAAGTTGTCCTTTGATAAGTTGAAGTCAAATAGGTCGTCGATTAAGTTGAAAGATTTAGACATCCTATTAATGGGGTTGTTTTCTCCATAGTTGGTGGAATGGTGTTCAAGTGCTAAAAATTCATGGTTTCGAAATGTTCTGCATGGCACGTGAATTGATATGTTTTCCAAGATGTAAGATGAATCAACGTGACCAAGCAAAACGTTTTTTAACCCTTTTGCTGCCCGGTAACACAATTTTGCGGGTATGGCAAGTACTATGTCAGAAATTTATTTTTGTATATATTTTGAACCAACATACACATTTGTGCATTCCACTTAATTCGATTTCATCCGAAAAATAACACTACGTACATATAACTATAATAATAGTAATTTAATATGTTATCAAAAACAAATAATTAATATGTTATATAATTTATACATGTTATCATATTATAATATTTTTTCAAAAATAATTCCGATTTAACTATGATCCGTTAAAATCCGGAAGACATTACAAACTGTCATTTATACACATACATATATACACGTTTGTGTGGGCTGGACTTAAATTGAATCAAACAAAGTTTTTATCGGTGTTCTTTCCATAGAAAGCGTATGGTTTTGCACGCGAATTTAAATAAAATTCCGTTAGCATTGCATATTGGGTACCAAAAAATATTCTAATAAGAATCACCATGTAAACTCTATAGCGAATAGGTTCCACGTTTTGTGCAATAAGCTTTCAACCAAGATATGTTATCCACTTGAACCACCAATAGATGCCACTACAATTCATACATCAAACGAAATAATCAATAATCAAATAACTTATTTGATATGTTCGTGTTAGTGTACCCACATAATTGCATATTATGTTTTATATTCTTCTATCTGCTACCGAGCGAAGAAGAAAGAAACACTAAAAAGGTTTTACTTTTGTAATTTAAAATGGCTGCTAATTGACAATTGACAAACGCAACTCTGCACACCCAAAAAAGTTTATTAACCAAACGGGCTCTAATTTAAGTAAATTGTAACTTAAAATCAAAATAATTAAAATGTTAAACGAGAAATAACAATGTGTGGTACAAATGTTAATTTATAAAATGTGGTTTTGGTTAGTGAATATATGAAAATTTCAATCGAAAAACAAAAAGAATTGTTTCAGTTTTTATTGTAGTTTTTATTTTTTTTGTGTTTGTGTTGAAACGAAAGATACATAGAAGTACGTATCGAAATACAAAATACATGAAAAAGGATCATTTTCCTGGTGAAAATTTAAAAAATGGTGGTGTTGTGAGAAGAAAAGTAATAAAATATAAATCATTTATTATTTTTAATTTAAATATTCTTATTTCTATAATTTTTGAATTTGTGTTTCAAAATTTATGTGAGAATGGTACGTGCGGTTCACCAAATAGTGATCCTTTATTAATTTGAATAATAAATAGTTAGTACTTTTTCTGATATTTGGATAATTCCGGCGATTATTGCACTCACAGGATTAATTCGCATATATAAAAAATGATAATATATTTATTAATTAATAAAAATATGTACAACAAAAGGAATATAAATATAAAAGCGCTTGATTTCTCAACCAGTTAGCGAATTACATATATTACTTCTTGGGTTGTCATTACGTCCTTAATTTTCCATATATAAATGCAGCAAATATATCCATTGTATTGGTATCGGGAAAATTAATGGAATAAAAATCAATTTTTTTCAATGTTAATATGATTTCTTTTTATTCTTCGCAAATTGCCTTACACACTAAAATAAAAAACCAAAGATGTTATTTTTTATTCATACTTGTATTATTGTTAAGCCAAGTAATTAGAAACGAATCGTTCTATTGTTTACTAATAATATTCTAATGATTAACTAACCACATTTAAAAGTCAACGACCCTCGACGTTTTTCTTATCACACACATTTTTATTTAAACTTCATTTCATATCTATGCATCTACGAAATAAGTTTTCTTCGTTGCGACATACACAAAATATTTTTTAATTCTAATTGACTTAAATTACATAGAATTCCGGACATTCAGCATTTAATCCAATAATCGTCTGTCTTTCTAATTTATATGCTAAAAAATTGAAATTTTGTAAATGTCTAGCTATAGTTTTTTTCTGTAGGAAAAATGTTTCTTCGCTGCTTTAAAAAATTGATGACAAATTTTATGATTTTGCTCTGAATACTTATTATAAAATTTTCCTTTTTTCAAATGATTCATTATTATGAACCAGAATTGATTTTCTGTTTTTGTTGGTTAGTGATGGAATTGGGAAAAAAGAAAATTTGTTTGGTTCGCGGCCAAATGTCGTTTTGATACTCCATACTCGTTTCTAGAAAATGGAATTAGAAGACGAACGATAAAATTAAAATATTTTAGAAATATCAAATGTAGAAAACTTATATGTACGTATTTAGTGGTAACGGAATAACAAATTTCATTAAAATCCTTTTACATATAATGTTTACGTTGTGATCATTTTAATAAATGTTCTTTGTACATAACCCAGTCTGGGCTAAAAATACATTCTCAATTAAATCTTATAGGTATTTCCGCAGCTTACATTATGTAACGGTTGCAGTTTTATTAATATATGTACTTAAAGTTTTAAGAAATAAAGAAAGTAGTCCAAGTGATCTGTCCTAATGAATCAATGAAACAATTTACTAAGGTCGTGTTTCAATTGGTTTAAATGCCGCATAAAAAGCTAAAAATTTATTCATGGTAAATATTTTTTAACTTTTTAACTTTTTATCTGTTTCAATTGGGTAAAATTTTGACAATAACATGGTTGCTTATTTTATGTGTAATTGTGAACAGACAATTTAAATATCAAAACATGTAAAATAAATACTTTTAAATATATATTAATCAATTATGGTCAGTTTACATATTGTATATCATTGCAATTTTTCAAAAAAATTTTACATGGAAAATTTTTATTTACAAACAAATATTTTTGTCAGCCAAATGTTTTCTATATAAAAATTTTATCAGCTCTTGAATGAAGCGGATAAAAATTTGACAGTTTTATTCACCACAATTTTTAACTTTTTATGCGGTATTTAAACCAATTGAAACACGCTCTAAATAACCAAATGGCACAGTGGCTAAAGCTATGGCCTTTAGATTAGGTGCCGGGTTTCAAATCCCAAACGAGTCCCAAAACTGAATTATCATTATCTGCGATCGGTGATAATGAACAAAAGTACGATGATGTCGAAGTGGCACATCTCAGGGGCTGATTTATTTGCCATGTCATTACTGTAGGTTGGCATGGAGTAAATCCAACCTTTCTAAACTGTAGCCGTACGTCCTCGTTTTTTCGAGCGGACAAAAACGAATCGAAAGAGCTGCAAGTGCTCCTGCCCCAAACAGATTGTAAAGATTAAAAACAAACTACTCCCCATGCATTTTCCGCTTAGGCAGGGATCAACCGGGCTTTGGGGCCGTTCGAAACGGAAGTATGAAAACATTTTTGGCTTGGATGTGTGTTGTGTGCCATTTCAAATTTAGATAATGATATATACCAATTCTATAGTTTCCCTATTAAGAATGCCAAAACCCAAATAAAAACCCCTAAAAGTACCCAGCGACCGGAATGATCCTCTGCCTAATCAGAAATTGGCACATCTTTACCACAAAAAGGGAAAAATCACAAAATGGGAAGATAATATTCACAACTATTAAAATCTTAAAGTCTTAAAGTAACGCAAAAATATTGAAAAGAAGATTTTGGGAATTTAAAAGCACTACGTTGAATTTTGCGACAATTTTAGTTTGTTCGCGTTTTAATTGAGGTGTTGCTAAGCCTGCCTTGGTTTATGCAAACAAATTCAGGAATGAAAATGGAGTTGAACCCTAAAGTAGAAGACATCCGAGATCGGATATCGTATTCAATTGTAACCGGATACTGAAATTTTAAAAGGCGCCATTATACCTTCCTAGCAGGTTTCGTTTTTTTCTTTTAACAAACTTTTGGTTAGCGTTAATTTTGTGTGTTTTCAGAAACGACTATGTGGAGCAAAATAAAAAATTTTCTTCGAAGAAAAGCTTTATCAGAGTATAAGTTCGTTAGCTTGGATTAGTAAATTAACAAAGTCAGAGAATTATGCTGGTTTTCAAATCTGCCGTGTTTGAGCTTATATGGGCTATACCACAAACAAATTCCGGTAAAACATAGATAACAAGAACAAAATTAGATAACAGGTTAGGTTTGATGGGAATTAAAAAGTGGATCCTTAATCTTAAAAAGTTGAGTTATGCTTTCAAATTTAGTTTGGAGAAAAAATTAAATGTTATAAGCAAAAACTAGTACCTAAAGACAATTTAAAACACCCTAAATTTTTAAGATTAAAATATTAATTTGATCGAAATTACTTGAAAAACTTAAATCTTGATATCGCTTTGAATTTTGATTTGACCTCGCTTATTACGAGTACTAACTAAAATTTTAAATTACTTAGTAAGTCTACTAATAATCGAAATCGATCTACTTGAAAACATTGAATATAAAACTAATGATCGCAAAGCTGAATCTAAAATAACTTAAATTTAATTAAGAAAACCGAACCTTAAAATAAAGCATACAAAAGATTTCACACAATATGTAAATCCTTATTGCCACGAATAAAGTTTGTTTAATGTAGCGGAAACTCTACTTTTTTGTTTTTCACACATTTTTATAATCAGATTAAAAATTCTGAAGCCTAATTTTTTATTTATTTGTTTATTTATATTGAAAAGTCTACAAATTTGACTTGAAAAATATTAATCTAAGAAAATAAAATAAATCCGCACTGGATTTGAAAATTTGAAATCTAAAAGTAAAGTAACAAGTAAAAAAATCACTGAGAGGCATAAAATTGCCTTAATCTACTTTTAAAATTATCTTTAGTTAAACAAAAATCAAATAAATAATTAATTCTATTGAAACTTTTACACATCATCTTCACTGGTTCATTATCGCCATAGTTGGTTCTGTGTCTATCTAAGTGGAGGAAGCCAGGATCTCTTAGTTGTCTACCAGGAACCTTTATTTTAATTGACTTTAGCACATCCGGTGCATCAATTAGACCTAGTAGAAGATTACCAATAAATGTACTTTTCAGCAGTTCGCGCCTATTTCAAAAGTTGTCAAGTTATATGACTTGCACCCGGTTAAATATGTTGGTTGCCGCTGTATGTTTACGTGGTATGGTAGATGATAGTCATAGACCCATCCGTCTTTCCAGGTCAATTAGTGTATAAACTTCTTTTGAATTTTCTCAATACTTTGGATATGAATTTCGTAGAACGGGCACCACACATTTACAGCATATTCCAGCTGGGATCGAACGTAGGCACAATACAGGATCTTAATTGTTTCCACATCAAAATTATCACCCGTCCAACGTTTGACAAAACCGAGCATGGAGTTCGCGCGAGCGGTGCTATTTTAATATAGTGTATCAGTATGTTGGACACAAAATTTATACAAATTTAAATCACGTGTATACTAATATGACGTACAATTCTTTCATTCTTTGTAATATACACTTGTAGTCAAAATTAACGTATATTTTTTTTGTAATAAAAAAATCCCGCTGGTCAATTTTAATACTCTTTATCTGGCACAAATAAGCTTTCATAATCACATTTTCATTTCGGATAATGAGTGATTAATTCATTGATCCTAAGCACTGCAATCATGCTGACCACTTTGCCACCGAGGCGGCATTTTTAATCCTACTAGTGTCAAATGATAGCACATTTATATTTTTATCAGAAACCACCTTGAATAAAGTCTACTGCAAGCCAATCAATTAAATTTTTAAAAAATGCTTAATCAAGAGTGCATGTTGTTTGAAATTCAACGTTACGATCGGCTTTTATATCATTGCATATCAATTATTTGTAAATGCAGTACCACTAGTTCTTGTAAATGAGTTCTAAAGCAAACACCTAATATAAGACTCATTGTAATATGGCATCCTTTCATGAGATGGAGGCGGTTAAAGTTGTCACATTGTATCAGGAAAATTATACTCAAGTGTACAAGTCGCACGAGAATTAAGAATGAATCAGTCTTCGGTTTCACGAATACCTAAGCGATATCCAGAGACCGGAGAATATAAAATAAAGCTCGGACAAGAAAGTAAAACGATTTTTAAAAATTAATTCGTTACGAGATCGAAGGCGTACTGCTACTCATCTGAAAATTGAATTGCTTAGTGCCCGTCAAGTGAATATTAGTGCCAGAACAATTAGACGAAGATTAAAAGAAATGAACCTAACTCCAAAATGGCCCGTAAAAGTTCCTCTTCTTCTGTCCCGTCACAAATCCAGCCGTTTAGAATTTGCTCATACTCATGCAAATTGGGGAACTGATCAATGGGACACTGTTCTCTTTTCAGATGAGACCAGAACCCAATTATGGAAACCAGAGGGACATAATCTTGTATACAAAAGAGTTTTAGAATGCTACGCACCGTGTAACACAGGGCAAAATGTAAGCTTTGGTGGAGGTTCAATAATGTTTTGGAGTGGAGTCAGTTGGGAGGGTCGCACGGAGCTGGTGGAGATTGGTTTGAGGATGAATGCAGACTGGTATGTTCGCAACATTCTTGGCGATCACGTTTTGCCATGTGTAGGCTTCATAGGTTATGACAGTTTTGTGTTAATGCATGATAACCATTCAGCCCACGTAGCTGCAATGGTACATCAATATCTTCAAGATATCGACATTCGTGCACTTAAGTAGCCATCAATGAGTCCGGATTTTAATCCGATCGAACACGTATGGGACATTCTAAAACACCGTAATCGAATCTGGTGCCGTTAGAAATTCTGCACCAGATTCGATAGCAGAGCTGAGTGTTGCAGCGCAAGAAAAGTGGAATCTCATTCCGCACGAAATGATACAAAGCATTCTACTATTTAGTAAGCCAAGAAGGATTTAAGCTGTAATAAGGGCACGGGAGGGAGGGGAAATACTCATTACTAAATTAACCAAACTAAATTGTAATAAAGCTAATTTTAATGTTTAAAACCCGCTTTTGAAAATTAAAAAAAAAATAGTTCGACACATTTTAACATTTTGAAATGAAAAATAGCCGCTACAATTTCATAACGTCACATTTGTGCCTCTTTTGAGAAAAATAAAAATTTGGGATCATTTGATACCAGTTCCACTGAAATTGTCCAGCGGGATTTTTTTTTATTACAAAAAAAAAAAATGCATTAATTTTGTCCACGAGTGTATTTACACCAAAGCGACAATACGCTAATTTTATAATTCATAAATTCAAGTCTGCGAACATCGCAGTTTGTTGTTTTTGGAGTTCCCGGGTTCGATTTCTGGCGATGGCTTGAAAAAAAATTAGTGCTTAGTGTTTTCGTTTGTTTCTTATACGTAATCTTTAATCTATATTATGGCGACGATTTGGTTAACCACACAAGGGATTCACCACTTAATTGATCTGGCTACCAGCGAATATTTACTGTTTCCTAAGTACAAAGTTTGGATCGGAGGACATAGATTTTCATTAAACGAGGAAGTCATTGCAACCTTCGGCGCCTTTTTGCAGGTCAAGCCTTAAATTACTAGCAGCTGGGTCTTAAACAAAAACTGTGTTGAACATTTTAGTTTTATGTATAATACGCATTTTTAAAATGTGCAAAATGGTTTCCGACATTACAGAGCTTACACACAGTTTGCGGATTAGACCATCCTCGCAAACTGTATGTAAGCTCTGTAACTGTAAAATTTACGGCCCGATTAGAGACGCAATACGAATTTTGATAATAAAATTCAATAATTTGTAAGTTTTGACAGATGTCGCTAATCACACGTGATGTGTCAAAAAATACACACTAACAAAAAATTAACGGGCCAATAAAATATAACAAAATTATTACTCATTCAAATTTATTGTATCGCCTTTTAAGTAGGCCCCTTCCGAAATACTACACTTATGCCAACGAATATTTCAATCATCAATACATTTTTCAAACGCTTTTATCGGAACTCACTTCAGTTCTCATCGCGAATTCTCTTTGATAGCTTGTTTTTAAAATAAAACTGTATTTTCGTTACAATGGCGAATTCATAAATCCGAAAATTCTGCATTAAAATAATAAATTTAGAGTTATAGCGAGTGATAAGTAAGGTTTTAATCTATCGGGTAAGTAGCAGCGAGAATACTAATAAAGCTTTGGAAAAAGTCCGCCATTTCCAAACTGATCTTGATATTTTGGGAACGCTCAATAATTGTTCTCCATCGTTATGGGAAATAATCACCGGCAAACGACCCACGGTCTCCGTTCCAAATAACTCCGGAAGTAATTTTCCATCCCAATATAGTACGCCTGATGTAAACTTGAAAGTCGATATAAATGAATCCTGCTTTTTCTACTCTATTTGCTTCACGAAGACGCCTCACTGTTGTTCGATTCAAAACGAGTTCATCAATAGAATGTCCTAAACTTTCTACAACGGCACTGATTAAATGCATTGCTGCATGATCAGTAATCTTCCACTTATTCAAAGCTGACAATATCCTGGGAGTAATGAAACATTTGCTTCTTCTAGGGGCTCCTCTGCGCTTAACATGGGCTGATCAATATTTTCGAAGCTTATGTCGTTATCAGATATCCTTTCGCTGTCACTCTCCGATCACGAAAATAATGCTTATGAGTTTTTAGAATCTATTTACGTTTTTCTTCAAGATATCTTCGTTTAAAATTTTTTTCTGTCTCCATACGTCCCGATTTGCGCTCTTCCTTTTCAATTTCATATTGTCTGGCTCCAGCTAAATATAAGGGACGCCCTTTCTCACGCTGTGACAAGAGGGATTGCTTGTTGTCTTCACTCGTTATCATGGACAAGGCATTTGTATGTGCGATATCGAAAATATCATCCAGCTTACTATTAAAGGCAATTTCTCTTTCACGGGAAACTTTTCAAGGTTTATTTTTATTCTTTAGAAGATTTTTCCATTCATCATGCAATTTTCCCAATTTTTCAATGAAATGTTGTTCCTTTTACGTTGGAATTCGTGCTTTTGACCAAAAAATAAACACTGCTTGGATTGTCAGAGCTGTACTTTCACGAATAGTTAATTTTACAGTACGGTGATTGTATTTGCATATATTTGCATTTCTTTTGTTTATATATTATATATGATACAATGAAACATGTTGGCCATAGCAGGTCAGAATTAATGCGGTAGGCAGTTTTATAATGACATCATAAAACACAACTATGTTAAGTCCTTACAACTCATAGTCGCGACCTCTAAACCATCTTCGATTGACCCTATATGTTTTATGTTTAAGTTTTTAGCATAACCTCACATTTCTAGGGGGTGTACCGTTAGATATCTCTACATTCAAACCAGAACCACCCTAATGTATATGTTACGGTTAAAGTTGGAAATCGGTAAATGTCCGAAATTTTTATGTTTTAAATTCGTTTACACGATTAAAATTTGGTTATACAGAAATCCAATAATAATGAAATGTTTGCTAACGTTTCCCCTTAATTCTCGTTGTTTAATTTAATCCTTATGAAAGAGCTAAGTGGCATGAGCCCGTGATAGTAAAACCGTTAGCCCCTAGTTTTACAAATGACTTTGCCCTAACACCATAAAATGTAGTCCGTGGGGTGAAACATTTCGGGAATATAGTTCACCGTAACATATACATATTTATACTGCTACAATTCATAATTATATCCCTTTTTCAACCAAGAAAACAAAAAAAAAATGGCTCAGTTTTAGTCCAACCCACACAAATGTGTAAGTAAAAAAGAATAGTATGTAATGGCGTTGTTGATAAAAAATTTCGCTTGATTTGAAGTAATACCAACACAATTGTGTGTATAGATATAGTGTTTTTTTCGGACGAAAATAAGTTAAAAAGGAATTCACAAATGTGTAAGTTGGTTCAAAAAACATACAAAACCAAATTTTTGACATGGTACTCTTGCCCTACCCGCACAATTGTGTTAGTAAATCACAAAAGGGATATGCTATGTGTTGAAAAGTAAAACTAGTTTAACCAACTATGTATCTTTATTACACAACCAACAAATTTCAAATTAGTAGGCAAGTTTAAAGCTCTCCCATTTCAATTTAAACAAATTGTCAATTTACCAAACAAAAATTTGGTCGAATATGCACTATTATGTGACACCCATTGCCATGAATTTATTTGTACGTAATACTAGAAGTCGGATTAATCATGAATTACTGCTAAATATATATAGAAAGAATATAATTCCCAATTTGGTATGTCTTGATTAAAGATGTATATTTTGAAGTTATTTATAATTTAATTAAATGAACTCTTGACCTTGGTCGACATACATACACATCGCCTGAAAAGTTCCCGGTCTAACAAAGAAAACTTTTTTTTGGGAAAAATACATTTTATTCGGGTTAGCCACTTCATCTTGCAATACAAAATCTTGCATTTTGAAATTTTGCATTACAAAATCTTGCACTAACAATTTTGCATATCAGAATTTCCCGTACATTTATAGAATCGCGATGTACGGGAAATTCTGTTATGAAAGATTTTTAGTGCAAGATTTTGTAATGCAAAATTAAGGGGCTATCCCAGATGAAATAATTGTGGCAAAAGCTGAAATCAAAACGTGAAATCCGTGAGTTTGATAACAGAGGAGTAAAAATTGATGGTTCGCAAAAAATTGTATTGGGTGAAAAATTGTTCATCCAGAAATAGTCCACAATTCTGGTCTATTGCAGATGCCGATATGGGTTCAGAAATCATCTTCCCAGGTACCCAAACCAGTGTCGAAGCGTGGCACCGGCCAAGTTGTAATTGGACAATGGCATGCTGGAGTACATAAAATTCTTGGAAATATAGCGACGGAACTGTGGGAAAGGGTCAAATTAATAAGGTGAAATCCGGAGAATGCCTTCCAAAGAACAGAAAAGCAATTATCAAAAATAAAACGGATCATTAATATATAGTGACTCGGAGACTCAAGGACGCAGTAAAACTGATTGTTTAAAACGAATTCCCTATTGACGACCGTTAAAGTTGGGAATGTGACATCTAGCGCATTAAAAATAAGCTCATTGCGGGTTTTTTCTATGAAATTTTAGCACGGCATACTTTATGAAAATAAAAATTAACATACAAAAATACCTGGAACAAGCTTATTTTTTTTTGCCGTCAGATCCATTTATAGTTGTCTATAATATTATCTATAATATTAAACGAGCGCAATAATTGTATATTTATCTGTAAAGTTTTTCTCGAAAACGGCACCATAATTTTCTCTGAAAATTGGCATACCAACATTTTCTGGCGTGAAAAAACGATCCAGATAGGTCACGACTTTAATTTGATTGTCGATAGTATAGGATAATTTGTCGGTATAAAGCGCGATTTAGATGATGAAAAAATGTTGGTCCAGCAAAAAAAAAAGAAGAGTTTGGTATATTAAAATTTTCGTGTGTATGACAAGAAAAGAATAACATCGTGCAAAAATTTTGCTGTGCTTTTTTGTCTTTTTTTGAGCAAATGCTGAAATAAAATAAAAATACTGCCATAAAATATAATCGACCCGAGTATATTTTATGGCAACAAATAGTATTTATGGCAGTTTTTATTCCTTTCTCAATTCAACTAATGCATGTATTCCACAGTGAAACAATTTTTTTCAGTAAAAAATACTGAGAAACCGAAAAGAGGTGTGTAATATTAAAATTACGTTAATGTTGCAAAGAAAACAAATGTTGCCATAAAAAGTATTGAGTTTCATACTTTTTATGGCAACATTTTCCCCAGTAAATTTTACTGATTTTTTTTTTTTGTTTCTTTCTAACAACTAAAGGATGTATGTATATTTTTAACTCGTATTAATTTTGTTTCATTGTGAAAAAAATGTTTCATTGTGGAATACCAGCATAAGCGCTTAAATATGCAAAAAGGTTAGAACCCCATTTTATATATCAAAATTATTCTCCGCAGATTCAAAATTCTTGGTCTCCGAAAGCTGGTCAAAATCTTGCATATACATATGAAAATCAAGGATTGTCATATTAAAATAAAAGTTTTATTATAAAAAAACATGAAGACAAAATATTTCTTGCACTAAATTTGACATTTAGTTTTTCATCGGAAATTATATAGTATCAAAAACATAAAATAATAACTTTTGTGAAATAAAAATAAGTAATAATTTACCAAGTAATCAAAATCGTGATAAAAAACTTAAATTTAAAATAAAGAAAACTTTACAACTGCGTTATTTAGATAATTCGGAGGGTATGTTTCTTGAAACACGCCTGATTGTTACCGAATTATGTAACAACGTAGTTAAAGTAAAAGTAATTACTAGGGAAAAAGCTGGACAAGAAGTACACATTCCTCGAGTTACGCTCGACTCCTGTAAAGGTCAATTTGGATGTATTGGGAGTATAACTTAGTTTTTGCATTTTTTTGCAGAAAAAACACGTTTATTTCTAAAAAATGGTAAATTTTATTTTAATCAAAATATTTCATATCGTTATCTATGACTTTTGACCATCTTTCTGGTAATTTGTGGATTCCATCGAAAAAAAATTGTTTGTCTTTTAATGCGATCCATTCGTCGAACCATTTTTTGATTTCCTCGTGGGTTCTGAAGTGCTGGTCTTGAAGATCGCTTTGCTTTGATCGGAACAAATAGTAATCTGATAGAGCACAATCTGGTGAATAAGGAGCATGCGATAGAATTTCCCATTTAAGTGAATAGTTCCAGCGTATTTTTTACTTGTTTTGCATCATGTGGTCGAGGTTTTTGCAGCTCATAATACACCACTCCTTTCTGATCCCACCCAATGCACAACCTAACGTTACTTCCATGAATGTTTCGTTGTGCTGTTGATGTGGATGGTTCGCCTGGATAAACCCATGATTTTTGCATTTAGGGTTATTGTAGTAAATTCATTTTTCATCGCCAGTTATAAGTTGAGACAAAAAATGCCAACTTCGGTGTCTTGTAAGCAAAGAATTGCAAACCATTAAACGATTTTCAATATTGGCTTCAGTCAGTTCAAGTGGTACCCATTATCCTTCATTTGAATCATTTTCATGGCATGTAAACGTTTGCTTAAGCCGCAGCCACACGAATGCAAATATCGACCAAGTTGGTGTATTTTATGATTTGCAAATATTGGTAAAATATGAGAATTGACAAACTCCACTGTCTACACGATTTGCAGTATTTGTTTTTTCCTTTGTGTTTTTTTTTTTTAAAACCGCCTATTGAGCGAATGTGCGCCAATGTTGGACAAATGTTACCTTGATTTGAATTTGTCATTTGTTTTGTGGCTACACGATTTGTTATTTGGACAAATACGCCAATGTTGGTGTGTATTTGCATTCGTGTGGCTACGGCATTATGGCTGCTTGAGTGATATTTAACTGTTCTGCAAGTTCTTTTTCTGTTTGAGCTGAGGTTTTCTTCAATAATGTTTTCAATTCTTCATCTTCGATTTTTTTTGGTTGACCAGAACATTCTTTGTCACTGACATCAAAATCAATACTTTTGAATCGTTTAAACCAGTTTTCGCAAGTTTGTTGTATTGGTGCATGTTCACCATAAGTTTCTTGAAGCAAACGAAAACTTTCAGCAGCTTTTTCTTTTGATCAAAGTAGAAAAGTAATGCTTCCCGCAAATGCTGTTTTGTTGGTTATAAAAGCGACATGTTTAAACGGGATTAAAAAATATGTGAATAATGACAAACTAAATTTTAATGTGGAATGTCTACACTTTAAAACGCCGTAGCTGCATAAAGCAAAATATACATAAGAGGACTCATGTAGACTTGCCGAGGTTAATCTATTTTACTATTGGCAATCTATATAAGCCTAACAAGAACAATGAACTATAAAATAACTATGCCGATATGTTTATAAGATTCGTATATATGGATTAAATATAGAAACAAATTAAATTTGTGTATATAAATATATTAAAACTATAAAATAAGATTAACCTCGGAAAAACCTGCTTATAAAAAAGCTTAAAATTTGCACTACTTGATTTCTCTTATATATTTATTGCTCGATGGTAGGTGTCATTGTAAAATATTGTTTAGTACTAAAGTTACGCCATCTCTTAGAAAATCCTAAAAACTTAGTTATACACTCAATACAATACAAAGACATCAATTTCCGCTTCGACCAGCGTTTGCGATAACCGTGCATAAATCTCAAAGACAAACGTTCGAATTTGTTAGTATCGACCTTCGTACACCTGTCTTTAATCATGGTATGTTGTGCGTAGCATTTTCCCGTATTAAACGACAAAATAACTTGAAAGTTCTGTTACCGCCTGAAAATAAACGTCGTACGTATCATGTTGTGTGGAAAGAAGCATTGAACGCTCCTGATGAAACTTCTATTAAGTCTTGATAGTGACAGCGACAACAGCTACCAAGGCATTATCGATTTTTATGTCTCAGCCGAATAAAATAAAATGAAATTAATGTTGTTTTGTGAAAGAGATTAAAAAAACTCTTTCTTTTCACCGAGCACGCTCGGTCCCTTGGTACTTTGTTTTTAGTTGCCTACATTTTATTTGATTTTACTTTTTTTAAATTATAAAATTAGAACTATGTATTGTACTTCTCTTATTTTTTTTATAATAAAATGTGATAACTTAATCTAAACTCAACAATGACTTATTTTGTTTTTAATTGAGAAATCATTAATTTTTATGAAGACGCATGATTGTATCGCTGAGAAATAATAAAACGCCAAAATCTTGTACTTTTTGTACTCTGTAAAAAGATCAGGCCGCCCAGCCTTCGACCATGATCGTTTTCGCTTGACATTGTCAGATGTGACTCATTTCTCATCGTCAGTCATCATTCGCTTCAGAAATGGCTCGATATCGTTCCGTTTGGCTAAGGATTCGCAGATGGAAACACAGTCCATCAAGTTTTTATGCGTCAACTCGTGCGGCACCCAAACATAGAGGTTCTTTTTGAACACAGCTTTATGCAAATGGCTTAAAACTGTTTTGTTGTCGATCTTCATCTTCTAGGTGATGCTACAACAACTCCCATGCTGTTCTACTTTGATAATTTCCAGGATTTTATCGACATTTTTGACGATAGGCCTTCCAGTGTGTGGTGGTGCATCATTAACATTAAAATAAATAAAATTAAAAAATATTTGGTTGTTACTTTGAGCACAATATTTATTCCTATTCATAATGGGAATAGCTTGCACCAAAGTAAGATGCTTTAAAATGAATTAATGGGTGTATCCAGCCCATGTAGGCCTCACTAAAAAATAGTAGGCCTCACACATAATATGGGCTGGATGCAAAATATCTCACTCAAAAAATGTAGATATCTCACTGTTTAGTGAGGCAAAAATTGTCTGTCTACTTTTGAGTAGATATATTTTGAGTGAACCTGTACTTTAAATAACAATTTATTTTGTTCCATTTTCATTTCTTTTTATTGTATTTACCTTCATCGTCTGAAGTTTAATAAATTAAGGAATCTCATATTTACTTAATTATTAAAATCAATTATATTAGACATAAACCAAAAATAATACGAATATGTTGCATCCAGCCCATGCAGAATTCTACAACTGAGGAAAATCTACAAGTGAGAAATCTCAAATGTAGGCCTACTTGGGCTGGATATACCCAATGAAAAAATTTTAAAATAAAATGAAATTGAAAAAGAAAAATCTCCCCTGATAATATATAGACGCGTCTTTCTTGTACATATCGCCCGCTTCGTGACAATACCTCCTATCTGACAATTTTGTGAAAATGAGATTTTGATACGAAATTCTGACGCATTATTAGACGCAAGCTTACAAATAATTAAAATAAGTTTGTTAAACAAGAAAAAAAATTAAATCGAATCTAAATCATCAAAAACAGAGAAAACATATAGAATGATTACGAGGTTTTTGAATTTCCTGAACAATTCAGTTTTGTCAGATAGGAGTTATTGTCACGAAGCGGTCGATATACAACAACCCAATCCACACTAGAACTTTTGAGTCGGGTCTCATTCTTAGTTTTTCCCCTGTAGATGTTGTTCGCCTTTTTGTCACTTAAATTTAACACACACACACACACACACACACACGATATTTTAGGTAGTGTATGGATTGCAGGTACCGTTTTATATTTAAGTTTTTAATTTTATTATTACAAATTATATGCGTGGCAAGAATACCGCGCCAATATTTAAAAACCACGTCATACTCATAACCAAACAACCGAAAACGAATGAATTAAGGTGGATTTCCATATTCGACGATTTTTCGGCGAAGCTGCTTGCCGCAGGAAATTCGGAGAACGCTATATTGATGATTTACATATTCGACGAATTTTCGGCACAGTTTTTTCACACATACATAAACAATATTTTGGTACATAATTTTTTTTTAATTTGTAAGTGAATATATATTGTAAATAAAATGTAAATAATAAAACTTAAGGCCGATAAAATAAAATATAAACATAAACACAAGCTACAAGAATTAAATATAATGTCAAATCGTAGAAAAAAAACGGATTTTTTTTTTATCTATGTGTTGTGTCGTCGCGTCGAAAAAATAACTTTTGTTCATGTCTTCGCCGTGGCGAAAATTCGGCGAAGAAGTTCTTTCTGATTGGTTGAATGTGTCACGTGATGTTCGGCACAGAATAATCGTCGGATATGTAAATCCACCTTAAAGCTCGAGGCACATAGTTTTCGTTTGGTTCCGATTCGTTTCGTTTTCAATAAGTTTTTATAAATTCTCACGCACATAGCTTTCGTTTCGTTTTGAGTTGTTTTTGTGTTATTTGATAAATCGAATTTTTTTATTTCTCACAATATTGTTTCAAATATCAATTGATTTAATACTGAGTAAAGATTTACACATTGACAAAAAACGATAACGATAAACGCCAAAATAAATAATTTGAGGTTATTGTTTAAGTTTTTATTGAAATGTGATCAACTATTTCGGTTCGGTTCCGCCTTGAACAATGTGAGCATGTTTCCGGTTTTCCATACCTTTTGACATATTCAACTTAAAGGTCTTTTAACACATTCAACTTAAACGAAAACTATGTGCGTCGACCGTAATTTTGCGGAAAAACAAGCGTCAAGTTCTTTATCCCAAGTATAACAAAATGGAACTCATTTTGACAGTTCCAACTTTCGTTACATTATTGAGATATTTCATGGAAGACATGGAACTCGCATAATATCCAGTTCGTTGAGTGACGGGTTTTTGTTCCACAGTTCATAGTAAAACTTGTAATAAAATGGAACTTGACCGTGGAACTTAGTTCCAACAATTGTTCCATAAAAGTCGAAATAAGTTGGAAGTAGTGATACTTGGGATGTTTTACATTCTTTTTTTTATGTTTGTTTTTTTTTATTTTTATGTTGTCTACAGTGTAGTCGACAATGCCAGTATTTTCGAAAGGCCTATTTTGTAGGGCGCTCGTGTGCGGTTTATTTATGTAAGTTGATTTTTATGTTGATTAATTAATTTCGGATAATTGTGTGTGTCGCACAGTTGTATGTCGCGTATTATATGTAGTATTTAGCTTGTAGAATCAATTATTTTGCGAATAATTGAGTTGCTACATCCCTTTACCCATAAAACCGGTTTCCTCTTCTCCGGTTATATGTATTAATATTAAGTAATATTAAAATTTAAAACATTAGTAAAATAAAAATTTAAAACGTGTGGTACTTAAGACTTACGTCTGGTCTTGTTGCGACAATTGTAATGGTGGAAATAAAATCACAATCCGAATTTCCTAATTAGCTGTATGTTATGATTACATTGAAATGTTAGGTTTGTTCTACGATGAAAATGTGTACCAGGTAAATTACCTGGTACACCTGGTGAATTACTAGGTAAGGGTTAAAAACGCCCAATGGGATAACATAAATTGAAACCGGCTATAAGCATGTGATGATTAATATTGTAAATCGCACGCCTTCAGTCTTTTAAAGCGTTCTGTCCACCATATGGTCGTGACAATCATCCAAGGAGCTCTCCATTGGCAATATGTTTGTATTTAAAAAGGATGTGCATGTGCACTATAATTGTAGTATGTACTAAGATTTATCAAAATAATCATAATTGGCTTCATCAAGGCAAAGCAATGGTGTATATCCAAGTAATTGAGGTACCTCAGTTTTAAGAAAACCAAACGGTATTTTATTGGCCATACTTGTTACTCGTAGAAATCTTTAAACGATTTAAACTGACTTTTAATTATTAATTTTGATATAAAAAGTTGTGTGAATTTGCTTGTTAATTTCAGACGATCTAGAAATTTTAGCATACCAGTTGATTTAAGATATATTTAAACGGGTTCGATTTGTGTGTAAATAGAGCATTATAGTGTTGCCAGCCGCAATTTAATAGAGTGCCATTTCCCTTATCCAAAAAAACTGAATTAGTGGTCCCTTTATTACCAGAATGTAAGGCGACTACGAAGAAAATCCCGTGAAGTATTTTTGCAAACTCAAGCACTTTTTTATGACATTTTTGCACTCACTTTATCAGTAATGAGTACTTTACGTCGGATTATAACGTTTTCCGCAAGGATGTTTCGGTTTCTGATGGTGTATTGAATGGTAGAGGCGTACTTATTGCGGTGCATGTTAAATTTGATTGTTCAGTAGTGATAATCCCAAATACCGACAATATTGAGTTTATTTGTGTTAAAATCAACACAAGATATACGAATAAATACATTTATATTTTGTGTTGCTATATTCGCCCTAATATGCGGACACCTACCAGCTTCTCGTAGATGCTGTCGATTTCCTTTTTGATAACACTGCTAGTTTAGATGACCTTTTTGTCGTTGGAGATTTTAACCTCCCGGACCTTATATGGACACTATCGGAGGACAATACCCATTACGTTGCTGAAAATGCAAGATCCGTAATTGAGATTTTGATTACTGATAATATTTCTAATTCCGGTTTGATGCAGATCAGTAACGTGAAGAACAATCTTAACAGGCAACTTGACTTAGTATTCTCTTCCAGCGCAAATAATTGCAGAGTCTCAGAAACAAATCTGGTTCTTAGTACAATTGACTTGTAGCATCTGCCTCTTTTAATTTCATTTTCCAGCGAACTATGTAGAGTTAACATTAATTGCGAAACTTCACCCAGTTTTAATTTCCGTAAGGCCGAATTTAAGAAGCTAAATGAATTATTAGCTAACGTCGATTATAACTTCATTCTCGATAATAATCACAACCTGGAAGCCAACACTCTCAATTTTTATGCCGCGGTCGTTGAATGCTTTCAACAGTCCATTCCTTATACTGTACGAAGACACAAACTGGTGGAACTACCTAAGGGTACAATAGAGAATTGCGATTACTGCGTAATCATAAAGAAACAAAAACTGGAAAAAATTCTTAAAGACGAGATTGGATTTGATTACTTAAATTACGTGAACGTTTACAATGCATTTTCGATCATGTCTCATAACGATTACATTAGTACTATGCAGTCAGAAATAATCGCTGACCCAAAGCGCTTTTGGCAATTCATTAACTATAAGAAAAAATCGGATGGATATCCTTCTATGATGAAGTTCGGCGATCATTGTTCTGGCGACCCCAAAACCATTGCTGACTTTTTCGCAAACTTTTTTAATAGCTCCACTCGAATCATGATCTCGAGCCTGATGCGGCCTACTTCAGTTACATGAATAACTGCGCTCTAGCGTCTCCGGTCTCTATACAAATCGATCTTGAAACTGTGGTAAGTAGCATCAACAAGCTAAAAGATGATTTTTCCGCTGGCCCCTATGGATTGCCTTCTATCGTTTTAAAAAACTGTGTTGGTAACTTAGCGCAGCCACTTACAATGCTATTCCAAAACTCGATCTCCTACGGAATATTTCCATCAATATAGAAAGACTCATTTATAATTCCAACCCATAAGAAGGGAAGTAAATCAGACGGACGATCCACTACAACCAATCTAATCGAATTTGCATCTAATACTTTGAACTTTATGGAAGTTAGAAAGGAAGTTGATGTTATTACCACGGATTTCAGCAAGGCGTTTGACAAGGTTTCCCATAAGATAATTTGTTTAAACTCAGAGCTCTTGGTTTCGGACCTCAATTCTTACTATGGGTGGACTCTTATCTAAGGAAAAGTGTGTAACAGCTGATCTTTCGGTAATACATATCTTCTCCTTTTACAGCTACTTCCGAGGTACCGCAAGGCAGTCATCTTGGGCCTATTTTTTTCATCTTATCTATCAACGATGTCGATTTCTGATCAAAAACTCGTCAATTTCCATTTATACTGACGATATGCAAATTTACAGACAAATTTCTAGTTCCACCGATGATAACCTATTGCAGAATGACCTCAATAACTTCATAATTTGGTGTACTAAAAATAATCTAGATATGAATGTGAGTAAATGCCAATGCAAAACATATTCAAGAAAACGTGTAAATTCCATTAGCCGAGAGTATTCCGTCAACAGCGCTGTGGTTGTAAAAGTTTTAACCATACGGAATTTAGGGGTGATTTGTGACCACGAACTTAACTTTAGAGATCACATCGATTTTATTGTCAACAGAGCAAACTCTTCGCTTGGATTTGTGAAACGCTGATCTAAGGAATTTAAGAACCCTTATGTTACGAGGGCCCTTTATATGACATTTGTTCGGCCCCTGCTTGAGTATGCTAGGCAGGTTTGGTCCCCATACCGTGAAGTACATATACGAATAATTGAAGCGGTACAACGTAGATTTTTGTACTTTGTTCTGCGCGGATTACCTGAGGTAGACTGGACGTTTACAATTTGCCACCTTATCTCGACCGCTTGGAGCTTATCAACTTGAAGCCACTAAGTAAGCGACGATCTGTTGTAGACATCGTATTCATTCATCAACTGTTATCTGGCGGTGTAGATTCTGCAGCTCTACTCGAAAAGGTAAATCTTAATGTAAATAATCGTGCTTTGAGAACATACCAGCTTATAGGATTGCTCCTATATACGCCCTATATACGCTATATATTATTGAACGACCTACGGCCAGAACAAGCCTATTACAAGAATGCTGCGCGATACATAAATATTTCGAACTTTTTGACTATCACATCAGCAAACTCGCTTTTAAGAAATTATTATTTGCTACCAATAGATAAAACAATTTTTGTTTTATTTTTAGATTAATTGTTTTTTTTTTTTACTTTCATCTATTTGACTTAAATACTCTATCGAGTATTTATAATTTTTATGCTCTCCATTTGCGTTTTTAATTTTAATTTTATTTTGTTTTTTTTTATTTCTCTCTTTTTTCCCCGCTTTTCTTTTTTCTTCCAATTTTTAAATTTGCTTGCTCTAAGCAAACCAGCGGTCGGTCTCCTTTTTTGCGGCGGGGTATCATTCTCCTAAATTCAGCACATATAGATTCAGCCTTCATTTTCCTAATCACAGCTTTTTTAACACATTTTTCATTTCGATTAATATTAATTTATTTTTTGCCGTTTTCTTTCTTTTTTAATTTTAAATTTAGTAGAATGATGTCCTTGTTTATAATTCCCTGGAATTATATTCAAAAAATAATAATAATGTTGATGGTGACTCCGCGTGCGGTCAGGGAGGGGTGATTGGTCATTGGGAATTATTATTATTATTATTATATTATTATTATTATTATTATTAAATAAATATAAACAAAAGCATTCTAAACCTAAGAGCCCTTCCGTATTAAAACATTTTATTATCTAAAACTAAACCAGTCAAGAGCTTAAGTTGTGATTACTCTAATTATTTCCGTTAGGGTGCTGACCACTGAATATTTTGGAAAGCCGGCTCAGTCTTTAGTAAATTAGGTTAGGATTTATAACAGGGTGAGTAATGTAGACCAATGACCTTATAATATGTAACATTGGCACTGAGCGTACTAATTTTACTGCTGCAAGATCAACGAGAATTTCGTTTAAGTACAAGAATAGTGGTTACGAAATCATACACCTTACCGTGGCAACTCTGTTTTTAAATTTAATTAAAAAAATATTTTTATATAAGAAGTAATAAAAAGTAATGAATAATATAATAAAAAGTTAGAAATTTAAAACTACATTAATATGCTTTAATCTTTTAATGATACATTACTTAATTGATTCATTATTTTTATCTCGTTCCAGAATATATCAACCGTGTGACGATGGAGAAACTGATACTTCATTTGACATAGTTAATTATTTAAAGTTAATAATTAAAAACCGAAAGTAATTTAAATGAAAATAAAAAAGGAGCGAGAAAAATTTTCAAATACAAATCAATTTTTTTGGTTTATATTTTGATTGAAATCTTAATATTATCTTCTAATTTAATAGAAGAGGAAGTGAAGAAAATCTAAGTTTTTTGTGAAAAATAATACAAAAATTTAAATTTAGGTTTTTTATTACAAAGCAAACTCGCTCTATTCAAAATGAGTACCAACTACTGCAATACTAATGTTATTTGGAAATCCATATTTGTTTCACTTTCAATCTTAGTTATTGGAAATTTATGTGCCTGGCAGGAAAATGTTCGGCCGAAATTATACGTTGAATTAGGTAAGATAATTAAATTATGATGAAATTTTGGGTTATTCTGGGTAATAGCCAGTTGTTGGTTTTACATCGAAGTAGTTTATGTTATTATTTAAGAGTAAAATATACTAAAGGAGGTGAAACAGCATGAAAAGCTGAAATAAAATCCAATCACTCATTTGTGAAATTTATCGACATCTGTGACATAGTGTCTTTATTTTTTATTATTCTGGTTGCTTTTAGCTTAAATTTAACACCGCATAACTACCTCCGGCTCTGCCCCTCGGATAATGGGTAATCACTGCCGCAAGAAAAGTGTTGCAAGAAAGCACATGTAATTGGCCCCATTGACGAATTTCTTTGGTGCTATCGTTCCTTTTTGCAATATGTTAAATCTTTTTCTCTCTTTCTCTCTCTCTCTCTCTTTATCTCTATCTCTCTTTATCTCTATCTCTATCTCTCTTTATCTCTATCTCTATCTCTCTTTATCTCTATCTCTATTTATCTCTATCTCTCTTTATCTCTATCTCTCTTTATCCCTATATCTCTCTCTTTCTCTCTATTTCTCTTTCTTTCTCTCTCTCTCTTTTTTTCTCTCTCTCTCTCTCTCTTTCTTTCTTTCTCTCTCTCTCTCTTTCTTTCTCTCTCTCTTTCTCTCTCTTTTTCTCTCTCTTTCTCTCTCTCTTTCTCTCTCTCTTGCTCTCTCTTTCTCTCTCTCTTTCTCTCTCTCTTGCTCTTTCTTTCTCTCTCTCCTCTCTCCTCTCTCTATCTCTCCTCTCTCTCTCTCCTCTCTCTTTCTCTATCTCTCTAGCTTCACATGCCATGAAGGTATTTCGCCGCACGCACTATGGTCCTCCGTCCGTCTCGGCCCATCGCTGTCGTCCTTAAGTTTCGACATACTAAAACGACTAGATCTTGTTCAACGTCGTCACGCCAGCGCAGTCCGGGTCTTCCTCTGCGACGCACACCGGCTGGTTGTTGTTGGAATACTTTATTGGTCATCCGTTTTTGTGGTAGTACCTTGTAACGTAGCCGCACCATCTAACTGATTGGATTTGATGAATCCGATATGGTAACCTCCAAGAAGTTGCTTTATCTCGTGGTTTATACGAATCCTATATTCGGTGTTCGGGGTTTTAATGGGACCACAGATCGAACGAATGACTTTCCTTTCGAAGGTTAATAACAATCTACAATCGTTAGAGGTCATGGTCCAGCTCTCGCTTCCGAAAGCCAGCACAGGCCTTATGAGTGCTTTGTAAAGTGCGAGCTTGCACGACTGCGATAGATGTTTAGATCACAATAACTTTGATTGGGCGTAGAAAACTCGTTGTCCGGTAGCGATTCGGGCTTTCATTTCTGTCAGCATATCATCAAAGATGATCAATATACATATCATTGATATCATTCAACGGTGTTATAACTGACGTGCGCTAATAAAGTTATGGTCGCCAATTCCGAGATTTACCAAGGAGATGTTCCTGGGTGTTGATAAAAATTTAGTTTTGCTACTGTTCCCCTCCAAACCAAGTCTTCTTGCGCAGCGATAGAGCGGTTTGAAACTGTCCTTGATGTCGCTAGGTCTTCGGCCAAGAAGCACGATATCATCTGCATATCCAAGAATTTAGCCTGATTTATTGGATATACAGCGCGAAGTTTCAATGGTGCTTTTCCTCACTACGTACTCAAGCGCCAAATTGAACAGCACAGGCGCAAGTGGATCTCACTGTCGAACACCAGATATTATTTCAAAGGAGTCTGACACAGTTCCTTCAATTACGATTCTACATACAGACCCAGACGTTAATTTACAAAGAGAAACGAGTTTCTCTCGAATTCCTAGGCATATGAGCGCGGCCATCGCATAGGTCATCGCGGTTTATACTGCCTAATGCCTGTCGAAAGTCCTATTGATGTAAGGTTATGTTGTACTCCCAACATTTGTCGAAGGCCACCATCATGGTGAAACACGTGGTCGTCGATCGGTTGGGACGAAAACCACATTGAGAGGGTGAGTCTGGCAAGTACATCATTAGCCAACACTTTGTAAGCAGTGTTCAATAGAGCAATACCACGATAGTTTCCACATTTAAGCCGGTCGCCTTTTTATGCAACGGACATATGAATGCTGTCTTCCAATTCTGCGGCAGCTCCTCTTGGTCCCAAATAGAGACGATGAGATCGTATAGATTTTTCGCAAGAGTAGCGCCTCCGAGTTTAATAAATTCTGCGGGGATTCCATCGACACCGGGTGTCTTTCCATTTTCAATCGACTAACAGCTGCGTCTACTTCCTCCACTGTCGGATATTCGACAAAGGCCTCCACCTGGTGGAGCTATTCCTGTAATGGAGGTCGCTTCGTCACTCCGATTTAGCAGATTTTGAAAGTAGGTTTGCCTGATGTTGCTGATGTTTTCAATGCATGATCTCATATAATCGCGTTTCTTTTGTCGCAGGTATTTAATCATGGCTGCTTGAGTGCTAGTAGTGTTGCGAGCCAACCATCTTTCACGAAGCTTTCGTTTATTTTCAACGACCAGGCGGCATTGATCATCGAACCAGCATATGCTAAAACTATCACACTATTTTCTTGCATATCCCAGATCATAATGTTTTCCCATGAATATGGGAATATAATGTTTTAGTCACCAACTCGTTTAAAAGCGAGCAGAAATTTGTTGATCCAATTTTCATTAGTAATTCCCGCTTTCTAGTCAACGTTCACTTTTTTACCGCCTGATTGGTAATGGAGGATATTATATTATTCGATTTATCGTAAATTTTAACCCATAGTTTGTGTAAACCTATTTAGTCGAAGAAAGATGATCAATTCATTTTTATATAGGGAGAGGGACAAAATCCCGATATTTATAATCCCGAAGATTTATAAGATCCCGAAGTAATAAATTCCCGAGGGTACAAAATCCCGACGATATAAAATCCCGAAATATCAAAATCCCGAGGTCCAAAATCCGCCGGGAACCAAATCCCGAGGGACAAAATCCCGAATACCTATGAAAATCTCAAAGTTTATTTGCTAGAAAATTATGGCTGTTATTGCAGATTTTAAGAACGGATTGGTGACATATTCCCGAAAGACAAAATCCCGCGGGATAAAATCCCGACAGTCATAATCCCGAGGATACAAAATCCCGATGGTACAAAATCCCGAGGGTACTTAATTCCGATAGTACAAAATCCTGAGGGTACAAAATCCCGAAGGTACATAATCCCGAGGAACAAAATCCTGAAAGGACAAAATACCGTAATCCCGAGCAAATCCCGAATAAAATTGAATTACGCGCGGAATCGGGCCGGAATGTCAAACTAGTGCCATCTATTGAAATATAAATGAACTAAAATGTTAAATTTTATTCGTTAATCGATGGTAAAATAATTTTTAATCAAAAATATATGAAATTAAGAGTGGGAAGGGAAAGAAATAGTGGTACAATTGGAAGATAATGGAAGATTAATAAAAAAAGCAATATTTTATTAATGCAACATTTTGAAATGCAATAATTGTAGAGGCTAACGGCTTCGATAACTCTCACGGGCACGCGGGAGGTCGCTGCGCTCCCCCCCCCCCCCCCCCCATTTGAATTTCGGGGGACGTAGGAGCGGGGATCAGCAAACATGTCGCACTGCGTGCCGCACGTAGGAGCGGATTATATACAATATATTACTGACACGTATTTTGTTTTTAGTTCAAATTATAATCACCTTAAACAGATTTATATTAAATTTTAAACCCAAGCGGAAATAATAATACGTAAAAAATTGAAATATCCATTAGATGGCAGCACAGGATTTAGTGGGGCATCCTTATAAAATATCGCCTATTGAGCAAATCTATACTAATATTGGGCCAATACGTTGATGCGTTTTTAAAATTTGCAATAACAGCCATGATTTTCTAACAAATAGACTTTGAAATTTTCATAGGTACTCGGGATTTTGTCCCTCGGTATTTTGATATCTCAGGATTTTATACCCTCGGGATTTTGTATCCTCGGGATTTTGTACCCTCGGGATTTTTATAAATCTTCGGGATTTTGTACCTTCGGGATTATAAATATCGGGATTTTGTCCCTCTCCCAAATCTGATATATAAATTTTTTTTATACATATATAAGTAACCGTTCAATTAAAATTTCATCATTCAAATTTTTCTAATTTCAATAAATTTTTAAAAAGCATATTTATTTATATTTAGACGGTACATTTTATATAATCATCAATAACTAAATGAAACAAACCTTCGGAAACCTTTTGATTTCTGTTAATCCCGAGAAAATCCCGAATAAAATTGATTTCCGCGCGGAATTTTCTCGGGATTGCGGGATTTTGTCCCTCGTGATTTTGTACTTTCATGATTTTGTCCCTCGGGATTATGTACCCTCGGGATTTTGTATCCTCGGGATTATGACCCTTGGGATTTTGTTCCGCGGGATTTTGTCTTTCGGGAATATGTCACTAACCCGTTATATTTCTCGATTTATCATAAATTTTAAGCCATAGTTTGTGTAAACCTATTTAGTCGAAGAAAGATGATCAATTCAGTTTTATATAACATATTTCAATTCGCTCAATAAACTGCATCTGTATACATTACCAAATAATTAAGTCAAATCATAATGTTGCTTTGTTTTATTTTCAGGAACCGATGATGTATTAAAATTTTTGGGAAACGAAACTGTGGTAGACAATTTCAAGATAGTGCTACGCGATGGTAATAGTTTACTGGTTGGCGCAAGGTAACTCGTTGTTTTAAATATAGATATACCGGAAGCATTTACTGTATAAGATGTCGATTAGACTATTCAAATGTATTTGTTATTGAAAATATAGTTTTTGTATAATAGATTCATAATAATCTGTGGCATATCAGAAAAACCGCTTATCATTTTCTAAGTAAATTTTCAGGAGATCAGGAGCAAGATCGTACAATAAGATCGAAAATTTTAAACGAATTTAAAAATATTTTCAAACATACACTATTAAGTATGTTTGAAAATACATTTTGAATCCGTTTAAATTTTTCGAAGTTATTGTACGATGTTGCTCCTGATCTAAAAATTTGTTTAAAAAAAGATAAGTGGTTCTTCTGAATTGCCACAGATATATTACCTATATCGAATTTGTATTCACAACGAAATCTGATTAATTAACTCTGTGAAGTATTATTGTTATGATAATTAAGTAGTTCTATATTTGTATTGTTTTGTATTATAATGACAAGTTAAACTAGCTAATATAATAATACAATTTTTTGAAGTTCTTATCTTATAGTTATCGAACTATGTACATACTTTTAAATTTCTAGGAAAGCCAGAATAAATTAAACTATGGTTAAACTTCCTTTACTATTTTCCGGTATCTAGTGTACTTATCTATCATGGTCCTTTAATTAGAAACTAGATTTTTAATGTGAACTTTGATTAATTATGACATGAAATGGATATCCCGTGCTAATTTTAACTTAACATTTTTCATTTATCTTTCGTACTCTTCAAGAAATGTGATATACAATTTAAGTATATCCGATTTAACAGAACAACAACGACTAGATTGGTATTCACCGGAAGAAGATGTTAAAATGTGCGTGGTTAAGGGACGTGATGAGGACGCCTGTCAAAATTATATTAGAATTTTGGTAATGCAACAGCCCGGCAGACTGCTTATATGTGGTACGCATTCGTTTCGACCAATATGCCGAACGTTTCAAATTAATGAACATAATTATACGTTAGAATTGGAAAAATCGGGGCAAGCAATGTGTCCGTACGATCCACAACATAATTCGACGGCCGTGTTTGTAGGTAAGCTATCGTCAATGTGTGGGCTGCTTATGTAAAAGGTTGCAATGTATTTATATTATTATGGTTTAATTTTAGATAATGAATTGTATACAGGCACCGTAGCCGATTTTAGTGGTAGTGATCCAATTATATATCGAGAACCATTACAAACCGAGCAATATGATAGCAATAGCTTGAATGCGCCAAATTTTGTTGGATCGTTCGCGCAAGGTGATTTTGTATATTTTTTCTTTCGCGAAACAGCTGTAGAATATATAAATTGTGGCAAGTCGATATTTTCACGAGTGGCCCGTGTGTGTAAGTGGGACAAAGGTGGGCCACACCAATTTCGTAATCGATGGACTTCATATTTGAAGTCACGTTTAAATTGTTCTATACCGGGAGATTATCCATTTTATTTTAATGAAATTCGTAAGTAAATGAAATACTGTTTGTAGTAAACCTATCATGATTACCATCAAATCTGTTTTAGAATCGATAAGCAATTTAGTGGAAGGTCGCTACGGGAATACAAATTCTAAATTAATTTATGGAGCATTTACAACGCCAACAAATTCCATTCCCGGTTCTGCAATTTGTGCATTTTCATTGCAGGACATAACGGATACATTTGAAGGAAATTTTAAAGAGAAAAGTAGTATTAATTCAAATTGGTTACCAGTTAACAGTGATAATGTGCCAGATCCACGACCCGGTTCGTGTCACAATGATTCACGAACTTTACCTGATTCAACTCTTAATTTTATTAAAACTCATTCATTAATGGACGAAAATGTTTTAGCCTTCTTTGGACAACCGATTTTGATACGGACGAGTACAATGTAAGTAGAGCCTAAAAACTGTGAATTGCACATTATAACGGTTTAAATCTAGTTACTAAAAAGCAAATTTTGAAATCCTTTTTTATCAGATATCGATTTACTGCAATCACAGTAGATTCACAGATTCGAACGCCTGGTGGTAAGACCTATGACGTAATTTTCGTAGGCACAGACCACGGGAAAATTATAAAGACTGTAAACGCTGAATCAGGTGATTCAAATAAAAAAGTTGCATCTGTTGTTATTGAAGAACTTGATGTTTTGGCCAAAAACGAGCCAATCCGAAATTTGGAAGTTATTCGAACGCAACAATACGATCATCCAGTCGATGGTCATTATGATGATGGTAAACTGGTAATAGTAACTGATACCAAAGTTATAGCGATTAAATTACACCGGTGTAACAACGAAAAGATCACCAGTTGTGGCGAATGTGTTGCTTTACAAGATCCATATTGTGCATGGGATAAAATTGCTGGTAAATGCCGATCGCACGGTTCACCACGTTGGATGGATGAAACGTACTTTTATCAAAATGTTGCGACAGGACAACACGCAACATGCCCAACTGAAAAAATGCATCCGAAAAATGCCAATGTAGGTGAGCAGAAAGGTTCTCGTATGGACATGGATCTCATCGATCATGATCCGCGTTATCAAGAGTCAAACGGGGAGATTATTAATATAATGCAGGACAAAAATTACGATAATAATGGGCCTCAAATCGCAGATGCCATGAACGCCCAATACGCGGTTGAAACGCTTGTAATGGCTGTAATAGCGGGTGCTATATTTGCATTACTGGTTGGTTTTATAACTGGATACTTTTGTGGTCGGCGGTGTCACAAAGATGAAGATGATAATTTGCCGTATCCAGATACTGAGTACGAATATTTTGAACAACGACAAAATGTTAATCGTATACAAACTGAACCGAAATTACTACCGCAAGTTGAAGAGGTGACTTATGCCGAGCCGGTATTATTGCCGCAGGCATCTAGCCAAAATAAAATTCAGCATTCACCAAAGAGTACACTAAGAAAACCGATTGTCGGACATCATCACGGCGCAAATTCAGAAACATTATTCCAGGTAGTTAGTGTGGCATACTAACTTCTTCGCAATAAAATAACAATATTTTTTTATTTCCCTCATAGTTTCAACCCGACGGTTATAATACGCGAGATGCGTATCGTGGCCGTGATAATTTTGGAACACTGAGGTCGCATCAGGGAGACAATTATCGACGAGGCGATGGTTTTTCAACAACAAGAAGCGTTAAAAAGGTATTAACTGTTTGGTAGGACTCACGAGGTAGAATGTTATAATCGTTGTTTGCTTTTTAGGTGTATCTTTGAGACGGGAATGGGGTGGCTGAGACTAGTCAAGGACTCATTAATCAAAACATGGTAGGTTTTTTTTTTATAACAAGCTACTACAATCTTAAACATTATTAATTCATTAGTAAGGTTGACATTAGTACTTATGAGATAAGCATAAACTAGTGTGGGTCTGCTGGACCAGTGTCCAGTTCCCTTGGTTTATAATTTTCATACGGTTAGCTCATGTGGTTTGATTCGTTTGAGCCGCCTTACTTCGTTTGTACTGTCCAGTAGTTGTACGGCCTCAAGATTGGTGTGGGTAAGAAGTCTCTTCATGTTTTATGGCACATTCGCGGATAACGTCGTCTATCAATTGTATTTCTAAATCATTGTGGATTTCCTTGTTAGTCACAAATCGGTAGGCGTTGGTGACCATTCGAAGAAATTTATTTTGGCTTCGTTGTATAATGTCTCTATTGGATTTATGTGTACAACTCCATAGCTGCGCACCATACATCCATATTGGTTTGAAGATAGTCTGGTATACCAGTCTTTTGCAATACAGGTTCATTTTGGAATGATGTCCAATTAACCAGTACATTTGACGTTGTTTCAATCGTATCTGTTCAGCTTTTTGTCTCACGTGATGTTTGCAGTTGAGCCTTGAATCTAAATGCAGACCAAGGTATTTTGCCGATTCAGCCTGCGGCACTTGCACCCCTTTGAGGTATATATGAAGTGTGTTATTTTTATGTCGGAGCGTAAATGTCACATAGGTTGATTTGAGCTCATTCAGTGCGATTTTCCAGTCAATTGTCCATTTAGTAACGTTGTCCATTGCTCGTTGAAGATTTTCCACTGCTCTTGGTTGAGGTTCGTCTACTGACATAATTACAGTGTCATTAGCGAACGTGCCGATGAATGTTTTATTCGTCGTAGGTATGTCCGCAGTATAAAGAAGGTAGAGGAGGGGACCCAATACGCTTCCCTGCGGAACTCCCGCAATCGCTGGATAATAGTCCGAACATGTTTCTTCATGAACGACTCTGAATTGGCGATCAGAGAGGTATGATTCAAGCAGCTGGCAATAGTTTTGTGGTAGCATTTTGCTCATCTTGAATGTCAATCCCTCATGCCAAACCCTATCAAAGGCCTGGGATACATCCAGAAATACGGCGGGGCAATATTTCTTTTCTTCTAACGCTTGCTCTATTACCGCAGTTATTCGATGGACTTGATCTATTGCGGAGTGGTTATTCCTGAATCCAAATTGAAAATCGGGAACGTTTACGATTGGCTTTAGACGTTTTAGTAGCAGTTTCTCGAACAGCTTTGATAAGGTCGGAAGCAGTGAGATTGGTCTGTATGATGTTACTTCTTCATCTGGTTTACCTGGTTTCTTTAGCATAATTATTTGGGCCATTTTGAAGCATTTGGGTACATACTTCAATCTCATACAGGCATTAAATAAGTATGTGATCAAGATGATTGCTTTACGTGGAAGTTCCATGAATAGACCCGGTGATATTTCATCAATTCTTGGTGTTTTTTATGATTAAGATTTTTGTCGATTTCTTCAGCAATTTCCATTGGCGTGACCCTCTTAAAGTCCTGATTTGGTTGATAAACAGGTGTTACATCAATGTTGGATTGAATTTCATGGGGTTGGAATACTGCTGCTAGGTGTTGAGCAAAGAGTTCCGCTTTTTCTTTGTCTTGTCGAACCCAACTGCCTTGAGCATTCCTTAAAGTTGGTACTCGAACTACAGGTCGCTTAAATCTTCTGGTTGCTTTCCATAACGAGTAGTTCTTATCCATTTCTGGACCTAGCCCGCTTAAGTAGTTATCGAGGCAATTCTGTTTGAAATTTTTGATTAGCCTATTGACTTTGTTACTTATTCGATTAAAAGTTGTCTTATCAGCGGGATTTCTGGTGAGATGCCATATTCTCCTCGCCCTTCTTGCCTTGATTTGTTCCCTGATTTCAGCCGGGTATTTGACTTCAATCTCCGCTTTGTCCTTTAATTCAGGAGTAGCTAATCTGGCAGCCATTCGAGTGTATTCAATGAAATTGTTTGTTTGTTGTTCCAATTCTTCGTTGCTTTTAATACTAACTTTTAATTCAACTAGCTCTTCCAATTTTTCTCTGAAGATGTCCCAATCCGTGAATCTATTAGTAAGGTTTTGCTTTTTCTGTTTCTTTATTACTATAGCGCTTACTGACAACAGTACAGGAATGTGGTCAGATGTTAGGTCGTTAATTCCTTCGACTCTAGTGTAACTTAGAGGAATACCTTTTATGATGAAGAAATCCAGTAGATCTGGTATTTTTCCTGTATCCGTTGGCCAATACGTAGGCCCCCCTGGGGACAGATATTCGCATTCGTTTTCATGGATGGCATTGAACAAGGTGTTTCCTTTCCCAGGAGAAATAAGCCTGGAACCCCAAGCTGTATGTTTTATATTGTAGTCCCCACCAATAATAAATCTTGGACCGAGCTTATTGAAGACGTTATTAAATTGTAACTTCGTTGGTGTATGCCGTGGAGGACAGTACGCTGCTGCAATAGATCTGCGCCATTATATTGGATTGAGATAACAGTTGCTTGCAAATAGTTTTCACGAATATCCTCTTGTTGATTATGTTTGATATTATTTTTAATTAGTACAGCTGAACCACCTCTGGCTCTTTCACTAGGATGGGTTGTCCAGTAGGAATTAAAACCCCTTATTCGGATAAAGCTTTTGTTGGAGAAGTGCGTCTCTGAAATCAGCGCAATCACAATGTTGTTTGTATGAAGAAATATTTCCAGTTCTTGGGCTCGTTGGTTGAGCCCATTAGCGTTCCAACGAGTTAATCATTTGTGAGTATGTTGACTTATTCGCTTGGTGGATAGATATAGATTTCCAGTTTTGCCACCCTCTCTGCTAAATGACCAAGTGACTGTTGAATTTTGTTAAGCATTTTAATAATTTCAATGTTATTAGACTCTTTGGTGATTTGCGCATAGGATAATCCAACTGTGGATGGTGTGATTGTTGTTTGTGGTTTAGCAACTTAGTTTGTAATCGCTGCACTGCGCTTGTTCTATTATTCTGTTGACTTTTAATTTTGTTCTGATATGCTCTGCATCCTTTATTTTTTGCAGTATGCCCTTGTTGTTGACAAAAATATGGTAGGTGAACATATTTTATTTACTTCTTTTTTAAAGTTTACTCACTTAATTGTGGTGCTTAATACTGTCAACGGGTAAAAGTTACTCTAATATTATTTCCGTTAAAGGCAAGGCAATATTTTATGGTTATAAATAAAGTACACCACTAAATTTCCATTACAGAAGTTTGTAAGTACTCGAGAATATTTTCTAATTGAACCAAATGAAATACTTTTCACCAAGTCTTGAATTCCAAAGTGATACAGCATTCTGTACAACTTTTATATCTTAACAGTATTAATTTACTTGTAGAACCAAATACCACAAACCGTATAAAATGTACAGGTAATCTGACAATTGATTTGTGTTTCTGAGCAAAATTTTAAATTGATGAAATTTGATTCTTGGGAATTGAATGGATTTAGTTATATTTTTGTATGGAAAATTATTTCCTCAACTAGGTTCAACCTAATTTGTAATTGAAACGATAATAACATAACTTGTTTTATTTTCTTAATTTTTTTCATAGTCTATGAAAAATTGTGGATTTAATTTACGCTGCTTGAAATAAACGCATATACGACAGCTTCACCGGCTCCAAACTTATTGATGAAGAAATGAACAGTTTGAAACTGGGTTTGTTGTTTTTTTTACTTTCCATCTTCAACTAAAGTTATAATGAATATGAAAATCAATTCTTGTGTCCAACAAGTTATTTATAATTAAATTACTGGCGAAAGTGGTATTCGAAAACGTAAGATAATTACCCTGCGAATACTAATTTTACTCATTGGACGCACTTGCTACAAAGACTGTCAGATGTCAGATCAGGTTGATAGCTTCCCCCCTCTTACTAATTTGACTGCAATAAGTTCTATCGTTTTGATTGTGGCTTCTCTTTTTAATGTGGTGGATATATAAATGTTGTTGTCGAAATTTTGGAAATCTCACCTCGCGTAAAATACAATCCGGTGGAACGAATGAAATAAACGCTGACATGTGTAAAGCAAAATTTTATTTTTAACAAATTAATAAAAAAATGTGTTATCTTATGTGTAATAATCAGTGCTAATAATCGTGTTTATTTTAACAGATAGATCTTCCAATACATATGCACCGTAAGATTTATTTTCATTTTCCGTACAGCTGTATTTGGTCTATAAATAGGTATACACTTTGTTTTCGAAATTTTTACATTATATAATTTGAATGCTAGTGTAAAACAATAATAAACTTATAACTATAATATAATTTCCCATAGTTCATTAGGATTATTTTTAAAGCAGGTTATTAACAAAATAGCAAATAAACTACGTATCTGATGTGGACTTGAAATTAGTGCTGTATCTGTCCCATTGCCCATCGTCTTGTGATAAATCTAACGCTCGACATACACTATGATAAGTTTCATGTAAATAATCATTAACTGTTTTAAGATAGGTAAATGATATTGGGCCGTACATTAATCAAGAGTAACCTCAAATAAAAATACTCACGTTGTCTATGATGAACTCTACATTGTCTGCCAAGAGCGTTTGAAAAAAAAGCTGAAAAGATGAGCTTCAACTTCTGCTTGATTATCCATTCTTAAAAAATGGAATGTCCACCATCATCTGTAGAGCGTCTACGATATAACGGATATCCATCATTTCCAGTTGTCTAAGTTATTTAATTTGATATTAAATTAAATAACTTAGACAACGTTTTGTGCATTTACCATTTTTCATGCAGGCGAATTGGTGTGGCAGGCACCACATGGACCATCATGTTAGTCGTAGCAATGTGAAATAATTCAGCATCAACATTTTCATCTAGTATTTCCTCAGAAATGATATTGTCAATTTCATCTGGTCTAATTTTCATTGTGTCAATTGTTTTTGCACGAAAAATTAGAACAAACAATTAGAATACGGCGAAAGGAATGCCGATGCTCTATAGAATGATTTTTTTTTTGTTTGTTTTTCGGCATCAGATATCATAGTTCCGCCTAAAGCTAAACTGAATGAAAGGCATCAGGAAAATAGAAAAAACATTTACGAGATGTTGCTCGCCAGCAAAAGAAAGTCATTTCTCCATTGAATTGTGAATGGCGATGAAAAATGGATCTATTTTGGGAATCCAAAGAGCAAAATGTCTTGGCTAGATCCAGCACAACCATCGACATCGACTGCAAGGCCAAATCGCTTCTGGCAAAACAATGCTCTGTATTTGGTGGGATGAGAAGAGTGTGATTTATTTTGAGCTGCTAAAACCTGGTGAAACCGTAGATACTGAGCCCTACCAACAACAAATGATCAATTTGATTCGAGCTTTGCGTAAAAAACGATCAGAATCAATATAAGGCGACACAAATTGATTGTATAGAAGCCATTAAAAATAATATGGTGTCCGAAAAGCCGAAAACATCTTAAATAACTTCATATCACACGGACGTTTATGAAAAACTTCTTAATTGTACATACGAGGGCTGTTTTTTATATTTCGGGATTAGAGAACAAAAACAAATATTAATCATCGAAAATCGCTTTATTGTTTTTCAAAATATTCCCCATGAAGATCTATACACTTTTGCATGCGTTTGAACCAATTGTCGAAGCACTTTTTCCACTCTGATTGAGGTATCTCCACAACATGCATTCTGAACGCAGCAACCGTTGCTTCAGGTGTCGAAAAACGTTGACCTCTCAGTTTGTTTTTCGCGTACGGGAATAAAAAGAAGTCATTTGGTGGCAAGTCAGGACTATACGGCGGATGACTCATCAAATCGATGTTTTGAGTGCTCAAAAATGCAGTTGTTTGAGCCGATGTGTGAGAGCTCTATACACTTTTGCATGCGTTTGAACCAATTGTCGAAGCACTTTTTCCACTCTGATTGAAGTATCTCCACAACATGCATTCTGAACGCAGCAACCGCTGCTTCAGGTGTCGAAAAACGTTGACCTCTCAGTTTGTTTTTCGCGTACGGGAATAAAAAGAAGTCATTTGGTGGCAAGTCAGGACTATACGGCGGATGACTCATCAAATCGATGTTTTGAGTGCTCAAAAATGCAGTTGTTTGAGCCGATGTGTGAGAGCTCGCATTTTCGTGGTGAAGAGTGATCCGTCTTCGGCAGTTGGTTTTCCTGATTTCTTGGAAGACAACTGGCAAACAAATAGTTGTGTACCACTCAGAATTGACTGTTCTAGTGGTACTGGTACGGTTGCGACATGTCCATTTTTCCGAAAAAACAGGCGATCATTTGCTTGCAAGTGCTTCGTGCGCGAACAACTTTTGTTGGATTCGGCTCATATTGAAACACCCATACAGTCGACTGCTGTTTACTTTCGGGTTCATACGCGTAAATCCACGATTCATCACCTGTCACTATGTCATAGACGTGTTTTGAAGCACCGCGATCGTATTTTTTGAGCTTTTCTTTCGACCAATCGACACGAGCATTTTTTTGAGCGATTGACAAATTGTGTGGGATCCAACGCGAACAAATTTTTTTGACATTCAAATGTTTATGCAATAATGAATGTATGCTGGTCCCACTAATGCCTAAGGTTGTCTCAATCTCACGACTCACGATAGGTCACATGACGATCTTGCAATATCAGTTCGCGCACAGCATCAATGGTTTCCGGAACAACAACTGATTCTGGACGACCTTCACGAAATTTGTCTTGGAGTGAACTACGACCTCGATTGAATTCACCATACCATCGATAAACACTGGTCCTTGATGGAGCTTCATCGCCAAAAATTGAATTAAGTTCATCCATGCACTCTTGCTGCCTAAATCCACGTCGGAAGTAGTAAAAAATAATCGCACGAAAATGTTCACGATTTAATTCCATTTTTTTTCGCCGAGATGTTGAGTTAATGAGTACTGTAAACAACACAAATAGCGCTCGAATCTCAAAAATGTCAAACTTTACGATAGAGCTGTCAGTTGCCAGATTACAACACTAGGATTGTCCAATCCCGAAATATAAAAGGCAACCCTCGTATACTCTGCGACAAAACAAAGAGAATTTTTGTATTTGTTGAAAAAATTAAACAGTATTGCAGTTAGATAAATAATAGTAGGCTAGTTGGTAGACTGTATGTTCTTTTATTCATGTAACAAAATTATAAATTTGATTACTTAGTTTTTTAAATAACGGAATTAGTTTACAAGTTTGCTTAAAACAATGCGACAAAACAAAGAGGAACTCAGTTCACGTTGAATTTTCTTGATAGTTAGTTGTGATTTTTGTTTTTCTCTTAAATATATTTATTTCTAAATAGTTATTGCACTATTTAATTTAAAAAAAGTGTACTCGCAATTTTCTACGATGCCCAAAGGAACATATTTTTCCAAAGCTGAAGTAAGCAAAATTAACCAACCGCAGAAGGAAAATAGGTCAGCAGCTGACATTTCCAAAGCGCTAGGAAGAAGAGGATTGTCGACAATTTATAGATATCTTAAATGTTAAGATAAAGAAATTTATGAAATTCCAAAAATTGGCAGAAATAGTTCAATCACTCCAAAGACCAAACATTTAATTATATGGTCTGCTTCAAATTCTATGAAGTCTGCTGCAAAAATTAAAAGTGATTTGAATTTAAATATTTCAATAAGAAGAGTTTTAAAGTCGGCTAAGCATTTGAAAAGAAAGAAAATTAACAGAACACCTGCTTTGAAACATTGCCATAAAATAGCACGACTTGAATGGGCACAGAAACATATGTCCTGGACGGATAACTGAGAGAGAAATAAAAAAAATTAACCATTCGTTTTATAGTTTTATGTGTTGATGTGATCTAAGAGAGTAATGTTGTATTTAATTTTTAACGAACGACGCCATTTTCAAAAGTGCTTTGGTTACAAAAGTTTTTATTAAATTTTTGTTAAAAATAGATAGTTTATTGTTGTATTTAAGTTGTTTTGGTGAATATAATTACTAAAAAGTTGCAAGTAAGTGAAAGAATTATAAAAAATTAATTGGTTTCATTAACAAAAATGGGTAAACGAAATTATTATGAAATACAATAGAAAATAAAAAAAAATTGTTCTAAATCCATATCGTTAAAATTTGATAAAGAAATCACTCCACGTCTATTGAATGGAATGGCATGCAACATGAGGAATTATTTGATTTAGATAATTTCGACCCAACTACATACGAAATTTTAGATTTTACATCCCCGATCCCCAGGTCATAAATTATAATATCGATGTATATAATTTATTAATGAATAAAATAACCAAAAATTTAATTAAACAAGCATTTTGTTTGCTAAGTATCTCGCAAAATGCATGGTGTGTAAAAATGATTTATAATCGTATCGCCAAATTCATGATGTTACGACAATATCGATTCGTAATGGTATCGCAAATTTCACGTCGTTTCCGTTACATGAAAAGCGATACTAAAGCGTATCGCAACATTCATATTCTTTTCGATGCTCACTAATACATAAGCAAACATCGGAAAAAAGTCTAATTATTATAGGACTGTGGATTCGTAAACGTATCGTTTTCGAATCGAAAAAACGTTTCGTTTGCGATAAATTGTATGAACATGTTACATCGTTTTCGTATCGTAAACGAATCGCTTTGTTTATGAGGCTTCTCTTCACTTTAGCTGTGTTGCTTTCAAAATATTACAACAACAATTGCATTGTATTCAAGCCGATTGTCAATGTTAAGAAAAAAAAATGTAAAGAAAAAAAATTTTAGGATTAGGGGAAATAAAATCATTTTATGGTTATGGTGTTTACCGCAAGGCGTTCTTTTTTCTATTTTTTTCGAAAAATTTATCTTGTAGAATAATTTAGCATTTGTTATTTGATAGGAAAATACCGAATTTAATTTGTTCTATTTCATAAAATAAAAAAAAATAAAATAAATATTAAGAAAATGAACCAACACAGAAAAATTAAAACGCATTAAAAAATTAAAGCCAAAAGTTGTTGCTTTCACATTTCTTAGCTAAGCTATTAACGAAAGCAACACTACTTTTGTATTTATATAAAAATTGTTTATAAAAATTTTCATTAGCTTTGATAGCGATGTCGAAGAGACATCGAGAACTTATTATTTTAATAAAAAAGAGCCCTACAACCAATAAAATATTATATTATAACTATTGGCTCAACAGATAATTTCTAAACTTACAACTAAATATTTACTAAATATTGACAACCAATTTAGATTTTTCTGCAAGAATTCCCGTATTATGAATCTCTCTTGCTCATCACCGGGTGAAGAGACGTCACAATAATTTCTTTTTTGGTATTATGAGTGAAAATCTCAATTTCCTGACCTACCTTTTCTATGCGACACCAAGTGGAAATTTCAGCATTTTTGACAAATTAAGTTAAAATATATAAAAAAAAATCATTTAATTGTCAAAAAAAATGTAATTAAAAAAATTGTAGACCAAATGGCACAGTACCGACCAAATAGCATAGTGGATAAAGCTTTGGCGTTTGGGCCGGGAGGTACCGGGTTCGAATCCCAATAGGGGTTGGATGCAAAAGAAAACGTTCATCAACAGATCACATCTTTCATCTGTGATTAAAAGGAACACAACTACGACCCCCTATCGGCGTCCAAAACTCATGGCCCCATCTTCCATGTCCAGTATAGGCTGGCATGGAGCTATGCAATGCGCAGATGGTAACTTAAATCGGCCATATAGCCGTTCGTCTTCGATTTGGCAGATTATGTGTAAAGTAAGACGGAAAAATAAACCGCGAAAGAGCAGGGAGTGCTTCAGTTCAAAAGAGATGGCACGGATTTAAAAAAAAAAGGAAAAATTGTAGGTGAGAATCATTATACCAAAATTGAATTATGGTGACGTCGTTTCACCCAGGTGACAAGTAAGTATGATTTATTATAGGGGTATAAGTAAAATTCCATAAATCGTAAACAAAATAAAGATAATCTTATCGAATCGAAACTAAATGTTATAATTCTTCCATACCTATTTAGTAGAGTAAAATTATAAAAATGTATATTATTTTATTTAGTTAATTTAATTCATTACATTTTATTTTACTGGTAGATCTCACTAGCTGATTGATTGTGGGATATAAAAATGGATTTTTGTCTATTATCATTTTTTATCTTTTTTACTCAGCACGAAATTTAATGGAAATATTTCTCTATAATTTAGTATATATATACACCTACGCAAAATTTAATTGGTTTATATGTCATATATAAACCACATATATATCACACCACATATCCATCGGACATTTTTTAAATAATATTTTTTAGATTGTACAAGATTCTTTAGAGCAAAATTCCGTCTTACAACAGACTGTATTATTAATAATGATAATAATACAGTCTGTAGAACTTTCACGGCGAGATTAATTATTGAAACGAATTTTATCTTATCGTTCTGCAAGATGAATTTTACATGGAACCAGTGCAAGTCCTGACATTAACAAATTTTCGGTTACCTTATTAATTGTAAAATTATTAATTTTTCTAGGGTATAAATACAAACACAAGAAATAGGAGTCTTGGCCGTATGAGAAGGCAGCCGCCCCGTCACGACATTGGTAAGCCAAATATATAAAAAATCTAATATGTGTTTGTTTATGTGTATTTTTTATTTTATTTCGAAACAGTTACACCAAATCGTTCAGATAGCCCTCAAAATTCAAGTTCCGGATCTTCACCTGTTTTATCACATAGTAGCTCTAGTCCAGCTCCCCCATCAAGTAGTCCTAGCCCACAAGAGAGTCCTAAAAATTGTAGTTACATATATCGTGATTGATTATCTTCTGACCATTATTTTAATGAAGTTGATGCTGACGTCGACGGTTATGACGAAGATGTAAACTACGATCATGATCCAGATGATGATGATGATAAAAGTATGAAAGATGCAACATCAGAAATATTATTAAAAAATAACCATAACAATGGTATAACTGATAGTAGTGATAATTTAAATAATAATTATAGTGGTAATGGTAATAACATTTATTCATCATCAATAATTACAAATTTTTTATATACAAATAATAATAAATTAAAATTTAGTGATATTAAAATGAAATTTAAGAAAAATTATTACATTAATGCATCAAATATTATTCAAATTATTTCTAATGATGAACAAAAAAATTCTAAAGTGTCGGATATCGATGACGATGATGATGTTGATCACGGTATGCTTGATATAAATTCAGAACAGTAACCTAAATATTATTATTATTATTACTGGTTATTATTGCATCAAGAAATTAATTTTATAAATTAATTTTCGTTCTTTTTTATAATTTATCAGAATGTGGCTAAGTGATACTGCCTTTTTTAGAACTTTACGCACTCAACGTTACTGATTAAATATTTTTTTATCCCAGTATAACTTGTATTTATACGTCCACCGAGTGCAGAAAAATCATTTTTTATATGGCATTTAAATGAAATGGGGTCAATTAAGTGTATTTTTAATTTATGCAGGTAGAAAAACTCGAAATACAACCAAACAGCTGCTTTGTTGATCAAAGCACGCCTAACAAAGAATATTCACAGTGTTACATTAACTACGAATTCAAAGAAGTTGGTATCATTTATTTTCATGTTCTTATAATTCATTTTGCTCCCTGCGTGTAAAATACATATACATTTCAAAAATTATTAAATTCTTAGTAATGCTCATGACTCCTATTTTATATATTTATTTTTATGTTTATGCATTTAGGCTGTATGCCTAACACCGATTTTCTTTTGTCTAAATTTCCGATAACCTAAATTGATAGATGGGCTGTGTATCAATAGTCGGATCAAATTGATCAAAAAATATGTACTAAAATCGATTTTTACCATAGTAATTGATTTACCCGTCTCTTGGTACGCCATGGTTGTAAATTCATACTATTGAATGAAAGTTGTCTCTTCATAAATCAAAATGTCCCTTATATTTCTAAACTACAAAGTTGTCGTAGGTTTATTAACGCCGATTAAAATACAGTACGCGCAGCCCAATAAAAACCCGGCCATGTGCAATTATCGAACATTTGCATATTATACGGCTGATTTTATGGTTAAATGAATCTTGAAAATCATTGAAAAATTTAGTTTTAAAAAGAACAATACAAAATATATTTGCTATACAATGAACCTTCTTCGTTCATTTATTACTAGATTTCACCAAAAATAAAATCACAGCTAAAATTCTATAGGGAGTACAAATTAATTCGGTCCGTCTTTTTTAATTTTAAAAATGCATTTATTTTAAAATAAAATGAATGAACAGATCCATTAAAATATTGTCCATCGCTGCTTACGACTTTTTCCCACCTCTCAGGCAATTTTCGAATCCCTTCTCAGAAAAACGTTTCGTCTTTTGAGGCGGGCGATCCAAGTTTGAAGCCAATTTTCAATTTCTTCGAAAAAAGTGAACCGAACAAATCGAGTTGCATCCTGCAGAACAACCAGTAATCAGAAGGAGCAATGTCCGGAAAAGACAGCGGGTGCGGTAAAATACCTCACTTGAGCGTTTCCAAATATTTTTTTACGACTTTTGTAACGTGAGGCCGAGCGTTGTCATGCAGAAGAATAACTTGATCATGCCTTTCCTCATATTCCGGTCATTTTTCTCGTAATGCACGCCTCATACGAATTGTTTGTAGTCTGTACCACTCGCTCGTGTTGGAATCGCCAGGTTGTAGCTCGAAGTATCGGAGGCATGCTCTTTGGTCTCAGCAGATACACGGCATAACCTTCGAACCATGAATGTTCGTCGTTGATGTTGAGTTTAGTGCCAGACCGGGAACTTTTCAGGCAATGTAATATTTAATCAGAAATCTAGACAAAAAATTGGTGTGATTTCACACCATTTAAAATTACCAATTTTTTATTTAAGTTAAATATTCCTTTAGGAAGACATATTTTAAAATTATTTTATTGCAAAATGCAATGCATTTACGGATATACTGAGGTGTGCGCTCGTTTCACTATTAAAGCGCTTTAGTTAATAAAATAAAATTTCAGTAAAAATACAACACATTTTATGCTACAAAAGCTTTGATTATTCTGGAACAGTTCATGTTAGTAGTACATATTACAATACTACTACTGCTTAATAGAGAAAATAGACAACATAAAAAAAATATTATATAAAAAACAATTATCAATATTCATATGTAATAGATTTACTTTTATAAATTCACCTAAAATTAATAATTTGTATATAAATTATATTTTATTAAACAAGTAATTTGCTAACATTTTTCGTTAAATTGCCGCGAGTAATAATTTGTTCACTTCAAATTTCAAAGTGATTGGGTATCTAAAATGTTATTCGCTCTATTAATTAGTTCAAAGGAATTTTGTCAATCTAAATAAATCTAAAAATTTATAAATTTGCCCATTTTATTTGCCCATAACTACGGGCTTGGTCGTGTCATATTTTCTCAATTAAAAAGTAGATGCTACCAAATTTTTATTCGTGAATTCAATTTATATTTCGCTGGACTATTTTCCGTTTATTTTGTGACAGATTCATGACACAGTGCCATTTATTTTTATTAGTGTAATGATCAAGAGTTGTTAGGACTAGAGTAATTAAACATAGTTAAAAATAATGTTTGGTTGCGAAATCCCTACATGGGTACATGAAAATAAATATATATAAATAACTAAATAGACTTTTACATTTTGATTCGGCTTCATAGATATAAAACAAAAATCATCGCACTAAATTCTTGGTTTCCCACCTTCTTCTAAACTATTCGTATGTCTTTCTGAGCGCACACCACAGAAATTCTTAAAAACAACCAAAGAAAAAATTTTAGTACGTACATGTTAACATATTTTTAATACTTATTTTATTTTATATAGTTTTTGTTAATTCAAAATACTTCTAAGACTGCAGTTGAATTTATGACTTATTTTGAGGAGGTTAACCTTTTTGAAAGTCTACAATAAGTTTCCTCTCGAATACACTTGTATTCTACTAGAGGAGACTCTTACGCGGCTTTTACATCAAACGAACATGCATTAAATATATTTGATAGATTTTTTATGATTCTTGCGACATCTGTTAGACATTGTGAATACTGTGAAACTGTCAGAATTTCGAATTGTAAAACAATGCAATACAATTATGTCTATTGAAAGTTAATAAATAATACAAAAATGATAATTTCATATAAACTTTGAATAAACGATTCAGAGATTCGTTTGACTCGATTTTAAATTTCTATAAGACACGAAAACTGTATATGCCACATTAATGGTTGGACTAAGAGGATCCACTTAACTTTGAATAGAATTTTTTTTCCAAGTAGAAAGATAACATATAAAAAAACCAATTAACACAGTTAGATTAAAATAACAATTACGTAAATTGTTAGATTAAATTATGCAATACCACCTTATTGCTAAAAATCTGTGAAAAATAATAAAATTAAATTAAATATAATTTCTCCGCCATCCTATTTCAATATTTTGGTATATCTAATACAATCTAATAAGCGTGGGTTACTCGATATACTCACATTAAAAGTGAAATGGCCTCGTAGAAGTACATAATTAGTTTTATCAACAACCGCAACTTTTTTCTCGATTTGGCGTTTCTTTAATAAACTTTTGAGTTCGATAAGTTAATGCTTTATCGAAGTTTTTGTAGAAGATTTTTAATAGCTTAAACAAGATAAAAAGTGCTTAAAAATAATCTCTGTTTATATTAAAAACACATACAAATATGATTTTTGGATAACAAAAATGTTTATCAAATAAAAAGTTTACTTGATGTAAAAGCCGCGTTACTCTTTCAAAGTAGTCAGTCTCCACAAAAAAAAACGGGTTGGAGCAGAGTTTAAGCTAGGTTCTAACTTATCATAACAAGCCACGAAAATGTAATTTTCTTTGTTTTTTTAATTATGATTTTATTAGCATTTAAGTTTTTTATTTTGAACTACTATAATATATCAATACTCTTGATTCAAAATAATTAATATATATATATATATATATATATATATATATATATATATATATATATATATATATATATATATATACATATATAGTTACATATATATATATATATATTTTAACAAAAATAATCTTGAAATTAAATAAAAATATATTATAAATAAACCAGAATAAATAAATAAAGAAAACAAGGGATGAACAAATATAAAAATTAAACAAAACAAAAAAAAAATTATTATTAATTAATTATTATACATAAATATAAAATTAAATAAATTATTACGAAAAACTTAGGACTACAGAGTAATACTAATAATATAAAGAATATTATTATTATTATAGCAATAGTAATATTTATTTATTTATTATTATTATTATAAATATTTTTTTTTATATCATAATTAAATTAAAAAGTAAATTATTATTATTATTAATTATATTAGTTGCTAAAATTTAAAAAAAGATTGTAGACATTTGAAAATATCAATACAAATTTTATTAGAATATTGTAATTAGCTTCCTAATTTGACGAAATTAAAAAAGAAAAATATCGTTATATATTTATTATGATTATTATAAAATTTATTTATTTTATTGAAGACAGAAATATTTTAATTAAAATTAAAACAACGTGATTTAAATTTCTTTCACAAAAAGAATAATTTATTAAAAATATTACAAATGCGTTATGAATAAAATGACAAACAATTTAATAATAAAAAAAAAACATTTTGGTTTTTACAGCGGATAATTTTGTTTGTTTTGGATGTGTTTAGATTTGCTTATATGATTTTGTAGGCGCACGTGAAATCACGAGATTATTAAAACCGTATTTCTTTCGAGGAGAGCTTTGAGGAGTCCAATAGTTTTATTATTATAATATAGTTTGAATAACTGACCGTTGCTGTTTGTACGCATTCCTTTCTCACTTTCAATTCAGATTATAAGGGCTGGGTGAAATTAACAATAATTAAAAATTGTGTTGTACACCGACAGGTTTTCAAAAAATGGCATAAACTAGTGTTACAATTTCCTGATACAGTGTTGGGCCTTTGTTGGTTTGTGAATTGAATGGATAACGAGTGCATTTTCCACCTTAAATCAAAAAACATCCACTCTATGAAATCCAGGTTGCTCCAATCCTAGGCTTTACAAAATCAATAATAATATCATTACCTAAACCATCAATAGCTAAAACAGACGTGTTTCCAGTAAACTTTTTTACTTTTAAATCACTCATTATACCTAATGCAGTACGACGAAAGGAATAAGGTTAAAAAAAGCAATGGAAACAGGACTTTTTCATGATGTTTTAGGTAATTATTAATAGTGTAGTGTAGTCTCTCCTTACGATGAACTGTTACTTCTTGCTAGGGGAAATTAGCAAACGAACAAAGCTACACTCAAAACCAACCTATAGTATTTCATTTCATAAAACAATGTAGCTGCAGCTAGCATGCTGACAAGCAAAGCAAACCATCAACATCATTAGTTACTCTCAGTCTGCGTAGTCTTGAAGTTTTCACATTAAAGTAAAAGATATAATGATTTTTTTCAAAACGGTATTCAATTAGAAAACGTTTATTAGTTATTTGTAATAGAATCAACTTCATCATATTATCCTAAAAATTGCATGAAATTTGTATCAAAAAATTAAAATTGAATTTATCATTCAATAAAACATTATCGTAAACGTCTACCCTAATCCCCTATAGTTATCATGTAAATTTTTTGTTTCTTTTGCTTTAAATTACTGACAAAGGCGAAGGCATTTCGACTTGCCGATTAGATATATGGATTAAGTAGATACTAGTGAAGTCAATATTGAGATTGAATAGATTTTTTTTGTGTTTCGCGTATTAATGAAAAAATTGTATAAGTAAAGCACCTAACCACTCGGCGGCAAAATTTTTATTTTGCCGCCGAGTAGTTGGGTGCTTAATTAGCAAGCAACCACAATGCTCCTCATCCAAAACCTTTAATTTTAATTTTCTGAAACGGTGAGTAACATTCACGATCTCAGGAGAAAAATACAATTTTGACAAATCAACAACAACTGAAAGCATAATTCCCCATGTATATTAAAGTTAAATTTGCTATGCCTAGTTGATTCCATAAAATTTTACGAAGCGAACCGGCGGTCAGGTATTTGGGTGACTACTTAGGGAGCGCCGGTTATGTGTTTGATAGTATTGGTTAACGCTACAAACAAAGTTTAAATTAAAGTTATCTTGAAACTTTTAGCGTATAGCGTTGTTGCATGTCTTGATGTTTTTATCCTTTATTCTGTTTGCGTAATACTACAGCAAAATGTTTACCACCATTATTCCCTAGAAAGTCTCCTTTAAAATCAATTTCCTGCTGGACCAACGAATAACATTATTTATTGTAACTCAAAGTTCTCCTAATTTTCCGTTCGTTATTATTTTGTTATTACGATCCATGATTGTGCTTCTCAATATAAGTTATTGCCCTGTTTGGAAGCCCACTTACTCCTCATAATGAATTAGACCTTATTCTCTTTTAAATATTATATATATATATATATATATATATATATATATATATATATATATATATATATATATATATATATATATATATAATATACAGGGTGTCTGGCAGGTAGACGGACAAAATATATTTAGGGGGTCATTTGGAAGCTTTCATCCCATGGAACTGATGTCCTAAGTGTCACGATAACTTATGATATTTTTAACTTTTTTTATATTACCCAAAAACTTACATTTAAATGGTTATAACTTTTTTGTTTGTAGTCGTAATCCATAAAATAACTCTTATTGCATGCTGCAATGTCGTATTATTCTAAATAAATCATTATTTAATACAATAGGTTTAAGAAAAATCAGTTATGTGCTTCCAAAACCTAAAAAATGTATAAAAGTATAAAAAATGTCTACCTTCTAAATGCATTAAAACAAAAGTAGAGATTGTTTTGAAATAACTTTTATTTTAAAAACTTCTCTAGTTTACGTCCTTTCCAACGGAATGCTACGTGTCATAGACATCATTCATTTTGTGGTAAAATAAGAGGTACTATTTTAGGAATAGGGTTAGGAATATACCTTTTAAGTTATTGATAAATTTTTAATCAACTTTCATTTATTAGATTTTGTTAAAATTATCTCCTCCATTCCGTATGCATGCAAGGTATCTTTTTCTTATCTCCACGGTTGTTGTGCAAAATTGCATTTCATTTTTAATTTTTTCAAATGCGGCGCTAATCATTTCAATTAAAATTTATTGTTTATAACTTTGTTGCGTACACCACTTGCTTAGCACGTTCCCAGACATAGAAATCCAAGGAAGTGAAGTCTGGGGATCGTGCGGGCCAAGGAATAGGGTCACCTCTACCAATCTATGAGTTTGGGAATGAATCAACCAAGTATTCTCTTACCTTTTGTTGGTTATGTGCCGGATTTAAGATAAATTGATAAGAATGTTTTGTTGCGTTTGTCTTCGCTGTTGTTACGATGCCTAACTTTAGTAACGAAGAGTGTGCTGACATGTTGTTGACGTATGGCAGTGCTAATTGCAATGCGCGTGAAGAGAGAAGAATTTATCAGGAGTGTTATCCTGATTGACGGTTATCGCACCACAAAACCTTCTCAACAACCTATCGATGTCTGAGGAAGACCGACAGCTTTCATTTTCACGAGCCTCAGGTAAATGTGAGGCAACACAATGTTGCAGTCGATGAAATAATAATACAAATACAAGCTTTTGACGAGGATGCTGTCCGGCACATAACCAACGAAAAATGAAATGCAATTTCGCACAACAACCGTGGAGATAAGAAAAAGATACATGGCCTGCAGACGGAGTGGAGAATTGATTAAAAATTTATCAATAACGTAAAAAGTATATTCTTAAACTTAACCCCGGAAAAATAGTATTTCTTATTTTGACCACAAAATGAGCGATTTCTATGGCATGTATAGCATACCGTTGGAAAGGACGTAAAGTAGAGAGGTTTTTTATAAAGGTAATTTCAAAACAACCTCGTTTTTTTTAATGCAGTTAGACAGTAGACATTTTTATACTTTTACTCATTTTTTAGGATTTGGAAGCCCATAACTCATTTCTCGTAAACCAATTGTGTTAAACAATGATTAATTTGGAATAAAATCACATTGCGGAATACAATAAAAGTTATTTCGTGTCTTTATGACTACAAACATAAAAGTTACGACAATTTAAAGGTGAGATTTTGGGTAATTTAAAAAAAAACTTAAAAATATCATATATGTAGACACATTAGGACATCAGTTCGATGGGATGAAAATCTCAAAATGACCCTCCTATCTGACAAAATATTTTGTTGGCCCGCTTGCCAAACATCCTGTATATTATATATATATATATATATATATATATATATATATATATATATATATATATATATATATATATATATATATATATATTTATTTATTTATACAAGGTGTCCCTAAAGCATCTGAATGGGTTAGTTGGATTTCTTGATCAAAACTTTAAAGTAAGGTTAAAAAGTATTTCAAATTTAAACAAAATTTTTAGAATTCTATTTTTTTAGGGAAAATTGTTGTTTCTGTACAAACTGTAAATTTTACTCGTAACTTTCTGTAAATTTAACTCGTACCAATAACTGTCAGTAAATATTTTTTGATCAAAAAAAAATAGTTCAGGCTCACCTTTCAGAAAGGCTATCTAGTTGTCATATTTGCTATATTAAATTATTTAGAAAATTATAAGTGCACAATAAAAATTGTATACTTAATAAACACATTTTTATTAATCACTTGTTTTTTGTTTCGCAGAATATTCTGCGAAACAAAAAACAAGTGATTAATAAAAATGTGTTTATTAAGTATAAGTGTGTTTCGCCAAGTGCCTACGGCAAATAGCGTAAAAAGTATAAAAATTTCATATTTTCTTTATTAGACACAAGTATGATGGTACCAATATCTACTATCATTAAATAATATTATTTACAAAATACAAGGTTGAAACGTCTATAACTTGATAAGGGGGCTTTAACGTGCGAAGTAATAGAAGTAGCCTCACCTTCGTTTTGATCAAGGAATACAACAGTACCATTCGTGTCACCCTACATATATATAAGAAGCCCTCCAAGAACATGATTAATTAGTTCCGTCTTCTTTGAAACCGTTTTGTTCGAGACTGCAAAACAGAAAATAAAAAAAAACGTTACGCTTTAATTTTTTTTGTTATGATATACAAAAAACAAAATATAGATCTGAAATGGCTATACTTCTTTGAAGTACTGCTTCTTGCTTCAAAATCGGTCGTCAGAGATAAATGTCTATGGATGTGTAAAAAATACTCTAAAAAAAATCTTTGAAATTTCTTCGCATTCTTCGCATTTCATTTTTGTTTGTGTTAGTGCTGCACATAAAAATTTACTTGATTGAATTGCACATACAATTTACGCACTCGCTTCCACACTCAAATCCAATCAAATTTCGTCTTGAAATACTTTATGCCCCCCCCGCCAACTAGTTCCACACTCGAGTTGAAATATTTTTAACTGTGTTGTTGTTTTAATACATCTTGTGTGATTCTGCAGAATTTTTTCCTCAATCGATTCCGCAAGTATAAACGCACGTCACCGAAAAAAATTTAGTTGAAAAATGAATCGCAATTTTTTTTTATATAATTAAAACCGGTTTTATAGGTAAACGGGGAAAGAAACGAAGGTGAACCTGCTTCAAAGAAGCACAGTGTGAAACTGTGGAATAATGAAAATCGTGTTGTTTGAAACCCTGTAATTTGAGAGAATGAGTATCCGTGTTCTTGGAGGGTTGCCCAAATATATATATATATATATATATATATATATATATATATATATATATATATATATATATATATATATATATATATATATATATATAAGATTTATATACAAAGTGCTTCTTAAAAATTAAAAAATTATATAAAATAAATAAAAATATTGAAAAGTTATGAAAAAATAATATTGCTTAGATTCTTGTAATTATTTAGTAATAATATTATATTACATATTATAATTATATAAGACAAACAAACATGTTGTATAATATTGTTTATATAAATTAATTAATATTATATTAAACAAAAACATCATTACATTTATTAACTGAGGAAATTTAAAGAAACCAAAAACGTAGAATGATTTTGATGTGTAGTGATAACAAAAAAGTTTAATTAAAAACTCAAAAAATTAAGCATAAAATTTAAAATTAATAATATTTTAAATTTTATTTATAAAAATGATTAATTAATTATTCTTAAACGTAACATAAAATCTACAGACGAATAAAAATAATAATAAAATGAATGATTTATTTACTATTATATTATATTATGCATTTAATTAATTAAATAAAATTTATAAAACAAAAGTATGTAGATTTCTTCATTGTAGAAAGATATATTAAAATTTATTTATTACATAAAAAAATTAATTAATAATATTAATTATAAAATATAAAAAAGTCAATTTTAAATTAAAACCAAAACAAATTTATTGTAAAAAATTATACATAAAAAATATAAATATTTATTTCATTTTAGCGTACTAACTTATTAGTTATTTTATGATTTGACCCAAATTTTGCAATTATGGTTATGATAATTTATATTATGATTTATAAAATTGTGAAATATTATTAATTTACTTGATATTTATAAACTAATACCAAAAAAATACAATTTAAAATAAAGATATACTCAAGAAAGACTGAAAAAAAAGAAAATTAGTCAAGTGTTTTTCAAAATTTAAATAAATACTTAACAAGCAAACTACTTTGTTAAAGAATAATGTAATTTGTTAATATCGACATTATTTATTATAATTTTCATAAACTTATTTGATATTTATATTTAAAATGAAAAACAAGGGAAGTAAAACACAAAAAAAATTAAATTATAATACACATAATTATCAGTTAAAATAGTTTTTAAATAAAATTGCTTATTATTAAATTAGAGAATAGTAAAAAAATTAAGTACAAAAAATACTAAAAAAAATATTTAATTAATTTTTATTTTTTAAGTTGTTCTATAAATTAATTATTTTATGCTACTTTTAAATTTTTAATGTTTTTGGAGATGAACCAGCACCAACTCCATTTTGTTATTGATTTATTAAGTATGTATACAATTCAACCTGTATACAAGACCATTAAGTATGTATACAATCATTTACAGTCCCGTAATAGTCTAATAATACTTTTCCCAACCGTATTAACTAATTTCATTCTATATAAAAAACATGTTTCTAGATTACATTTTAAATTAATAAAGAAATTTTCTCTCAATGTATCACATATGATATAGTGTAAATTTAGTCAAAAGCAAACAACAATTAAATTGCAGTTCTAAATTCCATCACTCACTCAATAATTCCACTAATCTATACTCCGTGAGGGCTCGAGACCAATTTCTCTTTATAATAGTAATTTAAGCAGCTTGTTTTGATAATTTTATTGTGGTTTTATTAATTCGTGCATCAGGCACGAGAGTTCAGAAGAAAATTTAAAATTTTCGACTTCGGTGAATCTTGATTTTTCGACAATGAAATAAACAAGGCTGCCATAACGAACACTCCTCTATGCGTGTATACATGGGTACTCCATACGGTTATGGTTTGGGTCGTAAATTGTTCGATTTTCGGACAAAAAATTTATTAAAACAAAAAATAGTTCAAATCTTAATGGAATTAATCCTCTACGTTTAACCACTTGAGTGATTTGCCCGAGCGTGACTCGGGCGCGTAGTTCGATTGTTTTTTGTTTTGCCCAAGTCTTGCTCGGGCAAAGCTTATTTAATGACTTCGTTGTTGGTAATTTCCCCGAGCAAACTATATTCATCTATATATGGATATAGTTACTATATATTTTAAGATATAACATACGAAAAAAAATTATTGAATAAATTGTTAAAAATTGAAGAAGAAAACATTGTATTCAGATTACTTGGTAATTGTTTTCTAAAGAAATTTAATGTAAAAAAACCTCACAATTTATGGACACACTTTCTCAAAAAAAGCAGTCACTTAAGTGGTTAAATAAACTCTTTGACGGTCTATTGTACCTGGTTACGCTATCACCCTTCCAAACAATATATCTGTACCGACTTAAAAAAGAAAGTGATTAGTACTTTGAGTAATTTCAGAAGGTACCTGAATTACCTGGTAATATAAACTCTCAAAAAATTGGGATTTCGTTAATACTCAACAAGCTAACCATTGGCCAATTTAATATTTATCGAATACCAACCGTTATAAAAATTATATTTTAATTTTGATTAAATTATTTTTGTGAAATGAAAAATAAAAATAAATATATTTATTAAATTTAAAATTAATAGTGATATTTACTATATTAATTTATAAATTTCATTTATAATATTTTGCATTAAGAGTATTTTATAAAAACTACATTATACTTTACATTTTTAAATTTAACTTATATACTTTGCCATAATTTTTGGCAGCCTCTGTCCAAAACTTACGAAATATTTATTGTAAATAAATATAGAAATGTAAAATATAATTTTAAAAATTATAAAGTACTGTTAACGCGAGAAATGTAAACCGAAATAACTAGTTCCGATAGAAGTAAGAATAAATAACAAAATTTATTATATAATGTATAATTTAATTGTAATTAACATCCAAAGGCGGTAGCTTAAAATACCAAATAGTTTTTTTTTTTTTTTTTTTTTGTAGAATTAGTTTATTCATTTAATTATATGTCTTCATTATTTGTAAATATTTTATTTTTATTATTAAGGAAAATGGATAAAGAAAAAACAATTTATTTGGAAAAAGTCTTCCTTTAACAATCTGTTTTTCGCATTATATAATATTACAATAAAAAATTAGTACATAATTTCATATATCTATCTTGCTACATTAGACACTTTGTATTATAGAAATAAGCCAAGGCATAATGTTTCAATAGTGCAAAGACAAATATTTTTCAAATACGTAATTAATAAACCAAAAATTTATGTATAAACAAAAATATATATTTAGCAATTAATTTTGGTTGTTGTAAATTTTTAATTGATTTGATACAGTATACCGCTGGTCGGTAGAAAATTTTTATTTTTCAAATGCAGTAATAATAAAACAAAGATTTTCAAGCGGCTAGGAAGTTTTGTGATCGACGTTAGACGGGGTGTAAAACTTCTTTTTAAATCAATTTTTTGTGTCTATTTTGGCATTTCTACAGTGTGCCTTGCCTTCAACCTATATATGTATAGATGTATTTATTTTTCCCAAAATCCAAAGTCATTACCAATCACAAATAATAAATGAAATCTTCATTGGAAGGCAGAAATATGTAAAAAAAAAAATGTTTAATAACTTTACACCCCGAAACGCAAGTTTATCATATTTTATTCGCCAACAATATTACAATACCGATAAAATTAATACTATGGTATTAAATAAAAAGCTTGTAAGGTTGCATCCTTTTCTATAAATATCAAATATATACTAAAATTAATTTTAACAAAAACTTAGCCTTTGATATATAAGTAAGCTAAAATTAAGCCATGTGGTTGACAATTAGTATTCTGAACTAAAGGGTGGAGAATATACATACATACTTCTACAACCACAAAATTAATTTTGAATTTTTCTTCAAAACTAAAAACAAATAAGAACTATATTTATTAATTAGTTATTATATTACATTTAAAATATATTTAATTAAAGCTTTGTAATTTAAAATCTAAAACAAAAAAATTGTATATTTCATTAGAATATAAATATTATTATATCTTTTAAATATCAATATTTTAAATCGCACAAAATTCTCAAACCAATTTTAATATGAATTTATTTTCTTTAATGTTTATTTAATTTGCAAATTATATAGTGAACAATATCCATAAAGATAAATTTCAAATTAAATTTATTGAAATTATCTAAGACTTAAAGAAAATTCTATATTATATAAGAAATACATACCTACATAAATATAACTATTATTATATATATTTTACAGGGCGTTCCACAACCTAAATAGTGGCCTACCACAATGCTTACCATTTTGATTTAAAACACTGGGTTTTTTGTTTATTGATAATCAATCATTAAATTACAATGATGCCAAGTTTAAAATTATAAAATTTTTAAACTTTACTTATTTTTCACATTATTTGTTTTGAATTTAAAGTTCCGTAAAGTTTTTTTTAACAATATTCTTAATTCGGATTTGAAATTCTTCAACATATTTAACATGGGGAGTTCAAAGAGAATGGGGATAGACCGCTACGAGCAATTTGTTCATGGGTTTTGGGACACCTTGTATATTCATTTACATAATTTTTGATTTTATTACGAATAATTATATTAGATAATAATATCTTATGCATTTTTTAGGTGAAAAAAATATAATAAAATCAAAAAAAAAAAATATATAATTAAATAATTTATAAGAACAAAAATGACATCATAAAACCAAATATTTTAACACGTAATTAATATAAACTAACTTTAAAAAGAAAAAAGAATAAAATTATATATTATTAAACAAGTGAAGACAAAATTGAAAAACGGAATCTAGAAAATGAAACTTTGAAAAATTAGAATTTAAAAAATTTAAAAACCTTAAAAAAATCTTATAAAAACCAAAAAGAAGAAATTAAATAAAATGAATGAACAAAAAAATTAATTAAAATTCAATGAGTTTTTGTTTTCCTTGGTTTGCGAAATTCAACTTAACACATTTTCTTATTATTTTCTATGTGTTAACTGTGTATGTATATAAGTTTATGTAGTTTTATACGTATGTTAGCACGGTTCCACGAGGATTCCCAGCTCACTCTATCTGCACATGGATTCCAGTTAAGGGGGGGTAGGTATTTTCAATTTTTTGTTTGGAGAAAAAAGAAAAATACTTTGACTTAGGCGGATTTAAATCTCCATTTATCTCATCACGGAATTAAGAGGTGAAACACATTTTATATTTCAAAGGAATGCTAAAATGGTATAGTTTTTGCTTATTTTAATAGGAAAAATATTTTTTGATTAAAAACTAAACTAATTTTAAAAGTTTAGTAACCTAAATTAAATCGTAAATCTAAATTGATATAAAAATACATTGGAATTCGTAACACTCGAAGATATGTGATATTAAACGACAAATTTTAAGGTCGAGTCACATAGTTTTCGTTCCGTTCCGATTCGTTTCGTTTTCAATACGTTTTTATAAATTCGCACGCACATAGCTTTCGTTTCGTTTTTAGTTATTTTTGTGTTGTTTGATAAATCGATTTTTTTTTATTTCTCACAATATTGTTTCAATTCAATCAATTATTTATAATATCATATCAATTGATTTAATAATGAGTGAAGATATACACATTGACAAAAAAACGATAACGATAAACGCCAAAATAAATAATTTGAGGTTACTGTTTAAGTTTTTATTGAAATTTGATCAACTGTTCGGTTCGGTTCCGCCTTAAACTTAACAATGTGAGCATGTTTTCGGTTTTCCATACATTTTGACATATTCAACTTAAAGGTCGGAACGGAACGGAAACTATGTACCTCGACCTTTATACAAAAATACTTGTCTTGCTTTCGTAAATTTACAACAACAATTCCATATATTTTATTCCAAATAGTTTTCAATCAACTTTTTGTTCGTATAGAATAATTCTATTCTACCTGTAGTTTTAATGTTCACCACCAGGTCAGTTTTAGTAAACACTTTTATTCTTAATTGTTGGCAATAAAAATATAAAAGTGATTTTTAGGTTATTTTGACATCGCATTTTTCTAAAGAAGACGAGAAATTAGTTACGATTTGTAATAATATTCTAGCATATATTATTATTTAATTGAATATATGGATTTTGTTGCAAGTTTACGTTGTTTTGAAATCCAAAATGTAATTATTACCAACTAATAAAAATAAATTAAAAAATGTCTTTGGTTGTTACTTTGAGCACAATATTAATTCCTATTCAGAATAGGAATTAATATTGTGCTCAAAGTAACAACCAAACAGCCATCAACCAGTCAACATCATTCAAATAATTCCAACTGGCTGCTGCAGCAATTTCCAGTCTCAACAAAATAGGATTATTTCACAGATGAGGAAGAACTGGAAGAAGAAGTTTCCAGAGCTAATAATAGAAATCCTAAGAAACGTAGGCGCACAAAAACGAAAACTCCCCCAAAAAATAATACACAAAGTGTGAACAGTAACACTGAACAGAAAAACCCAAAAATACCACTACCTCCACCCATTAATGTGAGCAATATCAACAATTTCGAACTTTTTCGACAAAAAATAATAAAAAACACTAGTGAATCGACTAATTTTAAGGCGCTCTCAAATAGTGACATTAGAATTACCTTTCAAAATGAAAATGATTACAGAAATGTCAAAAAATTACTGGAAGAATTAAAATATGAATCTGGCAACCAACTAGAAAATATTAAATATCACACCTACCAGCTGAAGAATGAAAAGGCCTATAAAGTGGTTATCAGAGGCTTACCTTCTTCTATAAGCCACGATGAAATTAAAGCAGACTTAGATAAAATGGGACATGAAGTCGCAGGTATTACCAACATAAACAAAATGGTCACAATTGACGGTGTAAAAGTCAGAAAACACTTTCCATTGTTTTACATCGACTTAAAACAAAAAGACAACAATAAAGAAGTATACAATATCAAGAAACTTGCGTACTGTATAGTTAAAATTGAGCCACCTAACAAGACAAGGGGAATTCCACAATGTACGAATTGTCAACAACTTGGACATACCAAAAGCTTTTGCTATCGTCAAACCAAATGGATTATCCTATGCGCAAATCACCAACGAGTCTAATAACATTGAAATTATTAAAATGCTTAGCCAAATTCAACAGTCACTTGGTGATTTAGCAGAGAGGGTGGCGAAACTGGAAATCTATATCTATCCACCAAGCGAAAAAGTCAACATACTCACAAATGATTAACTCGTTCCTACGCATTGTAGCTTGGAACGCTAATGGACTCAACTAACGAGCCCAAGAACTGGAAATATTTCTCCATACAAACAACATTGATATTGCGCTGATATCAGAGACGCACTTCTCCAACAAAAGCTTTATCAGAATAAGGGGTTTTAATTCCTACTGGACAACCCATCCTGATATTAAAAATAATATCAGACATAATCAACAAGAGGATATTCGTGAAAATTATTTGCAAGCAACTGTTATCTCTATCCAATATAATGGACTACAATATAAAACATACAGCTTGGGGTTCCAGGCTTATTTCTCCTGGGAAACGAAACACTTTGTTCAATGCCATTCATGAAAACGAATGCGGATATCTGTCCCCAGGGGGGCCAACGTATTGGCCAACGGATGCAGGAAAATATACCGATCTACTGGATTTTTTCATCATAAAAGGTATTCCTCTAAGTTACACTAGAGTCGAAGGAATTAACGACCTAACATCTGACCACATTCCTGTACTGTTGTCAGTAAGCGCTATAGTAATAAAGAAACAGAAAAAGCAAAACCTTACTAATAGATTCACGGATTGGGACATCTTCAGAGAAAAATTGGAAGAGCTAGTTGAATTAAAAGTTAGTATTAAAAGCAACGAAGAATTGGAACAACAAACAAACAATTTCATTGAACAATTTCACTCGAATGGCTGCCAGACTAGCTACTCAAGGAATTAAAGGACAAAGCGGAGATTGAAGTCAAATACCCGGCTGAAATCAGGGAACAAATCAAGGCAAGAAGAAGGGCGAGGAGAATATGGCATCTCACCAGAAATCGAATAAGTAACAAAGTCAATAGGCTAATCAAAAATTTCAAACAGAATTGCCTCGATAACTACTTAAGCGGGCTAGGTCCGGAAATGGATAAGGACTACTCGTTATGGAAAGCAACCAGAAGATTTAAACGACCTGTAGTTCGAGTACCAACTTTAAGGAATGCTCAAGGCAGTTGGGTTCGACAAGACAAAGAAAAAGCGGAACTCTTTGCTCAACATCTAGCAGCAGTATTCCAACCTCATGACATTCAATCCAACATTGATGTAACACCTGTTTATCAACCAAATCAGGACTTTAAAAGGGTCACGCCAATGGAAATTGCTGAAGAAATCGACAAAAATCTTAATCATAAAAAAGCACCAGGAATTGATGAAATATCACCGAGTCTATTCATGGAACTTCCACGTAAAGCAATCATTTTGATCACATACTTATTTAATGCCTATATGAGATTGAAGTATGTACCCAAATGCTTCAAAATGGCCCAGATAATTATGCTAAAGAAACCAGGTAAACTAGATGAAGAAGTAACATCATACAGACCAATCTCACTGCTTCCGACCTTATCAAAGCTGTTCGAGAAACTGCTACTAAAACGTCTAAAGCCAATGGTAAACGTTCCCGATTTTCAATTTGGATTCAGGGATAACCACTCCACAATAGATCAAGTCCATCAATAACTGCGGTAATAGAGCAAGCGTTAGAAGAAAAGAAATATTGCCCCGCCGTATTTCTGGATTTATCCCAGGCCTTTGATAGGGTTTGGCATGAGGGATTGACATTCAAGATGAGCAAAATGCTACCACAAAACTATTGCCAGCTGCTTGAATCATACCTCTCTGATCGCCAATTAAGAGTCGTTCATGAAGAAACATGTTCGGACTATTATCCAGCGATTGCGGGAGTTCCGCAGGGAAGCGTATTGGGTCCCCTCCTCTACCTTCTTTATACTGCGGACATACCTACGACGAATAAAACATTCATCGGCACGTTCGCTAATGACACTGTAATTATGTCAGTAGACGAACCTCAACCAAGAGCAGCGGAAAATCTTCAACGAGCAATGGACAACGTTACTAAATGGACAATTGACTGGAAAATCGCACTGAATTAGCTCAAATCAACCTATGTGACATTTACGCTCCGACATAAAAATAACACACTTCATATATACCTCAAAGGGGTGCAAGTGCCGCAGGCTGAATCGGCAAAATACCTTGGTCTGCATTTAGATTCAAGGCTCAACTGCAAACATCACGTGAGACAAAAAGCTGAACAGATACGATTGAAACAACGTCAAATGTACTGGTTAATTGGACATCATTCCAAAATGAACCTGTATTGCAAAAGACTGGTATACCAGACTATCTTCAAACCAATATGGATGTATGGTGCGCAGCTATGGAGTTGTACACATAAATCCAATAGAGACATTATACAACGAAGCCAAAATAAATTTCTTAGAATGGTCACCAACGCCTACCAATTTGTGACTAACAAGGAAATCCACAATGATTTAGAAATACAATTGATAGACGACGTTATCCGCGAATGTGCCATAAAACATGAAGAGACTTCTTACCCACACCAATCTTGAGGCCGTACAACTACTGTGCCGTCATGCACAAGTAAAATTTCCATCATATTCATTACGATGGTTTTTTTTTTCAACCACCACAGTCATCGTGTTAACATTGATGCTCCTCGGTGCAGTATAATACTAACTCATTGTTTTGGTTTGGCGCGTAAATATACAATTTTATGATGTTGTTTATCAAGATAAATGATGATATTTAATTTATGATGTTTTAGGAAATTACGGCAAGAATAGATAAAGGGAGATTGAATTGAGAGTTCGATGAGCTAGGTCATATTTAGCATGGCAAGTGTCTCGTGATTTGGTTTTAAATTAAAAGAAATAATTTAGTTAAATAATTAAAATCGGTCGCGAAAATTTTAAGTTTTGAAACTGATTAAAAATCAAATAAAATAATTAAGTATTTAGAAGTATAGTGTTTATAATTAATAACGTATACTAGAAAAATTAAGTTTAATAATTTAATTGTAACTATACGATAAATGGTATGGTAAAAGCACAGAAAAGTGATGAACTATAAACTGATAACTAAATATACTGTATAAAAACTAATTCTAAGTGTATAATTGGACTACTTAAAAATACTAGAAATAAATAAATAAATAAAGTGAATAATATAAAAGTGATTAGAATATTGTGTAAATCTAATATAGTGCCTAATTAGTGACTAGATAAACTGTGTGAAATGGCTCCTATATTAAGTCTCATGTATGCCTATAGTATACTTTCAATTGACTAGAATATAGTGTAAAACAGCTAATTTATTAAAGCTAAGAAAAAACTATAACTCTCTAAGCAAGTTGAATCAAAATTGACTCTAAAATGAAATGTCCAACATATTGAAAAGTTCAAATTCGATTCAACTTTGTTTGTCAGTTTTGAACCGTTTTGGAACAAACTGATGCAGGAATATTAGAAAAATATATGAAGCTGATTTAGATTTCAATTCTGTTTCAAAAAATTGAATCATATTTGACGATAATTTTAGGAATGAAAATGATACATTTTCTCGGTTCGTTTAAAATACTCAAACGTATATCAAGTCTGAAACCCAGTTGCGAAACTAAAACGAAGTGTAATTAAAATTTATTAATTCGATATATAAGACAAAAAGATTATTAGAAAATTCATTTTTATTTAATTTTTCAATTAAAGCATAAAATATTACTAACGAAAAAACTTAAATAATACAATAATAAAAAATTACAAAAGTGAGGTGATGGTTTAAATTTCTCCATAAAGTTTAAAATTAAAAAATAAATGTTTTATGTATATGTTAAATTTAACAAAATCTGATTTTTTTTAATTTTGATTCTCTTTCTTTGTTTTGATTCTGCAACTTGCGTAGTTAAACCATCTTTTTGTTAAATTTAATATGTCGCACGGTCTGGCAGTTCGGAATTTCTTCAACGCAATCTCTGTAATTAAGAAAATATATCTGAACATTATATTTACATATTACAAGATGTTAAAATACAAATATTTACCTTTCATTAAATTGAGTATTTCAAATGATTTGACCGGTAATTTTCCATTTCTTCCGTACAAGGAGTATTTCAAAGCTACTTCATTTGAAATTAAGGCAACTAAACAATTTTTAATAAATTTGTCCAGCGATTGGTCAAAAACTTTCCCGAAGACGGTTTCCTATAAATTGTATAATTATTTATTAAAATATTTTGAAAATTTAGAAAATTAACATTAAATATATGAACGTACTAATTTTCTATGAGCGACGTCATCGTCTTTAATCCGTTGTTCTAGCAATTCAAAATCTTCAGAAGATGTGCATGGGATTTTTATCGATGCTACTGAATGGCTCAGGCTCAATGATGTGCTATAATTTTCGTCTTCATTAAATGATTATTTTCAATCAGCAATTGCTGATTTAAATCATTAGAGTTCGATACAGAATTTCTAGTTATATCATAGGTGCTTGAATGTCCGCTTTGCTCGATTTCAGCCCGTTTTGCTGTAACCATTGCATTCGTTGATGACAAATTAATTATCTGTTTTGTTGCCGTTTTATTAATGTTTGGGGCCTCGCTTTTTTGGTAAACAAATTTTTGAGAAGAGTGGATTTGTGTGCTTGTTGCTGGTGCTATTTTATGCACTCGGAGAAATTTATGTTTGTAGTTGCAGGTTTCATTCGGTCCAAAATATTCAGATTCCAAGGGTGTTAGGTTTTTATCATTATGATTTAGAAATACTTCATCTAAATTTGATAAAAATATTAGAAACTTAGTGTGTATTTTATTAATAAAAATTATTATATATATATATATATATATATATATATATATATATATATATATATATATATATATATATATATATATATATATATATATAAAAAATAAGACATTTACCTTCTATACTAATTTGGGTCATTTGAGTATCTTGGGAATCTGGCAGATATTCAATAAGCGAGTCCATTTTAGGTTTGCGAACTCTGAAAAAGAACTCTGAATTTAGATCTCGCTGGTATTTTTATAATTTTTTGCACATTTGAAATTTCAAATATTTCGTTGGTTTTTGAAAAAGATTCTGAATTGCTGCTATAAATTCCTATATTAGAAGATAATAGCGGATATTGAAACAAATCTTCTTTTTGTTGTAGTACATGCCCGCGTAATGTGAGGCTGTCAATTTTTCCAATTTTTATTATTTTATCGTCCGATATACAGTAATTGTTGGGAGGTGATGTTGATAATGAAAAAATTTCCGAATTGATAATGGTGCTTCAATTTTCTGGTGTTGGTCTTTTTCGTTCAACCTATTTAAGATCTGCTGAATAGGAAAAGCTCCTTTTTTCACCATTTTTTTTAGTTGCTGCATATAGTTCTCGAATTTGAATGCACTGTAGCTATTCAGATTTCCAAGTTCTTTCGAGTCGTTTGGCAAATGAATTAAGCTATGCACATTATATGAAACGTTTTCAACTCCGTATAATAATGTAAACTGTTCCACAAATTCATTCAATAATTCACTTGCGCATTTATTATTGTGCTTATAATCTTGCGGATTACACAAAATCCGTACACCACAAACCAGAAGTAAAAAATGTTTGTAATACTTTTCGTCTAAAATATCATTCAACGCTGGAATACCGGTATACAATAAAAACATTTTAAATTCGGTTGCCTTCCAATGATCCAAATCGTTAAATGTTCGCTGTTTTCTAGCGAATTCATAAGGAACATACTTTCGAATGGTTTTAAGATTTAGATTGATTGCATCAATCGCATTTTTTTTAATGAAAAAGGAGCTTTTCGTACTAATCAGCCACAACTGCAACAACTGTCTGGTCACACCCAGTAGTACACAGTGCATGTAGTCAATAGGGAATGCTTAAACGCACCCAATATTTAATTCCTCCAATTTGACACTCAATCTTATATGATGCTCCATTTGTAATTTTTGTTTAAAATCCTGATCGCTCCGAAGGGGAAAACCTTGTCCCGAAAAACTTACTCGATGTTTACTGTATACTCCTTTTATTGTACATTTCGTACAGCTAAAGTACCCACTGTGTCCCTCGACTCCTATAATAATAAAATATTTAAATAATAACAATAAAATTCGTTAATTAACAACTGAAACTATTGAGCTTACCCAATATGACTGCTCTTGCTGGGGCGTCACAAATAAAAGATCGTATTTTGATAAAATACTGCTTATTGTGCAACGCAATTCCTTTGGACAAGGTTTTCATTTCTTTAATAAATTCTGCAAGAAATTGATAAGCGCATAGTGGTTTTTTATAACCATGAAAAATACCAATTAAAAAAATTTCTTGACGTGGTTGTATGCTTCCAATTATCGGCCATAACTGACTATTTGAGCTTTTTGCTAATGGAACCCCATCAATTCCAATATCAATATAAATATGTTGGTCAACATCGGGATTTTTTTCGATAAATTTAATTATATTATGCTGTATTCCAATGTGGGAGTAAAACCCCCTCCCATAGGAATAACTTCTGAACTCTTTTTACTACTTTTCTTCAGAGTTCTAATATCCTTTGGAAGATTTGGTAGATACTTCCTTAAAAATTTCACCAATGAGTTACCTGCTTCATTGGTTATGTTGTGGTTCACGCACCACTCAGAAATATCGCTTGAAATACTTTCAATTTTAAAATTGTCAAGCTGCGTACTAATATCTGATGCGGAGCATGATACATCGCTCTCCTCATTTTCGGTGTCTCCACTGTCAAATAATATTACATCGTCGTTCGATTCATTTAGCTCACTGTTTGTAATGTTTATATTGTCATCTTTCGGTACACATTGCTTCTTCGCAGCATCACAAATATGTTTAATTTCGCGATTCACTGCGTAGTAACTTTTCTTAATCATATTTAAATTATTTAAAACACTAACCTTAAATTTGTTGTCGAAAAATCCAAACAGCTACGCTCCTCCATATACGCTCACATATTAATAATGTTCTTTCCCTCTCTCTCCATTTTACAACTACTGTAAAATTTTCATGTTTTTTCCTGAAATTTTTATATAAATTTCGATTCAGTTTGGTTTCTTAAAATTGATTCGGAATTGTGCATAGAGGGAAGTAACATGAAGTACTAAGTGTGTGTGTGTAACAAAAAACACTCTCATTAACGTAATAAAAACCGCCAGTACAATGGCTGTGAAAGTGATTACTGTAATCAAGTCAAACAGTATACCAATCAATATACTGTAACCGTTGCGATATGGTTTTATATACTAGCAAAACCGAACACAATCATATTCTATAAGCCGTACAATAATCGGCTATACACGCGGATAATTGCACTTTTTAATTCCTATTTGATAGTATTGGCAGAATCTACTTAAATATAAGTCCTGCTTACTCTTCTCATTGACGTATACCTATTCAAAAAAAACTAACAAAGAGTGTGTTGGTTACACTAACAGTGCAACGTAAATTTGGATTTTTTTTCTTCATTTTTTTTGTTTCTGCACTAATACACTTATACTTAGTTTTTCAAAAAAAAATTACTATGGAAAAAAAATTTCCAATACATCTTTACTTAGTTATTGTTTATTTCATATGTGTGGAGTTAGCAGGACTTATACTTTAGTAGATTCTGGTATTGGGGTCAATTTTTAACTTCTATTTGATAGTATTTGTATACGGCCAATAGAAATCAAATATGACACATTTGATCTAGATTTCTCGTAAACAACAAAAAACAAAATAGATTTAAAGATCAAATATGTGTAGCCACGCCTCATTCACGCATAAAAAGACTAAAACAATAATGAAAAATAGAAATTAAAAAAAAAACATCGTGATCGAAATGCACTTTTGAATTATATAATAACAAACAAAACACACCCACTAGTTTTTGTTTTTTCTATTTTTCCCGTTAAACATTTTTTTACATAAATGTATTTACGAATCATATATTATATACAACTTCGAGTAAATAGAGAATAAAATTTCATGTTCGTATACGCACAATACAATTAAACAGAAGTGAAAAATTACATGCGTGTCGCTACAGTACGGCTCAGAATCTACTAAAGTATAAGTCCTGCTAACTCCACACATATGAAATAAACAATAACTAAGTAAAGATGTATTGGAAATTTTTTTTCCATAGTAATTTTTTTTTGAAAAACTAAGTATAAGTGTATTAGTGCAGAAACAAAAAAAATGAAGAAAAAAAATCCAAATTTACGTTGCACTGTTAGTGTAACCAACACACTCTTTGTTAGTTTTTTTTGAACAGGTATACGTCAATGAGAAGAGTAAGCAGGACTTATATTTAAGTAGATTCTGGTACGGCTTATAGAATATGATTGTGTTCGGTTTTGATACTAGGCACAGAATCTACTTAAATATAAGTCCTGCTTACTCTCTCATTGACAGATACCTATTTAAAGAAAACTAACAAAGAGTGTGTTGGTTACACTAACAATGCAACGTAAATTTGAATTTTTTTTTTGCTCATTTTTTTTGTTTCTGCACCAACACATTTATACTTAGTTATTTTAAAAAAAGTTACTATGGAAAAAAAATTCCAATACATCTTTACTTAGTTATTGTTTATTTTATATGTGTGGAGTTAGCAGGACTTATATTTAAGTAGGTTCTGCTAGGCAACGCGGTATAATATGTGTACACTACGTAAAGCATCATTCAACATTGGTCTGACGAAACATGCAACATTCACTGCCGGTTCATACGACGGATAAAAATCTCGGAATTTTCTATCCCAGATTTTTGTTTAATTTTTTTCAACTTTTTTGTATGAAAAGAGGCGTGTCTGTTGTATAATTTACGTGATATAATTGGTTTCAACGATGGGATAGAAAAATCCGAGATTTTTATCCTTCGTATGAACTCGCTGTCAACGTTAACATCATGCAACATTGAGTAAGATCTTCTAAATACATATTACCATTTTTCATTCTATATGTCATTTATTCAGAATTTTTATTTACTATTACTAATTTCATTAATTATTTCTACTTTTAATTAAATTTCATAATATTTTCACCATTATTATAACTAATTTTCATAATTTTAGTATGTACTAGTTTAAGATATTATAGCTAGTAGGGGTTTAGGTAGATTATAGCTATTTTTACGGTTAATCTTTTTATTTGATTCGTATATTCTTTCGAATCAGATGACATCAAAGATCTCTTCTTTGTCGAGCTCGAGGAAGTCATCAACAACATACCGCACCACGACATTAAAATCATCGTGGGCGACTTTAATGCAAAAATCGGTAGGAGTGCAGAAAATACATCGCACATCGGTCCCAACAGCCTGCATCTAACTAGTAACAACAACGGCCAACGCGTCACCGACCTGGCAATAACGTACAACTTAGTTGTATCAAGTACGTTTTTCCCACATAAGAGAATCCACAAAGTAACGTGGAGATCGAATGATTGAAGAACTGAAAACCAAATCGATCACGTCATGGTGTCCAAGAGACACTCCACCAGCATATCTGACGTCAGATCCTACAGAGGTGCAGACATGGACAGCGATCACATGCTTGTCATATTTAAGTATAAGTGCAAACTGTCATCTACGTTTAACAGACAAGCACAAAAGACCGTTCGATGGAATATCGATGCTCTAAAAGACCAAGCGTCACTGCAGAGTTACCAATCAGCTGTCACTAATTATTTAGACCGGCCCCATAATAATTAAGAAGCTCCTCCTAACATCCAGGAGCAGTGGCACGCTATACAGTCAGCCATAACAACCGCGGCGCAAAACACCATCGGAAGAAGACCTCCGAGGCCCCGCAACGATTGGTTCGATGATCAATGCCGAAGGGTCGTCGAAAATAAACGAACGCTTCGTGAAAAATGGTTGGCTCGCAATACCAGAAGCACTCTAGCAGAATATCTCCGCGCTAGGAAAGCCACGATTAAATTCCTTCGACAAAAGAAGCGCGAACATATGAGATTATGCATCGAAAACATCAGCTTCCAAGCGGAAGTAGGAAACTCAAGGGACTGTTTTGCCAACGCCAGGAATCTCACTAAAGACTTCCATCCAAGAAGTACAGCCATCAAAGACGGGAATGGAGAATTGAGAACAAACGTGGCTGATGTTCTCTCAGTATGGCAAACCTACTTTCAAAATCTGCTAAATCGGAATGACGAAGCTACCCCTATTAGAGCAATAGCTCCGCCAGGTGAAGAGTTCTTTGTCGAATATCCCACAGAAGAGGAAGTAGACGCAGCTATTAGTCGATTGAAAAACGGCAAGGCACCCGGTCTCGATGGAATCCCCGCAGAACTAATTAAACTCGGAGGCGCTACTCTTGCAACAAGTTTATACGATCTCGTCGTTTGTATTTGGGACCAAGAAGAGTTGCCGGAGAACTGGAAGACCGCACTCATATGTCCGTTGCATAAAAAAGGCGACCGTCTTAAATGTGAAAACTTTCGTGGCATAGCTCTATTGAACACTGCTTACAAAGTGTTGGCTAATGTTGTACTTGCCAGACTCATCCCTTTCGCCGAAAACATCATTGGCGACTACCAGTGTGGTTTTCGTCCCAACCGATCGACCACTGACCAGTGTTTCACCATGAGGATGATCTTGGAAAAATGTTGGGAGTACAACATAACCATACATCAGCTATATATAGACTTCAGACAGGCGTATGACAGTATAAACCGCGACAACCTATGGGCCGCGTTCATATGCCTGGGAATCCCAGAGAAACTCGTTTCTCTGTGTAAATTAACAACATCCGGATCTGTATGTATAGAATCGTAATTGAAGGATCTGTGTCAGACCCCTTTGAAATAACATCTGGTATTCGACAGGGTGATGCACTCGCGCCTTTGCTGTTCAATCTGGCGCTTGAGTACGTAGTGAGGAAAAGCAACATCGAAACCTCGCGCTGTATATTTAATAAGTCAGGCCAAATTCTTGGATATGCAGATGATATCGTGCTTCTTGGCCGAAGACCTAGCGATATCAACGACAGTTTCATACCGCTCGACCGCTGCGCAAGAAGACTTGGTTTGAAGGTGAACAGCAGTAAAACCAAATATTTAGTAACACCTAGGAACATCTCTACGGCAAATCTCGGAATTGGCGACCACAACTTTGATAGCGTCGAAAACTTTAAATACCTCGGGTCAGTTATAACATCGTCGAATGATATGCAGGCAGAAATAAAAGCCCGAGTCGCTGCCGGACAACGAGTTTTCTACGCCAAATCAAAATTATTGCGATCGAAACATCTATCGCAGTCGGGCAAGCTCGCACTTTATAAAGCACTTATAAGACCTGTGCTGGCTTTCGGAAGCGAGAGCTGGACCATGACCACTAACGATTGTAGATTATTATCTACCTTCGAAAGGAGGGTTGCCCGTTCAATCTTTGGTCCAATTAAAGTTGCGAACAACGAATATCGGATTCGTATGAATCACGAAATAAAGCAACTCCTCGGAGGCAGCGATATTATCGGATTCATCAAATCCCATCGAGTGAGATGGCTCGGCCACGTTACAAGGTCTCCCCAACAACGGATGATAAATAAAGTGTTCCACCAACAACCAGCCGGCGTACGTCGTAGAGGAAGACCCCGACTACGCTGGCGCGACGACATCGAACAAGATCTACGAACATTAGGATGTCGAAACTGGAGGACGAGAGCGGTGGATCTAGATGGATGGAGGGCCTTAGTGCAGGCGGCGAAATCCCTTCATGGGATGTGAAGGCCAGAGAGAGAGAGAGAGAAAATTCTTTCGATAAATAAAAGATGCCTTTTATAAGTATCAAATTAATTATTTCGTTATTGGTTATTAAACAAATCATGAGAAGCTAAATAAAGTTGAAGCTGAGGATGGGCGAGAGCTAGAGTAAGTATTTTAGAATGGTAGGTTGATGGTTGATGTCTGCATTTCTTTTTTATTATTATTACTCGTATTATTGTTTATTTGTTAGAATAATTAGCGGTCTAATACAGGTTTTTGCATGTTTCGAAAACCCCACCCCAACACGATGAGTCCTAGCCGGGATCAAAATGACCGCTCGAAACCTCTACAGAAACATTCTGTTAACGTACATCAGTTTCTATAACCGGTTTAGCGTTACAGTGGCGCCCAAACGAAAAGCTACCATCCGGCCTTCAGCCTAATATAACAATGGGCGCTTTCAGATCCCCTATCATGATTAGTAAAATCACCGCCAATTTGATTTAAAAATTTCATAGTGCTAAACATTTTCATAGCGTTGGCCGCGATTTTACTCAACATGTTCCCAACTGTTGGGTGCCCTGAAAGCGCCCAATGTAAGGAAAATTTACGGCACTGTCTTTACAGTGGTGCCCAATCATCATCGGTAATCCGGTAAACGATTATGAATTAAAATCTTAAATTGTCTAATTAAATTGTTTATCAGTATGCGTTACTGATTTTACAGTGAATTCGAAATACTCGGTAGTGTTTAATTTATAAAAAAAAAATCTAGTTTTATTTTTTTTTATCAATTTAGTATATAGAAAAGTTTTTCAAGTAGAATGCGCGTACTTTTCCATATTTAACGTTTTGATTTTGATACTGCACTTCTACTTGTTCAATAGTTCGTAGGTTAGTTTTTCGGTCTTGTTTATCGCGTTATTTCTACATTTTGGATTTTGATATGAATAGTCGAACATAACATGACTGTTAAATTTCAATTTTATTTTCTTCATTAATATTAAGAACTGCTTCAAATCCAAACGAGCTTCCGATCTCAGTTTTTTGAATTCTTGCAAATTTTTGAAGGATTGTTCTTCTTTTGTAATTTAAATAGTGTTTATGTAATTCATGGTAATTGGTGCGAAAAAAAGAAAATCTCACAATTTCTAGAATATTTTACTGTGAATTTCGTGCAGATTTTTTTTGTAGCGTTCCGTTAACCATTGAAGCAGCCTAATTGTGTAGGCAACTGTTGAGCAGTCTTGAGCAGTCTGCTTTTGAACAGTATTGATAAGCTTGCCGTTTTCGGTTCGGCAATAATATTCTTACAATAAATAAAAATGAATCCCGATCATTTAACACATGATGAGTTCGAGGTTGAATGTGCGGTAAGAGACATTAAGGGAAATGACCCACTAACAAATCTAACTGAACTGGTAAAACGTTTGGAAGATGAAAAAGCCCATCCAGTGTTAAGGCCGAATAGACCTGGGCGCTTAGCTCAAAAGAACACTAGACGCGAGTTCCATAACATTACCATTAAATTTCGTCAGATTTATACGGAAATACAAAATTGCAATCGAGGCGAAAAAGACGACAGAAAATTTAAAACTTGACATTGACATATTTTATTCCCGCCTACTACATATTAGCAGTAGAATATACCGGATTGAATACTCGAAAGTAGTAGCACCCTTAGTAACCGAGCTAAAAGATAAACTGAATCATTTAATTGAATTTGTTCTAAACATAGACCAAGATAATGACGACATAAATGAGTCAACCACAAAATTAGAGGCTATCGATTATGCTGATATTCAAATATTTGGTAACAAAATGCGTGGACCCCTAGATAGTGGAGCCAACGTGTCTATACTTGGTAAAAACTGTGAAAACATTCTTAAAGATCCCACGGTACATTTCCGACACCTTCCAGCTACAATTAAAACCGCAAACAGGAACTGTGAGCGAATAATAGGACATATAAAAGTTCCGGTTACGTTTGCTGGTCAAACTAATTATGTAACGTTACACCTTGCTCCTAACTTAAATCAAGAACTGTATCTTGGAATTGACTTTTGGCGTTTGTTCGATTTAAAAATAACTTGTAAGTCTGCTCTTGTTAATATATCACCTTCTAACCAGATTTGCTCCTTTCCACGTATTATAACTGAAGCAATTACTTCTGATGCTGACCCGCTATTACATCAACTCACATCGGATCAGCAGAAAAGGTTGGATATAGTGAAGCGTCAATTTCCGTCGTCTGCTCTGCTTGGTTTGGGACGCACACATCTAGTAAAGCACACAATTGATGTCGGCGATGCCAGACCCATCAAGCAGCGATATTATGCCGTGTCTCCAGCTGTTGAAGCTGAAATGGGATATGAGATCGAACGAATGCTTTCATTGGGCGTTATAGAGGAGAGTAGCAGCTCGTGGAGTTCTCCGATCGCCATAGTCCGCAAGGGCAATGGTAAAGTCCGATTGTGCCTTGACGCAAGAAAGGTAAACTCGGTGACAGTGAAGGATGCTTACCCGTTGCCTCTCATCGATGGTTTGCTAGGGCGTCTTAACAAGACAAGGTTCATTTCTAGCCTTGACTTGAGAGATGCCTTTTGGCAGATACCATTAGATGAGGGGTCGAGGGATAAGACTGCCTTCACTGTCCCAGGCCAACCATTATATCAGTTTACCGTCATGCCTTTCGGGCTCTGCAATGCGCCGCAGACTATGTGCAGATTGTTGCATCGGGTGATACCTCACGAGCTGCACACACAGGTTTTTGTCTATCTCGACGATCTCCTTATAACAGCGGAGACATTCGATGAGCACATGGAGATATTGAATAGAGTCGCCAAACTGTTGAAAGAAGCCGGATTGACAATTAACGTGGAGAAAAGTAAATTTCTTCTCAAAGAAATTCGCTACTGGAATATAACTAATTAATTTTTTCTTTGTAAATTCATCAATGTTGCCAGATTTTTGCCAATTTAAACTACGATAAACACTTTAGTAATGTTTATCGTAGTTTGAATTGGAGTAGAATTATTTTTTATCAATTGTCTATATGTTTAATCAGGAAATTTTAGGAAAATATCAATTTTAGAGATGCTATATATTAAATCTAAGTAGCATTAATTCTATAAATATAAATAATGATTGCGCCTACATTGGCAATTGCTACAATTATTTTGTCTAATTTCGTTTTTTGTCTGCTTTATTTCTTTGCTAAATTTATTTCATTGTTCATATTCATATTTTATTTATATATACAATTTTCATTTATATTTTTTTAATAATTTTAAAATCATATTCATATTTTATATACTTGTTTGTAGAATTTACTTTAAAATTTACTTTGTATTTGCTATTTGAAAAAATTGTATTTACTGTATAGGCTTTTTATATTTGTTTCTAAAAAATTTATATAAAAATTTTCATTAGCTTTGAAAATGATGTCGATGAGACATCGAAAGCTCAGTCTTTAAATTGTTTTATTTAATTTAAAATAAAAACGAGCCCTAAACCATTACCAACTTTATTATAGTAGTTATAATTGGCTCAATAAATAATTTTTAATTGAATTCTTTATATTAAAAAATTCGGTCATCTTATCAGAATGCAGTAACCAAACTACAAAAAAATTGAAATCACTTTGAACTTACATTTAAAGTACAATCTCAATGCTTTAGCGAATTTTAATGATTCAATTGTCAACCCCTTGGTAAATATTGTAATTTTTAACAAGTTTCAGTTTATATGAAAAAAACTTATAGGTCAGAATAAGTAATTAAAAAAAAACAAAATACTTGGTTAGTTATAACAATAATATTGTTCACCTAACTAAATCTTTTTTGGTTAAATTAAACAAAACTCTGTACCAACATCCTGGTAACTCAAATTTCACCCATTTGTTGTAGTAACCAAGTATTAAGGAAATACCAAGTTTCTAAATTAAACAAGATATGTGGTTTATCCAGCTCAGAATTTTGTGTTAAAACAACCAAATTAATTTAACTAAGTACTTGGTAGTAATCTTTTTTCTGAGTGGTGCAACATAAAAAAACAATCGTCCATGGCCACAGTGCAGAAACAATGCAAAATTATCATTTGGGATGAATCCACTATGGCACACAAATATTCTATTGAGGCATTGAATAGAACACTGAAAGATATAAAAAACAACGACAAACTATTCGGTGGCACTCTGTTACTCCTTTCAGGTGATTTTAAACAAACACTTCCCGTCATTCCACATTCAACGTACGCTGATGAAATCAATGCTTGCTTGAAATTATCGCCACTGTGGTGTAATGTTGAAAAAGTCGGCTAAAAATAAACATATGCGCGTCCAAATAATACAAGATCCTTCCGCTGATACATTCTCGAACCAATTGTCAGATATCGGCTAAGGAAAAGTTGCTGAAGAAAGACCCATTTTGGCAGCAAAAAACGTGAACATCGACGATTTAAACTTCAAGATACAGCTGCCAGGCGACTTGGTATTATACAAATCGATCGATACACTTTGTGATGCCAACGAAGCTGTAAATTATCCAACAGAGTTTTTGAACTCACTGGATTTGCCAGGCATGCCACCACACCTTCTTCACCACGGCTGTGCAATGGCATGCGATTGGTCATTAAAAAATTGTTGGAAAACATTATCGAAGCCACCATATTGAATGCGAAAATCCGAGCCGAAAAAGTTGTGCTGCCGCGAATTCCAATGATTCTCACAGACGTGCCAATTTAATTCAAATGCGATCAATTTCCTATTAGATTGGCATTCGCAATAATAATCAATAAGTCGCAAGGCCAAACGCAAGGCATGTTCTCGCGTGAGCAAACCATCTCGCTTATTTGTGTTGGCTAAAGACGGACTGATAAAAATACCGTACACTCAATTACTATTCGAAATTAATATTGATTTTCTTTATTTCATTTTCCTACTTTAGGATAAAAAATATATTACATTTTTTCACTTTACATTTAATTTTTAAAAGATGAACAATGAATGTGGCCGTTACGTTAATAAAATACATTGATTTGAGAATATGAATGGTTGGTGTTTTTTTGTTTTTATCGGCGGTCATCGTCTACAGCGCTCCATTCCTATTTCTGTCATAGATCACACACTTACAATACATTCGTTATTTTTTATCTAACAACCAAAATATTCTCTAGAAATAATTTATATAGCAGAACAACGTTTGCCGGGTCAGCTAGTATTTTAATATTATATGTATTTTAAAAATCAATAAAAAGCTATTGGTAAGTATTAATTATGTAAACACGTATAAAATGTGTACACATTTCGTGTAATTTACGGGAGACACTTTACTCTCGTAGTCTCGTATAAATATTCATTTGCTGTTTATTTTCGTTTATTCTTTTCATGAATATAACTGCCGTCTACAGTTCAAAGAATAAACTGTAGAAATAAATTTGATGACATGACCAAGCAGTGTGGCCTGTAGCAGTGCACCTAGGGGTAGATACTCGATTCAGCCTGTTTAGACGAGTATACACTACATGATGTATTTTCCTCGTCTCTTACCTCTATGCCTAAAAACTAATTTTAGAGTGGGGATATTTGTGTTGCACTTTTTCCTCTAAAATTTTTATTGCGGAACGAGTTGTTATTCACTAATACAATGAAAAAGCAATAAAAAAAAATTTTGGTTCGAATAATTTGATTTTTTTTTTTTTTTTTTTTTTTTTTTTAAGGAAGTATTAATTGTCCAGTGGATTTAATGTCTTTTGAAGGTCAATCAATACCCCCCTTTCGTTCACGCACAGACCACCCATTCGAACAATTACAGTTTACCACCTGTACATTGCAAGCTCCATGTCAACCTGTAAACTGACATGGACGGTGGGTCGGCGCTGAATTCTGCACTCCAACAGAGGGTCTTAGTTGTGTTTATTAATATTACCGATCGTAATCGATGACGAAAATTCGCTTTGCATCCAGCCTCTGATGGGATTCGAACCCAGTACCTCCCGGTATTTTCGCTGTTCGTAATTTTACGTTTCGTCTCTAAGCAACATACAAAATAAAAATAATTTTACGCATACAATCACAAGTTGCAATTGGTGTCAACAGTTTTTCAGTTTACGTCTAAACACGAATGATGTAGTGATGTCATGTACTGTTGTCATGTACTACATACTCGTGTGGAAAGGCACAATGGTTAGCAAGCAAGCAATTTGCTAGCCGAAATCCTGACTACTCAATCAACTTTACCAAGGAAATTTAAATTATCAAATACAAAATTATCTAAGATAGAACAAATCAATCAATATAACTCTTAAGAGTAATGGCAGGTTTTCTGCGTTTTCTGACGAACGGTTTATAAAGCAGTTAGCAAACTTTGCATTTGAACGTCACAATTGGTCCAATTTTGCGAGAAATTTCGTCGTTCACTGGTAGTATGAATGAATAGGTTCCCAAGATGAGTAAGTGTAGTTCTAAAGCAGCTCCATTCTCATTGTTTATGTTTTATGTTTTGCACTTGTTTTGTTTTCGTTTAGTTCCACAAATATGTACCTGTTAGTTTTTAGTGTTATTTTACAATATATAAGCGTTAGTACAATATTTGTGGTAGAAATCATTTCCGGTTATATATAGCGGGAATCTAATTTTTCATGTTCAGGTATTTAGTAAAGAGTCGATATTAAGCGATATCTCGCGTATTCTAGTTTTAGTTCCTCAGATAGATGGTTTAATAAAGCGGTATAGTATATAGAGGTATAGCACTATTTCAGAGTTATTACACTTTCGCTTCAAAACTCGCAATTGTCTAGTTTGAAAATGATTTTATTTGGTTTTAATCCTTTTAAGCTAACTGTTTTCATTCTGTATTCTTCGAAATGCTCTGAGGGTACATATTTTCTTTTTCTTTTGAGTTTAGACTTGGGTAATATTCCAATAGATGGTAAATCAGTTTTGAAGTTGATATTGGGCCTAAATGAACGTTTTTTTTTAAATAAGTGCACTTTATTTTAAATTGATGCTTTAAATTTCATTTGTTCACTATTCTAATTTCTAGATTTATTTTCTAGGTATAATTTATATATAATTTATATTAATTTAGTTTATATATATAATAGCCCAACCTGACGCCTGCCTGCCTGCGTGATGCTATGTGAGTTTGCCATGAGTTTGCTTTATTAAAACCCTGAATTTGTTTTATATCAAATTATTTCTTATAGAGTCGATGCGTCTTTCTGTGCACCTACCGAATCAATAAATAGTTACATTCGAAGCAGGTAATGAAGATGAAGCGCTGCTTGCAGCACAAACTTGCCGAACGAAGATTGAGTCATGGTTTTAGCTCAACTTCAATGATCAAAACGCACGTCGTTTCCTAAATACTGATATTGCCCAGCATTACGTTTACGTACGCGGAAAATGGCAACTTTGTCAAAAAAGTGAAGAGATGGTTGTTGCACGAATGTATACAGTAAGCTTGAAATATGAGCAGCGTTTCTTCCTGCGGCTGCTTTTACTACATATTCTGTTGCCACCTGTTTTGAATTTATACGAACATTCAATAGTGTTATTTACAAAACCTTCAAAGCAGCTGCAGCTGCACGGGTCCTTCTGGTAAACGATGATGAATGGGATCAATTCTTAACAGAAGCAGCAGTCTTTCAAATGCCAAGACGGCTCCAAGAGATCTTCGCTTATATTTGTTGCTTTTGTTAAACTTCAAAACCACTTGATCTCTTGATGAAGTATATAGATGATTGACTCTCGATTACAGCCGGCACCATATTGAAAATATGTAGCAAAAAATTTGGCTCTCCACGATATCAACATAATTCTTATACAGCACGGACTCTCTTGCGCTATGATCGGCTTACCAACTCCATCGGGAAGGCCTGTAGAAGTGCAAGTCTTCGATCCAGTTCGTAAGCTGAATTACGAACTCAATTGCTAAACGAAAAGCTGTTGGATGCATTTCATAAAATAACTGCTGCAGTGGATAATGAAAATGTGTCCAGCCGAAGTTTCTAACGTGGTGGACCAGGAAGATCTGGCAAAACGTTCCTACACGCAACACTGATGGCTTTCTTTCCGGGGATTGACACTCTGTCTCTGCGATGCGATTGACATCATTCGAAGCAAACATTTTGCGAAAAGCTTCACTTATTATTGTCGATGAGATTTAAATGCTGACAAAGCACGGACTCCGCTGCATTGTCAAGCTGTTGCATGAAATAATGGGTTGCAAAATGCCTTTCGGCGGAAAGGTTTTCGTTGTTGGTTGAGACTTTCAACAGACAATTCCAGTTGTTGTGAGAGGAACACAAGCTGAGATCATCGAGTGCTATATAAAATCGAGCAATCTGTGGAGAAACTTTCTTCAATTGTCGCATCATCCTCTTATCAAAGGTATCAATAATGAATGCACAGTTCAAATTCCTCAACAAATGATCGAAACTAAAAATCTGGTTAAAAGTATTTTTGGCACAAATATTTCTGAAATATCTGTGCAGGAGTTGACAAAACGCGTCATTGTTGCACCGACAAATCAACAGACACTTAGGATCATAAAATCATCGACATGAAGCCAGGACAAGCTGAAATTTATTACATTGCTGATTCGGTAATCTCAGAGGATCAAAATGATGTACAAAATTATTCAGCAGAGTTTCTCCATGATCAAACGCCATCAGGAATGCCATCTCATATTTTACTTCTGAAGCCTGGAGAAATTATAATGCTGCTGAGAAATTTAAAGCTAAAAAAACGAATGTGCAATGGCACTCGAATGATTGTTAAGAAGCTGCACCGAAACTTTATAACAGCTGCAATTTTATCAGAGTGCAATCGTGGAGATGTTGTCTTTATTCTGCGAATTGATTTGGCTCCAACAGACACTACATGGCAATTCATACTGAAGCGACGACAATTTCCGATTACCCCTGCATACGCCATTACAATCAACAAATCGCAAGGTCAAACTTTCGATAACGTCGGAATTGATCTACATAGAAAGCGGATTTCTCGCATGGACACCTGTACGTTGCGTTGGCACGCTGCAGACATCTTGCACAAATGAAAGTGTGCAACAAGAGAAGTTGCTGCGAGATTGACGTTATTGGCACATTCGAACCATCGTTTTCCGCGAAGTTTTCCAAATGTAAAAATGTAAGCAATAAAAATTGATTTTAAATTTAGTCGAATAGTAGTTATTTAACTTTTGTATATTTGACAGCATATTTCAAACCCAGCTTCATTCATTGTCTTGCTGTATAATGCTTGCTGAGCGTTTTCTATTATGCGCATTTTCACTTTTCGTCTGCGAGTTTTAAAAATAGAATTATTCTCTTAGAATGGGTACTTGGATTTTACCCATATAAAATTTGCTGTTTCATGTGAGACACGTCGGAGCAGGATAGTTATACAAAAGAGCATATGTCTTACTCATATCTCAAAATGAAAAACCCCACCAGCTGTTTATTTATGTGGGTAGTGACAACCTATAGTGACGACTTAATTTTATGCTTTTAAAATTATGTATTATTTAAAATTCATTAAAATAATAAAAAAAATTATAAAACAATTAGTGGTTTATGTAGTAGTGCGTGGTAGTGCATCATTTCATAAAAAAATTACAAACAATTTTAAGTAAAATGAAGTGTATTGTGAAAAGTTGAAAAATACGTCTAAAAAAATTCAAAAAGGCATATCTTACCATCAGTAAGTTTACTAAGTGTTCATATATAAAATAAAATGTAAATTATGTTAAGAAGAAAGTGATTTGTGGTAAATTTAACCTTAATTTAAGTTATAAATCAGAGAAAATTAAGTAAACAATTTTGATTGCCGGTGTGGGGTTTCTCATTTTGTGTATGTGTTTGTAAACAAATGTTATATTACAATGTCGCATTTTTCTTATTACTACGTACATATTCTACGTGCTTTTCTTTTCATAATTACTTTTAATTTTGGAATATATAACGATATATGTTGAGTGTATGATGTTGCGGAAGTGAAAATGTACGGCGGGCGAAGCATTTTGTAAATTAATAATAATAATAATAATAATAAATAAAAAAAAACAAAATTTAATTTAATTTAATTTTTAATTAATGAAAAAACTTTATTTTGAAAAATAATTTAGGATGCTGGTTGTTGATCAGCTGCTGCTGCTTCTAAACTCCAAAACTGAATAATAAATTTTCAAAATTTTGTATAATTTATACACAAAATTTTGTACTGCAAACTGGATCATAAAAGTTGGATTGATCCAGTCTTGTTGCATTTGGTAAACAAGACAATAAAAATTTGAATTGCATCCACAAAATCTGGTTTCAGCTGGTTACCAATTTGTTTGGATAATAGACGTGCGTACGCCTATGAACATTATTGCAATGATAAATTTACTTTATACTAATTGCCAAGCCATCATGTTAACTTTGCATTACATGATTGTGTCATTGGTTATCACAATCATTTAATGGTGATGAGGGGGCATCTATAATAAGATTTTAACAACTACCGTGCCATCGTTTAATTTAAATATGTTGTGTCTTAGTTATCACAAAATATGATGGTGGCATCTATGATGCAATTGCAATATTGTTCATTTCAATGATTGGTAACGATCTTGATTGACATGCAAATCGGTGTGATAATAAAATTTGTTAATTTTGTAATGTGTACAAAATTATTTTGTTGCATGTACCGATTTTGCATGGGAAGACTGTTGTTGCATATTCTTTTGCAATATGCTTATTTATACGGAGAATTGTCCGTTAATAAATAATTCAGTCTACGGAGAATTGTCCGTTTGTGATTATGTATATTGTGCGGTGATTCTTGTAGTTGAAGAAACAGGCCGCTACATCCTATAAGTACAATATTTTACTGAAAATAAAAACAATTAATGCGTACTATATTGGAATAAAAATAATTGTGAATTTGTGTAGTTTTTAATTTCGATCGAACAAATTCTAATTACGACCCGTTGATTTATATGCTTTCTCTTTTACCCTCCGAATTTACTCAGCAATTGACTTAATTTATTATATTATTTTATTATTATTATATATAGCAATATATTATAATTTAGTATTAATTTTCAGAAATTATACATATGCTTGTGAAATAATATTTCTTTGTAATAATAAATGCTGATTGTGTAGTTTATAGTTGTATTATCTTTGTGTCACTAACTAACTATCGTCTTAACCTAGGTGTTTGTAATCGGACCGATTCAATCAATCAATTTTTGTTTAGGATTTTAGGAAGCCGAAAAGTATTAATTTAGTATGTATTCATTTTCAGGTGATTTCCAGATACGAGTAAAATAATTACATTTTTTCTTAGGTTGCTGATTTAAAGATGCAATGTTGATGACCAATACCATCATTATCCATTTGACCTATTAAACCTCTATCCTACCCCTAGCAGATTAGTTTTGTGAATCTTTGTGTTACTAACTATCGGCTACATCTAGGTGTCTGTAACCGGGCCTATTCTGTCCCACTTAACTTACCTATCCAATCCTTCGGTTTTGTTATGTGTAAAAAAGAGTGTATGGTGGGCCCGGCGTCACCCGGGAGCTCCTGTGTAAGAATTTGGCTGTACATTCAGAATCAATCAATCAATATTATAAAAATATTTTTTTAAACACAAAAACAAAATCAAAACAATTTTAGTGCTGCCTATAATAGCCAAAGAAAGAACTGGCGACATAAATTGACGTAGCATATAGCAAAATTTTTAAAGCATTGTGGCCTGTAGACTGTAGTATTCTAGATGCACTGTCTAAATGGACTGGTGTCATTCATTCTACGTGCATACACACTAATTTTGCTCTATATATTATACGGAGATCATCAAATTAAGAGATCATAGCGGAAAATGATAAAATTCTACAAGAAAACTACCTTAAAAATAAAAAAACAATTTACCAATATTAATGATAAATAAACAAAGTACTTGTTCAGGAGAATGAAAATTTATTTTTCTGTTGCATTTACGATATATCGCTCATTAAATAAAACAACGTCATGACTCAACAAATAGCATTTTTGACTTATTTATACAGTTAGAACACACGTTGTATGTACTTTTAACTGGAAGAATCTCGTATCTGTAACTAATAGTTATAGCCCGCTAGCCATCATTAATTATAATGTTGTAAAGTATTTCGTACCCGAATGTCAATAGGCCAAAACATTAAATTGCGTTATCTCAAAACGAGTTTTTTTTGAGTTATGACGTTGTTTTATTTAATGAGCGATATGTAAACAAATAAATCCAAAAAAAAAACTTCAAAAAAATAAATCCATGGCATTTGTATGAAAGTGTTTTTTCATGTTTACGTTATTTGGGCCTGCACACATACAAACCGTATTTTTTATATTTTCTTCAACTTGGCCGTATGTATTCATACACACATTGTATAAACGCTCTGCCAGAGAGTAGGAAGTAAACCGGAGAATTAATATTCATTTGTCATTCAAAAAATGCCTGTAAAAGTGTATTCATTTTTTCTAATAAAACCGGTTAAATCAATGTTATGAAGTTAGATTCAGAAATACAACACGCACATGTAGCATTGACAAAAATTTCCTTCTGCTACGGTATGTCAAAAAGAGTCGGAACAGTAATTTTTTTAATTTGCTTTAGTTTACTGAAGGCGCGATAAAGATGTACATACATATATATAAAAAATCACAAAGTAGAATGAGAAGAACCGAATACGGTTCGTATTGTTTAGAATCGAGTTAGTAACAAGAATTTTTTTCAAAAAAATTTATTAAATATAATGTTTAATTTTTTGTTTAACAAAATGATTTAGAAATAAAAATTTGAATAAGAAGTTATGTGAATTTTAAAATAAAGTAATTAATTTTAGTATAAATTCAGTACCTACCAAGTGCTTTTAATTAATTTGGGATTTATGTTAACAGATATTAAATTTTTTTTATTTTACTTTTTTATAACCTTTCATTTTTATACGATTGACTCTCTTTTTTGCTCGTTTGCATATACATGTACATGTGCATGCATAGAGTATGCGTGATTAAAGAGAGAATATGTTGGAAAATTTGTTTTTTGTGAGAATTGAGAATACTATACAAATAAATTTTGTTGGTAAGTGTTTTGTAAATAAAATATGAATTGACGGTGTTTCAAATTTTGTGTTTTGTTATTGAGCAATGTGAATCAGAAAATGTTAGTGAAATGAAGCCTGTTTGGAAGAGATTTCTTTCAAGGCGTTTTGCGCGGCTGATTTGTTTTTTCTAGGATACGTAAATAACATCCGGCCACGGGAACCGATCTTCCATGTCAGTACTATAGGCTGACGCAGATGGTAGGACATGAAAACCGAACCGCGAAAGATTTGAGAGTGCTTTGGTTCCAAAACAGATAGAAAAAAATAAAAACAAATGAACAAATCAATTTCATGAAATAACTTGGGCTAATAACATGTATATTTGATAGAACTTTTCAAATTTCCATGGCGTGAAACTATGGTAGTATCGTATACATAGAACGGAACTACATTCTATCTACATAAATCAATTATTCGTTGTTTACAATAGATGAGTGAATTATAAATTAAATTTTACAATAGACGTTTTATTGGCTTTACTTTTAATTTCATTTAAACAGTTTTTAATTTAATGTTTTCCTTATCACTTGCCTGTTTTGAAAATTTTATGTTCTATCCAATTGTGTTGTTTAATTGTTCTATCTAATATAGTTTATATCAGTCATTGTTTTGAAAATTAACTTAGTTTGAACAAGCTAAGAAATGACGAAGTTGAAAGTTTTCCGTACCAAATCCAACGTTGCGAAATCATATACAATTTATTCACAGAGTTCTTTTTTTTTAATCACAATCACCTTTAACTAGCACAAATAAATCCTTTCCAAACAAGACATCTATTCATTGAGAATTCTCAAATCTCACAATCAACCGCAAGTGAGCATTGAGAGCACAAAGCGTCTCAATTTGGTAATTTTACAACAACAATGGTCACTTTCAGGACACCCAACAGTTGGGTAAAGCCGAAGCCAACGTTATGAAAATGTTTAGCGCTATAAAATTTTCAAATCAAATTGGCGATGACTTCACTAATCGCGATAGGAGACCTGAAGGCGCCAAGTTTTATTCCAAGTTTTTGTAGGATAGTGACAGGTCTGCGCTTGGAAGTAAACATCCTGTTGTTCGATAGTACTTAACACAAAGTCTGTTTATTTTGACTGTTTTACAGCTGGCATTGTTTTATAATTCTATGGTTTACATTAAGAGTCAAGTTATATATAGGTACCATATTTCCATGGCAGATTTAACCTAAGTTAGCTTAGGTTTGTGTGCATGGAAACGTCGATTTATACCTGTGACAGACTAGAGATTAACAAAACGAGATTAGTTAAACTCGTTTAGCTAATCGATCATAAATCCTCTTGCGTTGACATACTACAGTTTAGCTAATCGCGAAGCAAATGTAAAATACTATAGTGGCGCAACGATTGCACAGTATCAATATTATAACATCCAGTCACATCATAGATATTTAAAAAACTAATGTACACTTGTCACGAACATAATAAAAATCTTTAGTAGAAAAAAAGGAGGGGCTCATCCCACAACATTATTGAACCTACATAAAAGCCTGACAGAAAACAGAATAAAATATAGCGCAGCCATAACATCAAGTAACAAAAACATGGATACACTACAAAAAATAATAAATACAGGGATCAGGACATGCCTGGGATTAACAAACAGTACACCTATAACAGCAGTAATAACAGAAGCAGGAGATCTATCTATCAATCTGAAGATTGACTACTTCAACTACACATACAGAGCAAAACAACTATATAACAACACTCCGCTAGGCTGCAAACTGAGAAGTAACAAATGCCATGGAACATCAAAGGAAACATACATAAAATACAAAGAACTATTTGACAAAATACAAACGAAAGATCCTGATGATATACCTGACGAAACAAATATAAAAATAAATATAGGATTGCACCATTACCTATAAAATCAAAATACATACAACAAAGCACACGTGAAACAAATAGCAACACACCACATAAAAGAACACAGCTCTCCTCAAGCCATAACATATACAGATGGATCAATTTCAGAAGGAAAAAGAGGGATAGGAATATACAACAACTACAATAATGAAACCTTTAGTTACAACGTAACAGAACCACTCTCGATAAAATCAATCGAAACAATAGCGATACTAGAAGCAATCAAGATAGCAAACCACAACAATATAAAAGAATTAACAATAGTCACAGATTCTCTATCAGCATGCATATCAATAAACAATTATAGAACTACATTGTACACAAAATATTTCGAAAGGCTATCAATAAAACAAAACATGAAAATTCAAATAATATGGATACCTACCCACATAGGAATATATGGGAACGACGAAGCGGATATAGCCACCAAACAAGGTACAAATACCAGAAGAACAATCGTGACAAAAACTCCAGTAGAAGAAAACATCAAATTGATGAGAAACCTTATGCATGAAAAATGGAACACCGAATTCCTAAATAAAACAACAACAACAGGGCTTCAACACAAGAGAAACATTAAAGGGATAGTTGCGAGAAAACCATGGTTTCATAAACAAAACCTGGACAGTGGTGCTATTAAAAGATTGACAAGACTGCGAACAAAGCACACTTCCGACAAAAAATACCTGGAATTAATAAAAAAAGTGGAGGATGACAAATGCAAAACATGCAACACAAGAGAAGATGCAAAACATATAATTGAAGCATGCAAAAGACACGACAACATCAGAATAAAATTCAAAACAGTAATGAACAAAAAAGTGGAAGAAATATTAGCGGGCAACAAACAAGAAGAATTTGCAGAATTAAATGATTTTCTAAGAGAAATCAAAGCGGAAATCTAATAAGGGATGACGACCTATATCGAGGGAAATACAACACCAACAACAGAAAAGAGAATTTAGTTATATACATAGGAAATAGAATACAGGTAAACCACGCTTAACGAACCCTCGCTTAACGAAACCTCGGATCTACGAATATCAATTTTTGATACAAAAACCTCACTTAACGATAACATACCTCGGAATAACGAATAAAAAATTAACAAAAAAGTAAAAAAACCGTCTCTTTTACTTCATTTTTGTAGTAATGGCAACGCAAGCCGGTATTAAAGGAGTGGACGAAGAAGGCATCCGAGATTTGTTAAATGACGAGTCCGCAAAATCATGTTCTGAATCATCAACAGAAGATGAAGAGCCACAAAAAAATTTAAGCCGCCAGAGTGTGGCGAAAATGAATGAAATTTTTTCAAAAATGGATGAAACATGAGATTATCAGAAATAATCATCCATATGAAAACAGAAGTAGCATTGTGATTCCCGCAATCCAAAAGAATATGTTGTGTTATAAACAAATGTTAGACGAGTTCGAGAAAAAAACAACTTATAATGGATAATTTAGTTAAAAAATAATTTGAGCAACAACAACTTTGGATGAAAGAATGGTATAAAAACGTAGTGGATATGGACATTCGATATTCTAGCAATTGGAAAAACGTCCGAGGATCTTAAATTCTTTATTATTTAGTAACTTTGCCATATTTACTGTAATACAACACACACGAGTTAAAACATTATTCTGAGCAAATTACACCTACACGACGCAATTTTGCATGCACAAACAAGAAAATATCAAAAAATTTGAAAATCACATAATCAGCATGTGCAATCACTCAATCAATACCATACCACTGTCAATCAGCATGCACAATCATACGATTGCACATGCATGATTGTGTCGTGTATGGGCCCTATAAGTGTTTTCTTTTTTATGATATGCTTTGGATTTTTTATTTTACGATTTTTATTATTTTTTTTATTCTAATTAAAATTGAATTTTTGTACTGAAAACTTTTTTTTATCAAATTTGCACTACGGGAACCAAACTAACAATTTCTCATATAAATTCATATAATTTGATACCTCGATTAACGAATCCTCGCTTAACGAAGCATTTCCAGGAACCGAACCCCTTCGTTAAGCGAGGTTTACCTGTACATAATTTTTGGATTGCACAGCCTAATTACTGTACAATCAAACAGATGAAAAGAGAGAAAAAAATAACATGTAATAAAAAAATGAAATGTCAAATAAATAATCATGTAACCAAACTGTAAATTTTGGTGATGTGAACGATAATGATCAAGCCATAAATGACATCATTTGAATTTATTAGTTATTTATTTCATTAAATAAATATTGATTATTTAATAATAAACATCATAAATATCCATTTACAATTAATTGTTATATAATAATTAAATAACGAATGAACTCATCATTTTCAGTTTTAGAATAAACAGGGTTTATTGCAATTCCCAAGTATATTTTTGTTTATTTAATTTTACTACTATTTGAATCAAATGCACACAAACAATGAAATGTCATGAGAGTTAAAATCTCCGACGTGTAATGGCGTTACTTGTAGTCCCTCCCACTAATCTCATAAATATGATAAATCTTCAAAAATTTTAAAGATTAGTTGACTAAACCAGTTTAGTCACTAAACCTCAAACCAAATCGAGATTAGCTAATCTTCTACTTGACACACTAGCGCTTAAATCAAAAAAATCACTAATCGCGTTTTAATAATCCATAGTCTGTCTCAGGTATTAGGTTGAGTTTCGTTAAACCCGTATCAAAAAATGTCTAATAATAAAAAATGAATACACATGTTTGGACATATACGTTTTGGTTATAACTCCGTGAATTTCCGAAAATCACATGCCGTCCCAGTATGTAATTTTTCCACTGTGGAAAAAATTGTTTTAATTCCATATTAAATTCCGTACCACAAAATATCAAAGACACAAACATATTGATTTTGCGCATCCCAGTATACAATTTTTTCACTGTGTGGAAAAAATAGTTTTAATTCCATACCAAATTCCATACTACAAAGTATCAAAGACACAAAAATATCGATTTTGGGGTGAAATAGTTTTCTTTCCCTTTCTGATTTACAAGTTTTTCTGATGTTTTATTAGATTTGTTTTGTATCTTTAGTTTCGTGAGATACGAGCATGTTGACAAATGAACATATGTATACTCAGTTACGGTTTTTTTATTTATAAACCTTTTTTGTGTTTTATTTTTTAAAACGTGTTTTAAGTATTAAAGTAAAATTTTAATAATTTTAAGTATTGCTCGTATTTTGCCATCTTCGCGATCAAAAATATTGGACTAAACAGGTAATAAAATTGAGTTTCCAAATTTACGACGTATGCTTTTGATACTAACGATTTTCATGTGTTTATGTTTTTAAGATGGATGCCGACTGAGCGATGTAAAAGATTTGCGACATAACATTACAATGGTACATTGGTGAGATTTAAATTAAAAAATTGGAGTATGTCTGTGTACATATTGTATATTAAAAATTGTATATGAATAAATTTTACAAAAAAAATCTTTAATTTCAAAATAAAACCTCAGTGTGAAAAGTACTACAGAAATCTCTCTATCTATCGGCCCTCTCCAATTTGCTTTTTCTCTTTTTAGTCGGGATTCACACCAACACTGGAATTTTTGTGACACTTTTCTTTGGCGAGTAGTACGGATTTCCGTGTGCTTTACAGAGTTCTTTCCATAGAAAGAGTGTGTTTTTTGCACGCGAATGTAAATGCAATTCCGTCGGCACTGCATATTGGGATAGTATTCAAATTTGACAAGATAGAATATTCCCATGAGGCGAATTATGTAAGCATTACGAACTACGACAAATGACGTCAAAATGCCTTTTTATTTAAAGCATTTTGAGTTGTCGTAATTTCGACCTTTTGTTGTTGGTTTAATCGTACACATTTATAAATTCGAGACAAACGTCGTACTATCTATTTTTTTCTTGTTTTCATTGACGATTTGTCAAAATAAGTATGAGTCGAAACTCGTAATGCTTAGATAATTCGCCCCCATGTTTCGTTTTCGTCGTTTTGTGCGCATTACGTTATCTGACGATAAGATAACAGATTTTTACATTGAATTTGTCCTTTTTTCGATTAATTGTTTAAATAAATCTGCAATAAACGTTTTGTTCAAAATCCGACAAACGATACATGACGTTATCTCATATACGTATAAGGATATTAGTGTGTGTAATTTTTAAGTGGTATATTTGTTTGTTTTCTGCGCATGTAAGCATCAAAAATTATGAACCAGTACAAATCGGTTCAGCTTTTTGGTGCTTATACAACAGTCATACAACTTTTTCGTTTTTTAACACGTTCGCGCAAACAACTTTCATTTTTTAAGGAATAATATTTGTTTTCGGCCCACGACCACAATTGTGTTTGTAAAAATCGTGTACAACACATTCCTTTCCGCGAGGAAATATCATTGCAATCAAAAGTTATCAAATGTGTTCCTGAGTAGCACACGCATTTAGAATGTGTGCGTCAACATATTTTAATTTATTTTGTTCAATGTGATGTCGAATAAATGTTTTGTTTCCACAGAAACACAGAATTAGAAATCATTAAAATTAAAATTAAATATTTAAATAAATTTAATTTTATTTAAAGCATATTTGCATTTACAAATTTTAAATTATAAATAGAAATGTTATCTAGAAATGTCATATCCAAAAAATTAAATGGCGCATATTCGCACTAATACAAACACACATACCACTACTATAAAGTTGCGGTTATTTTTTCGTCAAATGTCGAACGAAATCGACCCCCAGTATAGAAAAGATTTTCGAAGAAATTCCATCTAATTTCCCCATCTGTTTTTTTCTTTTTAGTCGGGTTTCATAAACACACACACACACACACTGGAATTTTTTGTGACACTTCTTTGGCGAGTTGTATGGATTTCCGTGTACTTTACATAGTTCTTTCCATAGAACGAGTATGGTTTTTGCACGCGAATTTAAATGGAATTCCGTCGGCATTGCATATTCGGGTACGATTTTACAATCAAAACTACCCCGAGAAACGGGGATGATGTTTATGTTCAAATAAATACCCTATATAGTTTAAATGTAGAAACTATTTTTGTTCAAGATCACGTGATCTCTATTTTTTTGGTTAATTTGTTTCGGTTTATATTGTCCCGTTCCTCACTGCTTCTTGCTTCAAAATAAAGCTTTTATGCCTCTATTCCACCAAGAAATATTTACTGTCAGTAAAAACGAAACAAGATAACGATATAGATGTCCTATTTAATACAATGAAACAAAAAAAAATCAGTAAAATTTTACTGACAAAATCGTTTTATATGTAGTGGTGTGTTGCTATAATAAATTGGAAAATACTAACCATAGTATGTTTTATGTGTTGGTATCGAAAGACCAAAAATTTTATAAGCGAAAAAAAAATCCCAAAATGCAATCCCGAAAATAATAATCCAAACAACAAAAATCTCAAAACCCATAACTCTAAAAATATATCTACCAAAAAAAAGAATTGCTCGAACACAAAATTTTAAAAAAATAAAAATATCGAATTAAAAATTCCAAAATTTGCCGAAAATAGAACCAAATGAGTCGAAATCTGCGCGCGCAGATTCCGACTCATTTGGTTTTATTTTCGGAAGATTTGAAAAAATGAAATCATTAGATAATTTTTCTTAAGTTATTTTTTTTAAATATAAAATATATATTACTATTATGACTTATGTTTCATTTGGGTCCCATTTGAAACGCAATATTTTAAAACGCGAATTATCAAAACGCGATATTTCAAAACGTGATATTTCAAAATGCGATATGGTACAAAACGCGATATGGTACAAAACGCGATATTTCAAAACGCGATACGGTACAAAACGCGATATAAAATATAAAATTTAAAATTTGAAAATCTATAGGAGCGGGAGTTTAGGATCGGATTATATCAGGCGGGTGAAAGGGAAACAAAGTATGCTGTGTGTCATGATAATGCACCATCACATGAAGCATTATTCATGATAATGCACTTAATTATTAATACTTTCACAAACGGCATACTCGTCAAACGCAATGACATCGATGGAGCACGGGCTTGCTAACTGCTTTGCCTCAAAAGAAGAACAGTTTCTATGGCGTGGCATCCAGGCATTGCCAGAAAGATAGGAAAAATGTATAACTAATAGTTTTAATTGCGGCTCATTTTTCAACAAAAAATTTTCGGTGAAGTAGAAATGAAATAAAAAAATTTAAGGCCATTTTAGAGATGTAGATTTTAGTTTAAATTTTCTTTTCGAGAGAGCAGAATAAAACAATACACCAAAAGTTTGTGTTTAAATATAAAATAAGGTTTTAAATTAGCAATAAAAAATTTATTACGACTTATTTTGAAGTAAGAAGTAGTACTTCTTTGAAATGTCGTGTGGAACAGTAGTATGAGTATGTGTAAAAAAAATGTAAAGAAAAATCATTTTTGAAATGTTTTCTTATAGTTCGCATCGTAGCAAAATAATTTATGGAAAATAATTTACACATATAAACCGTTTATTCTGAAAGTGGCATAATTGACTTTTTCCAAAAATCAAGTTAATGCTAAAATTAGTTACAATTTAACGGTATCTCTTATTATTTTAAAATGAAGCAAAAAAAATTATTTTAAAATGAAGAGATACCGTTAAAGCCGCAGCCACACGAATGCAAATACATACCAATATTGGCGTGTTTGTCCAAATAACAAATCGTGTAGCCACAACACAAATGGCAAATTCACATCAAGGTTACATTTGTCCAACATTGGCGCACATTCGCTGGACAGCCACACTGACAGACATTTTTCAAAAAAGTTCAAAGGAAAAACAAATACTACAAATCGTGTAGACAGTATAGTTTGTCAATTGTCATATTTTACCAATATTTGCCAAACATAAAATACACCAACGTTGGTGGATATTTGCATTCGTGTGGCTGCGGCTTAAATTGTAACTAATTTTAGCATTAACGTGATTTTTTGAAAAAGTCAATTATGCCACTTTCAAAATAAACGGCTTATATAATAAAACTAATTAATTATAAATTTATAATTACATACTATATAATTTGTTTTCAATAAATAAAAATAATTATAAATTTACGTGTAAGTGCAAAAACATTTGTTTTCGGATAGACAGATAATTTTGCTTTGTACTTATTATTATAAACAAACAAAATCATGTTTTGTCGTCATTGTGGTATTTAACGGAAAAGAACCGTGTTTGGTCATATTGTGTTATGGTATACAGTGAAAATAGTTTATAATGAATGACATTAAATTGAAGCAATATATTTTTCATAAGTGGTAAAATTTATATAAAATGTATTGTCTCTAAAATTAATAAATAATTATAAATTTTCATGTTTAAAAATATTTTTTGGCGACCAAACGAACTATGGCCAGGCCCAGGTTTAGAGTGCGGGGGCAAATGCGTCCATTTTTATTTCCGCAAGTATGTACGTAAAATTCAGAAAAATGCACTGGCTTATTGGAAGAAACTCTGAACTGACAACGCACAACAAACTGCTGTTATATAAACAAATCCTAAAACCTATCTGGACGTATGGTATTCAGCTTTAGGGCTGTGCAAGGAAAACTACAGTGAAGATCATTCAAACATTTCAAAATAAAGTACTACGTAGCATTGTGAATGCTCCTTGGTACATTAGAAACGACAATCTCCATCGAGACTTAAACATGGAAAACGTCAGCAATGAAATACAAAAATTTGCAAGGGGTCATGTACTGCGACTGCAGCAGCACAACGAGGAGCTACGGAACCTACTGGATCGCACCAATGGACCAAAGCGCCTAAAAATAACAAAACTTTTAGAATTAGTGGTTCCTTGAGCCGCTTATATCAAAGGACTGACAGAGCTGGGATGAACTGCTAGGTCTCATCCCACAAGAGTGGACTACTTAACTTATAAAACAATTACAAGATAATCCATATGATTAGTTGTAATATTATACAGAAATAAAGATTTCTTAATAAAAAATAAAAAAAATAAAAAATAAAAAAGTGTACGCAGCATCCACGAAGCAGCGAGAGACAAAGTAGAACTCTTTCCGGCCTGTTTACCTATAAAACCATAGAACTGTATACTGTAGAATGAATGTAGTTTTTCTGATTTCTAAATTAAAATAAGGATATTTTTACCAAAATACAAATCACTTTCCTTTAAACAAAATTTACATTTTATTTTATAAAAACACTTGTTTAACCTACCGAAGATTAGAAATTCCTTTCTGCAATTTTCTAGGCGTTGCCATGCCAATAAATGACTTGAGGCGAGAGAAACAAAAAAAACTGTCATTTAGAGTCGTGTGAAATTTTGAAATGACTAGAAAACGCATAAAATACATAGTTTGTCGTTTGAAGTGACTACGAAAATATACATACTAGATATTTTGGCAAGACAGCCGCCTTTGGCTTCATATTAAATGAGTCACTTGAAACGACAAACGACGCGACTTGCGGAATAAGGGTATTAATATTTTTTAAGAGCACGAAATTTGGTTCCTTTGACTACAAACAAATAAACCAGTTTGGTTGGTTTTTTCCGTTTTTGCAAGTTTTTGGAATCCTAATTCTATGGTTTTATGATATAAGTAAGCCATATACATATTTTATATAACAATCCTGCTCTGACTCATTACACATGAAATAGCAATTATTCATGGGTAAACTTCTCCCAGCTCATCGAAGAAACCGTTTGACTTTTGCTCGTATCCACGTCAGTTAGACTACAGACGACTGGAAGTCCATGTTGTTCACTGATGAATCAAGGTTCAGTCTGCGATCACCGGATGGACGGGAAAGAGTATGGCAGAGATCCGGAGAGCGATAATCACAATGTGCTATATCCCCAAGAGTCCCATTTCATGGCCGCTCACTAATTGTGTGGGCAGGCATTTCTATAGACGCCCGTACGGACCTTCTATTTCTACGCGGCGGCACTATAACTGCCCAAAGGTATATCGTGGAATGTCTAGAAGAATTTGTGGTTCCATACATCCCATTTATTGGACAGCAATTTAAACTAATGCATGATAACGCCAGGCCCCACGTTGAAAACGTGGTCAACAATTATTTGGATGAGGTGGGAATTGATAGAATTGTTTGGCCCGCTTGCAGCCCTCACCTTTAATCCCATTGAGCATATGTGGGATATGCTAGGGCGTCGTTTAAGGCAAAGGAAACTCGTTCTAGAAACCTTGGATCATCTTCAATCAGCTCTGCAGGAAGAATGGGAAATGATACCTCAGGAGTACGTTGCAAACCTTGTGCACAGTATGCCAAAAAGAATCCTAGATGTGATCAGAGCTCGTGGCGGAAATACTCGATACTAGAGTACCGACCAGTGTTGTGCCTGTTTTTTACGTTACGTAATATACTCGGTTTTTTACATGTAAAATACGTATTTTACACATAACAATTTTTTACAAAATGTAAAATACAAAAACTATTCGTAACTAATTCAAAATTACTTATAGTTCATAATCTCAATTCTTACGTATCTATATAAAGAAAATTGGATATAATAATTGAATTGAATTGAATTTATTTATAATTCTTCTAATTTATTAGTTATAATTAAAAGTAAAATATTTGTAGAAAAATAAAAATACAATTATTTTTTTTTCAAAGAAAATATGGTTTGTTTCTCAGCTGCTAACTTATTTTTTAGAATCCACAGAAAAACAAAATCCACAACACTATGGGATTGAAGTGTAAAACGATTAATCATCGAACTCATTCAATATTAATGCTATAACATTTTAATGTTATCGGTTACAAAAATTGTTTAGATGATTACGAGAAATCCTTACCATCTTAAAAATAAAATCAAGGAAATGAGGATTGGCTCATTTACAAATACGAAAGTGGAATATCCCATACTTTATACTCAAAAAAATAAGAAATCCACAAGATTTTTGGAGCATGCAGCGATAAGCCACCCGAACTTATCCAACTTTGCACTGAAATTATTAAATCTTCGATCACATTCGAAACTTGTCCCTCCCTAGTCGAAATTTTTTATCAAACAGACTCTTAGGGATTAACTACGATAGCTGTCTTAAAGAAATTCGTGCAAACCTATCTGAAAACTCCGTAATATTGATCGACGGATATTTCTTCTTTTGTGATTAATATGATACAAATTTACGTTTCGTACATTAAGGTTTGCGACTTTACTAAGGTTTTTAAATACGCCTTTGATTTTATACAATACTAGCTGACCCGGCGAACTTCGTACCGCCTCAAAATCAATAAATGTTGCTAAAGTTATTATAGCTTAATTAAATTGAGTTTTTTTATTAAGATAAAATGAATTTCTCTCCCAGAGAGAGATGGCACTATACCCCATTAAGAGATTTGGCCGTCTTAAATGAGGTTTAATAATCATATTTTCATTTCGGATAATGACTAATGAGTGATTAATTCATTGATCCTAAACCAGCCGTCCAATTTTTTCCTTGTCACTACCGGGAATTGAACCCGAGACCTCCGGGGCGAATAAAATGAATACTAAAAATTAATTAAATTCAATCAAAATGAAATATATTTTAATTACATTGAAATGAATGTAATTCACGTGGCAGCAAGGAATTCGTTTTATTGAATTGATTCGAAATGATTCGCGTAGCATTGTTGCACTACTTTCTTTTAAACTATTTCCTGGGTGAGTTGCAATGGAGTCGAGTCCCTTCATTGTAGCACCTTGTGATATACGACATTTTTTGTTTTATTGTCAGGTGCGAGAACGAACAAAGCGGATGGTATGTCGACACGTGAACATGCTACGTACAATTGGCCGTGAGAGAAACATTCATTTTCTAGATTCAGGCCACAAACACTCAAGGATGGGCCTCGTGATTTGTTGATCGTCATGGCGAATGCAAGACGAATCGGAAATTGAATTCGTTTAAACTCGATTGGCATATCGGTTGGGTTAATCAGAATTCTCGGAATGAGAACTTCCTCACCTTTGAACTTTCCTTGAGATTTCTCAAAATAAAACGCGTTCCGTTATATAGTTTTGGTTGATTCAGGTTTCGTAGCATGATGATTCCCGGCAACACACGAAATTTCAGTTGTAAATTGTGCGGGAGCAAGCCAGCCAGATCCAATGAGTTTAAAAATTCAGTTGGACAGTTGGTTGATTCGTCTTTGTTTGTCACACAGTCGATAGATTTGAAGCAATGAAGTGGACCGACGATTAGATTTTGAATTGTGAAATTTAAGTGATCCCCATTTTTGTTCTTTGCCGCAAGAATTACTCGTTCACTCACCCAATTGTGATTTTTGTGGTTAGTAATATTGTTCGGGAAAACTTTGTTGATGAGCTCGTCCTTCGTTGAGACAAAATTGCAAAAGTTCAGAGAAAACGATAAAAATAAAATAAAGTAGAAATGTGCATGCAGCCTCCAGTCGGATTCGTAACCAGTACCTTCCGGTCCAAGCGCCGAAGCTTTAACCACTGCACCACTCGTCACATACAAACTACACCTACAAAATTCATATAAAAAAATGTTTTTTTATTAGATTTTTGGGACATCCCTTTTGAGTTTTTCCGACTTTTCTTTTTTCCTAAACCACCACTGTATTGAGACGAACAAAATAAAAAAAAACAAAATGAACTAAATGTATGAGAAAATGAATTTTCTTGATAAATTTTTATTTGGTGAATTTTTCCGATGTTTTAATAGTTATTATGCTATTCGGAACGGAGTCAAATCCAACAAAAGAAAGATCATAAAAATCGGTCCAGCCGTTCTTCAGTTATAAATGGTGTAACTAACCCGACTTTGTTTTATATATATAGATAAGTAGATGAAATAAAAAAAAATTGGATAAAAAATAAAATGTTAAATGTGCATGCAGCCTCCAGTCGGATTCGTATCCAGTACCTTGCAGTCCAAGCGCCGAAGCTTTAACCACTGCACCACTCGTCACATACAAACTACACCTACAAAATTCATATAAAAAAAAAGATTTTTTTATTAGATTTTTGGGGCTTCCCTTTTGAGTTTTTCCGACTTTTCTTTTTTCCTAAACCACCACTGTATTGAGACGAACAAAATAAAAAAAACAAAATGAACTAAATATATGAGAAAATGAATTTTCTTGATAAATTTTTATTTGGTGAATTTTTCCGATGTTTTAATAGTTATTATGCTATTCGGAACGGAGTCAAATCCAACAAAACAAAAATCATAAAAATCGGTCCAGCCGTTCTTGAGTTATAAATGGTGTAACTAACACGACTTTGTTTTATTTATATAGAAGATTATACGTTTTATACAGTAATTTAAGTATATTACCATTTTTTACGTAAAAAATGTATAAAACAGTTTTTTACATACAATTGCACAACACTGGTACCGACCACTTAGATTGATTGCTGGTTTTTATTTAAATAAAGATGAAGATATATCAATATCCGTTTTTCGGTAATTTCGTTATTTCAAATGTTTTGATCCTGTGGTTACTTTTATTAAACGAAACTTGATCCGTTAATGCCTTTTGGCGCACATTATATTATTTCGTACAACCATAACGCGAATAATACGAATAGTTATCGTTAACACAAACATTTACTGAAAAAATGTAGTATCCGGGTTTTTTTGACTAGCAGTGTAGTAATATGTACGTAGTAATATGAAAAATGCGACATTGGTAATATAACGTATGTTTACAAACACAAATACAAAATGAAAAAACCCCACGCCGGAAATCAAAATTGTTTACTTAATTTTCTCAGATTTATAACTTAAATTAAGCATACATTTCCCACATTTTGCTTTCTTCTTAACACAATTTACATTTTATTTTATATAAACACTTAGTAAACTTACTGATGGATGCGTTTGGAAAAAGCTTTTTTGAATTTTTTAGGCGTATATTTGAACTTTTCACAATACATTTCATTTTACTTAAAATTGTTTGTAAATTTTATTATCAAATGATGCACTACTATATAAACCACTAACTATTTTATGTTTTTATTATTTTAATTAATAATTTTAAAAGCAAAAAATTAAGTCATCACCACAGGTCGTCACTGCGCACATAAACAAACAGCTTATTTGGGGTTTTTCATTTTGAGATATAGCCATAGGTTTTTTTATATAACCATCCTGCTCTGACGTGTCTCACATGAAATGGCAAATTTTATATGGGTAAAATCCTAACACCTATTCTAAGAGTATAATTCTATTGTTTGTTGTTTTTTTTAAGTAGTACCAATACCACTACAATAACAGGCCATTCTTGTTGGTATATGTAAATCCAAAACGAAATGAGAATTCCATACAAAACGAAAAAAAATACATGGCTACAGGAAAACAATTTCATTATTTGTAATAAATAATTTGTATCGTTCAAATTAAATTGAATAATACATTGCAAGAAATAAATAATGATATTTTGTTATTGAATTATTTAAAAAGAATTGTTTTGAGAAAACTTTTCATTCAGTAATATTACAATGAAACCAGCAACTTATTTTTTACACCGTAACCAGCGTTGCCATATGTCAAGTTTTATCTTTTTTTTCAAGTTTTTTTGGTCGCAAAAAGGATTTCAAGTTTTTCATAGTTAAATCAAGTTTTTCTATAGAAAAGTGTTGTTTTCAAGTTTTTTTGAAGTTTTTTATTTATGGAAATTTTCCGTTTTATCTTATGGTAAATATTTATATAATGACGGCGATAAATCGCTTTATAAAGAAAAAGATTACAATTTTTGGTTTAATGGGCGAGGTTTTTCAAATTATCAAAGAAGAATTACAATTTTTGGTTACTGAGGTATCTGTCAATTATTTGGAATAGAGTTACATTAACTAGAGCTGCAACTATTTTTTTCCCATATAAAAATCAATATAATATTTGCTATCTCTTTTGAGTCACGTGGGAACAGGATGGTTATATAAAAAATGCATATGGCTTCTCGCTATAGGCACCCCAAATCATTTGTTTATTTATGTGCGCAGTGACAACGTATGTTGACGACCTTATTTTGTGGTTTTAAAATTATTAATTAAAATTCATTAAAATAATAAAAAAATTACAAAATAATTAGTTGTTTATGTAGTAGTGCGTGGTAGTGCATCATTTGATAATTAAAATTACTGATGATGACGATAATAGAAATGAAAGTGATTGCTCGCCGGTAAGTCTAGATATTATTCAATAAATTATATTTTGTGTATAAAATATTCTGTGCCTTTTATAGAAATCTAAGGAAATCAAAAAACTGCGCCCTTCCACCACGTACGTAAAAGGTTGGGAAAATGATCAAATTTTAAAATCGTGGTTAACACAAAGTGTGAATAATGTTGCCTTTTGTAAAATTTGCAATTGCGAATTAAAGGCGAAATCTGGAATTCGAGATTTATATAACCACAGCAAAAGCAAGAAACACGTTGGCCGTAGTGCAGCATTAAATATGCACAATAACAGTTCGCTAAATTTCAAAAACATAAACTAATTTACTGCGCACAGTAAGAAAGTTTGTATGGCCGAAATCCAGTTTATTATAATAATAATTATAATAAAATTATATTTGTTTATTATAATAATAATTATAATAAACAAATATAATTTTCGTAATGAATACCTTGTGATATAATTTTATAATAATAATTATAATAAATAAAATATGGATTATACATATATATGTATATGTAAAAATATATGTGTACGCATTTTTAATTAATCAAGTTTTTTTTCTAGAAAACAAGTTTTTTTTCTATTTCTGTTAAGTTTTTATTTTGAAACATATGGTAACACTGACCGTAACAACAAATAAAATAAAAACAAATACACGAGATTTTTACTGCCGCTCTTGCATGCTTTTTTACTTTTTTAGTAAACCAAAATATGTTGAAGGGGATGGGTGCATGTCTTTGCGTATGACAACAAAATATTTTGTTTTTTTTGTTTAAATAAAACTTGATTTTTAATTAATATGGTGTAATAAACCAAAATACATTTTAATCAATCAATACTAATGATAAGCCCAAATGCGTGATTTAGTTGGTTGTACCAATGCCTCCTAAACTACAGGCCGCATACACCAAATGATGACGACACGATATGTCTACGTTGTTGTTGCTTTCTCTAGTTGTTTTGTTAGTGTAAATATCTTAATATTATTATTGCGCAGTCTCGGTTTAGACATAAATTGACGTCATGTGCAAAAAAATGAGAGTAGTAAGAGGCCTGTAGTTTAGGAGGCATTGGTTGTACACAATACATAAAAAAAATCCAATTTGATCGACAATTGGATTTTTTTTTGTGGGCTTGTGTAAAATTTACAGTAAAGAATTAAAATTAGGATACGGTTTATCAACGATATTGAAACTTGAGAAGGTAAAATACATATCACACATAATAATTTTGTGTATAATGTGTACTGCGTGGTAAAATCTTCCTATGTTTCACACTACATAGCAGGTTACCCAAATAATATACAAAACACAAACGAATATAAATAAAATTGTAAACCCATTAATCTAAAATTCATTACACAAATAAAATGTGTGAAATTAAGTTCATTATTTTTCTTCGGTACTGTATGTCGTGAAACAAAACCAAAACAAATAAAATAATACAAATGCGAGAGCCAAGAGAAATTAAAAATTGTATACGCGCACGTGTCATTAAAAAATTTTGTAGTTGCTTTTATCAGTAACCCAATATGCAATGCTGACTGAATTCCATTTACATTCGCGTTCTAAAAACTCACTCTTTCTGTGGAAAGAACTATGTGTAGTACATGGGAATTCGTACTACCCGCCAAAGAAAAGTGTCACAAAAATTCCAGTGTGGTGTGGGGTAAGACCCGACTAAAAAGAGAAAAAATTAAATTGGAAAGAAGGTGGAATTTCGTCGGAAACTAGGGATTTTTCCATACACTTTTCTATACTGATTCCCAATACGTTTCAGCGTGAAAAAAAACAGATTTCGTTAATATTTTTCACATGAAAATCGATTTCGAAATAAAAGATTTTATTGTCATGTTTTTGTGAAGGTAATTATTATTTTTTATTTAATTAATAATACATAGAAAATTTATGTATATATTTAAATTTAATAAATTGTATTTTGTATTGCATCTGCCACGTGCTACCCGATTATTAATCTTCAGCATATTGAGATCTTGAAAAAAAAAATTCATTGAAAATTTACAACGTAAATGCATTTCGCGACGATGCCATTTTGAGACAGATCTCTATTACGTTTTTAGTCCAAATTTGCACATCGCAATCACTAAATTAGTTAATAATTATTATTATATAATTAAATTTAAAATTATTTACTTTCACAAATAGAACAACATTAAATGAAACACAACACTTTAAAGAAAACAAAACTAGTTATGTAGTGCAACCGCACACATCGACTTGTCAGAAGAACAAGAAACTGAAAATAAAAGATACAATCGAAACTAATAAAAAGAAAAAAATACTACAGCGAAACAGAAAGAGAAAGACAATTATTTTTCGCCAAAATCGATATTTTTGTGTCTTTTGATATTTTATAGTACGGAATTTAGTATGGAATTAAAACAGTTTTTTCCACACAGTGGAAAAATTGCATACTGGGAAGTTGCTAAATGAAAAGTTACTCAATAGGGAAATATTTTTATTGGAAATGTTTCTCAAAATATCAATATTTATCGTGATCCTTCAGATAAATTATGTTTGTCGATAATAAAGCAGATTTATTGGGACAAATGGAGAATTTTTTTTGTCCCATGTAATTTTTTTGTTGTTCGTATGACGCCTGCGTTTTTGTTTGGATTTACCTATACCAAGGCATGTAATTTTTCTATTTAGAAATATGGCCTGTTATGTAGTGGTATTAGTAATACGATACAAATTTTAATTTTTTTAAGTTTGAACGCAAAATTTCACTCCAATAATTTTTTATTAAGTGACAATTGATATTTAACGAAGCTTCATTAAATTTTTTAATTTAAATTACTTTTTCCATGGGCGAAAGCTCAGAAACGGTATTTAATGCAAACATAATTTGTTTAAAGTTACGCTTATAAATTTGTTTTGTACCGTTACCTCTTTAGTTTCAAATCGTGTCTCCGCTAATATTTATTTGCAGTGCTTCCTTGAGATCTCTTGTGGAACCATACATTCACCCTTTTCACACGAGATGACAAAGAAGCACTGCTTCACGCTTCAAAATAAGTCGTAAAGATTTTTTATTGCTAATTTAAAACCTTATTTTGTATTTAAACACAATTTGTTTTTTAAATTGTTTTATGCTGCTCTCTTGAAAATAAAATTTAAATTAAAATGTACAAGTCAAACATGGCCTTGAAATATTTTTTATTTAATTTCTGTGTGTGTTAGTATGGTTGCACCAAAAATTTGTTTTAGTCGCAATTAAAACCGGTATCATAGGTAAACGGGGAAAGAAACGAAGAAAGTAATGGTTTCTGTGATACCTCGTGTTGAAGGATGCATTGACATTTATTTTGACATGACGTTATAAACAAGTATTGATCTTGCTGCATTTTAAATTTTTATTGTCACGGTCTCAGTTTCTGGTTTCAAACTAAGTCGTAATATTATTGTTAATTTAAACCCTTATTTTATATTAACACACCAATTTTTTTTGTATTGGTTTATTCTGTTCTCTCGAAAATAAAATTTAAACAAAAATATACATCTCAAAAATGGCCTTAAATTTTTTTACTTTCATTTCTATTTTTTCATTTCGATGTACCGAAAAATTTAATGTAGCAGTTATAACGGATTTGGTATGTAAAAGGGGAAAGAAAAAAAATATGAAGCCGGTCTTATGAGACTGCGTGTAGCATGGCTCAATAGTTTCAGGGGTTTACAAAATAAAGGCCTTTTCAAATTTCCCATTGAGCACTACTCACTCCCGATATATAGGTAGAGCAAAATATTTTTATGTCGATTTTTAACTCAAAAATTGAATGAAAAATATTTAGAGTTAAATAAATTATTTATATGCAAAAATAGCGCGCTAAATATAAGTTTTGACATAGAAAATAGGGTACTTCAGATACATCTTTCGGGCGCTAATAAAAAAACACAGCTATTATTGACGAAAATTACAATCAGAAAATTTAAATTAAAAAAGTTAAGAAAAATGTTAATTTTTTAGGAAAAATTAAAAAAAAATCACCCTAAAATCAACTAAATCGATTTAATTTTCTTTTAAATAGTTTGTATTGCATCTATATTTGTCAGTATAATGTTTATTCGATCGATTTCATTCGACTTAAATTCAATAAATGGGAAAAATTATAAAAGTGTTTTACGACGAAATGAAAAGAAAAAAAATTATAATACAAAATTGTGAATGTAGATGTGATTTTTCTGTTTTGATATGTTCTGCAAAGTTGTTTGTCTTGATTTGCACAATATTTTTGCTAAAGAAAGCATAACGAAAATCTTAATGGTTCAAGAGCTATCAACGGGAAAATGAGTGTATATTTTGACAAATTTTTGACTCAGAGATAAAACATGTCGAAAGCGATATCTCAAAAATGGGGCTAACCATTGAATTCAGCGTACTCGAATTAGGTTTACCCGCTGGGTGCGCAGCTTGTTACTTTTTTCAACTAGCACAGTGTTATCTCCCATGCCGGTAGGCTGGCATGGAGCTTGCAATGTGCAGATGGTCTGAAATCGGTCCTATAGCCGTACGTCCTCGAGTTGGCTGGAAGGCGTAAAGTAAGGACGTAAAAAGCATAACCGCGGAAGAGCAGGGTGAGCCTTGAGGCCCAAAACAGATCGCATAGTTACCAATAAAAAAAAAAAAAAGTGACGAAAAAATTATACATCAAAGAATTTTGCGTTAAAACAATAAATGTGTTCTTGTCTCTGTTTAATGGCGCATCCCCAATAGAATTACTTTAACTTTTTCCTTACAGAAAAGTATGAAAAAAAAACTTGAGAAAAAAAAAAATCTTAAGTTTTTTTTTCATACTTTTCTGTAAGGAAAAAGTTAAAGGAATTCTATTGGGGATGCGCTGTAAATAAGTATGCAAACTCATTTCGAACGGGTTTGTTTACTTATTTAACATTAGAAAGCCTTACACGGGCTTTGTGATAAAAGAAATTTAAAATAAATTTTCAATTTTCTTTTATAATATTTAAAGTTATATAACATGTTAATATAATAAAGAAAATTTACTGCACAAGGAAAACAAAAAAAAGTACTTTTGTATCATTGAGCGTGTTTTTTTATTAGCGCCCGATAGCTGTATCTGGAGCAGCCAATTTTCTATGTCAAAACTTATATTTAGCGCGCTATTATTGCATATAATTAATTTATTTAACTCTAAACTAAGATTTTTCATTCAACTTTTTATGTAAAAATCGATAAAAAAAATATCTTGCTCTACTTATGAATCGGGAGCCACTATCGGGAGCGCTATCCATTTCAATGGGAAATTTGAAAAGGCTTTTATTTTGTAAACCCCTGAAACCATTAGAAACTTAATCTTAAAATAAAAATTTAAAACGCAGCAAGATATGAATTCTTGCTTATAACGTCATGTAAAAATAAATGTCAATTAGTATATTTCAGGTGATAAATGTTTGTTTTATTGATGAATTTAGTTTTACTTTTTATATTACCACCAGTGAATAATATGCTGTGTTTTAATTGCTGTGTTTTTTTATTAGCGCCCGATAGCTGTATACGGAGCAGCCAATTTTCTATGTGAAAACTTATATTTAGCGCGCTATTATTGCATTTAATTAATTTATTTAAATCTAAACTAAGATTTTTCATTCAACTTTTTAATTAAAAATCGATTAATTAAAATATCTCGGCTCACTTATTTATCGGGAGCCGCTATCGGGAGCGCTATCCATTTCAATGGGAAATTTGAAAAGGCTTTTAATTTTGTAAACCCCTGAAACCATTAGAAACTAAATCTTACAATAAAAAATTAAAACGCAGCAAAATGAATTTTTGTTTATAACGTCATGACAAAATAAATGTCAATTTATATATTTCAGGTGATAAATGTTTGTTTTATTGAAGAATTTAGTTTTAATTTTTATAGTACAGCGACACCAGTGAATAATAGCTGCAGTTTCAGTAGAAAATTTCCCTTCGGCTCCGGATAGTGCTCCAATAAAAAAACACGCTCAATATTGGAGCAATATCCGGAGCCAAATGGCAATTTTCTATTGAAACTGCAGCTATTATTCACTGGTGTCGCTGTACTATATAAATTAAAACTAAATTCATCAATAAAACAAACATTTATCACCTGAAATATACTAATTGACATTTATTTTTACATGACGTTATAAACAAAAATTCATTTTGCTGCGTTTTAATTTTTTATTGTAAGATTTAGTTTCTAATGGTTTCAGGGGTTTACAAAATAAAAGCCTTTTCAAATTTCCCATTGAAATGGATAGCGCTCCCGATAGCGGCTCCCGATACATAAGTAGAGCAAGATATTTTTTTTATCGATTTTTACATAAAAAGTTGAATGAAAAATCTTAGTTTAGAGTTAAATAAATTAATTATATGCAATAATAGCGCGCTAAATATAAGTTTTGACATAGAAAATTGGCTGCTCCGGATACAGCTATCGCTAATAAAAAAACAGCAATAGCTGCAGTTTCAGTAGAAAATTGCCGTTTGGCTCCGGATAGTTGGCTCGAATAATATAACACGGCTATTATGAATATATTTTGTTTACTAATTGAAATTAAAAACCAGTCAAAATGACTTCTTTGGGCAATCTAGGGGATTTCTCCAAAATTCGACAAGTTGACGAAATGAGCGTAAGTTTATAGTAGTGGTACGTGTGTTTGTGTTAGTGTGAATGTGCGCCATTTAATTTGTTTTGTATATGACATTTCTAGATATCATTTCCATTTATCATTTAAAATTTCTAAATGCAAATAAATATGCTTTAAATAAAATTAATTTTATTTAATTATTTAATTTTAGCTTTACAATAACTTCTAATTCCGTATTTCTGTGAAAACAAAACATTTATTCGACATCGCATTGAAAAACAAATTAAAATATGTGTAGTTAAAATATTTTTTTCTTAACATGGTAAATGTTTCTGGAAACATGGTAAATTGTTTCCATGAACCGAGTTCAAACAGGTTTAGGCTTCGTTGAGTTGAAAATTTGTTGGTGTTAACTCGTACCGTTTTTATGAAACCGAATTAAGTTGACAACTATGTTAATATTTATTTCGATAGTTTACACATTTTCAAAATTAATTTTAAAATAATTTATTCAAAATCTGTATTTTAATAGTACTAGTTTCGTTGAGTTAAAGCAGATTTAACGAAACTCAACCTTAACTGCGTTTCAATGCATCTAAACCCGAGCTAACATAGGTTAACTCTATCATGGAAAAATGGTAATTGTTACACACTTTCTAAATGTGTGTGCTACTCAGGAACACATTTGATAACTTTTGTAATTGCAATGATATTTCGTTGCGGAAAGGAATGTATTGTGAGAATTGAAAAATATGTCGTGTTATTCCTTAAAAAATGACTGTTGTTTGCGCAAACGTGTTAAAAAATGAAAAGGTTGTATGACCGATATAGCAATCATTTCCGCGAACGTGTTAACTCACCACTCAAATACTTGGTGAGATGTCAAAAAAGTGTGACGACGAAAGGACACAAGCACCAAAAAACTAAACCGATTTGTACCGATTCATATTTTTTGATGCTGCATTCGCAGAAAACAAACAAATGTAACCAAAGAAAAATTACACACACTAATATAAAATGGTATACTATACTCCTTATACATATACCAAAACGTCTTATGTCGTCCGGAGTATGTTCACGATATTTACATTGTTACAATATTGTTAACAATGACAGCTCAACACCGTTCATGAAACTACATTGTAACAATGAACACATGCCTCTTTCGTTCACGAACTCTACATTGTTACAAACGTCATTCTCAACCCAACTCGAGATTGCGTCTACAAATGTCATTTTTAATTGTGTAGGTATCAGAAGCAACATGATGATTATGTAGGTTTGAAAAATAAAGAACAAAATTCAATTTTTAATATATTTATTTTAAATAAATTTGTGTTTTACGGATACACTGATTATTTTGATGCTCCATAATACTATGATTAGTTCGTACTATTGGTTTATTTTTTAGTAACGATTCGTACTTTATGGAAAAAAATGGAAAAATTGTTCTCTAGGTAAATCGAACTTTACAAAATCATAAAACGTGCACAATAGATCGTTAGGAATCTTAAGAAGTCTAATAGTATCTTGAACGAATGCCGCATCATCTTCTGTGATGTCACAGTATTAAACTGCGACACGAGATTTTTTTTTTTGGCAGCTGCCTCGGCTGCTTGATATTCTTCAATCTATAAATACAATTTTTATTCTAGTCTTGTATTTTATAAAGGCCGCTCGGTCTTACCGGTTTGGTGAGTTTGCGGTCACGTCGTCTCACAGCACGGATTATGCCATCTGTAATAAGTGCTTTGCCACCATCGACATTAGTGGCAAGATCGGATAGCGTAGCGTAGCTCAAAGCAGAAATTTTAAACTCAACATTTAAGTTTAATGTCTTGTTTACAACCTCTTGGGCAAACGAACGCCTGCCTTAGTCTTGTCGTCTGCATCGGCTGGGAGTACGGCTAATGCAAGAACATATTCCTGTGCATATGGTTTGTCAGATGATAAGACAGGTGGTAAATGAGCTAAACGACTGGCGGGTAATGTCTGAAAAACAATATTTAAAGTTAGTCTCCAGTTTCGATTCCCTCGAGATTAATTTAATTAAATATTACTAATTTTTTAAAAATATTGCAATTCAAAATAATAATTAATATAATCTGCCCCAGAATTGCTTCTCCGTTTGAAACTTATATTGAAAATTCACAATTAACTCCTTCGTACCACAATAAAACATTGCATTGTCAGAAAGTTCATAATTTATTTTGTCTACGCAAATCTAACAAATTTTACTGCAATCTCAGTTTTAACAATAAATTTTTTAATCTTAATTCTGTGGTTATGTTTTTAACAATGTTTTGACACTTGGGACAATCTCAGTTAACTATTACGTCATTTCTACAATGACAGTTGTTACGATAATGTAACAATGTAAATACCGTGAACAGGCTCCCGTCGAATTTTGGAAAAAAATCGACCCACTAGACTTAAGATGGCGGCAAATAAGTAAATAAGTTTGAAATACATACGTCAAAGAATTTAAAAGTACAGAATGAGTATAAGCAAGTGTGTAGTCATGTGTCACGAATTCGGAGGGTAAAAGAGAAAGCATCTAAATCAACGGGATTGATTACAAAAACGAAAAACAATATAAGAACCCTACGCCAACAACCAAAATTGTTTTCTTAATTTTTTCTGATTTATAACTTAAATTAAAGATAAATTTACCACAAATCTCTAGCTTTTTAACATAATTTACATTTTATTTTATATAAACACTTGGTAAACTTACGTATGGTAAGATATTATTGCTTCTGTATTTTCTTAGGCGTATTTTGGCATTTTTTTCACAATACACTTCATTTTACATAAAATTCTGTAATTTTTATTATCAAATAATGCACCACTACAACCACTAACTATTTGATAATGATATTATTATTTTAATGTATTTTAATTAATAATTTTAAAAATTTATACATAATTCATAATTTTACTGCGCAAAATTAAAACGTCTCTTCGTACAACAACAACAACTGGTTTGGCGGGTTCTTATTTTGATATATGAGTAAGCCATATGCATATTTTAAATAACCATCCTGCTCTGGCTTGTGACAAATGAAATAGTGAATTTTATATGGGTAAAATTTTACATCCGTTCTACAGTTTTAAATTCTTTGACTTAAGTATTTTAAAGCGTGAAGCAGTGCTTCTTTGACATCCTGTGTTGAGTGTGTGAATGAAATACTACTAATCCGCAATTCCATACATTTTTTTTTTTTATAGAATAAAGAAAGTATTAATCATCAAATGTATTTGTTGTCCTTTTAAGGTCAATTAATACTCTCCTTTTCATTCACACACTCACCCACCCATTCACCTACTCACATTTACAGTATACCACCTGCATGTTGCAAACTCCATGTCATGTCAACCTGCACACTGACATGGACGATGGTACTTTAATTTTATTTTGTCAAACAACTGTATCAGTGGGACTTAGACAAAACAGATAATTAAAATTGGTTGAGTAACAGTTAAGTAGTACTCGGCTCATAAACCGTTTTCTACTAGTCCTACTACAAATATTCTTTTAAATTGATAATATATTCTCAAACTGAAGTAAAAGCATTCACTTATTTTTATTCACTTGGCCCCATGTACCATGTTTCCATGACAGAGTTAACCTAGGTTAAATCCAGTTTACGTACATGGAAACGGAGATAAAGGTTGAGTTTCGTTAAATCTGTTTTAACTCAACGAAACTAGTACGGTTGGGTTAGGTTCTATCTGTCAACGGTTTTCACGTGTATTTTAAAATGACGCTAATTGTAAACTATTAAAATACAGATTTTAAATAAAATTATTTTAAAATTAACCTTGAAAATAAATAAACTATCGAAATAAATATTAACATAGCTGTAAAATTAACCCACTTTCATGGAAACGGTTTGGGTTAACACCGCCAGCTTTTTAACAACGAAACCTAAACCTTAGGTATAAATAGCACCAGAGATACAGCGACAAGATACAACGCCTTTCAAATTAAAATACACATAAACCATAGGATGCTAACACAAACAATGGGCGCTTTCAGGTCCGCCAACTGTTGGCATCATGATTAGTGAAATCATCGCCAAGTTGATTTGAAAATTTCATAAAGTTCAAAATTTCTATAACGTTGGCCGTGATTTTACTCAACATGTTGCCAACTGTTGAGTGACCTCAAAGCGCCCAATGTCGCTGGCGACGACGACATTGTCGCTGAATTCTTTTTAGAATATATTCTAACTTTGTCGCCGGCGCTACAGTACTACCAATATAAGTTACAGATTATTATGTTGGTAAACATCTTTTACAACTGTTTTTAAATGAATTTCAACCAAATCAGAATATTGTACACAATGTTTTATGTAAAGAAATTTAAATAGAGTCGATAAAAAGATAATGGTAGGATTAATTTATTATTATTTTTCTTGTTTTGTCGCTTCAACGCTGACGCGCTTGTTGTGTTTACCAAAGCGACATCGCCGGTAGGCAAATGTATTTTGTCGATGTATCTTGTCGCTGTATCTCTAGTTCTGTTTATACCTTTACTAACTCGGTTCACGGAAACATGGTATGTATTTGATTATTTCGTCGTGATTCTTTCCTCGTTTCTATACGGCAAGAAGGAAAGAATCCCCCATTCCACACTTTGATTTTTTCAAAGTGATTCTTTCCTCGTTTCCTTCCCCTTCACCAACAAACTAACAACAGTTTGTTGGTGAAGGGGAGAAGAGCAACTGAGAAAAGAATCACGACGAAAGAATCAAAGTGTCGAACGGCGGAATCAAGTGATATCCCTTTTCCTGTACGGCAATTGCGCGCAATACAAAACGTGTCTCCGGCCGAAATGATTCATCACAACGATTATGTTCTCCAAAGGACACCTTGATAATGAACCACATGAAGCTGAAATTATAAAACAGAATTGGTTGCCATTAATTTTTAATTTCTTTTACAAAAGTTAAGCCTCAATCAGTCAGGAATAAAAACTTAATAAAAAAATAAGAATTTTTGACGAAATCAATTTTTTCTTTTTTTGACATTCCACCCATCCAAAAATAATAATCTTAAGTGACAGCTATTCGTTTACAAACAGCTGTTTTTTGATTGTGAAATGTCTTTTAGAGAAATTTCATGTTTGTTCATGTTGCTATATATTTTAATATATAAGTTTCATATTTGAGAATGTCCACATACACGAGATGCTTTTACATCACAATGAAAAAAGGAAATAAACTAAACAAAATTAAAATATTATAGTAGTAAAATAGCATTTACCATTTACACTACGACTATAATAATATCATTAATAAATTAATATTTAACAAAATCCACTAAAACACTCTTTTTACTTTATCACACATTATTAAAACTAATAACAGAATCTGAAAAAATATAAATAAATTTTATTTAATAAATAAAATAATAAACAAATGTACACAAAATAAATATGGCTGCCTACCGCATCAACAATTTATCTTCTTCTGCTGTATATAAAACACAACAACAAATCATATTTTTAAGTTTTTCTTATTTTTGAGTGAGAAATAACGCGCACTATTTTTTTAATAAGTGACAGCTAAAATTTAAAGAAGGTTTCGTTGGGTTTCTTACATGAAAATTAAGTTTGACTGGGTAATAACATTGAAATACCATTTATCGCAGTTTTATTTTTTTTATTAAGTTGAGTTTTTATTCCTGACTGGGAGTCAATTCGCGTTCCGTGAAATAATGAAAATGAAAAGTTTATTTCATTAGCAATCGAGTAGGTTTGCATTCCCCATAAGAAATTTTGATTTCACACAGTAAAATTTAAAATTACGTGCGAATAAATCAAACTACTAGATTGCCAATGAAAAAAACTTTTCATTTTCATTATTTCACGGAACGCGAATTGACCCGCTGGTTCCACTTTTACCAGTTGTACTGGGTACGGCAAAAAAATCATGTCAACAATTTATTTTTGTATATCTTTTCAACCAACTTACACATTTGTGCGCTCCCTTTAAACTTAATTTCGTCCGAAACAAAACACTTTAACTATACACACAATTGTGTTGGTT